>CM065803.1:87724000-88974000 GCA_033398695.1 Orobanche coerulescens | reverse complement strand
ATACGTTGAACTGGATCGAGGTGAGATAGTATCTTCTGTACTGACTGTAAGAAGAACGTAAATCTCGAATAATTATTATTTCTTAATTCTAAGTATATAATATTTAATTGTGTATTTATAATAATTATTGCTTTGATTTATCATAGGTGAGAGTCAAAATGATCGACTCAATAAGCCTCGTATCTTGGGCAATAATATTATTTATACGGCAGTTATTATTATTACTAGAAATCATATCCCGACTCGTGCGGGTTGATGATGTCCCCTTGAGGAGCTCGATAATGATTATTATATTAAACCCTGCAGGTGGATTTAATTCCTATAAAACAATAAGGTTCGAGTGGTACTACTCTTGGATAAGATATTAATTAATTAAAGCTGTCAGTAGCTTATAATTAATTAATGGACATTCGATATCTTAAACACGGGAAATAATATATTTAATGAGGAGCCCAATTTCGTAATTTGGGATTTTGGTAGGAAGTGCAATATCAACTTTTTAGTGGACTAAGTTGATATTAATAGATTCATTATATTAGGAAGAGTCCTAATAAGGTAAGATGAATTTATTGGGAGTCCTTCTATAATCCTCCTTAAGATCCCTAGTAATAGTCCAAGAGCCTATATATAGGACTTATGGGTGTTGGCCGATTTTATTATTATTCATACACAAGGAATTTCGATTTTTTTCTTCTAAGTGTTTAATTGTAGATCTTGACTTGTGTCTTTGATTCCACAATTGAGAGAACACTTTAATTCTTGCTACATATCGGAATTACTTGAAGAAAAGAAAATCGAGAATTGTGAGGGATATTATTTCGGCCGATCCATAGAAGTCCAAACAAGATCCGGTAGCTCGTTGCCCACACAATGTCCGGTTCAAGGCAGATCATACTCTAGAAGATCTAAAGGTAGAAATACAAGGTGATCAAGACGGAAGTAACCAATACTCTTCAAAAGGTAATATCCTATGATCTTGTATCTAGATTAGGATATTTTAATAATCAACATATTTAATTAATAAATAATAAATAATATTTAAATTGCTTATTAGTCTTAGTAATTAATTAATTAGCATGCCGAAATAGATCTCATGCTCGTAGATGCATAAAACGCGATTATCATCTTTCTCAAACTTCGCTTCCGCTGCGTTTTACTTTCCAACAATTGGTATCGGAGCCAGTTTTTTGGCTTTTGCTATTTTAATTAATTTTGGTGATTAATTGATAGCAATTTAAATATTCATATATTTTGATGTTGGAATATTTTGCTAGAAGTGTTCTTGCAGGTGATATGATCCAATTATCATGGTTTATATGAATGGTGTATTTATTTATTTATTTTTATTAATTATGCAATTGTTGGTTTGGCCCGTTTTTTGAGGCATGTAATGATTTTTTCCGTGAGAAAATCCACGGGTAGTTCTAGGTGGTTTTATTTTTCGTGTAATCTTGATGTAATTTCGATGTATTTTATTTCGTATAAAATTGTAATCGAATTCGGAAAAAATGGGATCACGAAGAAATAGAGCGAAGCAGGGACTGCCGGATACTGGTAGCGGCCGACAAGCGACAAGCGGTGACTGGCAAAGCCGCTGACCATTGCTGAAGCGGCCAAAGCCGATGCTGCATGACGGCACTGTCGAGCGATTGGCCAGTTCGGGCTAGGTCGTCGATTTTAGTTGATCCGTTTCGCGCCGTAGTTCGTTGCGTCATTTGGGAGTCGGGATTTAAAATTAAATTTTTTTATGTAATTAATTTTGCATAAAAGTGAAATTTTAATTTTGGAAATCCACGGCCCGGCCGGGGAGGAGCGACGAGATGCTTGATTCAGTGGGAGAGATCGAGTCAAAGATTTCTCGGATTCTACTCAAGGAAGAAGACAATGATAATTGGATGATTTAATTATCCATGCTTTATTTTTGGTTTTTATTATTTTGATGTATGACAAGTATGAATGTATGCGTGATATGTTTCCTTGCATGTTAGGATGAGAAAATTAAAAACCTTAAGGATAAAATAACTAAGTGATTAAATTGAATTATTTTTTTTTAAAATAAAATCAAATTGGCCTCCATAATTAATTTAAATTGTGAAGTAATTAGCATGCGCGTTGACATTAGAGTCTTCCTCCATATCGAATGTGCTAATTATAGGTTCACTAGTTTTAAATTTCAAAATGATAACATAAGGTAAATATTACTTTTTATGATAGGACCTCTCCATCTGTAGGACTATTATTTAAAATATAATATTTTAAGGATGTTAAATTCTGGTGTTCACTTAGGTGTATTAATTAATAAGCTCCCCATCGGAGTGTATGTTAATTAATACATGGCCAAGAGGAACCAACTATTAATTTTACTTGTCATAACGTAATTTGACTAGATAGTAAAATTAAAGACGTAAAACTCTACTTGGAAAATGTGTGTGTAAACGTCCACACGATCGTGGCTTGCATGTGCGGATTTTTCGAGGTGTTGGTTGCTAGCATATATATTGTGTTTTTAGGTTTCTCGATATATTTTTCTATGTATTATGTGATGGATGTTTTTAATTTTATCTCAGATGTCTTTCAATCCACTAGCTGTTATTCTCAAAGAAAATAAACCTGATGGCACTAACTTTGCCGATTGGAAAAGAAATATTGACATTGTCCTGACTGCTGAGGGGCATAAACTGTCTTAATCGAGGAGAGCCCTCTAGAACCAGAACCAGATGCCACTCCTGAAGAGTTGGCTGAATTCCGGAAATGGAAAAAGTCTGAAGAGATGGCTCGATGTTACATTTTGGCTTCATTGACAAATGTATTGCAGCATCAGCATCAGACGATGGGCTCGACCGTGGAAATGATGAAAAGTCTCACCGAGATGTTTGGTCATCAGAATTGGGCGGCTAGACAAAATGCAATGAGGGTATTGATGACAACCCAAATGTCTGAAGGGACCCAAGTAAGGGATCATGTTCTGAAAATGATGTCATATTTGAAAGAACTGAGCATACTGGGGGCTACTATCGATGTGGAAACGCAGGTCGATATTATCTTAGGCAGCGTACTAGAAGCTTTGAGCAGTTCCGCCTTAACTACAATATGAACTGTAGGACATAGAGTTTGGTGGAACTTCTGACAGAGCTTCAGTCAGCTGAAGGTCTCTTCAAACAAGGTTATCATCATATTCTTGCGGCAACCGGTGCTACTTCTTCCAAACCAAAATGAGGAAAGAAGAAGAAGCAGGCTGGCCAGAAGCAAGTGGCAATCCTCAAGGTGAAAAGCAAGGCTCCTCACCCCGAGGCGAACAAAAAGCCAAAGGGAAAGTGCTACAAGTGCGATCAGAAAGGACATTTTAAAGCGGACTGCCCTGCTCTTAAGAAAGGTATGTCTCGTGCACTAGTAGTCAAAACATGTTTGGAAGCTTGTTCTTCCACTTCGTGGATAGTTGATTCAGGCTCCACTGATCATGTTTGCTTTGACTCGCATGGTTTTCAGGTAACCAAGCAACTTAGTGCGGGCGAGATTACCATAAACTGGAGCGATTATTCCAGGCTTATGGCTGTTGCAGTGGAAGTCGTGCAGTTGAAGATTAATGATAAATTATTAGTTCTCAATAATGTATTATTAGTACCGGATTTTAGAATGAATTTAATTTCGGTTTCTAAATTAAAAAGCGATGGTTATTCAGTTTCTTTTGATGATGATGCCATTATTAAGAAACGAAGCGGTGAATAGATTTGCAAAGGTACTTTTAATGATGGACTATATGTCGTTAATACTGCACAAACTCGTATACATAAATCACTTAACTCTTTGTCTAAATCTAAAAAGAGAAAAGAACCTTCAAGCATAAACCAAATATATCTGTGGCATTTACGGTAAGGACATGTAAACAGTGGAAAGATTCAAAGATTGGTAGATGATGGCCCATTGAATGATCTCCAAGTTGAGTCATTTCCAATTTGTGAATCCTGTATGGAAGGTAAAATGACCAAAAGGGTTTTTTAAAACCAAGGTAAACCGTGCTCAGAATGTGTTAGAATTGGTTCATATGGATGTATGTGATCTAATGAATATCCAGGCTAGGGGTGGTTTCGAATACTTCATCACGTTCATAGATGATTATTCGAGATATGGATACATCTATTTGATGCGACGTAAGTCTGAAGCCTTTGACAAGTTCAGAGACTTCAAGGCTGAAACGGAGAAGCGTCATGGGAAGAGTATCAAGTCACTACGATCTGATCGTGGAGGCGAATACCTTAGTGGAGAGTTTTTGGATTTCTTGGCGAATGAAGGGATTTCGTCCCAGCTCACTGCGCCGGGAACTCCACAACAAAAATGGTGTGGCTGAAAGAAGGAATAGGCCTCTTTTAGAAATGGTTAGATCAATGATGAGTTATTCGGATTTACCTATTTCGTTTTGGGGATACGCCTTAGAAACAACGGCGTACATTCTAAACCTGGTGCCTTCGAAATCAGTTCCAAAACACCCTGAAGCGTGGAGTGGGCGTAAGCCCAGTCTAGGACATGTTCGGATTTGGGGTACTCCAGCACATGTGCTGAATAAGGAAGCTGATAAGTTGGCATCTCGTACAGAAGTACGAGTGTTTGTAGGATATCCTAAGTGAACGAAGGGTGGCTTATTCTATAGTCCCCAGGATCAGAAGGTCATTGTTAGCACCAATGCCCGATTTCTGGAAGAGGATTATATGATTAGTCACAAGCCCATGAGTGAGATAATACTGGAAGAGCTGAGGGGAGAGACTCCGTCTATACCAATCGTACAATCGCCAACTAATACTGCACCATGTATCGATTCTGATACTTTTACACCAACTCAGGATTTGCCTCGTCGTAGTGGGAGGGTTGTTCGTCAGCCCGAACGATTCATAGGCATGGGAAAGTCTTCGGACTCAATCCCAGGCGAAGATGAATCAGATCCCTGGACCTATAAGGAGGCAATCCAAGATAAAGATGCTGACTCGTGGCAAGTAGCAATGGAATCTGAAATGGGATCTATAGATTCCAATCAAGTGTGGGAGCAAGTAGAGCTACCTGATGGTGTACAAGCCATTGGGAGTAAATGGGTCTACAAGTGAAATAAAGGACGTGACGGGAAGGTTGAAACCTTCAAAGCGAGGCTTGTTGCAAAAGGTTACACTCAGAAAGAGGGTATAGGTTATGATGAAACCTTTTCGCCGGCAGCCATGCTTAAGTCAATCCAGATTCTTTTAGCTATAGCTGCGCATTTGGATCTGGAGATTTGGCAGATGGATGTCAAGACTGCATTCTTCAATGGGAGTCTAGACAAGGAAATCTATATGCGCCAAGCAGAGGGATTCATTGATGAAGGAGAAGAGCACTTGGTGTGCAAACTTAAGAAATCCATTTATGGACTTAAGCAAGCATATAGATCTTGGAACACTCATTTTGACGAAGTTGTCCAGTCATATGGATTCGTCCAATATCCGAGTGAGAGTTGTGTGTATAAGAAATGAGATGCAAACGTGTTGGTGTTTCTTGTACTGTATGTAGACGATATCCTTCTGATTGGAAACAACGTGAAGGAATAGTCGGACATACGGGTATGGCTATCTGAGCAGTTCGATATGAAGGATCTAGGAGAAGCAGGACACATCCTTGGAATCAGGATCTTTCGTGATCGGAGGAAAAGGATGTTGTGCTTATCCCAGGCATCCTATATTGATACAGTGCTGAAGCGGTTTAGCATGGAGAATTCCAAGAAAGGTTTTCTACCTTATAGTCATGGAATTCAACTATCTAATGATATGTGTCCTAAGACACAAAAGGAGATAGATGACATGAAGATGGTCCCTTATGCATCTGCTGTGGGAAGTCTTATGTATGTTATGCTTTGCACTAGACCATATATCTGTCATGCCATAGGCATGGCTGCTAGATATCAGTCAAATCCAGAACACTGGATTGCTCTCAAGCACATACTCAAGTACCTGAGAAGGACTAGGGAGTACATGCTTGTATATCAATCAGACGACCTATTTCCGGTGTGTTACACTGACACAGATTTTTCATCGGACAAAGAAAAGTCCAAGTCTACTTCGGGTTATGTGTTTAGCCTGGGAGGTGGAGCCATTAGTTGGAGGAGTGTGAAGCAGAAATGCATCTCAGACTCTACCATGGAAGCCGAGTACGTGGCAGCCTATGAGGCAGCCAATGAGGCAGTGTGGCTCAAGTAATTCCTGTTGGACTTAGATGTGATTCTTGATTTTCCAGAGGGTATTACACTTTATTGTGATAATACTGGTACAGTCGTAAATTCGAGGGAACCACGAGCCCACCAGGCAAGTAAACATATCAACCGCAAGTACCACATCATACAACACTTCGTAAAGGAAGGAGACATAGTTGTATCCAGGGTTGCATCGGAAGATAATCTTGCTGACCCTTTCACGAAAGGCCTACCCTCAAAAGTTTTTGAAAGGCATGTGGAAGGAATGGGATTACGGTGTATGGCAGCATTGCTTTGAGTATAAGTGGGAGAAATGAGAGACTATGTAATAGAGTAGTATACTTAAAAGCATGCTTTGAGTATAAGTGGGAGATTGTTAGGAATGTATACTGCAAAGCATACTTTATGCTTGTATTACCTAATTTCCCTGTTACTACCTATGAGAATATTAATTACATTTAATCACATGTTTTGCATATTAATTCACGTTATGGTTATGCAAATGAAATGTCTAATTATTTTATATTGTAGATAATGTGGTGTGTTGGTGTCACACGGAAGATCACATTATCGATGCCTTATAAAATAATATAATAGTTCACAACCTATATAATTATTAGACAAATTATATAAAAGGTTGTAGTGTATGCTTGAGAATAGTTGGTCTTGACTATTAGCATACATTAGCGTATTTGCATACGTTGAACTGGATCGAGGTGAGATAGTGTCTTCTGTACTGACTGTAAGAAGAACGTAAATCTCGGATAATTATTATTTCTTAATTCTAAGTATATAATATTTAATTGTGTATTTATAATAATTATTTCTTTGATTTGTCATAGGTGAGAGTCAAAATGATCGACTTAATAAGCCTCGTATCTTGGGCAATAATATTATTTATACGGCAGTTATTATTATTACTAGAAATCGTGTCCCAACTCGTGCGGGTTGATGATGTCCGCTTGAGGAGCTCGATAATGATTATTATATTAAACCCTGCAGGTGGATTTAATTCCGATATAATAATAAGGTTCGAGTGGTACTACTCTTGGATAAGATATTAATTAATTAAAGCTGTCAGTAGCTTATAATTAATTAATGGACATTCGATATCTTAAACATGGGAAATAATATATTTAATGAGGAGCCCAATTTCGTAATTTGGGATTTTGGTAGGAAGTGCAATATCAACTTTTTAGTGGACTAAGTTGATATTAATAGATTCATTATATTAGGAAGAGTCCTAATAAGGTAAGATGAATTTATTGGGAGTCCTTCCATAATCCTCCTTAAGATCCCTAGTAATAATCCAAGAGCCTATATATAGGACTTATGGGTATTGGCCGATTTTATCATTATTCATACACAAGGAATTTCGATTTTTTTCTTCTAAGTGTTTAATTGTAGATCTTGACTTGTGTCTTTGATTCCACAATTGAGAGAACACTTTAATTCTTGCTACATATCAGAATTACTTGAAGAAAAGAAAATCGAGAATTGTGAGGGATATTATTTCGGCCGATCCATAGAAGTCCAAACAAGATCCGGTAGCTCGTTGCCCACACAATATCCGGCTCAAGGCAGATCATACTCTAAAAGATCTAACGGTAGAAATACAAGGTGATCAAGACGGAAGTAATCAATACTCTTCAAAAGGTAATATCCTATGATCTTGTATCTAGATTAGGAAATTTTAATAATCAACATATTTAATTAATAAATAATAAATAATATTTAAATTGCTTATTAGTCTTATTAGTTAATTAATTAGCATGCCTAAATAGATCTCATGCTCGTAGATGCGTAAAACGCGATTATCATCTTTCTCAAACTTCGCTTCCGCTGCGTTTTACTTTCCAACAATTGGTATCGGAGCCAGATTTTTTTGGCTTTTGCTATTTTAATTAATTTTGGTGATTAATTGATAGCAATTTAAATATTCATATATTTTGATGTTGGAATATTTTGCTAGATGTGTTCTTGCAGGTGATATGATCCAATTATCATGGTTTATATGAATGATGTATTTATTTATTTATTTTTATTAATTATGCAATTGTTGGTTTGGCTCGTTTTTTGAGGCATGTAATGATTTTTCCCGTCAGAAAATCCACGGGTAGTTCTAGGTGGTTTTATTTTTCGTGTAACCTTGATGTAATTTCGATGTATTTTCTTTCATATAAAATTGTAATCGAATTCGGAAAAGACGGGATCACGAAGAAATAGAGCGAGCCGGATCGCGGGATCGCTGAGCGGCCGCGTCACAAACAAAGCGACAGCGAGCCTGACCAGCGGCTACGGCCACTGCCGGCGGTGCGAGTCTGCGGCGGCTGGTCGGGCCCGATTGTTCGGGCAGATCGTCGATTTTGGTTCGGTCCGTTTGCGCCGTTAATTCGTCGCATTGAGGTTGGGATTTAAAATTAAATTTTTTTATGTAATTAATTTTGCATAAAAGTGAAACTTTAATTTTGGAAATCCACGGCCCGGCCGGGGAGGAGCGACGAGATGCTTGATTCAGTGAGAGAGATCGAGTCGAAGATTTTCTCGGATTCAACTCAAGGAAGAAGACCATGATAATTGGATGATTTAATTATCCATGCTTTATTTTTGGTTTTTATTGTTTTGATGTATGGCATGTATGGATGTATGCGTGATATGTTTCCTTGCATGTTAGGATGAGAAAATTAAACCTTAAGGATAAAATAACTAAGTGATTAAATTGAATTATTTTTTTTAAAAATAAAATCAAATTGGCCTCCATAATTAATTTAAATTGTGAAGTAATTAGCATGCGCGTTGACATTAGAGTCTTCCTCCATATCGGATGTGCTAATTATAGGTTCACTAGTTTTAAATTTCAAAATGATAACATAAGGTAAATATTACTTTTTATGATAGGACCTCTCCATCTGTAGGACTATTATTTAAAAGATAATATTTTAAGGATGTTAAATTATGGTGTTCACTTAGGCGTATTAATTAATAAGCTCCCCATCGGAGTCTATGTTAATTAATACATGGCCAAGAGGAACCAACTATTAATTTTACTTGTCATTGTAACACCCCGAGATATTCGGAATAATTACAGCGCCGTAAACCCTTTAGATAAGGATTTACAAGGCTGATTTTATAAGAAGTGTAAAAACAATACAACCAAACAACTGAAGTTCAAATACAGATTTGACTCAAACGATCAAATGTGTTAACTTATACAACCATATCGAATTGACTTTATTAAAACAGACGTACTCGAGTACTAAATGAACCAAGAAAACCAATCCCAATAACAATAACACCAATCACATCACTGAGCCATCTCATCGTCCTGTCGGTACTGTGGTTGCTTTCCCGCTCCTCGGCTACCTGAACATCAAAACAATGTCCACCCCCGAAGGGGTTAGCAAAACAATGCTAGTACAAGTATCATCATACAATAAATCATCCATGCATCATAAAACATGCAAAATGGACTTCCGCCACCGGAATCCAACGATGCGAATTCTCACGATTCCATCAACACAATACATGGTAATCCAGCGATCCAGCGCCCTCAGCATAGATCCCCATGATGATCCCGTCGGACCAACGCATGGTGGAAAACCCGTCCAACGATCCAGCGCCCTCAGCATAGATCCCCATGATGATCCCGTCGGACCAACGCATAGTGGACATTCGATCCAGCGCCCTCAGCATAGATCCTCATGACCCCCTCGGATCATTTATACCATAATCAATCAATTATGCATACACATATGCATTTCAATATGTTCATCAATACGAACAAACAACAACGAATATCACGAAAATTCTCAGAAATACATCTCATATTCAACAATATGAATAAAACCACAAGCATGATAAATCGAACTCGACATATGATACTTGCCTCGAAAATGGCAAGGACGAAATTCTTCAATGATCTCGACACACTCGAAGGCCGCCTCCTTCGATCAACGTAACAAGCTCGAACCTTAACAAAAGGAACGATATACAAATCATCTCAAGTCGAACGATGGCCTAACAATTCGGTCTACGGCCGAAAAGCTCAAAATAACCAATCTGCCTGGACTGCTTAGCGCGCGTTACGTACTCTACGTAACGTGCGCTAAGACGGACTGTTAGCGTACGCTATCGTATAAGACTAGCGTGCGCTAGCCACGGTCTGGCAGTCTGACTCGGCTGGTCTCATAACGTACGCTACGTACGTTTCGGGCGTTAACTGAACCCCGATAGCGCACGTTAACTCACATATGTTAGCGTGCACTAACGTTGCATGGCAGAATACTGCTAACGGAAAAACTGGGTTGAACAGTGGTGAATTCATGAATTCTATGTTGATACAACAAGTCATCCTCAAGCATGTCATGCTAATACAGTTTATGGAAGTTCCATGATCATGAGGTATACATATACGGATAATCAACTCAACATCATAATCTTTTCTAAGATCTTCAAGAAGTATTCTAAGTTCCGATTATTCCAAGTCCCAAAACATATGATTCCTTGCGTAAAACATACGAACTAGGTAATCTCCGATTACTGATCATAAATCGATTTGAAAATGCTTAGGAGTCCATACTACTAAGATGGTTCAAAGGTTCATACGATGAATAAGTGTCGAAACGTCGAAAATATCCTTCTAACATGTGATGACCGATCATAAAGCGAAATAGCGGCTATCAAACATGATCAGACGTCCTTAAGAACATTACTAACATTGGTGAAGAATCACCTACCTCAAGTAGTGAAGAACACGGAGGAAAATGAAGCAATCCGACACCGAAAGCTTGAACACCAATCTCCAATGATATATGATCTTCAATCACGAATCAGGATGTTGATATGAAGTGTTTGGGGTGAAGGAAGTTATGTTCTAAGTGTAGGAATTCGGGTAACGAGAGTAGAGAGAACTGAAATCACGAATAGGATCTTTGTCCTATTTATAATAAATGGCTATTAGCGCGCTAGACCACCGCTCGTAGCGTGCGCTAACGGCTCACGCCTAAATCGTACTCGGCACTTAGCGTGCGCTACGCATATACCTGTAGCGTGCGCTAAGGCATTGACTCGGCTTTTCCCGAAAGCCGTCCAGGTACATCCGACACGATCCGACAGGGGTCCCCCGGCCAGATCTCACCTACCGCACGTCTCAATCAAATTGACCATGCATAGCGTGCGCTAATGACCATCTGTAGCGTGCGCTATGAGTCTATGTTAGCGCAAGCTAAACACATCCGATAGCGTGCGCTACATGCGCAGATTTAAAATCTTTAAATCACAACCATGAAATTAAACGCTCGACAACAACGGACTATGAAATACGGAGAATAGTACTCAGACAAAAGTACAATTATTACAATATCACAAGTTCCAATTACATAGAAATCTCGGGTATTACATCCTTCCTCCCTAAAAAGAAGTTTCGTCCCGAAACTTAAGATAAAAATAACTCCGGATATCTAGTCTTCATACTATCCTCCGTTTCCCAAGTGGCCTCTTCGACTCCATGTCGTGACCATTGTACTTTAACCAAGTGTATTGGTTTATTCCTCAATTGTTTGATCCGGCTCTCAAGTATCTTGATCGGTCTTTCTTCGAAGGTGCCATCATTAGCTATTTCGATCTCGTCGAAATCAATGACGTGACTGGGGTCCGGTACAAACTTCCGCAATTGGGATACGTGAAACACATTGTGAACGTGACTCAGCGATGGCGGTAAGGCCAACCTGTATGCTAAATCTCCCACTCTTTCGAGGATCTCGAATGGTCCGATATATCTCGGACTTAGCTTACCTCTTCTCCCAAAACAGAAAATCCCTCGTGTAGGAGACACCTTCAATAGTACGTGGTCCCCGGCGTCGAACTCTAGAGGGCGACGACGTACATCTGCATAAGACTTACGCCGACTGCGGCGATCAACAGTCTCTCTCGAATCAAGGCTATCTTCTCTTGAGTCTGAATAATCAATTCTGGTTCCGTCCCGATCAAATCTGAAGAACCATCCCAACATAGGGGTGATCAGCATCTTCTCCCGTACAAAGCTTCAAATGGTGCCATCTTAATTGAAGCATGCCAACTATTATTATAGGTGAACTCGATCAAGGGCAAGTGAACTTGCCAATCAGTCGACCAATCTAATGCACAAGCTCTAAGCATGTCTTCTCTATCGTATAGTCCTTTCGGATGACCACCATCTGTTTGGGGATGATAAGTGTACTAAAGCGAGCTCGATCCCAAAGCCTTATGAACTGCCTTCCAGAAGTGTGACACGAAACGACCATCTCGATCCGAAATAATGGTCTTCGGCGTCCCGTGCAATCTGACTATCTCCGCAATAAATATTCGTGCCAATCTCTCGGGTCCCCATGTATCTTTAATTCCCAGGAAATGAGCCGAATTGGTTAGTCGATCAACTACAACCCAAATCATGTTCATTCCTGTTCTAGTCCTTGGCATACTAGTGATGAAATCCATCGAGATATCCTCCCACTTCCATTCAGGGATCGGAAGCGGCTTTAACATTCCGGCAGGTCGTTGATGTTCAATCTTAACCTGCTGACAAGTCAAACACTTCGAAACGTACTCCGCTACGTCCTTCTTCATATTCCCCCACCAGAAGTTTTGCTTTAAATCCTTATACATCTTACTACTGCCTGGGTGAATAGAATTGGGCGTGCTATGAGCTTCCTTCAAAATTGTCCGTCTCAAATCATCATCCTCGGGGACGCAAAGTTGACTCTGAAATCTCAGAACTCCATCGTCTTGTATCACGAATCCTGGGGCTTTTCCTTTCTTTACTTCGTCATATAATCGAAGAATCAGAGAATCGTTCAGTTGTTTAGACTTGATCTCCTCGACTAGTGATGAAGTCAGCTCCATCACATAAAGTTGCCCTTGGATTCCCGGTGCCCATACTTCAATCCCCTCGCGGATCAATTCTCGTTGAATACTGGTTTGGGATGTAAGTGCTTCCAACACTCGAAGAGAAACAGGTTTACGGCTCAAAGCATCAGCTACTACGTTTGCTTTCCCCGGATGATAGAGAATCTCCAAGTCGTAATCCTTGATCAATTCCAGCCACCTTCTCTGCCTCATGTTTAACTCTTTCTGACTGAAAATGTACTTGAGGCTCTTATGGTCTGTAAAGATCTGACAATGAGTGCCATACAAATAATGTCGCCAAATTTTCAAGGCAAAGACCACAGCTGCTAGCTCCAGATCATGAGTCGGGTAATTAATCTCGTATGGTTTCAATTGCCGAGAAGCATAAGCAATTAATTTATCCTTCTGCATCAATACACAACCTGCACCACGATTGAGCGTCGTATACCATAAATCCGTCAGTTCCTGCTGGCAGCGCTAATATAGGTGTTGTCGTCAGCCTCCTCTTAAGTTCGTCAAAACCAGCCTGGCACTTCTCATTCCACATGAACTTTTGAGTTTTCTGTAACAGCTGGGTGAGCGGACGAGCAATTTTGGAAAATCCCTCTACAAAGCGGCGATAATATCCAGCTAGTCCTAAGAAGCTTCGGACTTCCTTCACGTTCTTAGGAGCTTCCCAATCCAAGATTGCCTCGACTTTCTTCGGGTCCACCTGAACTCCGTCGGCTGATATCACATGCCCAAGGAAAGTTACTTCCTTAAGCCAAAACTCACATTTTGAAAATTTTGCATACAACTGTTCCTTCCTCAAGGTGCTTAAGACCACACGTAAATGTTCAGCATGTTCCTCTGCGTCCTTCGAATATATCAGGATGTCGTCAATGAAGACGACCACAAATTTATCCAAGTATTCCAAGAATACCCGATTCATCAATTGCATGAATACCGCAGGAGCATTGGTAAGTCCAAATGGCATTACTACAAATTCATAATGCCCGTACCGGGATCTGAAAGCATATTTCGGTATATCCGATTCCTTAATTCTCAACTGGTGGTATCCTGATCGCAAGTCTATCTTCGAGAATACCCTTGCCCCTTGCAGTTGATCAAACAAGTCGTCAATCCAAGGTATAAGATACTTGTTCTTGATTGTCATCTTATTGAGTTCCCTGTAATCAATACACAGTCGAAGGGATCCGTCTTTCTTTCGGACAAAGAGAACGGGCGCCCCCCAAGGAGAAACGCTCGGTTGAATATAACCCTTCTGCAACAATTCCTCCAGTTGTTTCTTGAGTTCATACATCTCGGTTGGCGCCATGCGGTATGGTGCTCTGGAAATAGGAGCTGCTCCCGGCTCTAACTCGATAGTGAATTCCACTCCCCTCTGCGGAGGTAGCCCAGGTAGTGCGTCGGGAAATACATCTGAGAACTCATTCACAACTGAAATAGACGAGAGCTCTACTCCTTCCTCTTTCCTCATGGCATAGCACCAAAGTCCGTGACATCCCTGCTTCAGTAATTTCACGGCTTCCATTGCCTTGATCAATTTCCCCGAGCTTCCCGGTCTCCATCCTCGGAATAAGTGTTCAGATCCGTCATCAGCAATGATGGAAATGACTCTCTCTCGGTAATTCAGCACAGCTCCATAACGGTTGAGCCAATCATCTCCGAGAATTAAATCGTCACCGCAGATGTCAACTACAATAAGATTCGATGGCCAATCTCTTCCTTCTATAGATACTGGGAAATCCCTAGCTTCTAGCGTTCCCACCATTTTCTCTCCGCTCGGTAATCCCACAACATAAGGTTCACAATTATACAAGCACGAGATGTTCAAACGATTAACACAGTTCAAAGATATAAAAGAATGCGTAGCTCCCGAATCGAACAAGACACTAACTGGTTGCAAAAGGATCTGAATCGTACTGATGCAACAGTGTGTTCGATCATCGATTTCCTCATTTAAATGCAGGCGTGGAGGAACGGACCCGACCATGGATGCCTCTCTCTTCCCGAGCGTTACTGCTGAAATCCACTTTCTTTGCGTCTGGTTCACACTCGTCTCCTTCGACTGGAGCCGGAGCATGAGTACCAAAAGATCGGGTCGCATTCCCACAAAATGTTGCGCGATGTCCTTCCTGTCCACACTCAAAGCAGTCACAAGAAGCGAAACAATCACGTCGAACATGTCCCGCTTTGCCACGGTTGTAACACTTCTTTCTGCGTCGAAGCTTGATCGGTGCTGCCGGAACTTCTTTCCTCCTCGAGAAGGATGCGGAGGTCTCTGGATGAGTGAAAAGAGGACCCGGCGGGGCCCGCTATTCTTATTCTCCGTGAAGTTGCCGGACACCTTCTTTCTTTGCTTCCGCCGATTTCTCTCTCTCCGCCTCCTTCATGTCATAGGCCAACGCCTTGTCCTGGTACTGTCGCAAGGTGGCACATTCAAATCCGGACATATACTGCTGAATTTCCGGCTTCATTCGCATGTCAAAATGAAAAATCTTCTCCGCCTCGGTCCTGACTAAGTGGCGCACATAAGTCAGCTGGTGATTAAAAGTTTTAATCACGTTCGTCACAGATGCTTCCGAATTTTGTGGTGAGAAAAACTCCCGAACTCGGGCTTCTCTAATTGGGCAAGGACAATACTGCGCCTCCATCATCAATTTGAATTCTGTCCAGTCAACATTATGCTCCTCCGGTCGAATGGCCTCCCACCAGTCGTAAGCCTCCCCGGTCAAAAGATACTGGGCGACCGGAACCTTCCTATCGTTGGGACAATTAATCCCTGCAAAGATCTTTTCTAGCTCCTTTAGCCAATGATCCCATGAAAGCGTGTCAGCGGAACCGTCAAATTTCGGAGGATGCAATTTGACCACCTCAGTAAGCCATTTATCTCCCCGATTATCCGCGTTATGCTGCTGTCCCATCGCCGTCTGCATGCGATCCACAACTTGAGCAAACTGGTTTATCTGGGCAACCACCTGCTGAAGCACTCCCGGCACGTTAGGGTCTGCATTATTATTTGCCGACCCCTGCTGTCCCCCGGAATGTGAATCCGTTTGACTAGCAGCTATCTCTGGAGTAGATACCGACTCTTCTTGCCTCGCATTTCCACGTCCGCGTCCACGACCGCGTCCGCGTCCACGACCTCCTCTCAACATACTGTAAACATAAATACTCAATATCCAGGGCAAACGTTCTAAAAGTACATCCATCAATGTTTACAAGACATGAATTAAATAAAACAGTAGTATTCGAGATTAGGAAACTTACGACCACAGTCCAATTGACGATGCTGGCTCAGCAGTGATGTTACGAACGACCAATAATCAATAACGTAAACAGACCCAACTAACCCGACTGCCAAGATATCCATAAATCTTAGCTATGATACCATATTCTGTAACACCCCGAGATATTCGGAATAATTACAGCGCCGTAAACCCTTTAGATAAGGATTTACAAGGCTGATTTTATAAGAAGTGTAAAAACAATACAACCAAACAACTGAAGTTCAAATACAGATTTGACTCAAACGATCAAATGTGTTAACTTATACAACCATATCGAATTGACTTTATTAAAACAGACGTACTCGAGTACTAAATGAACCAAGAAAACCAATCCCAATAACAATAACACCAATCACATCACTGAGCCATCTCATCGTCCTGTCGGTACTGTGGTTGCTTTCCCGCTCCTCGGCTACCTGAACATCAAAACAATGTCCACCCCCGAAGGGGTTAGCAAAACAATGCTAGTACAAGTATCATCATACAATAAATCATCAATGTATCATAAAACATGCAAAATGGACTTCCGCCACCGGAATCCAACGATGCGAATCATCACGATTCCATCAACACAATACATGGTAATCCAGCGATCCAGCGCCCTCAGCATAGATCCCCATGATGATCCCGTCGGACCAATGCATGGTGGAAAACCCGTCCAACGATCCAGCGCCCTCAGCATAGATCCCCATGATGATCCCGTCGGACCAACGCATAGTGGACATTCGATCCAGCGCCCTCAGCATAGATCCTCATGACCCCCTCGGATCATTTATACCATAATCAATCAATTATGCATACACATATGCATTTCAATATGTTCATCAATACGAACAAACAACAACGAATATCACGAAAATTCTCAGAAATACATCTCATATTCAACAATATGAATAAAACCACAAGCATGATAAATCGAACTCGACATATGATACTTGCCTCGAAAATGGCAAGGACGAAATTCTTCAATGATCTCGACACACTCGAAGGCCGCCTCCTTCGATCAACGTAACAAGCTCGAACCTTAACAAAAGGAACGATATACAAATCATCTCAAGTCGAACGATGGCCTAACAATTCGGTCTACGGCCGAAAAGCTCAAAATAACCAATCTGCTCGATCGCTTAGCGCGCTACGTACTCTACGTAACGTGCGCTAAGACGGACTGTTAGCGTACGCTATCGTATAAGACTAGCGTGCGCTAGCCACGGTCTGGCAGTCTGACTCGGCTGGTCTCATAACGTACGCTACGTACGTTTCGGGCGTTAACTGAACCCCGATAGCGCACGTTAACTCACATATGTTAGCGTGCGCTAACGTTGCATGGCAGAATACTCCTAACGGAAAAACTGGGTTGAACAGTGGTGAATTCATGAATTCTATGTTGATACAACAAGTCATCCTCAAGCATGTCATGCTAATACGGTTTATGGAAGTTCCATGATCATGAGGTATACATATACGGATAATCAACTCAACATCATAATCTTTTCTAAGATCTTCAAGAAGTATTCTAAGTTCCGATTATTCCAAGTCCCAAAACATATGATTCCTTGCGTAAAACATACGAACTAGGTAATCTCCGATTACTGATCATAAATCGATTTGAAAACGCTTAGGAGTCCATACTACTAAGATGGTTCAAAGGTTCATACGATGAATAAGTGTCGAAACGTCGAAAATATCCTTCTAACATGTGATGACCGATCATAAACGAAATAACTGGCTATCCAAACATGATCAGACGTCCTTAAGAACATTACTAACATTGGTGAAGAATCACCTACCTCAAGTAGTGAAGAACACGGAGGAAAATGAAGCAATCCGACACCGAAAGCTTGAACACCAATCTCCAATGATATATGATCTTCAATCACGAATCAGGATGTTGATATGAAGTGTTTGGGGTGAAGGAAGTTATGTTCTAAGTGTAGGAATTCGGGTAACGAGAGTAGAGAGAACTGGAATCACGAATAGGATGCTGTCCTATTTATAATAAATGGCTATTAGCGCGCTAGACCACCTTTCGTAGCGTGCGCTAACGGCTCACGATCTAAATCAGCTCGGCACTTAGCGTGCGCTACGCATATACCTGTAGCGTGCGCTAAGGCGTTGACTCAGCTTTTCCCGAAAGCCGTCCAGGTACATCCGACACGATCCGACAGGGGTCCCCCGGCCAGATCTCACCTACCGCACGTCTCAATCAAATTGACCATGCATAGCGTGCGCTAATGACCATCTGTAGCGTGCGCTATGAGTCTATGTTAGCGCACGCTAAACACATCCGATAGCGTGCGCTACATGCGCAGATTTAAAATATTTAAATCACAACCATGAAATTAAACGCTCGACAACAACGGACTATGAAATACGGAGAATAGTACTCAGACAAAAGTACAATTATTACAATATCACAAGTTCCAATTACATAGAAATCTCGGGTATTACAGTCATAACGTAATTTGACTAGATAGTAAAATTAAAGACGTAAAACTCTACTTGGAGAATATGTGTGTAAACGTCCACACGATCGTGGCTTACATGTGCGGATTTTTCGAGGTGTTGGTTTCTAGCATATATCTTGTGTTTTGAGGTTTTTCGATATATTTTGATATGCATTATGTGATGGATGTTTTTAATTTTATCCCAGATGTCTTTCAATCTACTAGCTGTTATTCTCAAAGAAAATAAACTTGATGGCACTAACTTTGCCGATTGGAAATGAAATCTTGACATTGTCCTGACTGCTGAGGGGCATAAATTTGTCTTAATCGAGGAGAGCCCTCTAGAACCAGAACCGGATGCCACTCCTGAAGAGTTGGCTGAATTCCGGAAATGGAAAAAGTCTGATGAGATGGCTCGATGTTACATTTTGGCTTCACTGACAAATGTATTGCAGCATCAGCATCAGACGATAGGCTCGGCCGCGGAAATGATGAAAAGTCTCACCGAGATGTTTGGTCATCAGAACCGGGCGGCTAGACAAAATGCAATTAGGGTATTGATGACAACCCAAATGTCTGAAGGGACCCAAGTAAGGGATCATGTTCTGAAAATGATGTCATATTTGAAAGAACTGAGCATACTGGGGGCTACTATCGATGTGGAAACGCAGGTCGATATTATCTTAGGCAGCTTACCTAGAAGCTTTGAGCAGTTCCACCTTAACTACAATATGAACCGTAGGACATAGAGTTTGGCGGAACTTCTGACAGAGCTTCAGTCAGCTGAAGGTCTCTTCAAACAAGGTTATCATCAGATTCTTTCGGCAACTGGTGCTACTTCTTCCAAACCAAAATGGGGAAAGAAGAAGAAGCAGGCTGGACAGAAGCAAGTGGCAATCCTCAAGGTGAAAAGCAAGGCTCCTCACCCCAAGGCGAACAAAAAGCCAAAGGGAAAGTGCTACAAGTGCGGTCAGAAAGGACATTTTAAAGCGGACTACCCTGCTCTTAAGAAAGGTATGTCTTGTGCACTAGTAGTCAAAACATGTTTGGCAGCTTGTTCTTCCACTTCGTGGATAGTTGATTCAGGCTCCACTGATCATGTTTGCTTTGACTCGCATGATTTTCAGGTAACCAAGCAGCTTAGTGCGAGCGAGATTACCATCAACTGGAGTAATTATTCCAGGCTTATGGCTGTTGCAGTGGGAGTCGTGCAGTTGAAGATTAATGATAAATTATTAGTTCTCAATAATGTATTATTAGTACCGGATTTTAGAATGAATTTAATTTCGGTTTCTAAATTAAAAAGCGATGGTTATTCAGTTTCTTTTGATGATGATGCCATTATTAAGAAAAGAAGCGGTGAATAGATTTGCAAAGGTACTTTTAATGATGGACTATATGTCGTTAATACTGCACAAACTCGTATGCATAAATCACTTAACTCTTTGTCTAAACCTAAAAATAGAAAAGAACCTTCAAGCATAAACCAAATATATCTGTGGCATTTATGGTAAGGACATGTAAACAGTGGAAAGATTCAAAGATTGGTAGATGATGGCCCATTGGATGATCTCCAAGTTGAGTCATTTCTAATTTGTGAATCCTGTCTGGAAGGTAAAATGACCAAAAGGGTTTTTTAAAACCAAGGGAAACCGTGCTCAGAATGTGTTAGAATTGGTTCATATTCATGTACGTGGTCCAATGAATATCCAGGCTAGGGGTGGTTTCGAATACTTCATCACGTTCATAGATGATTATTCGAGATATGGATACATATATTTGATGCGACGTAAGTCTGAAGCCTTTGACAGGTTCAGAGACTTCAAGGCTGAAATGGAGAAGCGTCATGGGAAGAGTATCAAGTCACTACGATCTGATCGTGGAGGCGAATACCTTAGTGGAGAGTTTTTAGATTTCTTGGCGAATGAAGGGATTTCGTCCCAGCTCACCGCGCCGGGAACTCCACAACAAAATGGTGTGGCTGAAAGAAGGAATAGGACTCTTTTAGAAATGGTTAGATCAATGATGAGTTATTCGGATTTACCTATTTCGTTTTGGGTATACGCCTTAGAAACACCGGCGTACATTCTAAACCTAGTGCCTTCGAAATCAGTTCCAAAAACACCCACAGTACAGTGGAGTGGGCGTAAGCCCAGTCTAGGACATGTTCAGATTTGGGGTACTCCAGCACATGTGCTGAATAAGGAAGCTGATAAGTTGGCATCTCGTACAGAAGTACAAGTGTTTGTAGGATATCCTAAGGGAACGAAGGGTGGCTTGTTCTATAGTCCCCAGGATCAGAAGGTCATTGTTAGCACCAATGCCCGATTTCTGGAAGAGGATTATATGATTAGTCACAAGCCCATGAGCGAGATAATACTGGAAGAGCTGAGGGGCGAGACTCTATCTATACCAATCGTACAAGCGCCAAATAACACTGCACCACGTATTGATTTTGATACTTTTACACCAACTCAGGATTTGCCTCGTCGTAGTGGGAGGGTTATTCGTCAGCCTGAACGATTCATAGGCATGGGAAAGTCTTCGGACTAAATCCCAGGTGAAGATGAATCAGATCCCTGGACCTATAAGGAGGCAATCCAAGATAAAGATGCTGACTCGTGGCAAGTAGCAATAGAATCTGAAATGGGATCTATAGATTCCAATCAAGTGTGGGAACTAGTAGAGCTACCTGATGGTGTACAAGCCATTGGGAGTAAATGGGTCTACAAGTGAAAGAAAGGACATGACGGGAAGGTTGAAACCTTCAAAGCGAGGCTTGTTGCAAAAGGTTACACTCAGAAAGAGGGTATCGGTTATGATGAAACCTTTTCGTCGGCAGCCATGCTTAAGTCAATCCAGATTCTTTTAGCTATAGCTACGTATTTGGATCTGGAGATTTGGCAGATGGATGTCAAGACTGCATTCTTCAATGGGAGTCTAGACAAGGAAATCTATATGCGCCAAGCAGAGGGATTCATTGCTGAAGGAGAAGCGCACTTGGTGTGCAAAATTAAGAAATCCATTTATGGACTTAAGAAAGCATCTAGATCTTGGAACACTCATTTTGACGAAGTTGTCCAGTCATATGGATTCGTCCAATGTCCGAGTGAGAGTTGTGTGTATAAGAAATGCGATGGAAATGTGTTGGTGTTTCTTGTACTGTATGTAGACGATATCCTTCTGATTGGAAACAACGTAAAGGAATAGTCGGACGTACGGGTATGGCTATCTGAGCAGTTCGATATGAAGGATCTAGGAGAAGCAGGACATCCTATATCGATACAGTGCTGAAGCGTTTTAGCATGGAGAATTCCAAGAAAGGTTTTCTACCTTATAGACATGGAATTCAACTATCTAAGGATATGTGTCCTAAGACACAAAAGGAGATAGATGACATGAAGATGGTCCCGTATGCATCTGCTGTGGGAAGTCTCATGTATGTTATGCTTTGCACTGGACCAGATACCTGTCATGTCATAGGCATGGCTGCTAGATATCAGTCAAATCCAGGACACTGGATTGCTCTCAAGCACATACTCAAGTACCTGAGAAGGACTAGGGAGTACATGCTTGTATATCAATCAGACGACCTATTTCCGGTGGGTTACACTGACTCAGATTTTTAATCGGACAAAGAAAAGTCCAAGTCTACTTCGGGTTATGTGTTTAGCCTGGGAGGTGGAGCCATTAGTTGGAGGAGTGTGAAACACAAATGCATCTCGGACTCTACCATGGAAGCCGAGTACGTGGCAGCCTCTGAGTCAGCCAATGAGGCAGTGTGGCTCAAGTACTTCCTGCAGGAGTTAGATGTGATTCCCGATTTTCCAGAGGGTATTACACTTTATTGTGATAATACTGGTACAACCGCAAATTCGAGGGAACTACGAGCCCACCAGGAAAGTAAACATATCAATCGCAAGTACCACATCATACGACACTTCATAAAGGAAGTAGACATAGTTGTATCCAGGGTTGCATCGGAAGATAATCTTCCTGACCCTTTCACGAAAGGCCTACCCTCAAAAGTTTTTGAAAGGCATGTGGAAGGAATGGGATTACGGTGTATGGCAGCATTGCTTTGAGTATAAGTGGGAGAAATGAGAGACTATGTAATAGAGTACTATACTTAAAAGCATGCTTTGAGTATAAGTGGGAGATTGTTAGGAATGTATACTGCAAAGCATACTTTATGTTTGTATTACCTAATTTCCCTGTTACTACCTATGAGAATATTAATTACATTTAATCACATGTTTTGCATATTAATTTATGTTATAGTTATGCAAATGAAATGTCTAATTATTTTATATTGTAGTTAATGTGGTGTGTTGGTGTCACACGGAAGATCACATTATCGGTGCCTTATAAAATAATATAATAGTTCACAACCTATATAATTATTAGACAAATTACATAAAAGGTTGTAGTGTATGCTTTAGAATAGTTGGTCTTGACTATTAGCATACATTAGCGTATTTGCATACGTTGAACTGGATCGAGGTGAGATAGTGTCTTCTGTACTGACTGTAAGAAGAACGTAAATCTCGGATAATTATTATTTCTTAATTCTAACTATATAATATTTAATTGTGTATTTATAAGAATTATTGCTTTGATTTATCATAGGTGAGAGTCAAAATGATCGACTCAATAAGCCTCGTATCTTGGGCAATAATATTATTTATACGGCAGTTATTATTATTACTAGAAATCGTGTCCCGACTCGTGCGGGTTGATGATATCCCCTTGAGGAGCTCGATAATGATTATTATATTAAACCCTGCAGGTGGATTTAATTCTGATATAATAATAAGGTTCGAGTGGTACTACTCTTGGATAAGATATTAATTAATTAAAGCTATCAGTAGCTTATAATTAATTAATGGACATTCGATATCTTAAACACGGGAAATAATATATTTAATGAGGAGCCCAATTTCGTAATTTGGGATTTTGGTAGGAAGTGCAATATCAACTTTTTAGTGGACTAAGTTGATATTAATAGATTCATCATATTAGGAAGAGTCCTAATAAGGTAAGATGAATTTATTGGGAGTCCTTCCATAATCCTCCTTAAGGTCCCTAGTAGTAGTACAAGAGCCTATATATAGGACTTATGGGTGTTGGCCGATTTTATCATTATTCATACATAAGGAATTTCGATTTTTTTCTTCTAAGTGTTTAATTGTAGATCTTGACTTGTGTCTTTGATTCCACAATTGAGAGAACACTTTAATTCTTGCTACATATCGGAATTACTTGAAGAAAAGAAAATCGAGAATTGTGAGGGATATTATTTCGGCCGATCCATAGAAGTCCAAACAAGATCTGGTAGCTCGTTGCCCACACAACGTCCGGTTCAAGGCGGATCATACTCTAGAAGATCTAAAGGTAGAAATACAAGGTGATCAAGACGGAAGTAACCAATACTCTTCAAAAGGTAATATCCTATGATCTTGTATCTAGATTAGGATATTTTAATAATCAACATATTTAATTAATAAATAATAAATAATATTTAAATTGCTTATTAGTCTTAGTAATTAATTAATTAGCATGCCTAAATAGATCTCATGCTCATAGATGCGTAAAACGCGATTATCATCTTTCTCAAACTTCGCTTCCGCTGCGTTTTACTTTCCAACACTACCGATACAGCAGCTTGCTGTATGCTGGATTGGCACATTATCAAAACATTCTATCAAGGTCTTTCGATATAGGGATTGTTATCCTAACAGATGACCAGCTTGTATTATTGATAACCACATTGATCCGCATATTAGCAGTCTAAATACATACCACAAACCTAAGTCCATTAAACTCAAAAATCAAGGATACAACCATAATATCCATAAAAAACTATTAATTGTCCAAAATACTACTCACATAACCAAAATGTCCAAAAATACCCACACATACAGAAACCACCATAATATAAAAAAATCACCATAGTACACATCAAGCATAAAGCAATTATGCCGTAAAGAGGTACAAAAAAATGATTCTCATACCACATTCTAACCTGACCGAAAGGGTTCGAACTTTTCAAGAATTTTTCATCGCATCGAAGCACCAGACTTAATCATCATATTCACGCCTGTGATAAAATGCTCCATGAAGTGCAACATAAATGTCCCACAATCACTACTATGAAAATAGGATTTCACATTTTTTTTTGTACGATCCACGTTGGTTTTAAAATTGATGTCGTATCCGCTGATGTAAAATTCAAATCAGTTTTGAAACCAATGTTGAACTTGTTATTCATATTAGTTTTTAACCGATGTTAAAATTTTTTATTCACATTGGTTTTAAAAACGATGCTAAAGTTATTCACATCGGTTCTTAACCAATGTTAAAATTTGTTATTCACATCGGTTTCTGTAAGCAGTCATCTTTAGAAGATTTTTATGAGCAGTCAAGTAAGGGAGGATCTCATCAATGTTATTTAATATATTTAAATGCACTTTAAACACTTTGTCTCGACTCTTAGTTTGGACTTTCACACCGCGAGTTCCCTTACCTTCATGTCTCCCATCATCATGAGACTTCGGTAGCCCCACAACTTCTACCTTTGACAAGTAATTTGTACAAAACTCAATAGCTTCTTAGGCAATGTACCTCTCGATAATAGATGCTTCTGGATGATGTGGATTTTTGGTATACCCTTTTAAGATCTTCATATACCACTCAACAGTGTACATTCACCTTAAATAAACGGGACCACATACTCTAATTTCCATTAGTAAATGAACAATTAAGTGAACCATGATGTCAAAAAATGAAGGAGAAAAATACATCTATATTTGGCTCAAGATAACGGAAGCCTCTTTTTCCCACTCATCCAACTTCATAGGGTCAACTACTTTGCTGCATACTGTAACACCCCAAACTAGGCGGGTATTACAGTGTCGTGGACCCCAACTAGGACCCACCAGGCGAATGAAAATTAATGAATTAAATAATATAATTGTAGTACCGAACCACATTATATCATTAATTACTCCGATGAGGAGTTTCAAGTACAACACACCCAGGAAATACAGAATACATGTATATTATATATGAAGATAAAATACACAACACTGAATAAAATGAATATCCAATGGAAAATCTGCAGCGAAAATAAAAATGAAGAAACATGAATGACTGAAAAGGATTGGGGCACCCTATTCGTATCACTGGGACTCCTCGCCATCAACATTCTCTTCCCATGCTGTATCCTTGCCATGACCTGAAAACAACATCCCCCAACGGGGTCAGTTACACAGAACAACAATCCTCAAGAGTTGAATAAACACAATCATGATATATCTTAATTATGAAAGTAAGCTGAAGAGGGGCATCATAGTACGCCCGTAATGGGACGTGCAAGTGCACAAGAAGAGTGTCCGGACACACCTGTCCTTATACCTAATTAGTCTCACGGAGTAACTTTATCGTGTGCATAGTCCATTGTGTCGGTGAACCCTCCACATGACTATCATGTGCCCGACTAAAAATTCCACACATAACCACCCATCTACGTAATACGAATCCAGAAGGTCACTTGAACAAGAGTGATCATGATGAATATTAATGAATAACAATTCGACAAGGGTCAAGAATGACTCACCGAGATGAAATAATAATGAAATGAATGATAGCTCACTAAAATGGTTGGAACTGTCGTTCCTCGTGAATTGAATGATTAGTTTGATAATTATAAGTCTCAGCATGAATAGTACACTATGAATGAATTATGATTATGAATGAACAACAACGAAAGGAATGAGTATCCTTTTAACTGAGTAAGAATTAACTTACACAATATCGGTGGTGAAAGTACTTCCTCGAACAAATGTCCTAAGTGGAAAATACCGGTCGCTCGAACAACCTTGAATAACATGATCACCAACAAATGCTCAATAAACGTATCAAGCACGGTTATAACCAACTCAAAAGTCGATACAATAATAATCAAACTCATTGGGGCATTCTAATGAATATGTTGTAAACATTCTTCCTGTTGGTTACAACCAACTCCAATAATATCGATACCAAACCTCCAAGTGATGATTCAACCCAACAAAACTTCATTAATGACATCAAAAATCCAATAGAAAACCACAACTCAAGGTTACAACAACATCAATCAGAAAGCCCAAAAATAACCAAAGTCAAACATCAAGGTTTCAAGAATAATTCCCCAAATATTCATCAAATCCGAAATATACACCAATAAATCCATAGGAATGCATGTATCCAATGTAGATAATTCAAATCTAACATATTCCAACATAATAGCAAGCTTACACGAAGGGATCGGAAGAAAAACATTCGAAATCCGAAATTCTAGATCCAAGAAATTATTACCTTGATTTGATGTATTGGAGAGGATGGAATGATGATTAATCTGAATGATAAGCTTGAAGATGTTGATAGATGGATGCAGCTCGAAGAAATCTCTCCAAAATGCCCGAAATCGCCAAAAAATGTTGAGAGGAGGAGGAGAGAATGAAAAATGACGAAACTGGACTGGACTGTCCAATTTATACAGATCCAATTTAGCGCACGCTATGTCCTGATATGTAGCGTGCGCTAGCGGGTTAACCGGATAGTCCTATGAGCTCTGGCTGCCTCATTAGCGTACGCAATGAACTTGGTAGCGTGCGCTAACATCTTCCCAATAGCGTGCCTTAATCCAAAATGTTAGCGTGCGCTAACTGATATCTGATGCCCAGTAACTGAAGTCCAGGAATTCCTGTCCTCTGACCTGCTCGCGATAGCGTGCGCTACACCCAAAACTCAACGTGCGCTACACATAGCATTACGTAACTTAAGATCCTCTCATAGCGTACGTTATGAATTATTCCATTTCAGTCCAGTACCCACTGGAATGTCTGATCGAGCCTTAGCATGCGCTACACTCATGCTTAGCGTGCACTATCCAAACTTCTAGCGTGCACTACTTACCATTCGTAACGTGCGCTACTACAAGTCACAATTCAGTCCAGTGCCTTCTGGATTATCTGCCTGAACAACGTTAGTGTGCGCTAATTCTGAGAGGTTGCATGCGCTACCCTTACTCAATTAGCGTGCGCTAAAGAGAGTACGTAGCGTGCGCCACTCCTCACACACAGCCCACTACAAAGATGACAATGATGATATTCTCGGCCCTATTTTTCAACCGGGTTGAATGACGAATAATAACTGAAACACGATACAAAATTAGTCTGAATGGTGAATACAGTGAACGAATATGAATGATGAATGATTATTAATGAGTGAAAAAGTTACTGAGTGACAAAATACTGAATGATAATGAATGAATTACAACCGGGTATTACATACCCCCCCTTAAAAATAGTTTCGTCCTCGAAACTAAGGGTCAAACAATTCGGGATAACTCTCCCGCATACTATCCTTGGTTTTCCTAGTAGCCTCTTTGACTCCGTGTCTAGACCACTGAATCTTAACCAAAGGAATCGTATTGTTCCTCAACTGTTTGATACGCCGCTCTAAAACTCGTACAGGATGCTCCTTGTACGAATGATCATCCGTGATCTCGATTTCATCGAACTGAAGTATGTGACTTGGGTCGGAAACATACTTCCTCAGCTGAGAGACGTAAAACACATTATGAATTCGGCCCAACGCTGGAGGTAAGGCCAACCGATATGCCAGACTGCCTACTCGATCCAAAATCTCAAACGGTCCAATGAATATCGGACTCAACTTCCCCCGCTTCCTGAAACGTAAGATAGCTTGACTCGAGGATACCTTGACCAAAACATGGTCACCTGCCTCGAACTCTAGTGGTCAATGAAGATTATCTGCATATGATTTTTGTCGACCCTGAGCAGTCAACAAACGACTCTTGATCAAAGCTACCTTCTCGCGGGCGGCTATAAGCATATCAGGCTTGGTGCCAATTGATTCTGATAAGTCATCCCAACATAAGGGAGATCGACAACGACGACCGTACAAGGCCTCGTAAGGTTCCATCTTAATCGAAGCATGCCTACTATTATTGTACGTGAACTCGATCAACGGTAGTTGGGCTTCCCAATCGTCCTTCCAATCAAGGACACATGCCCTCAACATGTCCTCCAATGTCTGAATAGTCCTCTATGATTGTCTGCCGGACTGAGGATGAAAAGCTGTGCTGAGATTTAGCTGAGTTCCCATGGCGCGATGAACTGATTTCCAAAAATGTGACATGAATCTCCCGTCACGATCCGAAACGATACTCTTAGGAGTACCTTGCAATCTCACTATCTCCTTGATGAACAACTGGGCAAGTCTCTCGGGACCCCACGTATCCTTAATCTCAAGGAAATGAGCTAATTTAGTTAAGCGGTCCACAATTACCCAAATTGTATTCATGCCACGACGACTCGTCGGCAAACTCATGATGAAGTCCATAGAAATATCTTCCCACTTCCATTCTGGAGTAGGGAGCGGTTTTAGCATACCCACCGGTCGCTGATGTTCTATCTTGACTTGCTGACAAGTTAAACATCTCGAAACAAATTCTATGACTTCTTGCTTCATATTACTCCACCAGTAATTCTGTTTCAAGTCTTTGTACATCTTGCTACACCCCGGATGAATGGAATAAGGGGTAGCATGAGCTTCTCTCAAAATCGAGTTTTTCAACTAGGCATCCGCCGGTACGCATAATCAATTCTTAAATCTCAAAAGTCCATCCTTGTGGACCACAAATCCAGGGGCTTTCCCCTGAGCCACATCATGTCGAATGTGCAATGAAGATGGGTCTGAACCCTGATTCACTCTGATCGCCTCTTCGAGTGGCGATGAAATCTCTAACATGCAAAGTTGCCCTTGCACTCTCTATAACCATACCTAAATCTCGGGTCTAAGAAATTCCTGTTGAAGTTCCTTTTGAACTGTTAAACGAGCAAGCATTTGCTCCTGAACGGATTTACGACCTAAGGCATCGGCAACAACATTTGCCTTGCCCGGGTGATATTGAATCTCAATATCATAATCTTTGATTAATTCCAACCACCTTCTCTGTCGCATATTTAACTCCTTCTCAGTAAATATATACTTCAAACTCTTATGATTAGTGAAAATCTGACAGGTGACGTCATAAAGGTAATGACGCCAAATCTTCAACGCGAAAACCACGGCTGCTAGTTCCAGGTCATGGGTCAGATAATTGACCTCGTAAGGTCTAAGTTCCTGTGAAGCATAGGCAATAACTTTCCCGTTCTGTATCAATACACATCCAAAACCATGTCCGGACGCATCACTATAAACCACAAATCCTTCCGTCCCTTGCGGTAAGGAAAGGACAGGTGCTGAAAATAAATGGCTCTTGAGTTCTTCAAAACTCTGTTGACACGCATCGGACCACGCGTAGTTCTTATCCTTCTGCAAAAGGTTCATCATGGGTTGAGCGATTTTAGAAAATCCTTCCACAAATCGTCGATAATAACCAGCTAACCCGAGAAAGCTTCGGATTTCCTTAACATTCTTCGGAGGTCGACAATCTCGGATAGCCTCCATTTTATAAGGGTCGACCCGTACTCCATCTGATGAAATTACATGTCCGAGAAACGTCACTTCAGACATCTAGAATTCACATTTGGAAAACTTTCCATAGCGTTGCTCTCGTCTCAATACGTCGAGAGCCTGATGAAGGTGAAATTCGTGCTCCTCTCGGTCACGAGAATAAATCAAAATGTCATCTATGAAAACAGCCACGAACTGAGCTAAATAGTCGATGAAAACCTTATTCATTAACTCCATGAACACCGCAGGTGCATTAGTTAACCCAAACGGCATCACTACAAACTCGTAGTGCCCATAGCGTGTTCGAAACGCTGATCTAGCGATATCCGACTCTCGAATTCGCAACTGATGATACCCAGATCTTAAATCGATCTTGGAAAATACGGAAGCTCCCTGAAGTTGATCCAAAAGATCATCGATGCAAGGTAGGGGATATTTATTCTTGATCGTCACCCTATTCAACTCTCGATAATCAATACACAAGCGAAAAGAACCATCCTTCTTCTTGACAATTAACACAGGTGCTCCCCACAGGGATGCACTCGGTCGGATATAACCTTTCTCAGACAATTCCTCCAGTTGATTCTTCAATTCCTACATTTCGGTCGAGGCCATTCGATACGGTGCCTTCAATATTGGAGACGTACCAGGCTCCAACTAAATCGTGAATTCCACATCTCTCTGTGGAGGCAAACCGGGTAACTTGTCCGGAAATACATCGGCATATTCTCTCACTACAAGAATATCCGCCAGCATCACTGATGATTTCTAGGTCTTGGTCATATAGCACCAAGAACCAACACACCCCTGATTGAGTAATTTCACTGCTTTCATCATATTAATGACTCTACCGGAATAGCAGGGATTACCTCCCTGAAATACACACCCAACTCCATTGTCTGAAACAATAGTGATCATATGCTTACGGACACTAAGGATGGCATCATGACGATCCATCCAATCAATACCCAATATAACATCATCTCCAGCTAAGTCTACCATGATTAGGTCCGCCAACCAAACACGGCCATTAAGCTGAATCGGACAATTCTTAATCTCACGATCCCCAATAACTCTTCTACTATCAGGTAGACCAATGATATAAGGTTCATAACTAGTAGCACTCTCCAGATGAAGTCTACTCAAGCATGACTCGGAAATAAATGAATGAGATGCACCAGTATCAAAAAGGATACACACAGGTTGAGATAGAATTTCGAGTGTACCTGAGATCATTCGGGCATTTGGATCGTCGGCTCTCTACATCTAATAAATTCAGGGCTTGCTAGTCCCTGCACCGGATGCTCCTGTCTGATAGTTGTGGGTTCTGCCTTTGTTTGGTCTCGTTGTCTTAAACGATGTGGACTGAGTGGCCTGATTCTAAGTCGCTAACTGCTTCAGGGCCTGAGATGATGTCAGATGTTTGGGATCCCTTCGGCAGAAACGGTCTTATGCCCACCAACCCCACAGATATAACACGTGATAGATTGCCTCAAACACTTAGTGTTGTAATGACCCGGCGCTCCATAGTTGAAACAGGTTATGGCCGACCTGGCCGCCCGGGACTGAGACTCCACAGGTTTATGCGTCATAATAGGTCTCTAGGAAAAGGTAGGTCCCGCTCGAGGCTTCTTGAAGGTTGCGTGTCCGCCTTCGGACTAATTATGCTTCTTCAATTTCTTGGCAGAAGATGAAGGTTGATGCTTAGCAACTTTCTTCGTAGTAAGCTCATAAGTAAGAGCTTCCTCGATTAAATCGGCCAGAGAGGCGCAATGACGATTAAGCAGTTGTATCTGGGCCATCATGCCCTGCATAAAAGTGAGTGAATTAATCCGAACACCTTCCGGTTGAGCTATAACTCGGGTACGACTCCTTGACGGTGAATAATTATTTCCAGGTGAATGAGTGGCAGCATCGCTGCTCGATGAATTAGCATTATTCCTCACGTTCGCGCGTGTATTCACACGAGCTCCTGGGTTTCGGCCCACACCGCGACCTCTTCCCCTGCATCCTCTGACGGATCTTTCTATACTGAAGTAGGAAAGTCACATGATAGTTATAGATCTCGCATGAATACCGCATTATGATTACGTTATGAAATGATGATAATGAGCATACGTGCTCTAACATAATGATTACACGAAGAATCAACTGAGGTGACATGATTATCTGATGAAATTCTTGAAATAAGTATCTTGAACAAGTTAACAAGATTAATGATACGATCTTCAAGATCAACAACTGAGCAATGAAATGAACTGAGTGATTAATGAGTTAATATGATCGACATGATCAAAAAAATGAAAATGATGATTGAGGATTGTTGACTGATGAATGATGAATGAGTGATTCTTATTGCCATAAATTATACCATGGCGTCAGAAATCTTACCGTTTCCATGGTCTGAGGGGCTTGGCGTTTGCACGTGATGCAAAAGTCCAATGATACTAGCCTGACGAACGATGATTTCAAATGAGACATGACTCTAAAGGTAGTATTCAAAACCACGCTCTGATACCAACTCTGTAACACCCCAAACTAGGCGGGTATTATAGTGCCGTGGACCCCCAACTAGGACCCACCACGCGAATGAAAATTAATGAATTAAATAATATAATTGTAGTACCGAACCACATTATATCATTAATTACTCCGATGAGGAGGTTCAAGTACAATACACCCAGGAAATACAGAATACATGTATATTTTATATGAAGATAAAATACACAACACTGAATAAAAATGAATATCCAACGGAAAATATGCAGCAAAAATAAAAATGAAGAAACGTGAATGACTGAAAAGGACTGGGTCCCCTTACTAGTATCACTGGGACTCCTTGCCGTAAACATTCTCTTCCCGTGATTCAGCCTTGCCATGACCTGAAAACAACATCCCCCAACGGGGTCAGTTACACAGAACAACAATCCTCAATTGTTGAATAAACACAATCATGATATATTTTAATTATGAAAGTAAGCTGAACTGGGGCATCGTAGTACGCCCGTAATGGGACGTTCAAGTGCACAAGACGAGTGTCCGGACACACCCGTCCTTGTACCTAATTAGTCTCACGGAGTAACTTTACCGTGTGCACAGTCCATTATGTCGGTGAACCCTCCACATGACTATCGTGTGCCCGGCTAAAAATTCCACACATAACCACCCGACCATACAATATGAACCCAGAAGGTCACTTGAACAAGAGTGACCATGATGAATATTAATGAATAACAATCCGACAAGGGTCAAGAATGACTCACCGAGATGAAATAATAATGAAATGAATGATAGCTCACTGAAATGGTTGGAACCGTCATTCCTCGTGAATTGAATGATTAGTTTGATAATTATAAGTCTCAACATGATTAGTACACTCTGAATGAATTATGATTATGAATGAACAACAATGAAAGGACTGAGTATCCTTTTAACCGAGTAATAATTAACTTACACAGTACCGGTGGTGAAAGTACTTCCTCGAACAAATGTCCTAAGTGGAAAATACCGATCGCTCGAACAACCTTGAGTAACATGATCACCAACAAACGCTCAATAAAGGTATCAAGCATGGTTATAACCAACTCAAAAGTCGATACAACAATAATCAAACTCATTGGGGCATTCTAGCGAATACGTTGTAAACATTCTTCCCTTTGGTTACAACCAACTCCAATTATATAGATACCAAACCTCCAAGTGATGATTCAACACAACAAAACTTCATTAATGACATCAAAAATCCAATAGGAAACCACAACTCAACGTTACAACAACATCAATCGGAAACCCCCAAAATAACCAAAGTCAAACATCAAGGGTTCAAGAATAATTCCCCAAATATTCTTCAAATCCGAAATATACACCAATAAATCCGTAGGAATACATGTATCCAATGTAGATAATCCATATCTAACATATTCCAACATAATAGCAAGCTTACACGAAGAGATCGGAAGGAAAAGATTCGAAATCCGAAATTCTAGATCCAAGAAATTATTACCTTGATTTGATGTATTGGAGAGGATGAAATGATGATTAATCCGAATGATAAGCTTGAAGATGTTGATATATGGATGCAGCTCGAAGAAATCTCTCCAAAACACCCGAAATTGCCCAAAACCGTCGAGAGGGGGAGGCGAGAATGAAAAATGACCAAACTGGATTGGAATGTCCAATTTATACTGATCCAGTTTAGCATACACTATGTCCTGATATGTAGCGTGTGCTAGTGGGTTAACCGGACAGTCCAGTGAGCTCTAACTGCCTCGTTAGCGTACGCTACGAACTTGGTAGCATGCGCTAACGTCTTCCCAATAACGTGTGATTGCGCCCAACATTCTCATATCTCGAAAACCTTGGTTGACGAATGTCTTCCTCATCTATATTTTGTGCAACATTCTCAACCCTCGGTTGACGAGTGTTTTCTTCTTGGAGCAAAAGTCGCTCTTCGAGATCCGGATTCACCTCGTCGTTTGCTATTGATGTTGTGGCCATTATTTTTGGTGCTCTAATCCTTTGAACTTCGTCTATGGGCGGAAGAATCGGGTTACCCAACGATATCCTACCAAGCATAAACAAAAGAAATTAGAGCGAATTTTATCGATATAAAATTAATTAAGGATAACAATTCGATTACTATTAAAACAAGATTAAAAATTAAACGCCAATTCCCCGGCAACGGAGCCAAAAACTTGGTGGACAAATTAAATACTCGCAAGTGTACGAATCGCTTTTGTAGGAAGCGGCAAGTAACTCCGAGGTCGATCTCTCGAGGAATTGGAAACGGTTTAAAGTTCGATATTGTTCGGCAAATAGTTGAATGAACAAAAGTATAATAAATTAAAATACATCATTGGTTCGATTGGATTACAATACTAACGCATAAAATTAAAATAAACTAAGTGATAACAACACCAATTTGATCGTCGGATAAATGAGAGATAACAATAATGAGATTGATATGGTAATTTAGAGTCACCGACACACACGTAATCAATTATTAGTTCCGATACTCAAATAAATAAGGTTTGGAATTATCGATTGCTCACGATTAAAAGAAATCCGTTTGATGGCGGTAATTCTAAAAATCATGATTGTTCTCAACGAAAATAAGGTAACCTCCTTTGATGGGGATGAATCCCTAACTAACAATTAATTAACCGACTACTTTTGATGAGGTAAATCGTTAAAAGATCGCGCGAAAAAGCTCGAGAACATTTACAATCACTTCTACCGGACCGTTTGATGGCGAAGACCGATAAAAACCCCCGTTTTGAATAATAATAACAACTATGAAATAGGTTTGATGATCTAAATCAAAAGTTCTTATGCGAAGAACGAACAAGAGAAACAATCCCAAACTTTACCCGGAAAATCAAAAGGAACTAACAATCGACAACATGTGTGTGGCTATATCTAAAAACCCATATGAAAAGATTAGCTACACATGATTATTTCAACAACAATAATGGAAATTGTAAAACAAAACATGGTAGAAACTTCCCTTGTAAATGCCGAAATCGAACTCCCGATGAAGGTTTGATGATCTTCTTTCAAGAACTCACAACAAAATGATACAAGGAATTATTATATCTCACAAATGTATTTTTCACTCCAAGAACATACAAGGAAGATGATGAAACAATCTCACTTTTCCTCACTTTTTGGTGTTTTCTCCGTTGATCTTGTGTTTTTCCACCTCCAAATATCTTCCACAAGATAAGATTCTCATCAAGGGTCACCACCTCCTTTTTTTATAGCCAAAATATCAAGAAAAGGCTCAAAATTGTACAAAAATGTCAAAGAAAATGACTTGCACCGAAAAGTGACATGGCCCGTGTCCTGGGACACGGCCGTGTCGTACTACCCTGAAAAGACAAACAAGTGCACTGTTTTGAGACTCGGCCATGTCCCATGACACGGTCGTGTTGCACTGTGCCAGAAATGCAAAACCGGCTAGATCGTGACTCGGCCGTGTCCCATGACACGGCCGTGCTGTACTCTTCTGCAAAATATAATTCGCGCTGGAATGAGACCTGGCCGTGTCTTGTGACACGGCCGAGTTGCCTGATGCGGCCCGAGTTGCTTTCCTTGTTTTGACTCTGGTTTTTGGTCTTGTTCGGCTTGATCCTTCGTTCTTGAATCAATACATCTCAGAATTTAGCATATGCTATACCGTTTCGAAGCTAATTTCAAGAGGAATTTATATCAAAGGAGAACACATCTTGATTCGAAGTAATGAATCTGGAAATTAGAAAATACGACAGGTAGTGCTTCAATCTTCATCGTTTTAGGCCTCGTTCTCGCTCTTAATCGTCATAAAGTCCAATATTGGCCATAAAAGCGCATATTTCACCACAATCTTCGTCCGGATACCTACAAAACAAAAACACAACGTACCACGCGTAAAAAGAGCAAAAACACTCGAAAACAAATGAAAGTGCGACTCGATAGAACAGAATGAGACGATCAAAAATCGACTCATCAGCGTGCGTTAATCCAAAATGTTAGCGTGCGCTAACTGATATCTGATGCCCATTAACTTAAGTCCAGGACCTCCTGTCCTCTGACCTGCTCGCGATAGCGGGCGCTACACCCAAAACTCAGTGTGCGCTACACATAGCATTACGTACGTTAAGATCCTCTCGTAGCGTACATTATGAATTATTCCATTTCTGTCCAGTATCCACTGGACTATCTGATCGAGCCTTAGCGTGCGCTACACTCATTCTTAGTGTGCGCTATCCAAACTTCTAGCGTGCGCTACTTACCATTCGTAATGTGCACTACTACAACACAAAATGCAATCTAGTGCCTTCTGGACTGTCTGCCTGAACAACGTTAGCGTGCGCTAATGCTGAGAGGTTGCATGCGCTACTCTTACTCAATTAGCGCGCGCTAAAGAGAGTACGTAGCGTGCGTTACTCCTCACACACAGCCCACTACAAAGATGACAATGATGATATTCTCGGACCAATTTTCCAACTGGGTTGAATGACGAATAATAACTAATACACGATACAAAATTACTCTGAACGGTGAATACAATGAATGAATATGAATGATGAATGATTTTTAATGAGTCAAAAAGTTACTGAGTGACAAAATACTGAATGATAATGAATGAATTACAACCGGGTATTACACATACAGTATTAAAGAAATAGCACAGGTAAGTTATGGCATGTCTTACCTTTTTAGGTACGATGCCACATATGGCCACCCCCAGGAGTTGTTGCATTAATACATGACAATCATGAGATTTTAATCCAACTAACTTAAGATCTTTAAATGACACAAGACGCTTGATATTTGAAGAATATCCCTGCGGCACTTTCATGCCCCGTAGACACTCGCAAAAACTTGTTCTCCTTTTTTTGATAAAGTGTGACATGCTGGAGGCAAATAAGTACATTTACCTACTAATTGTGGATGTAGCTCTGGGCGTATACCCATCTCAAACAAATCTTGTCGAGTCTTCACATTATCTTTCGTCTTGCCGTTAATGTTCATAACTGTACCAGTTACATTATCACACACATTCTTCTCCACATGCATAACATCTAGATTAGACCGGTATGGTAGATCAAAGAATATCGACCTCTTTTTCCAGATATTTTTCTCAATAGCCTTCTTTATGGTCTTCTTAAATATAGTATTGATGTTTTAACCCGATCATAAACCTGTTTACCCGTCAAGAGTATAGGTGCAGTTCCATCCTCCTGACATCAGTTAATGTCGGGTACGGGGTCGGATATTGCGCCGTGTTGCGGAAGCGTAAATATCAAGTCTGGAAAATTAAATGACGCAAGGATTTATAGAGGTTCGGATATAAACGAGCCTACATCCTCTCTCTGTATATTTTTCTATAGGTTCAAGATAAAAACCTCTACGCCTCTCTTCTATCGGTCGAGGGATAACCATTACAATCACGTCTTCTATTGGTCCGTGATAAACCACTCGAACTTGTCTTTGTGTCGGTCCAAGTTAAACCGTTTTTCTTTTAGTAGGACAAGGAATCAACCTCTCTAGCTTTCTATGGGTACTAGATAAACCTCACGAAGATAGCGATTGCGATTCTAACAATGCCGGATCCTTGATCCTAATAACACCGAATCCAATCGTATCATTGCTTTTACCGCTCGTGTATGATTTTGTGTATAACACTCAATCACTCAATGTAATCTCAATATTACAACAAAAATATAATGAATATCAATCTCTGATCAATGTATATAATGCTGAAGTTGTTGTGCTTGATCAATACCATAGACATGGTATTTATAGGCTCCATCATCCAACTAGCCATTAGCTGCCAGACTGCTCATTACGTACGCTATCATCGTCACTTTACGTACGTAAGCATCGTTACGTACGTTAACCTTCATAGGTTACGTACGTAAGCCTCTTCACAAAACAGTCCAGGGAGTTTTCTTCATTTTGGGTTACGTACGTTAAGCCTTACGTCACTGATGACGTCATATATCCGTTGTATGCTTTTCTGACTTTGACTCCTCCAACGTTCACTTGTTTGAACTGTGTTACGTACATTATCTCTCTTGCATTACGTACGTTAGCTTCATCATATTACGTACGTTAACATGTTCCTGTTACGTACGTTAGCTTTGTTTTTCTTCAGCATTTTGCACTTTGTTTTCCATCGATGCTTGCTTCGTCTATTCGTTGTTTTGTTTAGTTTAGCAACTTTAATCATCAAAACATTATTAATTTATGTATGGAACAAAATGTTCCAACAATATCCCCCTTTTTGATGATTACAAAACAACACTTCGTCAATTGGATTTACCTGCAAAAATACAAATATATGTATATGTGTACAGACCAAGGTTTTCGACTTTGTCCGTTTCGTTAATTCTTCTCCCATTTATTTTTTAACTTCTTCTTTCTTTTCTCCTTTTCTTTTCTCATTTTTAATTTTTCATTGTCTTTTCGACGTCTCCTCATTTTTCTTTTCCTTCATTTTCGACTTCTCCTTTTTTTTAACTCCTTCGTTCATTTTCGACTTATTTCTCCATTCTCCTATCTCTCCCCCTTTTTGTATTCATCAAAAAATACAATAAAGTACCAATAAAAAAATTCAATAAATAATGAAATATGCAAAATAAATACAAGGGTATTTACTCCCCCTGAAAATACTATCCGTTTTTTAAAAAAAATTACTCCCCCTGATTAAATACCAAAAATCAATGTTTGGGGATCCAACCTATAGTTGGTTTTTGTTTAGAAATATAGACGATATTTGAAACGATTGTTCCTTTAGGAACCCAAATTTTCTTAATTTTTATCGTCCGTCTCGGGCTTTTGCAACTTGAAATATGATGCCTGTTTTTTAAACACTTTTCACAATGGGGTATCTTGAAATTAACGGGTTCGTTTTTCAAACGAGTTTTGAATCCTAACCAATCTTTATTCAAAGTAAATTTTTGAACACCAAGCATTTGTTCAAATTTCTCGTTTCCGCACGAGAATTTCTTTGTTAAAAATTTAAGCTCGGTTTGGATTTTAGCGAGATCATTCATCAAAATATTTTCATTTTTAATACACTTTGAATGATCGATTTCAACAAATTTTCCCTTTTCAATAATTTTGGAATTTTCAGTTTCCAAAGATTTAATTTTAGACTTAAGGGATTTTATTTCGGATAAAGCATTTTGAAAATCCGTATGTAATAATTCAAATGCATCAAAAAGTTCATCACGGGAGGATGCACTAACCTGGCTTTCGACGTCGCTGTCGTCGAACGAACTTCGGGCCATGAGAGCGAGATTATTTTGTTCGATAAAATCGTCGTCTTCGTCTTCATCGCTCCATGTTGCCATGAGAACCTCTTTCTTGGGTTTAGCTCGGCAATGCTTAGCGAGGTGGCCTGGTTTTCCACATTGTTGACAAGAGTTGTCGAATTTCTTTGTTTCGCTCGAGATATCCTTCTTCCTCCGGTTTAATAAAGTTTGGAATTTATTAATATTCTTGGCATAGTATGCTGCTTCTTCGTCGCTTTCCTCCATCGGGATTTCTTCTTTATTCCTCGATATCTTAGCCTTCATGGCTAACGATCGTTCCTTCGGCTTCGGCTTGACACATCGTGATTTTAACACGATCTCATAATTGATTAGTGAACCAACAAGGGCACGAAAATCGAGCGTGTTGAGATCTTTAGATTCCATAATCGCGGTCACGGTGCCGTCCCATTCGCTAGGTAGTGATCTTAAAATTTTCTTCACTTTTTCACTACTAGATAATGGTTTACCAAACGAAGCAAGTCCATTTGTGATGACCGAGAATCGGTCGAGCATATTGGTGATGGACTCGTCACCTTTCATCATGAATAACTCGTAGTCATGGAGAAGCATATTGATTTTCGTCTCCTTGACTTGAGTCGTCCCTTCATGTGTGATTTCAAGAATTTTCTATATTTCTTTCGCACTTTCACATGATGAGATTCGATTGACCTCCTCGGGATTTAAGGCACAAAATAAAAGTTGGGTGGCCTTACAATTTAGATGGTCATTTTTCCAACGACATCGTCGTATTCTTCAAAAGATTTGAGCGTACCGTCGGATTTGATAGAAACTTTTGGGCCGAGACAAATAATCTTCCAAATCTCTATATCGTAGGCACGAATAAAGATTGACATCTTTTTCTTCGATGTCAAATTGTAGGTCACAAGTCGTCCAGGAATAAGTCTAGAGGGGGGGTAAATAGACTTATTGAAACTCTTAAACTCTTTTTCTCAAAGAGTAGGTTTCTTCAGCTGATATATATGCAAATGACTTAGAGTCGTTTGTTCTCAATACGTGCGGAAATCAGGTGATGACGAATATAAAACAACTAATGAAACACTTAACAATGTATGCAGCAGTTAGGGTATGATGCTATAAAACAGTAAAGTACGCAGGCAATTATAGTGGTCTCAGAGGTGGGGTAATCCTCTACTAATCCACTTTTCTCCAAACCAGTTGGAGATGAATTCACTATAATTCTCAACCAGTGATAAATATTACAGTGATTCAACTAAATTACAACAGCTTCCAACCAGTGAAAATCCATGCCGTTGTAACACACTTGACTGCCTTGCACCTCTTGATCCTCGATCCTTTGGATGCCTTTACAGTCTCGAACTTCAACCAGTGAAGTACCCCAAACTCAGGATTTAAGACACGAGTTTTTGTATTCTCCAACTAAGAGCTTCTTCAAGTATGAACTTTTTAGAACCGCTCTTTTCACGATGCTGTATTTCGTTTTTAGATAGCTTGAATGCTTTGATCGCTTGAAAGTATGTTCGCACCGATAGTTGCTCTACTTCAAATCTTTGGATATATATAGGTGTTGATCTATGAGCATTCCTTCATAGCCGTTGCAAATCTATAAGAAATCAGTCTGTTGGAGGGAGACTTCTTTGTTTATTCTTTTCTGAACGTTGCAAGGCTGGATTCCCATTATTTTAATCTATCTTCCGACCGTTGTGAAGACTTCTGCATGTGATGCGCCGAATCTTTTGAATATAATACAATTAAAGTCTTCAAGGTGGGTCTGGATGGATTATTTAATTCATATCTTTAGCGGGAATCGCTCCAATTTGTCTCTTCACGTTGCATGTGACTTTCCATAATACTTGACATTTCAACGCATACTGACGTGGACTTGGAGTACTTGGCTGATCTTGACTAGGCTGATGTGCAGTTAACTTCTCTGCAGTCTGGACCTCTCTGATGTACACTGTTTAGGACTTGTCTGATCAGATGACTTGTCTGAGGTATCTTGACGATGCACCGTCAAACATCCCTGATGATTTTTGTTGACCAGAACTACTCTGACTTGACTCGGCTGTACCTCTCTGATGAACTCAGCTGATCTTTAGTACTTAGCCGTTTTTCAGCCTAACTTATTTTTGGCCTATACAAGATACTCATTTGGTTCTTCTTTACATTTTGCCAAGTTTTTACACTTAACATTATTTGGCCTATGGAAGATACTCATTTGGTTCTTCCTTACATTTTTGCCAAGTAATAAACATTTGAATTTATATTAATAACATCATCAAAATCTAACAAGTATTCCTAACAAATTCCCCCTATTTTGATGATGGAAAAACTTTATACAAGTAATCAAATGTACAAGTCTGCACTTAGGTGCAAGACACAAACTCAAAATCAGTCTTGTTTTGAGACAACTAGGAGTTGTCATTCAAATGACTGTATATATTAATTTTCTGTTGATTACAAGTACATGGCTTGAGTAGAATAAATACAGAAAAATTAATCAATTACAAAAATTACAATTACATCCAAAGATTGTCTGCCCCTTCCTCTGCGAACAGTTTGCTTCGGAGGTCTAAATAGTTTTGCACCGATTGGTCTACTTTTGATCGGTGCAAGACCATATTTCCTCCTTATAACTAGGGCAGAAAAGTCTTGGTCTTCTTTTGAATAGAACTTGTGCTCTTCACATAGCTTTCTAATTTCTTCTTGAAGCTCTAGCTCGTCAAGCTCATTATCCAAACGGGTCGGCGCTTCCACTGCTCTGAATGGAGGAATCATAGGATAAGCATTCCATTTGGCTGCATATTTAAGCATGATCTTCCACAGAGTAGGCCATCTATCATCCATGTAGTTGATGAATGACTGTTGGGGCGAGCATTCTTTATCTTGGAGAATCTCCAAGAGGTAGAACTGTTCTGTGAATTGTTTCTTGGCATCCGCCTAATTGGTCATGAATTCTGGTGGTAAGAATTCTTCAACATACCACAACTGTTTGCCTTCCCATTCGAATCTTTGTTCTTCTTTCTCTCTTGTTCTTCTCTTCTTCTCCACATTCTTCTCAACAGACTGATCTTCAGGTTGGCTGGGGGAAGATATCTCCTTTCTTTTCAGACTTGATGGTCCTCCTTCAATTTAGAGAATATCTTGCCTCTTCTTTGATCTTAGCTCTTCCCTTATTTCTCCTTGAGTACTTCCTTCCCCGTGTATTCTATCTTCCCCCTTTTTTCCAGCATCAACTGAAGTAGTCAACTGCTGCTCTATTCTGCACATCCAATCAGACATGCCAAATGGCATTCTGTTGTTGGTAGGGGGAGGAGGCGGAGGTACTTCCCTCTGCAGCAAAGTGTCAATCTTTGCATTGATGGATTGGAGGTCAGGAGTGACCTGAGATGCCAGCATCTCTCCAATGGTATCCTTCACTATTCGCCTTATCAGCTCAGTCACCACAGGTGAGATCTGAGCTGGTGGAGAGTGCTCGCCTGAGCCTTCTGCAATTGAACCACTGGACTGCAGGCTCCTACCTGCAGTTGGTACTCCAGATGGGGTCTTTTCTGGGGTCCCTGATCTGGAGTCCTCAGCCAACTCGGCGTCCAGGCTGGTATACCGGGCAGGCGCCCCAGCCCTGTCTGCAGCTTCTACTTCTGGTTCTTTCTCTGGCTCCTTTTCCTTCCCCTTTTCTTCTTTTTCTTTTTCTTTTTCTTCTTCATCTTTTTCTTTTTCTTCTTCATCTTTTTCTTTTTCTTTCTCAGCTCCTTGATCTCCTCCCTCATCCTTATCATCATCCTCATCATCATCATTATTATCATCATCCTTTTTCTCATCCTTTTTATCTTCTCCTTCATTCTCATCATCTTTTTCACCCTCATCATCCTTCTCTCCTTCATCATCCTGTTCGACTTCTTCCCCTTCTTCTCCTTCATCAATCAACTCTTCTGTTTTCTCAACTTTCTCAGATTGTTTTTCAACTGAAATGTTTTCTTCTTCTCTTTTCTCTTCCTGCTCTTCTTCTTCGTCAACTATGACAATGACTTCCTCATTTTCTTCACCATTTACTTCTACAATTCTAATTTCTCTCTCTTCTTCCTCCTCATCTTCATTTCCAAATGAACCATCAAAAATACTATACATAATGGAATGGATGAATTGGTCCATGTTGGTTTTAAAATGAGACATGAACCAATTCTCCTGGAGGATCAAAACTAAGTCTGATTCTTTACAAAAATGAATCAGTACTTCCTCTGTGGCTTGGGGATATTCCCAACCATTGGTTTCAATATAAGACTGAAGTTTTGTAAATGACAATGATTTGAAAAACTTCCACTCTTCAAAAATATTGACAAAAGAGTGTTTTAAGGCTTGTGGTTTAACAAGATGTAATTGTTCAATGGACAGGTTGAAAACATTATTTTCCAGCAGGTTAAATGTGTAATTGGCTTCAGGGATTGAGATGATTAAACCTGCTTCTTCCTCCTCAGGAATGTATGCTGGGGTGAGGACAGACACGATCTGAGTCTCCAGGCTGCCTGGAGCAGGCTAGTCTTCCAGGTGACTAGGTGACCTGGCTGCAGGACTGGCATAGTGATCTGACTGCTCCTCCTGACTAAACTGCAGTCGCCTAGGCCTCTTCGGAGAGGGTTCTGGAGATGACTGCATGATGGATGGTTCTCCAGGGGCTGGTCCCCTTCTCTTGAATCGGACAGCTATTGGAGTGTTATCTGACTCGTAGTCCGACTCATTGCCGATTGGGTTGGCAGTGCCAGTCGGTCACTACTTTGATGAATAATATCTAGGGTAAGTCCTTGTGTTAGGCAGCTCCTTCAACATCTGAGCTGCTCTTCTGTTGTTCCCTAACTTCCTCAAAGTTTCTTGGTCCAGATGACCAAGTCTCTTGTTGGTGTGGAAGGGGTCAGTACTTCCCTTCGCCATACCTGTCTTCTCAAGGATCCAACTCAGTTGCGTTCCAAACTCCAGCTTGGATCTGAATCTCTTTTCATCAGTAAGCCATTCGGCTTTGTTGACTTCTTGAACAAGCTGCCTAAAGATATAGTCAGCCCAATCAATCTCCTCGTCTTGAATCAGTGCTCCCAGCACTGTGAACTTCGCCGACGACAGTTGGTCGTAACTGCCAGCCATCCCCATAATGATTTTGTTGGTAATATCCAATGCATATCGATAGACCTTTTTAATCTCGCTCCTTTTAGCAGTAAGTTTTAGCTTCGTCGGTTGGTCAATCGCCTTGATTTTCTTCCAGGTTTCAGCTGCTGACTGTTTGAGGGCTTCGACAGCTATGCCGCGGTGTTTCATACCAAACACTGTACGAGTCGACTCTCGCGATATGTCGACTTGTCTTCCGCCAACTATGCTCCTAATTCCATCCTGAATCAAATAGGCTTCGCGGTAGAACGCGATAACATCCTCCTTGTACAAATGTTGAGGGCTGATATCCACGAATGGGTAGATCCCATTTAGCTTCATCGATCGGATTAGGTCAAGCACGTCGTAATTCTCCAGATTTGCTTCCAATAAACCTTCGAAATCAACGACCAGAGAGAAGATAATCTGGTCCTTGACTGCCTTCATGTTAACGCCTTCGAAATACGATTCCATTTCTGCAAACAAAGGATTTTTAGTGTATTTGGAGTTCAAGAATTTTTGCTCTGTAAATCTAGGGTTTCTGGTAAGCGTAAAAAGGTAAAGTGAAGAGTTTCTTTCCTTATAAAGAAGATGAAAAGATGTTGGATTAAAATATTATATATTTGAAACGGTGGTACGCCTTTTGAGATTCTATTTAAATTTCAAATTTGAGACGGTGGTCCAGGTTTTAATTTTGAAATTTGACGGTTGGTTTTAATTGGCCACCGTGGAGGTCGATTTATCAAGTGATCTCCACGTGTATTTAAAATGCCACTTGCGAACCAAAAATTAATATATTTAAATGCCACTTGTGAACCAAAATTAATATAATATTATTATACATATGGCAGATAATAATTAAATATTGAGAGGTCGGTTGAGTTTAGAAAACTTAGCTGGTTTGACTGTTGACTGCTCTGCATCAGGTGAGTTGACTCCATGGACTTCTCGCCTGATATTCTGATCAACTAGGTTCCTTTGTGCATCCTTCGTCCTCTTGCCTGCATCAGCTAGGATCTGATTCCTTTAGTCAGCTGGGTCCGTCCTTCCTCTGATCTGCTTCAGCTTGCTTCTGTACTAGATTCCCAATCTAGTAATCCAAGATCTCTGCTCAGCTCCAAAAACCTTTCTTCTGGCAAAGGTTTGGTAAATATGTCAGCTATTTGGTAGTCTGTGCTGACTCTTTCAACCCTAACTCTTTTGTTAAGCACGTGGTCTATGATGAAGTGGTGCTTAACATCAATGTGCTTGGTTCTCGAATGTAAAACCGGATTGTTGGTTATTGCAATAGCACTATTGTTATCACACCAGATAGGGACTTCATTGGCAATGATATTATAATCCCTCAGCTGTTGTCTAATCCATAAGATCTGGGCACAACAGCTACCTGCAGCTAGGTATTCTGACTCTGTGGTGGAGATAGAGTTAGAAACCTGCTTCTTGCTAAACCAGGATATCAGTCTGGTTCCTAGGAATTGGCACGTTCCACTAGTGCTTTTCCTGTTGATTTTGCATCCTGCGAAATCTGCATCTGAGAATCCTGACAGCTCAAAGTTAACATCCTTGGGATACCATAGTCCAACATTGACTGTAGACTTAAGGTACTTAATTATTCTCTTTGCCGCATCTAGATGAGATTGCTTCGGCTTGGACTGGAATCGCGCACAAACTCCTACGACATAGGATATGTCTGGTATGCTTGCAGTGAGGTACAGAAGTGATCCAATAAGTCCTCTGTAGTGGGTTGAATCCACTGATATTCCTGCCTCGTCTGCATCCAGGTGAGTACTTGTGCTCATAGGAATTCTTGATGGTTTGGCTGATTCCATTCCAAATCTCTTGATTAGATCTTTGGTATACTTAGCTTGGTTGATGAAAATTCCTTTTTCCATCTGCTGAACTTGTAGTCCGAGGAAGAAGTTAAGCTTTCCCATCATACTCATCTCAAATTCTCCTTGCATGAGGTTAGAGAATTTCTCACATAACTCTGGATTGGTTGAGCCGAATATGATGTCATCCACATATATCTGAACTATCAAAATATGGCCTTCGTGCTCCACTCTGAATAGGGTCTTGTCCACCTTCCCTTTGCAAAAACCATTCTTCTCGAGAAACACAGATAGTGTTTCATACCACGCTTATGGTGCTTGCTTAAGTCCATAGAGAGCCTTCAGCAGCTTGTAGACTTTGTCTCCTTTGACAAAGCCTGGGGGTTGCTCTACATAGACTTCTTCTTCTAGGATGCCATTTAGAAAAGCACTCTTTACATCCATCTGATAGACTTCAAAGTCTTTGAATGCAGCATATGCGAGGAATAGTCTGCTGGCCTCTAATCTTGCAACAGGTGCATATGTTTCATCAAAATCTATTCCTTCACACTGTGCATAACCTTTTGCTACAAGTCTGGCCTTATTCCTAACAACAGCTCCGTCTTCATCACTCTTGTTTTTGTACACCCATTTTGTGCCAATAACCTTCTTGTGATCTGGTCTGTCGGTTAGTTCCCAAACTTTGTTTCTTTCCATCTGCTCAAGTTCTTCTTGCATGGCATTTATCCAAGAATAATCTTCTAAAGCTTGTTCTGTTGTTTTGGGTTCTCTCTGTGACATAAAGCATGAGAACATAGCCATTCCTGCGGGTAGAGTTGACTGTCTCGTCTTAACTCCATCAGTCAGCTTCCCGATGATTTTCTGGATTGGATGATCTTTGAGCCACTTGGGGATATCGTCTTCTTCTGGGTTTGTTCCCCCTGTTGAGTTGCTCTGGTGGATTTCTCTATCAGCTGGGTTCTGGTCTCCTTGGTCTGCAGCTGGATCAGCTACCGTCTTGTCATCTGCAGCTTGGATCTGATCTGCAGATGAGTCTTTATCAGCTACAGTTGGGTCTTCATCAGCGGAAACTGGATCAGATAGGTTTGGTGATCCTGTCTGATCTGTAGTTGGGTCTACAGCAGCTACAGTTGAATCTTCAGGCTAGTCTGCAGGTGAGTCCACCATTCCAGTGTCATGTACAATGACTTCTTCAAGGGATGCTGATTTGAGCTTGTTCTCAATTAGCTCAACTTGCTTCCTGTACTCAACAGTTGATTCATCAAAAACAACATGGGGTGTTTCCTCCACAACTAAGGTTCTTTTATTAAAAACTCTATATGCCTTGCTTCTTTATGAGTATCCCATAAAGAGACCATCATCAGTTTTAGCATCAAAGGCATTTAATTGTGTTTTACCATTGTTGTGGATGAAACACTTACAACCAAAAACGTGAAAGTAAGCAACAGTAGGAGTTCTATTATTCCAAACCTCATAGGGAGTTTTGCCATATCTCCCTACTATCATACTCCTGTTCTGAGTATGGCAAGCTGTGTTGACAGCTTCAGCCCAGAACCTCTTGGGCAGGTCCGCTTCTGCAATCATGGACCTTGCTGCTTCCTTCAGGGTTCTGTTTCTTCTTTCAGCAACGCCATTCTGCTGGGGAGTCCTGGCTGCAGAGAGCTCATGCTGGATCCCATTCTGATCGCTGTAATCAGTAATCGCCTTGTTGAGAAACTCTCCTCCTCTATCTGATCTGATCTTGATGATGGATAGGGATTTCTCATTCTGGATCATTCTCAGCAGCTCAGGTAGCTTGGTCAAGGTTTCACTCTTCTTATACAAGAAGATAATCCAAGTGTACCTTGAATAATCATCAACTATAACAAGTGCATGCTTTCGGCCGCTTAGAGTCCTTGGCTTGATAGGACCAAATAGATCAATGTGGAGTAGATCTAATATCCTTGTTGTGAGAGTTGTAGGCTGGACTGGCTTGAATGATGCTCTGGTCTGTTTTCCTTTCTGACATGCATCACACAGCGCTTCCTTCTTGAATGCTTCATCTGGAAGTCCTCTGACCAGCTTCTGAGCACTAATCTTATTGATGGCTTTGAAGTTCAGGTGACATAGTCTTTTGTGACACAGCCATCCGTTCTCAGCTACTGTCTTGGATAGAAAATAGGAGTTAGGTGTTCCTGTGTTACAATCTATCATGTAGACATCTCTCATTCTGAAACCTTGTAGCTTCACTTCTCCAGATAAGATATCTATCACCATACATTTCCAAATGGTGAAGACTACTAGATTTTTCTCATCGCAAAACTGGCTTATGCTCAGGAGGTTGTACTTGAGCCCTTTGACATAGTGAACTTTGGATATCACAATATTTCCTCGGTGCAGCTCTCCAAAGCCCTTTGTTTGTCCTCTAGAGCTATCTCCAAAGGTTACATCAGGACCTCTTTCTTTGGCGTATTTGGATAGCATCTTCTTGTTTCCGGTCATGTGCCTCGAGCATCCTGAATCTACAAACCATTCTTTACCTCCAAAGTTTGAGCTTGTGGAGATGTGGTTGTAGTCCTTCCACCTTTTCTGCAATCAGACAAGCAGAGATTTAGGTACCCAAATCTGTGTGGGTCCTCTCGGGTTAGTTGGTTTCCTGGAGAATTGATTTCTCCTTGGATTATAAAAATTATTACTATTACCCTTATATGGTGTGTAAGGTCGAGGTTTGAATCTCCTGTTGGGATTGTATACCAGATATTCCTTAAAATACTGATAGTGTGGGCCATTTCTAAACCTTGGCTGAGACCATTTATTAAATCTTTGAGGTCTCCACGCCTGTTCGTTTTGGAAATTAGGATAACCTTGAGGTTTCCATCTGCCCCTCCCATTTTGAAATCTGTTTTTAGGGAGTTGTTGATAATAGTTGGCATGTTGTCTGGGCTGCTGCTTCTGCCTGGGCCATTGCCTAGTCGCTTGTCTAGGTGGCTGCCTTGTGAACCCTGGCTGCAGCCTAGACTTATGACTTGGATGTTGCCTATTTTTAAATATCGGTTTATACATAGGCTCAGCAGTCGAGACAAGTGTTTCTCCCTTGATAAAAGTAGTTTTAGAACTAGAGGGAGTGTGAGGATCATATCCAAGGCCTGATCTGGAATATAGTGGCCTTTTATTGGTACACAATTCTTCCAGGGTTGAAGACGCCTTCAGGGAGGTTATTTCCTGCGCCTGAGTCTTATTTGCCTGAATCAGCTTAGTAAATTCGAGTTTGACATGAGCAAGTGCAGCTGATTTTTCTTTAAGTAAAATAGTTAGTCGATTTATCTCAGCTGTGTTAACATCAGCCTGGTTTTTCAAGTCAGCTGCAGTTATCTCAACCTTATTCAGTTCTAGGCTGAGTTTTTCAAAATCATTTTTCAGCTGCCTATTCTCATCTTGCAGCTGAGTCTTCTCTGCTGATACAGCTTGGTGTGCAGATTTGAGTGTTTCAAAATATTTAAATAGCTGATTTACAGATTCGTGCAGATCCATATCTTGTGACATGGCTGAACTATTATTTGAACCAGAGGGTTTAGATGTTACCTCTTCATCAGCTAGGTTGGCCATCAGGCAGTCATACTCTTCATCTTCATCAGAAAAGAATCCGCTGCTTGATTATACATGATCGTGATCTTCTCCGATGAGGGCCTTCCTTCTATCTTCTTTTCTGCCCACCTCCTTCTTGCTCTCGTCCTTCTTGAGATCAAGACAGTCAATTTGGATGTGTCCTGTCTTGTGATAATTGTAGCACTCCACCTTCCAGCTCCCAGCTTTCTGGTTCCTTCTTGGATTCTCCTTATAATTTTTCTTGTATTTGGAGTAGTTTTTCCGGAAGTTGCTGAACCTTTGCATTATAAACGCCATTTCTTCCTCAAAATCTAATAGATTTAGAGGCTTTATATCAGATAAGCTCTTGGCGGGGGACTCGGCTGCAAAGGCTATTCCCTTCTCTGCAGGCTCAGTTGAGGATGAACTTGGAAGCTCGAACTCATAAGCCTTCAGATTAGAGAACAGCTCTTGGATCTTTATTTTATTAAGGTCCTTGGACTCTCTTATGGCCACTGCCTTCATACTCCATTCAGGATTGAGAGATCTTAGTACCTTCAGTGCCATTTCCTTGTTGCCATAGGTTTTGCCGAGGGAGTTGATCTCATTGATAATCTCAGTGAACCTTGTGTCCACTTGGTCTATGGATTCACCATTCTTCATTTTGAAGTTGTCAAATTTTTGAATAGCAATTAACAACTTATTTTCTTTGATTAGCTCCGTTCCCTCACACATTAAAGCTAATGTGTCCCAGATTTCTTTGGCATTCTTGCAATTCTTGATCTTGACCATGGTGGATTTGTCAAGAGTTTGATATAGAACATCTCTGGCCCGGTTATCAAGATTGGCCAGCTTTCTTTCTTCGGGAGTCAGCTCTGTCCTCTTCTTTGGAATCTTCTATGGCTTCCCTGCTGCGATCTCCTCTGCAGTGTTGTCCTTCTCGAAGATGAATGGCCCGTCCTCTATGATGCACCACATGTCATCATGGATTGAAGATAAGTGTGCCTGCATCCTTATCTTCCAAAGATCATACTCGTCAACTGAAAACACAGGGAGTCTAGAATGCATGTGTTCCATTATAAAGTGAGAGTAAAGATATATCTCAGATATAGATCTGGTTCGTGAAATAAATGAACCAACCGCTCTGATACCACTTGTAGGTCACAAGTCGTCCAGGAATAAGTCAAGAGGGGGGGGGGTGAATAGACTTATTGAAACTCTTAAACTCTTTTTCTCAAAGAGTAGGTTTCTTCAGCTGATAGATATGCAAATGACTTAGAGTCGTTTGTTCTCAATACGTGCGGAAATCAGCTGATGACGAATATAAAACAACTAATAAAACACTTAACAATGTATGCAGCAGTTAGAGTATGATGCTATAAAACAGTAAAGTACGCAGGCAATTATAGTGGTCTCAGAGGTGGGGTAATCCTCTACTAATCCACTTTTCTCCAAACAAGTTGGAGATGAATTCACTATAATTCTCAACCAGTGATAAATATTACAGTTATTCAACTAAATTACAACAGCTTCCAACCAGTGAAAATCCGTGCCATTGTAACACACTTGACTGCCTTCCACCTCTTGATCCTCGATCCTTTGGATGCCTTTACAGTCTTGAACTTCAACCAGTGAAGTACCCCAAACTCAGGATTTTAAGACACGAGTTTTTGTATTCTCCAACTAAGAGCTTCTTCAAGTATGAACTTTTTAGAACCGCTCTTTTCACGATGCTGTATTTCGTTTTTAGATAGCTTGAATGCTTTTATCGCTTGAAAGTATATTCGCACCGGTAGTTGCTCAACTTCAAATCTTCGGATATATATATAGTTGTTGATCTATGAGCATTCCTTCATAGTCGTTGCAAATCTATAACAAATCAGTCTGTTGGAGGGAGACTTCTTTGTTTATTCTTTTCTGAACGTTGCAAGGCTGGATTCCCATTATTTTAATCTATCATCCGACCGTTGTGAAGACTTCTGCATGTGATGCGCCGAATATTTTGAATATAATACAATTAAAGTCTTCAAGGTGGGTCTGGATGGATTATTTAATTCATATCTTTAGCGGGAATCTCTCCAATTTGTCTCTTCATGTTGCATGTGACTTTCCATAATACTTGACTTTTCAACGCATGCTGACGTGGACTTGGAGTACTTGGCTGATCTTGACTAGGCTGATGTGCAGTTAACTTCTCTGCAGTTTGGACCTCTCTGATGTACACTGTTTAGGACTTGTCTGATCAGATGACTTGTCTGAGGTATCTTGACTGCAGTCTGGTCAAACATCCCTGATGATTTTTGTTGATCAGAACTACTCTGACTTGACTCGGCTGTACCTCTCTGATGAACTCAGCTGATCTTAGTACTGAGACGTTTTTCAGCCTAACTTATTTTTGGCCTATAGAAGATACTCATTTGGTTCTTCTTTACATTTTGCCAAGTTTTTACACTTAACATTATTTGGCCTATGGAAGATACTCATTTGGTTCTTCCTTACATTTTTGCCAAGTAATAAATATTTGAATTTATATTAATGACATCATCAAAATCTAACAAGTATTCCTAACAAATTCCCCCTATTTTGATGATGGAAAAACTTTATACAAGTAATCAAATGTACAAGTCTGCACTTAGGTGCAAGACACAAACTCAAAATCAGTCTTGTTTTGAGACAACTAGGAGTTGTCATTCAAATGACTGTATATATTAATTTTCTGTTGATTACAAGTACATGGCTTGAGTAGAATAAATACAGAAAAATTAATCAATTACAAAAATTACAATTACATCCAAAGATTATCTGCCCCTTCCTCTGCGAACAGTTTGCTTCGGAGGTCTAAATAGTTTTGCACCGATTGGTCTACTTTTGATGGGTGCAAGACCATATTTCCTCCTTATGACTAGGGCAGAAAAGTCTTGGTCTTCTTTTGAATAGAACTTGTGCTCTTCACATAGCTTTCTAATTTCTTCTTGAAGCTCTAGCTCGTAAAGCTCATTATCCAAACGGGTCGGCGCTTCCACTGCTCTGAATGGAGGAATCATAGGATAAGCATTCCATTTGGCTACATATTTAAGCATGATGTTCCACAGAGTAGGCCATCTATCATCCATGTAGTTGATGAATGACTGTTGGGGCGAGCATTCTTTATCTTGGAGAATCTCCAAGAGGTAGAACTGTTCTATGAATTGTTTCTTGGCATCCGCCTAATTGGTCATGAATTCTGGTGGTAAGAATTCTTCAACATACCACAACTGTTTGCCTTCCCATTCGAATCTTTGTTCTTCTTTCTCTCTTGTTCTTCTCTTCTTCTCCACATTCTTCTCAACAGACTACTCTTCAGGTTGGCTGGGGGAAGATATCTCCTTTCTTTTCAGACTTGATGGTCCTCCTTCAATTTAGAGAATATCTTGCCTCTTCTTTGATCTTAGCTCTTCCCTTATTTCTCCTTGAGTACTTCCTTCCCCCTGTATTCTATCTTCCCCCTTTTTTCCAGCATCAACTAAAGTAGTCAACTGCTGCTCTATTCTGCACATCCAATCAGACATGCCAAATGGCATTCTGTTGTTGGTAGGGGGAGGAGCTGGAGGTACATCCCTCTGCAGCAAAGTGTCAATATTTGCATTGATGGATTGGAGGTCAGGAGTGGCCTGAGATGCCAGCAGCTCTCCAATGGTATCCTTCACTATTCGCCTTATCAGCTCAGTCACCACAGCTGAGATCTGAGCTGGTGGAGAGTGCTCGCCTGAGCCTTCTGCAATTGAACCACTGGACTGCAGGCTCCTATCTGCAGCTGGTACTCCATATGGGGTCTTTTCTGGGGTCCCTGATCTGGAGTTCTCAGCCAACTCGGCGTCCAGGCTGGTATACCGGGCAGGCGCCCCAGCCCTGTCTGCAGCTTCTACTTCCGGTTCTTTCTCTGGCTCCTTTTCCTTCTCCTTTTCTTCTTTTTCTTTTTCTTTTTCTTCTTCATCTTTTTCTTTTTCTTCTTCATCTTTTTCCTTTTCTTTCTCAGCTCCTTGATCTCCTCCCTCATCCTTATCATCATCCTCATCATCATCATTATTATCATCATCCTTTTTCTCATCCTTTTTATCTTCTCCTTCATTCTCATCATCTTTTTCACCCTCATCATCCTTCTCTCCTTCATCATCCTGTTCGACTTCTTCCCCTTCTTCTCCTTCATCAATCAACTCTTCTGTTTTCTCAACTTCCTCAGATTGTTTTTCAACTGAAATGTTTTCTTCTTCTCTTTTCTCTTCCTGCTCTTCTTCTTCGTCAACTATGACAATGACTTCCTCATTTTCTTCACCATTTACTTCTACAATTCTAATTTCTCTCTCTTCTTCCTCCTCATCTTCATTTCCAAATGAACCATCAAAAATACTATACATAATGGAATGGATGAATTGGTCCATGTTGGTTTTAAAATGAGACATGAACCAATTCTCCTGGAGGATCAAAAATAAGTCTGATTCTTTACAAAAATGAATCAGTACTTCCTCTGTGGCTTGGAGATATTCCCAACCATTGGTTTCAATATAAGACTGAAGTTTTGTAAATGACAGTGATTTGAAAAACTTCCACTCTTCAAAAATATTGACAAAAGAGTGTTTTAAGGCTTGTGGTTTAACGAGTTGTAATTGTTCAATGGACAGGTTGAAAACATTATTTTCCAGCAGGTTAAATGTATAATTGGCTTCAGGGATTGAGATGATTAAACCTGCTTCTTCCTCCTCAAGAATGTATGCTGGGGTGAGGACAGCCACGATCTGAGTCTCAGTGCCTCGAGCAGCCGGTCTTCAGTGAGTAGGTGACACAGGCTGCAGATCGCATAGTGATCATCGCTCCTCTGACTAAAGCTGCAGCCGCTAGGCCTCTTGGGAGAGGGTTCGGAGATGACCGCATGATGGATGGTTCTCCAGGCTGGTCCCCTTCTCTTGAATCGGATGACTATTGGAGTGTTATCGACTCGTAGTCGACTCATTGCAGTTGGGTTGGCCGCAGTCGGTCCGACTACTTTGATGAATAATATCTGGGGTAAGTCCTTGTGTTAGGCAGCTCCTTCAACATCTGAGCTGCTCTTCTGTTGTTCCCTAACTTCCTCAAAGTTTCTTAGTCCAGATGACCAAGTCTCTTGTTGGTGTGGAAGGGGTCAGTACTTCCCTTCGCCATACCTGTCTTCTCAAGGATCCAACTCAGCTGCGTTCCAAACTCCAGCTTGGATCTGAATCTCTTTTCATCAGTAAGCCATTCGGCTTTGTTGACTTCTCGAACAAGCTGCCTAAAGATATAGTCAGCCCAATCAATCTCCCCGTCTTGAATCAGTACTCCCAGCACTGTGAACTTCGCCGACGACAGTTGGTCGTAACTGCCGGCCATCCCCATAATGATTTTGTTGGTAATATCCAACGCATATCGATAGACCTTTTTAATCTCGCTCCTTTTAGCAGTAAGTTTCAGCTTCGTCGGTTGGTCAATCGCCTTGATTTTCTTCCAGGTTTAAGTTGCTGACTGCTTGAGGGCTTCGACAGCTATGCCGCGGTGTTTCATACCAAACACTGTACAAATCGACTCTCGCGATATGTCGACTTGTCTTCCGCCAACTGTGCTCCTAATTCCATCCTGAATCAAATAGGCTTCGCGGTAGAACACGATAACATCCTCCTTGTACAAATGTTGAGGGCTGATATCCAGGAATGGGTAGATCCCATTTAGCTTCATCGATCGGATTAGGTCAAGCACGTCGTAATTCTCCAGATTTGCTTCCAATAAACCTTCGAAATCAACGACCAGAGAGAAGATAATCTGGTCCTTGACTGCCTTCATGTTAACGCCTTCGAAATAAGATTCCATTTCTGCAAACAAAGGATTTTTAGTGTATTTGGAGTTCAAGAATTTTTGCTCTGTAAATCTAGGGTTTCTGGTAAGCGTAAAAAGGTAAAGTGAAGAGTTTCTTTCCTTATAAAGTAGATGAAAAGATGTTGGATTAAAATATTATATATTTTAAACGGTGGTACGCCTTTTGAGATTCTATTTAAATTTCAAATTTGAGACGGTGGTCCAGGTTTTAATTTTGAAATTTGACGGTTGGTTTTAATTGGCCACCGTGGAGGTCGATTTATCAAGTGATCTCCACGTGTATTTAAAATGCCACTTGCGAACCAAAAATTAATATATTTAAATGCCACTTGTGAACCAAAATTAATATAATATTATTATACATATGGCAGGTAATAATTAAATATTCAGAGGTCGGTTGAGTTTAGAAAAGCGAGTGGTTTGACCGCTGATCGCTTCGCATCGTGAGTTGACTCCATGGACTTCTTGCCTGATATTCTGATCAGCTAGGTTCCTTTGTCCGTCCTTCGTCCTCTTGCCTGCATTAGATAGGATCTGATTTCTTTAGTCAGCTGGGTCCGTCCTTCCTCTGATCTCCTTCAGCTTGCTTATGTACTAGATTCCCAATCTAGTAATCCAAGATCTCTGCTCAGCTCCAAAAACCTTTCTTCTGGCAAAGGTTTGGTAAAGATGTCAGCTATTTGGTAGTCTGTGCTGACTCTTTCAACCCTAACTCTTTTGTTAAGCACGTGGTCTATGATGAAGTGGTGCTTAACATCAATGTGCTTGGTTCTCGAATGTAAAACTAGATTGTTGGTTATTGCAATAGCACTATTGTTATCACACCAGATAGGGACTTCATTGGCAATGATATTATAATCCCTCAGCTGTTGTCTGATCCATAAGATCTGGGCACAACAGCTACCTGCAGCTAGGTATTCTGACTCTGTGGTGGAGATAGAGTTAGAAACATGCTTCTTGCTAAACCAGGATATCAGTCTGGTTCCTAGGAATTGGCACGTTCCACTAGTGCTTTTCCTATTGATTTTGCATCCTGCGAAATCTGCATCTGAGTATCCTGACAGCTCAAAGTTATCATCCTTGGGATACCATAGTCCAACATTGACTGTAGACTTAAGGTACTTAATTATTCTCTTTGCTGCATCTAGATGTGATTGCTTCGGCTTGGACTGGAATCGCGCACAAACTCCTACGGCATAGGATATGTCTGGTCTGCTTGCAGTGAGGTACAGAAGTGTTCCAATAAGTCCTCTGTAGTGGGTTGAATCCACTGATATGCCTGCCTCGTCTGCATCCAGGTGAGTACTTGTGCTCATAGGAATTCTTGCTGGTTTGGCTGATTCCATTCCAAATCTCTTGATTAGATCTTTGGTATAGTTAGCTTGGTTGATGAAAATTCCTTTTTCCATCTGCTGAACTTGTAGTCCGAGGAAGAAGTTAAGCTTTCCCATCATACTCATCTCAAATTCTCCTTGCATGAGGTTAGAGAATTTCTCACATAACTCTGGATTGGTTGAGCCGAATATGATGTCATCCACATAAATCTGAACTATCAAAATGTGGCCTTCGTGCTCCACTCTGAATAGGGTCTTGTCCACCTTCCCTTTGCAAAAACCATTCTTCTCGAGAAACACAGATAGTGTTTCATACCACGCTCTTGGTGCTTGCTTAAGTCCATAGAGAGCCTTCAGCAGCTTGTAGACTTTGTCTCCTTTGACAAAGCCTGGGGGTTGCTCTAGATAGACTTCTTCTTCTAGGATACCATTTAGAAAATCACTCTTTACATCCATCTGATAGACTTCAAAGTCTTTGAATGCAGCATATGCGAGGAATAGTCTGATGGCCTCTACTCTTGCAACAGGTGCATAGGTTTAATCAAAATCTATTCCTTCACACTGTGCATAACCTTTTGCTACAAGTCTGGCCTTATTCCTAACAACAGCTCCATCTTCATCACTCTTGTTTTTGTACACCCATTTGGTGCCAATAACCTTCTTGTGATCTGGTCTGTCGGTTAGTTCCCAAACTTTGTTTCTTTCCATCTGCTCCAGTTCTTCTTGCATGGCATTTATCCAAGAATAATCTTCTAAAGCTTGTTCTGTTGTTTTGGGTTCTATATGTGACATAAAGCATGAGAACATAGCCATTCCTGTGGGTAGAGTTGACTGTCTCGTCTTAACTCCATCAGTCAGCTTCCCGATGATTTTATGGATTGGATGATCTTTGAGCCACTTGGGGATATTGTCTTCTTCTGGGTTTGTTCCCCCTGTTGAGTTGCTCTGGTGGATTTCTGTATCAGCTGGGTTCTGGTCTCCTTGGTCTGCAGCTGGATCAGCTACCGTCTTGTCATCTGCAGCTTGGATCTAATCTGCAGATGAGTCTTTATCAGCTACAGCTGGGTCTTCATCAGCGGCAACTGGATCAGATAGGTTTGGTGATCCTGTCTGATCTGTAGTTGGGTCTACAGCAGCTACAGTTGAATCTTCAGGCTGGTCTGCAGGTGAGTCCACCATTCCAGTGTCATGTACAATGACTTCTTCAAGGGATGCTGATTTGAGCTTGTTCTCAATTAGCTCAACTTGCTTCCTGTACTCAACAGTAGATTCATCAAAAATAACATGGGGTGTTTCCTCCACAACTAAGGTTCTTTTATTAAAAACTCTATATGCCTTGCTTCTTTATGAGTATCCCATAAAGAGACCGTCATCAGTTTTAGCATCAAAGGCATTTAGTTGTGTTTTACCATTGTTGTGGATGAAACACTTACAACCAAAAACGTGAAAGTAAGCAACAGTAGGAGTTCTATTATTCCAAACCTCATAGGGAGTTTTGCCATGTCTCCCTACTATCATACTCCTGTTCTGAGTATGACAAGCTGTGTTGACAGCTTCAGCCCAGAACCTCTTGGGCAGGTCCGCTTCTGCAATCATGGACCTTGATGCTTCCTTCAGGGTTCTGTTTCTTCTTTCAGCAACGCCATTCTCGGGAGTCTGGCCGCAGAGCTCATCTTTGGATCCCATTCTGATCGCTGTAATCAGTAATCGCCTTGTTGAGAAACTCTCCTCCTCTATGTGATCTGATCTTGATGATGGATAGGGATTTCTCATTCTGGATCATTCTCAGCAGCTCAGGTAGCTTGGTCAAGGTTTCACTCTTCTTATACAAGAAGATAATCCAAGTGTACCTTGAATAATCATCAACTATAACAAGTGCATGCTTTCGGCCGCTTAGAGTCCTTGGCTTGATAGGACCCTATAGATCAATGTAGAGTAGATCTAATATCCTTGTTGTGAGAGTTGTAGGCTGGACTAGCTTGAATGATGCTCTGTTCTGTTTTCCTTTCTGACATGCATCACAAAGCGCTTCCTTCTTGAATGCTTCATCTGGAAGTCCTCTGACCAGCTTCTTAGAACTAATCTTATTGATGGCTTTGAAGTTCAGGTGACATAGTCTTTTGTGACACAGCCATCTGTTCTCAGCTACTGTCTTGGATAGAAAACAGGAGTTAGGTGTTCCTGTGTTCCAATCTATCATGTAGACATCTCTCCTTCTGAAACCTTGTAGCTTCACTTCTCCAGATACGATATCTATCACCATACATTTCCAAATGGTGAAGACTACTAGATTTTTCTCATCGCAAAACTGTCTTATGCTCAGGAGGTTGTACTTGAGCCCTTTGACATAGTGAACTTTGGATATCACAATATTTCCTCGGTGCAGCTCTCCAAAGCCCTTTGTTTGTCCTCTAGAGCTATCTCCAAAGGTTACATCAGGACCTCTTTCTTTGGTGTATTTGGATAGCATCTTCTTGTTTCCGGTCATGTGCCTCGAGCATCCTGAATCTACAAACCATTCTTTACCTCCAAAGTTTGAGCTTGTGGAGATGTGGTTGTAGTCCTTCCAGCTTTTCTGCAATCAGACAAGCAGAGATTTAGGTACCCAAATCTGTGTGGGTCCTCTCGGGTTAGCTGGTTTCCTGGAGAATTGATTTCTCCTTGGATTATAAAAATTATTATTATTACCCTTATATGGTGTGTAAGGTCGAGGTCTGAATCTCCTGTTGGGATTGTATACCAGATATTCCTCCAAATACTGATAGTGTGGGCCATTTCTAAACCTTGGCTGAGACCATTTATTAAATCTTTGAGGTCTCCACACCTGTTCGTTTTGGAAATTAGGATAACCTTGAGGTTTCCATCTGCCCCTCCCATTTTGAAATCTGTTTTTAGGGAGTTGTTGATAATAGTGGGCATGTTGTCTGGGCTGCTGCTTCTGCCTGGGCCATTGCCTAGTCGCTTGTCTAGGTGGCTGCCTTGTGAACCCTGGCTGCAGCCTAGACTTATGACTTGGATGTTGCCTATTTTTAAATATCGGTTTATACGTAGGCTCAGCAGTCGAGACAATTGTTTCTCTCTTGATAAAAGTAGTTTTAGAACTAGAGGGAGTGTGAGGATCATATCCAAGGCCTGATCTGGAATATAGTGGCCTTTTATTGGTACACAATTCTTCCAGGGTTGAAGACGCCTTCAGGGAGGTTATTTCCTGCGCCTGAGTCTTATTTGCCTGAGTCAGCTTAGTAAATTCGAGTTTGACATGAGCAAGTGCAGCTGATTTTTCTTTAAGTAAAACAGTTAGTCGATTTATCTCAGCTGTGTTAACATCAGCCTGGTTTTTCAAGTCAGCTGCAGTTATCTCAACCTTATTCAGTTCTAGGCTGAGTTTTTCAAAATCATTTTTCAGCTGCCTATTCTCATCTTGCAGCTGAGTCTTCTCTGATGACACAGCTTGGTGTGCAGATTTGAGTGTTTCAAAATATTTAAATAGCTGATTTACAGATTCGTGCAGATCCATATCTTGTGACATGGCTGAACTATTATTTGAACCAGAGGGTTTAGATGTTACCTCTTCATCAGCTAGGTTGGCCATCAGGCAGTCATACTCTTCATCTTCATCAGAAAAGAATCCGCTGCTTGATTCTACATGCTCCTGATCTTCTCCGATGAGGGCCTTCCTTCTATCTTCTTTTCTGACCACCTCCTTCTTGCTCTCGTCCTTCTTGAGATTAGGACAGTCAATTTGGATGTGTCCTGTCTTGTGACAATTGTAGCACTCCACCTTCCAGCTCCCAGCTTTCTGGTTCCTTCTTGGATTATCCTTATAATTTTTCTTATATTTGGAGTAGTTTTTCCGGATGTTGCTGAACCTTTGCATTATAAACGACATTTCTTCCTCAAAATCTAATGGATTTGGAGGCTTTATATCAGATAAGCTCTTGGCGGGGGACTCGGCTGCAAACGCTATTCCCTTCTCTGCAGGCTCAGTTGAGGATGAACTTGGAAGCTCGAACTCATAAGCCTTCAGATCAGAGAACAGCTCTTGGATCTTTATTTTATTAAGGTCCTTGGACTCTCTCATGGCCACTGCCTTCATACTCCATTCAGGATTGAGAGATCTTAGTACCTTCAGTGCCATTTCCCTGTTGCCATAGGTTTTTCCGAGGGAGTTGATCTCATTGATAATCTCAGTGAACCTTGTGTCCACTTGGTCTATGGATTCACCATTCTTCATTTTGAAGTTGTCAAATTTTTGAATAGCAATTGACAACTTATTTTCTTTGATTAGCTCTGTTCCCTCACACATCAAAGCTAATGTGTCCCAAATTTCTTTGGCATTCTTGCAATTCTTGATCTTGACCATGGTAGATTTGCCAAGAGTTTGATATAGCACATCTGTGGCCCGGTTATCAAGATTGGCCATCTTTCTTTCTTCGGGAGTCAGCTCTGTCCTCTTCTTTGTAATCTTCTATGGCTTCCCTGCTGCGATCTTCTCTGCAGTGTTGTCCTTCTCGAAGATGAATGGCCCGTCCTCTATGATGCACCACATGTCATCATGGATTGAAGATAAGTGTGACTGCATCCTTATCTTCCAAAGATCATACTCGTCAACTGAAAACACAGGGAGTCTAGAATGCATGTGTTCCATTATAAAGTGAGAGTAAAGATATATCTCAGATATAGATCTGGTTCGTGAAATAAATGAACCAACCGCTCTGATACCACTTGTAGGTCAAAAGTCGTCCAGGAATAAGTCTAGAGGGGGGGTGAATAGACTTATTGAAACTCTTAAACTCTTTTTCTCAAAGAGTAGGTTTCTTCAGCTGATAGATATGCAAATGACTTAGAGTCGTTTGTTCTCAATACGTGCGGAAATCAGCTGATGACGAATATAAAACAACTAATGAAACACTTAACAATGTATTCTGCAGTTAGAGTATGATGCTATAAAACAGTAAAGTACGCAGGCAATTATAGTGGTCTCAGAGGTGGGTAATCCTCTACTAATCAACTTTTCTCCAAACCAGTTGGAGATGAATTCACTATAATTCTCAACCAGTGATAAATATTACAGTGATTCAACTAAATTACAACAGCTTCCAACCAGTGGAAATCCGTGCCGTTGTAACACACTTGACTGCATTGCACCTCTTGATCCTCGATCCTTTGGATGCCTTTACAGTCTCGAACTTCAACCAGTGAAGTACCCTAAACTCAGGATTTTAAGACACGAGTTTTTGTATTCTCCAACTAAGAGCTTCTTCAAGTATGAACTTTTTAGAACCGCTCTTTTCACGATGCTGTATTTCGTTTTTAGATAGCTTGAATGCTTTGATCGCTTGAAAGTATGTTCGCACCAGTAGTTGCTCAACTTCAAATCTTCGGATATATATAGATGTTGATCTATGAGCATTCCTTCATAGCCGTTGCAAATCTGTAACAAATCAGTCTGTTGGAGGGAGACTTCTTTGTTTATTCTTTTCTGAACGTTGCAAGGCTGGATTCCCATTATTTTAATCTATCTTCCGACCGTTGTGAAGACTTCTGCATGTGATGCGCCGAATATTTTGAATATAATACGATTAAAGTCTTCAAGGTGGGTCTGGATGGATTATTTAATTCATATCTTTAGCGGGAATCTCTCCAATTTGTCTCTTCACGTGGCATGTGACTTTCCGTAATACTTGACTTTTCAACGCATGCTGACGTGGACTTGGAGTACTTGGCTGATCTTGACTAGGCTGATGTGCAGTTAACTTCTCTGCAGTATGGACCTCTCTGATGTACACTGTTTAGGACTTGTCTGATCAGATGACTTGTCTGAGGTATCTTGACTGCAGTCTGGTCAAACATCCCTGATGATTTTTGTTGACCAGAACTACTCTGACTTGACTCGGTTGTACCTCTCTGATGAACTCAGCTGATCTTTAGTACTTAGCCGTTTTTCAGCCTAACTTATTTTTGGCCTATAGAAGATACTCATTTGGTTCTTCTTTACATTTTGCCAAGTTTTTACACTTAACATTATTTGTACTATGGAATATACTCATTTGGTTCTTCCTTACATTTTTTCCATGTAATAAACATTTGAATTTATATTAATGACATCATCAAAATCTAACAAGTATTCCTAACACAAATAATTTGAACCATCGAAGAATGGTGGTCGGTTGAGAGCAAGGCCTTCTACAGGAGCAAATTGAAATGCCATTGGATCGTCTCCTTGGATGTTAAGCCTCGTATTGGAGTACCGCTCTGATACCAATTGTTGGGTACAGGATCGGATATTTGCGCCATTTGCGGAAGCGTAAATATAAGTGCGGAAATAAAGAGCACACAAGGATTTATAGAGGTTCGGCTATAAACGAGCCTACGTCCTCTCTCTGTATCTTTTTCTATAGGTTCAAGATAAAAACCTCTACACCTCTCTTCTATCGGTCAAGGGATAACCATTACAATCACGTCTTCTATTGGTCCGTGATAAACCACTCGTACTTGTCTTTGTGTCGGTCCAAGTTAAACCGTTTTCCTTTTAGTAGGACAAGGAATCAACCTCTCTAGCTTTCAATGGGTACTAGATAAACCTGACGAAGATAGCGATTGCGATTCTAACAATGCTGGATCCTTGATCCTAATAACATCGAATCCAATCGTATATTTTCTTTTACCGCTCGTGTATGATTTTGTGTATAACACTCAATCACTCAATGTAAGCTCAATATTACAACAATATAATGAATATCAATATCTGATCAATGTATATAATGCTTGAAGTTGTTGTGCTTAATCTTAATCAATACCATAGACATGGTATTTATAGGCTCCATCATCCAACTAGCCGTTAGCTGCCAGACTGCTCAATACGTACGCTATCATCGTCACTTTACGTACATAAGAATCGTTACGTACGTTAACCTTCATAGGTTACGTACGTAAGCCTCTTCACAAAACAGTCCACGGAGTTTTCTTCATTTTGGGTTACGTACGTTAGTATAGACTTCGTTACGTACGTTAAGCCTTACGTCACTGATGACGTCATATATCCGTTGTATTATCTGAGCAAGGCTCGTGGATGTGTTGTACTTTTATTTTGGCCATGTAGGCCTACTTTTGTCATTGAAATTCCATATCAGAATATTATGTTGGATGTCATAGTAGGGACTGAGATTCCCCTTTTGGTCAGTTTGTTGTATTTTGGTCATGTTCGCCTGGTGGATCTCCTAGCGTGGGGTCCACGGCAATGTAATAACCCAATGGGATTTGGGGGTGTTACAGAAGATGGTATTAGAGCATTGGGTTGTGAGATACCCTGATATGTGAGTTATGTGGTTCTACCGACGCGGGAGTAGTGAACTGTCAGGTTATGACAATCTGGACAGTCGGGTTTTGTGAGTCGTGGTAGTTGGACGACTGTATGAGTCATTCTTTCATCGAGTCGTCGTCAATGAAGACTAGTATCGCAAGACCTCGAAGCTTTGTATGACCTATGTAAGGGCTCGATTCTATTTTATGTTCATACATTCATTATGCCATTGATTATACATGTTTTGTTGAAACCCGTATGTAACATTTGTGTTACGATTCATTCATGATTATTTGTTTTGGAGCGTGTGGGCTCAGTATTGGCTATAATTAGAATGTTTGAGGTGATTATTTATCTGTTGAGTATGTATACTTGTGTTTGGCTATTGACTTAGCATTCTAATTTGGCCGTTGAGGCGTATTTGAGCCTTGTTCATGATCGAGTGTTATTCTTTCAGTATGGAAAGAGCAATCCGAGGATGTGGCAGAGGGGGTAAAGGCTGCAGAGCAGGCCGAAACCCAGAACCTCATATTTATGCGCGTGCGGATGCCGAGATGGATTAGAATTCGGCCGGAGATGTGACTTATGCGACCGCTTCTCCTTCGGGACATCATACTCGAGGAGTCGATCAGACTGACATCGACCCTTTATTGCTTATGAGGGGCATGATGACCCAGATGACTCAGATGACACAGATAATGGAGACCATGCAGACCTCAGTGGTTCGTGGTCCACCGCAGCAGGGATCCCAGGTGCCATTTTATGGACAGGCTGGGAGAGTGAGTCAGATTATCGGGGATATCACTCGTCAGAGGTCGCCTATCTTTGAGGGTTCTTCAGAACCAGCTGATATTGTTCATTGGCTTGAACATTTTAATAAACTCTTCAACATGGTTCAGTGTCCGGAAGAGAGTAAGGTGGCAGTAGCAGCTTACTACTTGAGTAAAGGCGCTTATTCTTAGTGGCTTTCTGTGAAGCCCACCGATCGTGATTGTGCTTGGAGTGAGTTCAAGACGCTCATGTTAGAAAGGTATTATTCGGCTCCACTTCGTGAAGCTAAGTTGTCAGAGGTTTTGAATCCCGAATCCGTCAAGGACGAGGGTGTTATTATTATTGCTAAGGAGTTTCAGGAACATCTTCAGTTTGCTTCATCTGTTATCCGTACTGAGGCGGATAACATCAAGTATTTTAGCAAGAGGCTAAACCCGCAGTTGAGGATATAGTTGTTCAAACATAATTGTAACTCACTTGGCGAATTCATCGATAAGGCTCTTGGAGCAGAGCTTTTGATCAAGGAGCTTACTCGGAAAGAACCTTCAGCTTCTTCGGGTGGAAGGACTAGGATGTTGATACGTTCATAGGGACATCAGGCTCCAACATCCCAGAGGTCATCTTCCAGTCGTCTTCGTGCTGGGAAATCATCTTCTTCTCAAACGACGAGTTCGACTGTTGTTTTCTTTAACTGTGATACAATAGGACATCGCAGTACTCGGTGCTCGATGCAGTCTATTGCTTGTTTTCTGTGTGGGAGGCAGGGACACTTTCATAAATACTGCAGGAGTTCTAGTGCCAGTAGATTTCAAGGGAGTTCATGGGCCTCGAGAGATTTTGCTACTCCAGTCCGTACTTCATCTAAGGGGTCCTATCAGGCTTCGAGAGCCAGAGGTATGGATAGCTGAGGAGCAGCGAGTTTAGGTCTGGATTTTCCTCAAGTCGGTGAGATCGAGGGGATCGATGATCTGGAGGATGTTGATTTCGGGTACATTTGAGATGTAACCTTGATTTGTATTTTCCTTACTTTCGGATTGATGTTTGACTCAGTCTGTATTGTAGTATTGTGGTTGTGAACCATTTATTATTGATCTATCTTGTAATGATAGCTTTCGAGAATATCGAGAATTGAGGTCGTGTGATGTGATTTTCTTTCCTTTTGGTGTTGTACCCGAGATTTTGTGATAGTCTGGGTAATTGTTCATTGTGTTTCGAGACGTCAAGTCGTGTGAGGACTTGGGCGTGCGATTGATACGGCCCCGGGGACTATGTCTGTGTTGTTATTATTTTTGCGTGGCATGAGTTAGTGTTTGCATGGGCGTCCGATGCCGGTGAGAACGGGGGAGTGTACTCCGATGATTGTAGACATGTACAATGGGCGGCACCCGCGGGGTGTGTACACCGGTGTTACGAATCATGTGATTGGTACGACTTTCTGGCTGGTTTCTAGCAGAAGAGTCATGATTCGACTAATCTCGCATTTGGCTGAGTGTTTGTATTACTTAATTTTTCGCCGTGTTCCGGCGAAAGAGACGCAGGGACCCGAGGGGTTGGCCCAGTTAGTCAGACAGAGTTGCTGATATTGAGGGGTATTCCTGGAGATGTTGTTTTCAGATCCTGATGGATAGTTCGTACCCCGTGTTTTTCCACCCTGATTTTCGGGGACTAAACTCTTTTTAATGGGGGAGTATGTAATATCCGGGGATAATTTTTTTTCGTGTTATAGTTGAGTTGTACGTATTCATTTGGAATTGTACAAATGTTGTTGTTTCGGATTGATACAGTGTATATTGTATTGGGATATTTCCTAATCGAAATATTTATACTTGTCGTCGGTTTGGTTTCGTCGTTTGGATGTTGCTTGGAGAGTTTGGATTTTTAGCTAAGTATACTAGCATTAATGTACGCTACATGTGTAGACTTATGTACATTATGGGGTGAGTATTACGTACGTTGGACCTGTATGGTTACGTACGTAATGCATGGTCAGTGGTAGGAACCTTCCTCGATGTCAACTTTCGGCTGGTAGGGCCAGGAATCTTTCCATCCGATCTTACTATTGCAGTCAACGGATCTTTACGTACGTTAAGAGGTGAGCTTTACCTACGTAATCCATGTAGCTTGATAACGTACGTAAATGTTACTCTTTACGTATGTTATGGTCTTCGTATTTTGGGTCAGTGGGTTCTGGAGTTAGCATTACGTACGTTAATGTTTTGGCATAGAGTACGTAAGGCTATTACGTACGTTAACCTTGTTATATAACCTACGTAATGTGTTTGTCAGATTATATAACTTGGTTTCATATTTCATTTCTTCATGAACCAAAATTATTTTTCTCTCCTTAGAATCGTCTGTTTGAACTTGTTCTTGATGTTTAGCCTCTTCCAACTCGATCTTCATCATCCTAGTTTGGATTGAAGCTTGAAGTTCGAAGCTGGTTGGTGCTCCTTTGGTGTTTGGAGGCTTCTTCTTGTTCTTCTTTGGTAAGTTCCCTCAATCTCTTGTTCTTCAAGTGATTTTCGAGTTTTTGTTGTTGTTTTCTTCGGGTATTGTTTGATTGATGGAGTATATCATGATTCTTCATGGTTTTGATAAACTTTTGATGAAGAACATGTTGGTATAGCTTGAGTATGATTGTGTTCTTGATGTTTTAGATTGTTTGGAGGTTATAATCATGTCTAGGAAGGATTATGTTAAGATTGTTATATGATTAACATAGTCCTGAGATGATTATTGTTGGTAGTGGTGTTCTTGAAAGATTATAACCATTTTAGTAAGGATTTATGATAATTTAAGGGGTGATTATCATAATTTGGAAATGGTTCAGTGAATCTTGTTGTTCAATCCGAATTCATGAGGTTATGATGAAGGATTTTTGTTTAGACATCGTGTTTGTTGGAATGATGATGTTCTTGAGGTGATTGTGATGATGTTCATGATATTATCATTGTAAGAGAACCGATTTGATGATGATAGTGATATTGTCATTTTGGAGATGTTGTTTTGATGTTGTTCTTAAGTGATTCTTGTTTAATTATTTTCACAAGTGTTAAGAACACTTGATCATGTCAATTTGGAGGTGTTAGAGATGTTAGAATTCATAGTTGAGAACTATGATATTCGTTGGTAGAGTTTAACCGGTTCGGGGTTGAATCGGGTTTGTCCTTGGTGTTGTTTTCTATTGATTTTGTGTTATTGAATGAATCGTTTTTCATTCAAGATTGTTCGAGTGTTTGTGATCATCGGTAGGCGCCGTTCGTCGTTTCCTGCCAGGACATTGATCGTGGAAGGACTTGCTCGCCTTCGGTTTGAGGCAAGTATTATACTTCTACTGGTCAATGAGATTAATGTTATCATATATGTGTATGAATGTGTCGTATCATTTCGAGACATAGTCTCTTCGTGATTTATTGATATTTGGGGATTGTTTGATCCAATACCCTTCGGTGATTATGCCAGATGTGATTGTTATTCGTTAACGGGCGGTTTAAGGCATTGAGATTCTTGTTGTCGATAGCCGGTTCTCAGTATCAATGTATCGATTATTATTATTGACGTTAATGTCGTCTTGAGGCATCGTTGGATCGTTGTTAACGAATTAGTATTGTTGCTAATAATGTTGTACTGGCCGATTGAAAGGCGTTTGATATATTCGTTTATCATCTCTATTTCGGTAGCTGATTTAAGGCGCCGGGACATCTATTCTAAACGTATCATTGGTTATCGATTAACCATTCTAAGGTAATCGATGTATTTAATTGGGATTACTGAAGATAATTCCCATCTGTTGTGTCATCATTATCGATTGACCGTTCTAAGGTAATCGATGTATTGAATTGGGACTGTCAATGATAGTTTCCATCCGTTGAGTTGTTGTGATCGATTGGCCATTCCAAGGCAGTCGAGGTATTTGAATTGGGAATGCTGAGGACGGTGCCCATCCGTGCGTTATTGTTGTCGTGTTGGCCGACTCAAGGCAGCAAACTATTATTCTTGTGAATTTAGTAATCTTTGGATCGTTACTGTTGTGATTAATTGTGTTTTGGAGGCTAATATCGGCTAGTGCTCGATGGGTAAGCTTGGGGCTTGAACCTTCGCGGTTGGTTTCCAAACACCTACAGTTCAGTAGGTCACGGTCACTGGGTGATCTCATTATGGGTAAGTCTGGGGCTTGAACCTTCGCGGTTGGTTTCCCAGCACCTGCAATTTAGCAGGTCATGGTCATTGGATGATCTCATTGTGATACGGCTAAGTGCCGTGGCTTCGGTCCTCATTGATACAGCTTCAGGTTGTTTTGGCTTCGGGCCACTGTGGTGATTGACAGCTTCGGCTGAGTGACATTCAGGGTATTATGATGATATACAGCTTCGGGCTGTTCGGCTTTTAGGCCATTGTGATATACAGCTTCGGCTCAGGGGCTTTCAGGCCATTGTGATGTATCGGTATTTCTGTTGGAGCCTTCGGGCATTGTGATTCGTATCTATTTCAGTGTTGTCTTGGTTTATCTCCGGGTGATGTATTGTTGTGTTCTGTATTGATGATTCGCCGTTGGGCACTTGTGTTCTAACCTGTTGAGCAGGTATTGATCATATGCTGTGGGCATAGTATTTCATGAATGCTCGATTCTTACTTTGGTTTGTGAGCATCTCGTATTACCATTACTATACTGTTCATTCTGCCCTTTTGATGCATATCATGTTGTATATGTATTTGATATTCATTATCTGGATGACTGACCCCGTGGGGGCGGAACATGTTTTCATGTTTTAGGTACTTACGAGGAGAGAGTTGAGACATAGGGGCATGACGAAGGCGACGAGGCATTCGAGCGATACTAGTCCGACATGTTTTGGTGTTCATGTCAGTCATACAGTTGGAATACTCCAGTTTTGTTCAGTCTTTGTCATTTTGTATTATCCGAGCAAGGCTCGTGGATGTGTTGTGCTTTTATTTTGGCCATGTAGGCCTAGTTTTGTCATTGAAATTCCATATCGGAATATTATGTTGGATGTCATAGTAGGGACTGAGATTCCCCTTTTGGTCAGTTTGTTGTATTTTGGTCATGTTCGCCTGGTGGATCTCCTGGCGGGGGGTCCACGGCACTGTAATAACCCAATGGGATTTAGGGGTGTTGCAATTGTAATCGAATTTGAAAAGACAAAATCACGAAGAAATAAAGCAGAACCGGGACACCGAACTGCTGGACAGCCGCAGCCGGGCGGGTTGGTCCAGACTGGTTTGTCGGTTTGGGTCGGGTCGTCCAATATTAGTCCGGTTCGTTTCACCATCGTTCGTTGCGTTCACCGGAGAGTTGGGATTTTAAAAGTAAATTTTTTTATCTAATTAATTTTACATAAAAGTGAAAATTTTAATTTTGTAGATCCACGGCCTGGCCAGGGAGGAGTGACGAGATGCTCTATCCAGTGAGAGATACCGAATCGAAGATTTTCTCGGATTCAATTCAGGGATGAAGACCATGATAATTGAATAATTCTATTATCCTTTCATTTATTTGGTCTTTACTGTTTTCTATGTATGATGTATGAATTATGCATGATATAATTTCTTGCATGTTAGGACTAGAAAAACAAAAAACCTTAAGGGTAAATAACTAAGTGATTAAATTGATTTATTTTTTTGATAAAATCAAATTGGCCTCCATAATTTGTTTAAATTGTGAAGTAATTAGCATTCGAGTTGACATTAGGGTCTTTCTCCATATCAAATGTACTAATTATAGGTTCATTGAATTTAAATTTCAAATGATAAACAAAAATTAAATCATAATTTTAATGATAGGACCTCTCCGCCTGTAGGACTATTATTTAAAAGGTAATCTTTTAAAATTATTAAATTATAGTGTTCACTTAGGTGTATTAATTAATAAGCTCCTCATCGGAGTCTATATTAATTAATACATGGCCAGAGGAACCAACTATTAATTTTACTTGTCATAACGTAAATTGACTAGATAGTAAAATTAAAGACATAAAACTCTAGTTGAGAAATATGCGTGTAAATATCCACACAAACATGGCTTGCATGTGCGGATTTTTCAAGGTATTGGTTGCTAGCATATATATTGTGTTTTGAGGTTCTTCAATATATTTTAGTATGCATTATGTGATGAATGTTTTAATTTTATTTCAGATGTCTTTCAATCTAATTGATGTAATTCTCAAATAAAACAAACTTGATGGCACTAACTTTGCTGATCGGAAATGTAACCTTAATATTGTCCTGACTGCTGAAGAACACAAGTTTGTTCTAACTGCGGAATGCACATTAGAACCAGATGCGGATTCGACACCTGATGAGGTGAAAGAATACCGCAATTGGAAGGAATCTGATAGATTGCTTGCTGTTACACCTTAGCTTCTTTAGTAAATGTATTGCAGAACTGGCATCAGAGTATGGGCATGGCCATGAAAATGATGAAAAATCTCGGGGAGATGTTTGGTCATGAGAACCGGGCGGCTATACAAAATGCTATGAGGGTCTTGATGACAAACTATATGCCTGAAGGAATCCCGTTAAAGGATCATGTTCTAAAGATGATTCGCATCTAAACGAACATGATATCTTAGGGGCTACTATCGAAGCAGAAAGCCAAGTCAATATCATCCTAGGCAGCTTGCCTAAAAGCTTTGAGCAGTTCCGTCTAAACTACAAGATGAATCGTAGGAAATATACCTGGCGAAATTACTGACAAAGCTTCACTCCGCAGAAAGACTCTTTAGACAATGGTATTAAGTTCTTGCAGCAACTAGTGTTTCAACTTCTAAACCCAAGTGAGGGAAGAAGAAGAAGAAACAAGTGGGCCTGAAGCAAGTGGTAACTCTCAAGGTAAAAGGCAAGACTCCTCAGCCTAAGGCGAACAAAAATCCAAAGGGAAAGTGCTACAAGTGCGGTCAGAAAGGACATTTCAAATCGGACTGCCCTGCTCTTGAGAAAGGTGTGTCTCGTGCACTAGTAGTCAAAACATATTTGGCAGCTTGTTCTACCACTTCGTGGATAGTAGAATCAGGCTCCACTCATCATGTTTGCTTTGACCCGCATGGATTTCAGGTAACCAAGTATCTTAGTGCTGACGAGATCACCATCAACTAGAGCAATTATTTCAAGCTTATGGTTGCAGTAGTTGGAGTCGTGCAGTTGAGGATTAGTGATAAGATATTAGTCCTAAATAATCTACTATTTGTACCGAATTTTAGAATGAATTTAATTTCAGTTTCTAAATTGAGTTGTGATGGTTATTCAGTTTCTTTTGATGGTGATGCTATTATTAGAATAAATGATGAATATATTTGCAAGCGTGTCTATATTGATGGACTATGTGTCATTAATACTGCACAAACTCCCACGTATAAACATAAATCGCTTAACTCATTGTCTAAACCTAAAAATAGAAAATAACCTTGAAGCATAAACCATCATACTGTGGCATTTATGGTTAGGTCATGTAAACCTTAGAAGGATTCAGAAATTGGTAGATGATGGCACATTGGAAGACAACAAAATGGTGTTTCTGAGAGAAGGAACATGACTCTTTCAGAAATGGTTAGGTCACTGATGAGTTTCACAGATATACCTATTTCGTTCTGGGGGTATGCCTTAGAAACAGCGGCATACATACTAAACATAGTGCCTTCGAAATCAGTTCCAAAAACACCCACAAAACAGTGTAGTAGGCAGAAGCCCAGTCTAGAACATGTTCAGATGTGGGGTACTCTAGCACGTGTGCTAAATAAAGATGCTGATAAGTTGGCATCTCGTACAGAGGTATGATTATTTATAGGATACCCTAAGAGAATGAAGGATGGCTTGTTCTATAGTCCACATGATCAAAAGGTCATTGTTAGCACCAACACCCGATTCCTGAAAGACGCTTATGCGATTAATAACAAGTCCATAAACGAAATAATTCTGTAAGAGTTGAGGGGCGAGACTCCGTCTATAACAATCTTGCAAGCACAAACTAACACTGTGCCATGTATTGATTTTGAGACTTTTACACCAACTCAGGATTTGCCTCGTTGTAGTGGAAGGGTTGTTCATAAACCAGAATGATTCATAGGCATGGGAAAGTATTCGGAGTGAGTCCCGTTTGAAGATGCATCAGATGCCAGAAAAGTAGCACCGATATCAGAAATGGTATTTACGGATTCCAATCAAGTGTGGGAGCTAGTAGAAGTACATGGTGGGGTACAAGCCATTGGGATTAAATGGATCAATAAGCGAAAGAAAGGAGGTGATGGAAAGGTTTAAACCTTCAAAGCAAGGCATGTAGCAAAAGGTTATACTTAAAAGGAGGGCATCGATTATGATGAAACCTTTTCGTCAATAGCCATGCTTAAGCCAACACGGATTCTTTTAGCTATAGCTGCACATTTAGATCTGGAGATTTGGAAAATGGATGTCAAGACTGCATTCTTGAATTACAGTCTAGAGAAAGAGATCTACATGCGCCAACTAGAGGGATTCATTGCTTAAGAAAAGACCACTTAGTGTGCAAGCTTATGAGATCCATTTATGGACTTAAGAAAGCATCTAGATATTGGAACAATCGATTTGACAAGGTTGTCCAGTTATATGGATTCGTCCAATGTCCGAGTGAGAGTTGTGTGTATAAGAAATGCAATGGAAATGTGTTAGTGTTTCTTCGACTGTATGTAGATGATATATATCCTTCTAACTGGAAACAACGTGAAGCATTTGCCGGACTTACGGGTATGGTTATCTGAGAAGTTCAATATGAAGTATTTGGGAGAAGCAGGACACATCCTAGGGATCAGGATCTTTCGTGATCGAAAAAATGCGATGTAGTGCTTATCGCAGGCATACTATATCGATACAGTGCTAAAGCGGTTTAGAATGGAGAATTCCAAGAAATGTTTTCTACCTCACAGACAAAGAATTAAACTATCTAAGGATATGTATCCTAAAACACAAAAGGAAATAGATGACATGAAGCTGGTCCCTTGCGTCAGCAGTGGGAAGCCTCATGTGTAATACCCGGTTGTAATTTAGTAATTATCATTCAGTAATTATCACTCAGTAATTTTCACTCATTATTAATCATTCAACATTCATATTCATTCATTTTATTCACCATTCAGAGTAATTTGCATCGTGTATCAGTTATTATTCGTCTTTCACCCCAGTTGGAGTGTCGGGTCGAGCGTATCATCATTGTCATCTTTGTAGTGGGATATGTGTGAGGAGTAGCGCACGCTACGTACTCTCCTTAGTGCACGCTAATTGAGTACGGGTAGCGCACGCTACCTCTCAGCATTAGCGCACGCTACGGTGGTTCAGGCTGACAGTCCAGAAGGCACTGGACTGCAGTTGAGTTGTAGTAGCACACGCTATGAATAGTAAGTAGCGCACGCTAGTAGTTTGGGGTGGCGCACGCTATGAAATCGGTGTAGCGCGTGCTAAGGTCGGCCAGGTAGAGTCCAGTGGGTATTGGACTGAATTGGAATAATTCATAGCGCACGCTATGAGTAGATATTATCGTACGCTAATGGTGTAGTAGCGCACGCTGAGTTTTGGGTGTAGCGCACGCTATCACGAGCAGGTCAGAGGACAGAAGGTTCTGGACTTCAGTTACTGGGCATCAGATATTCAGTTAGCGCATGCTAACATTTTGGGTTAACGCACGCTATCGGGAAGGCGTTAGCGCACGCTACCAAGTTCGTCGCGTACGCTAACAAGGCAGTCAGAGCTCACTGGACTGTCCGGTTAACTCGCTAGCACACGCTAAATATCAGGGCTTAGCGTGCGCTAAACTGGAACAGTAAATAGGACAGTCAGTCCAGGTTTCGTCATTTCTCACTTCTCATTTGGTTTTTGGGCATTTTCAGGTGTTTTCTGACGATTTGGAGAGATCTCTTCGAGATGCATCCACCTATCAGCATCTTCAAGCTTATAATCCGGATTAATCATCATTTCATCCTCTCCAATACATCAAATCAAGGTAAACAATTCTTGAATCTGGAATTTTGGATTTTGAATGTTTTCCTTTCGATCTCTTCGTGTAAGCTTGGTTTTAAGTTGGAATATGTTAGATATGGATTATCTACCTTGGATAAATGTACTCATATGTATTTATTGGCGTATATTTCGGACTTCATGAATGTTGGGGTTTGATTCAAGAACACTTTAGAGTTGACTTTGATATTTTGGGGGTTTCGATTAGATGTTGTCGTTAACTCGAGTTGTGGATTCCTATGGGATTATCGATATCATTGAAGGTGTTTTGTCGGATTTTATTACTCACTTGGAGTATGGTTTCGTTATTTTGGGGGTTAGTGTAACCAAAGGGAAGAACGTTTACAAAGTATTCGTTATAATTCCCCAATGAGTATGATTATTGTTGTCTCGACGTTTGAGTTGGTTATTATCATGCTTGATACATATATTGAGCATTTATTGGTAATTATGTTATTCAAGGTTGTTCGAGCGACCGGTACTCTCCATTAGAGACATTTGTTCGTGAGAAGATATTTCATCACCGGTGTTGTGTAAGTTAATTCTTACTCGGTTAAAGGAATATTCATTCCTTAAGTTGTTGTTCATTCATACATGTAATTCACTCATAATATATCATTCATGTCGAGACTTGTAATTATCAATTAATCATTCAATTCACGAGGAACGACGGTTCCAATCATTCCAATGAGCTACCATTCATTTCATTGCTATTTTATTTCGGTGAGTCATTCTTGACCCTTGTCGGATTATTATTCATTAATGTTAATTGGTCACTTTTGTTCTTGTGGCCTTCTGGGTTCATATTGCGTGGCCGGGTGGGGATGTGTGGAATTTTTAGTCGGGCACTCGATAGTCATGTGAATGGTTCACCGACACAATGGACTGTGCACACGGTAAAGTTACTCTGTGAGACTAATTAGGTACAAGGACGGGTATGTCCGGACACTCGTCTTGTGCACTTTCACATACCATTACGAACGTACTATAATGCCCCTATTCGGCTGGATTTCACAACTAAGATATGTGATTATTGTATATTGTTCAACTCTTGAGGATTGTTGTTCTGTGTAACTGACCCCGTTGGGGTATGTTGTTTTCAGGTCATTGCAAGGCTAAAGCACGGGAAGAGAACTTTGACGGCGAGAAGTCCCAGTGATACTAGTAGGGGGGCCCAGTCTCTTCATTTCATTCATGTTTCCTTGTTATGTATTTTCCGCTGCACTTCCTTTTGGATTGTCATTTGTTCAGTGTTGTATATTTTATCTTCATATAAAATATACATGTATTCAGTGTTCCCTGGGTGTATTGTATTTGAAACTCCTCATCGGAGTAATATATGATGTAATGTGGTTCGGTACTACATTTGTATTGTGTATTTCATTAATTTTCATTCGCCTGGTGGGTCCCAGTCGGGGGTCCACGGCACTGTGATATCCACCTAGTTTGGGGTGTTACAGAGTTGGTATCGTAGCGTGGTTTTGAATACTACCTTCCGAGTCATGTCTCATTTGAAATCATCATCATCAGACTAGTATCATTTGACTTTCGCGTCACGTGTGACCTGTGCAAATGCCAAGCCCCTCAGACTGAAAGAACTGTAAGATTTCTAACGCCATGGTATAATTTCTGGCAATAAGAATCACTCATTTATCATTCATTAGTCAACAATCCTCAATCATCATTTTCATTTGATCATGCCGATCATGTTAACTCATTAATCATTCAGTTCAGTTTATCACTCATTTGTTGATCTTGTGGATCGTTTCATTAATCTTGTCAACTTGTTCAAGATAATCATTTCGAAATTTCATCAGATAATCATGTCACCTCAGTTGATCCTTCATGCGATCATTGTGATAGAGCGCGTATGCTCATTGTTATCATTTCATGACTTCATTATAATGTAATATTCATGCGGGATCTATAATTATAATGTGTTCCCGACCTTCAGTATGGATCGAGCTGGCAGAGGACGCAGGGGAAGAGGCCACGGTGCGGGCCGAAACCTAGGAGCTCGAACAAATACTTGTGCAAACGCGAGGAATAATGCTAACTCATCGAGCAGCGACGCTGCCACACATTCACCTGGAAATAATCCTTCACTGTCAGGGAATAGTACTCCGGACACGGCTCAATCAGAAGGTGTCCGAGTTGACCCTCTCCCTTTTATGCAGGGTATGATGGCCCAAATGACTTAGATGGCACGTCTGATGGAGACGATGCAGAACTCAACGGCTCAGAATTAGTAGGCTCCTCCGCCGCCGCCTCAAAGGCAAGAGAGGAATGTGAGCAGCATCATCAACGACATTTCTCGCCAGATGCCGCCTACCTTCGAGGGATCAACTGAGCTGGCGGACATCATTCACTGCTTGGAGCATTTTGAGAAATTATTTGCTATGGTGGAGTGTCCCGAAGGGCACAAAGTTTCAGTCGCGGCTTATTATCTGGGTAAGAGCGCTCACTCATGGTGGCTATCTCTAAAGCCCACCGACGGAGCTTGTACGTGGGACCAGTTCAAAACTCTCATGATGGAAAGATATTATCCGGCCCCACTCAGGGAGGCCAAGCTGTCGGAGTTACTCAGTCCCGACCCCATAATGGAAGAAGATGTTCTCGCCATTGCCGAGAAATTTCAGGAGTTGCTGCCTTTCGCTTCGTCTATTATCCACTCGGAGGCGGATAAAATCAAGTATTTCAGTAAGAGGTTGAAACCTCATATGAGACTTCAACTGCTTAATCATCATTGCACTACTTTGGCCGAATTCATCGAGAAAGCTCTTGCTTATGAGCTTACTGCTAAGGAAATTTCTAAGAATTAGACTTCATCATCCGGCAAGAAATCGAAGAAGCGTAATCAGTTCGAATGCGGCCAGACAACCTTCAAGAAGCCTCGTGCGGGCTTTACTTTTTCTGATCGAGCCCTTACGGAGCCTAAACCCGCCGAATCTCAGTCCCGAGCGGCCAGTTTCTCCATCAACTGCTACAACTAAGGAGAATTGGGTCATTTCAGTACTAAGTGTCCGAAGCCGACCCTCACGTGTAATAACTGTGGGATTGCGGGGAATAAAGCCCGTTTCTGCCGAAGAGACTCCAAACCCACTCCGGTGACATCTCAGGCCCCGAAGCAGTCAACGATTCAGAAATAGGCCACTCATTCAGTGTCATTTAAGACGACGGGAGCTAACAAAGGCGGAGCCCACAGCTATCAGATAGGAGCATCCGGGTCTGGAGTGTAATACCCATAATTTCGATTTCCGGTAATTTCTTTTTTTCGGCGGAAGTCCGTTTTGACGACTCTCTCATGACCGTTTCGTCATTCTGAGAATGATTAATTCTACACCTTTTGTCATCCGGGTTCGTTTCGGTGTTGTTTTGTTGAGTTTCGTGCCTTTTAGCGACTTTTCCGCACTTGAGTTCGATTCTTGCGAATCTCGTTCGAAACTGCTGTTTCGAGTTTCCCGTAAGTCCGTTTAACTTTGTTAGACGTGTTGTGAACTTCTGTTTGGTTATTAGATCACGTATCGTGATTTCCGGGCATTTTGGGCCATTTTGTAATTTCTTAAAAGTTACAGGTATCCGTATCTGTAATTGTTGTCTCGACCCGTTTCTTGGTCGCGTATGATTAATTATGGTATTATGTTTTCATTTCGGGTCGTTGATGTCGTCCGCGAACTTTTCGTCATGTTCGTTCCGTGCATTTTCGGAAATCGGGTCGTCGAGCCCTGGCGGTTGCGGGACTGGCCGGACGGTTGCAGGACTGGCCGGACGATTGCGGGCACCGGCCGGACGGGTGCGGCAGGAACCGGCATAGCGCACGCTACGGCCGGAAGGCTGCGCGCGCTAACCGACAGGTGTAGCGCACGCTACCGGATGGCCTAACGCACGCTAGCGGGTCTGGACAGTGGAGTCCTGGGGGTTCTGGAATCGGTCATGCTCGGCAGGTAGCGCACGCTACTGTCGGACGCTGCGTACGCTATGGCCAGCAGGTAGCGCACGCTACGGCCGGAAGGCTGCGCACACTACCTGGCCGAGCAGTCTAGTCCAGAAGGCTACTGGGCCGATAGCGCACGCTAGCTCGGCAGCCTAGCGCGCGCTAGTCCGGCCCAGTATAAATGTGGCTGAGCAGTCACGTTTCATTTCGTTTTTCACTTCCTTCCTTCTCCGTCCGCGGCTGGCGATTCATGGGTGACGAAGCCATGTTGTTTAACAACAAATCCATGAAGTTCTTGAGTTCATAACATCAATCAATCATCCGTTATCATCCTTTGATCCAGCGAATCAAGGTAATCTTCCTTAGAACCCTAATTTCGTGAATTTGGGGGTTTTTGCATTTTCGTCCGATTCGTTCCGTGTTGTTGATTAATTCATGATGGGTATGATTAATCTTGGTAGTATTCTTGTGTTTAACATCATTTAATCCATTGTTCTTCGTCCAATCGAAGTATATTTCTTGATTTCCTTCGAATTGACTTTTTGGGGGATTTGTCCTCGATCTCGTTTTTCATCCGTTTTCGATGGATCGATTATGGTTAAATGATGTTGTTAGACATATTCTATGGATTTTATATCCATATTTCAACTTGAAATTCCGTTTTCGGGTTTTGACGGGACGAATCGTGTTCTTGGCCATTTTGGGGAAAATCCTTAAACTTTCGTCATTTGTTCTTTGAATTCAGCGGCTTTGGGTCATACTTTGGAATTTATTTTCGTTGTTATTGTTTTCGTTCGTAGTTCATTGTTGTGGATTGTCGTTCGGTGGAGTCGGCGAGTTCGTAGTCGGTTCGTGCCAACCTACTTCGGCCGATTCTCCGCGTTGTGGTTATTCGAGGCAAGTACCTTGCCCATACTTTTCTCGTTTTATGGATATGATGATCGGTGGTCGTCTTGATGTTTTTGTTTGGTTATTTGAAATGAAGTTTCAAAAGATTTCGGTTTGGCCTCGTTAAAGGCTCTCTTTCAAAACGCGTGTGTGTTTTGTGAACGTTGTGTTTTGGGAATTGATTATGATTTGATTATTTTGAACGTTGAAGTCTTTGATGATGATACTCCTGTGTTTAAAGTTATGGGATCGTGTATTCCGTATTTAATCATTGTTGTGGTGTTTTTGAAGAGTTTGATAATGGTGTCGAGTTAATGGCCATCTCTAGTGAGTATTCTTAATGAACTTACATTCTTAGCATGTTAGTATTGCATGAGTAACGTGTGTGTGTGTATGCTCACTACGGGTTAGATCCGACGGGGTCTCGGTAGGGGTCCACAAGAGACGTGGATCGACGAGCTTGCTTTTAACCACTACGGGTTAGATCCGACGGGGTCTCGGTAGGGGTCCACAGAGACGTGGATCGACGGTTAATTGTGGTGCATTTTGCAAATGTGATTTGATTATGGCATTTTCGGACATGAGTGCTTTCGAACGGTTTTCATGAGTCCATGCATTGACTAAGTGTGTAAGAGGTAAGTTGTTCGTTTGGCCTACTTGGCTAGGATGGCACTAGAGTATTTTGTTGTTTGTCTTAAATCCTTTATTTGTGGATTTTGATGTTGGGAGACGAACCTTATGGTCGTTCTTGTGTACTGTGAGTTGATGAGATTTGGGGCTAGAATCCCAATGGTTTTGTAAAAGTCATTTTTACGAATTTAGAGCTAAAATCCCAACGGTTTGGTAAATGTCATTTTTCGGAAAGTAAACCTTTGGGGCGGTGACCCCTTTTGTCTTTGGATTTCGAAAAGTAGGATTTGATAATCCTAAATTGTGTTCTATTAAAACTCTCGATGGCATTCTAAACCGTTTTATAAATTACTTCCATTGATTTATGATATTTCGATTTTGAAATGTTTTCTCAAACTCTTGCCTCGGGAAGTACTTTTCGTTTCGTTTGGATCTTTGAGGATTCCTGGTTATTGTTATTCGTGGAATGTGAATTGTATGGCTCGTATTTGCGCTTTGTTCTTGCACTAGCAAAACAATGGAGTTTTGCTAACCCCCGAGTATTCGGGGGGTGGATGTCTGTTTTTGCATTCAGGTTTTGGAGCATAACACAGGGTCGGCACGAAGGATGATGAAAGATGATCAATACTAATCACATGAGGAACCGTACTTAGTTTATTGGTTCAGTTGTACTCTATTGTTCCGCTGCTATATTTTCCCGTTGTACGGGTGTGGTTGTATTTTGACCCCTGCGTGGGCATGAGTTGTATTTGAGTTGTATGTATTTGTTGAAAGACCAAATCGGTCTACTGAGTCATTTTAGCCTTAAAGGCATGGTTGAGTTGTTATATGTCGTTACCAGCCTGGTAGATCCTTGAGGAAAGGTTCTACGGCATGTAATATCCTTGAGCGGATTAGGGGTGTTACATGGAGCTGGCAAGCCCCGAATTTATGAGATGAAGAGAGCTGACGATCCAGAGGCCCGAATGATCTCAAGTACACTCGAAATTCTATACCAACCTGTGTATACCCTTTTTAATACTGGTGCATCGCATTCATTCATTTCCGAGTCAAGCTTGAGTATACTTCATCTGGATAGTGCTACTAATTGTGAGCCTTATATCATTGGACTACCCGAAGGTAGGAGAATTATCGGAGATCGTGAGATTAAGAATTGTCCGATTCAGTTTCATGGTCGTCATTTGTTGGCAGACCTGATCGTGGTGGATTTAAATATAGACGACATCATTTTGGGTATTGATTAGATGGATCGCCATGATGCCGTCCTCAGTGTCCGTAAGCGTATGGTGACTATTGTTTCAGACGATGGAGTTGAATATGTATTTCAGGGGAGTAACCCCAGCTGTTCCGGAAAGGTTATCAATGTAATGAAAGCGGTAAAATTACTCAATCAGGGGTGTGTTGGTTATTGGTGCTATATGACCAAAACCGATAAATCATCAGTGTCATTGGCGGACATTCCGGTAGTGAGGGAATACGCCGATGTATTTCTAGATGAGCTACCTGGTTTGCCTCCGCAGAGAGATGTGGAATTCACGATTGAGTTGGAACCCGGTACATCTCCAATATCAAAGGCACCATATCGTATGGCCCCGACTGAAATGCAGGAACTGAAGAATCAGCTGGAGGAACTGACTGAGAAGGGTTATATCCAGCCGAGTGCGTCCCCGTGGGGAGCACCAGTGTTATTTGTCATGAAGAAGGATGGCTTTTTTCGCTTGTGTATTGATTATCGAGAGCTGAACATGGTGACGATCAAGAATAAATATCCCCTACCCCGAATTGATGATCTTTTGGATCAACTCCAGGGAGCTTCAGTATTTTACAAGATCGATTTAAGATCTGGGTATCATCAGTTGCGAATTCGAGAGTCGGATATCGCAAGGACGGCGTTTCGAACACGCTATGGGCACTACGAGTTTGTAGTGATGCCGTTTGGGTTAGCTAATGCACCTGCGGTATTCATGAAATTAATGAATCGAGTTTTCATCAACTATATGGATCAATTCGTGGTTGTATTCATAGATGACATTTTTATTTATTCTCGTGACCGAGAGGAGCACGAATTTCACCTTCATCAGGTTCTCGACATGTTGAGATGAGAGCAGCTCTATGGGAAGTTTTCCAAGTGTGAATTCTAGATGTCCGAGGTGACGTTTCTCGTACATGTAATTTCAGAGGACGGAGTACGTGTCGACCCTCATAAGACGGAGGCTATCTGAGATTGGCAACCTCCGAAGAATGTTAAGGAAATCCAAAGCTTTCTCGGATTAGCTGGATATTACCGGCGATTTGTGGAGGGATTTTCTAAAATCGCTCAACCTATGACGAACCTTTTGCAGAAGGATAAGAAATACACATGGACTGACGCGTGTTAGGGGAGTTTTGAGGAACTCAAGAGTCATTTGATTTCAGCACCTGTCCTTTCCTTACCGCAAGGGACTGAAGGATTTGTGGTTTATAGTGATGCGTCTGGACATGGTCTGGGATGTGTATTAATGCAGAACGGGAAAGTTATTGCCTATGCTTCACGGCAATTGAGACCTTACGAGGTCAATTACCCGACCCACGACCTGGAGCTAGCAGCCATGGTTTTCACATTAAAGATTTGACGTTATTATCTTTATGGCATCACCTGTCAGATTTTCACCGATCATAAGAGCTTGAAGTATATCTTTAATTAGAAGGAGTTAAATATGCGTCAGAGACGGTGTTTAGAACTGATTAAGGAATATGATATCGAGATACAGTATCACCTGGGTAAGGCGAATGTTGTCGCCGATGCCTTGAGCCGTAAGTCCGTTCAGGAGCAGATGCTTGCTCGTTTAACTGTTCAGAAGGAACTTCAGCAGGAATTCCTAAGGCATGAGATCGAGGTTTGGTTACAGTGTATACAAGGACAGTTATGTATGCTGGAGATTTCATCGCCACTCGAAGAGGCGATCAGAGTGAATCCGGGTTCAGACCCATTTTTATTCTGTATTCAAGATGATGTGACTCAGGGGAAAGCCCCTGGATTTTTGGTCCACGAGGATGGACTTTGGCGATTTAAGAACCAGTTATGCGTTCCGGCGAATGACATTTGAAAAACTCGATTTTGAGAGAAGCTCATGCTACCCATTATTCCATTCATTCGGGGTCTAGCAAGATGTACAAGGACTTAAAACAGACTTACTGGTGGACTAATATGAAGCGAGAAGTCGCAGAATTTGTTTCAAGATGTTTAACCTGTTAGCAAGTTAAGATATAACATCAGTGACCGGTGGGTATGCTGAAACCGCTCCCTATCCCAGAGTGGAAGTGGATTTCTATGGACTTCATCACGATTCTGCCGACGAGTCGTCATGGCATAAATACAATTTGGGTGATTATGGATCGTTTAACTAAGTCAGCTCATTTCTTGGAGATTAAGGATACATGGTCTCCCGAGAGACTTGCCCAATTGTTCATGAAGGAGATAGTGAGATTGCACGGTACTCCTAAGAGTATCGTTTCTGATCGTGATGGGAGATTCGTGTCACGTTTCTGAAATCAGTTCATCATGCCATGGGAACTCAGCTCAACTTCAGCACGGCTTTTCACCCTCAGTCTGACGGACAATCAGAGAGAACTATTCAGACGTTGGAGGACATGTTGAGGGCATGCGTCCTCGATTGGAAAGACGATTGGTAAGCCCAACTACCATTGATCGAATTCACATATAATAATATTTGGCACAGTTCGATTCAGATGGCACCTTACGAGGCCTTATATGGGCGTCGTTGTCGATCTCCCCTATGCTGGGATGACTTATCAGAATCAGTCGACACTGAGCCCGATATGCTTATAGCCGCCCGCGAGAAGGTACCTTTGATCAGGAGTCGTTTGTTGACCACTCAAAGTCAATAGAAATCATATGCCGATAACCATCGTCGACCCTTGGAGTTCGAGACAGGTAATCACGTGTTGGTCAAGGTATCCCCGAGTCGAGGTATCTTCCGTTTCGGGAAGCGGGGAAAGTTGAGTTCGAGATTCGTTGGACCGTTTGAGATTTTGGATCGAGTGGGCGATCTGGCTTATCGATTGGCTTTACCTCCAGCCTTAAGCCGAATTCATAACATATTTCATGTCTCTCAGTTGCAGAAATATGTTGCCGACCCTAATCACATACTTCAGTTCGATGAAATTGAGATTGCGGATGATCATACGTACGAGGAGCATCCTATACGAATCTTAGAGCGGCGAATCAAGTAGTTGAGGAACAAGACGATTCCTTTGATTAAAATTCAGTGGTCTAGACACGGAGTTGAAGAGGCTAGTTAGGAAACCGAGGATAGTATGAGGGAGAGTTATCCTGAGTTGTTTGACCCTTTGTTTCGAGGACAAAACTCTTTTAAGGGGGAGTATGTAATACCCGGTTGAAATTCAGTAATTATCATTCAGAAATTGTCACTCAGTAATTTTCACTCATTATTAATCATTCATCATTCATATTCATTCATTGTATTCACCATTCAGTGTAATTTGCATCGTGTATCAGTTATTAGTCGTCTTTCAACCCTGTTGGAGAGTCGGGCCGAGCGTATCATCATTGTCATCTTTGTAGTGAGTTGTGTGTGAGGAGTAGCGCACGCTACATACTCTCCTTAGCGCGCGCTAATTGAGTACAGGTAGCGCACGCTACCTCTCAGCATTAGCGCACGCTACGGTGGTTCAAGTTGACAGTCCAGAAGGCATTGGACTGCAGTTGAGTTGTAGTAGCGCACGCTACGAATAGTAAGGAGCGCGCGCTAGTAGTTTGGGGTGGCACACGCTATGCAATCGGTGTAGCGCGCGCTAAGGTCGACCAGGCAGAGTCCATTGGGTACTGGACTGAATTGGAATAATTCATAGCGCATGTTATGAGTAGATATTAGCGTACGCTAATGGTGTAGTAGCGCATGCTGAGTTTTGGGTGTAGCGCACGCTATCGCGAGCAGGTCAGAGGACAGAAGGTTCTGGACTTCAGTTACTGGGCATCAGATATTCAGTTAGCGCACACTCACATTTTGGGTTAACGCACGCTATCGGGAAGGCATTAGCGCATGCTACCAAGTTCATAGCATACGCTAACGAGGCAGTCAAAGCTCACTGGACTATCCGGCTAATTCGCTAGTGCGTGCTAAATATCAGGGCTTAGCGTGCGCTAAACTGGAACAGTATAAATAGGACAGTCGGCCCACATTTCGTCATTTCTCACTTCTCATTTCGTTTTTGGGCGTTTTCGGGCGATTTCAGACGATTTGGAGAGATCTCTTCGAGATGCATCAACCTATCAACATCTTCAAGCTTATAATATGGATTAATCATCATTTCATCCTCTCTAATACATCAAATCAATGTAAACAATTCTTGGATCTAGAATTTCGGATTTTGAATGTTTTCCTTCCGATCTCTTCGTGTAAGCTTGGTTTTAACTTGGAATATGTTAGATATGGATTATCTACCTTGTATAAATATATTCCTATGGATATATTGGTGTATATTTCGGACTTCATGAATATTGGGGTTTGATTCAAGAACATTTTAGAGTTGACTTTGATATTTTGGGGGTTTTCGATTAGATATTGTTGTTAATTCGAGTTGTGGATTCCTATGGGATTATTGATATCATTGAAGGTGTTTTGTCGGATTTTATTACTCACTTGGAGTTTGGTTTCATTATTTTTGGGGTTAGTGTAACCAAAGGGAAGAACGTTTACAAAGTATTCGTTAGAATGCCACAATGAGTATGATTATTGTTGTATCGACGTTTGAGTTGGTTATTATCATGCTTGATACGTATATTGAGCGTTTATTGGTAATTATGTTATTCAAGGTTGTTCGAGCGACCGGTACTCTCCATTAGAGATGTTTGTTCGTGAGAAGATATTTCATCACCGGTGTTGTGTAAGTTAATTCTTACTCGGTTAAAGGAATATTCATTCCTTAGGTTGTTGTTCATTCATACATGTAATTCACTCATAATACATCATTCATGTCGAGACGTGTAATTATCAATTAATCATTCAATTCACGAGGAATGACGGTTCCAATCATTCCAATGAGCTACCATTCATTTCATTGCTATTTCATTTTGGTGAGTCATTCTTGACCCTTATCGGATTATTATTCATTAATTATTGGGTTCATATTGCGTGGCCGGGTGGGGATGTGTGGAATTTTTAGTCGGGTACTCGATAGTCATGTGAAGGGTTCACCGACACAATGGACTGTGCACACGGTAAAGTTACTCCGTGAGACTAACTAGGTACAAGGACGGGTGTGTCCGGGCACTTGTCTTGTACACTTGCACATACCATTAAGGGCGTACTATGATGCCCCTCTTCAGCTGGATTTCATAACTAAGATATGTGATTGTTGTATATTGTTCAACTCTTGAGAATTGTTGTTCTGTGTAACTGACCCCGTTGGGGGATGTTGTTTTCAGGTCATGGCAAGGCTAAAGCACGGGAAGAGAACGTTGACGGCGAGGAGTCCCAGTGATACTAGTAGGGGCCCCAGTCTCTACATTTCATTCATGTTTCCTTGTTATGTATTTTCTGCTGCACTTCCTTTTGGATTGTCATTTGTTCAGTGTTGTATATTTTATCTTCATATAAAATATACATGTATTTAGTGTTCCCTGGCTGTGTTGTATTTGAAACTCCTCATCGGAGTAATATATTATGTATTGGTTCGGTACTACATTTGTATTGTGTAATTCATTAATTTTCATTCGCCTGGTGGGTCTCAGTCGGGGGTCCACGACACTGTGATATCCGCATTGTTTGGGGTGTTACATCATGTATGCTATGTGTTGCACTAGACTAGATATTTGTCATGTCATAGGCATGACTGCTGGATATCAGTCGAACCCTGGACCAGGACACTGGATTGCTGTTGAACAATACACTCAAGTACCTGAGAAGGACTAGGGAGTACATTCTAGTATATCAATCAGATGACATGTCCATTGGGTTATACTGACTCGGATTTTTCAGCAGCCAAAGAAAAGTCCAAGTCTATTTTAGCGTAAATATTTACTCTGGGGTGTGGAGCCATTAGTTGGAGGAGTGTGAAGCAGAATGCATCTCATACTCTACCATGCAAGTCGAGTACATGGCAGCCTTTGAGGTAGCCAAATAGGCAGTATGACTCAAGTACTTTCTGCAGGACTTAGATGTGATTCCCGATTTGTCAAAGGGTATTATACTTTACCCTGATAATACCAGTGCAGTCTCAAATTCGAGGGAACCATAAGCCCACAAGGCAAGTTAACATATCAACCGCAAGTGCCATATCATACGACACTTTGTAAAGGATGGAGACGTAGTTGTAGCCAGGGTTATATTGGAGGATAATCTTGCTGATCCTTTCACGAAAGGCTTACTCTAAAAATTTTTTGAAGTGCATGTGGAGGGAATGGGATTACAGTGTATGACAATATTGCTTTGAGTATAAGTGGGAGATATGATTGTAACACCCCCCGAATCGGTCGAAAATACCACAACCCCGTAGACCCTTCTCATAAAGATCTACCAGGCAAGACACCTTATATTTTATGGACACAAATGTCCGCCGAGGTCCAAAGATACGATAAATGACCGAGAAGGTCACTCAGCAATTTCAAAAGACCATCATGGTCAACAACTCCATATGAAGGCTAAGCTTTTAATGCGTAAGAAAAAATAATAATTCAATTCCATAGCACAATCCACACCCATGCAAGGGTGATTACTCGACAAGGATAGCCCCTAATTACAACAGAGACAAGGGGAAAAGACTTCGACTCCTGTGTGATTAGCATCGTTGCCCTTCATCCTCTATCAAACAGATCCAGTGACCGTTCTCGAGCTACAAAAACCTGAATGCATAACATGCATCCACCCCCTTAAAACTCGAGGGTTAGCAAATTGGAATTTTACTAGTGCAAGTACATAATATACAAGCTATACGAGAAATATTCACACGAAATCAAACGAGTCACAATGCAACACAAATCACAAGATCCCACACATCACCTAAGTACATTCGCATAGGCAAGGATACCAATCATTCATAAAGTCACTCCTCCTCATAAGAGAAGTAAGGATGCAAGGTTTTCTAGAAATGCCCCAACGAGTCGAGAGAGTTAGTTCAAACTTTTGGAAATGCTTTTGAGCAATACTTTAGTAAAATAGTTTAGAAACACCATTATTGACTGGGGTTGATTTAAATGATTTAAGAAGATTTTAAAATCGATCAGAAACACTTTAGAAAGTAGTTTCAAAATCTCTCAGGGTCCTTGACTTGATACACGCTCAATGAAGTTCTGCTCAAGACCATCAAAGACTAACTAACCTTGGAGATCCATTCGAAATACTTGGTCATTTAATCCTTGATTTTCTTACTGATACCTTTATTCTGAAAAGAGTTCAAATGACGATTCAAAAACACGAGTTCACCTGGTGTTAGGGTCTTAGCTAACATACAAGTATCCTTTACTCGAAAGCCTGCCGAGAGCCTCCACTGAAACACCTGTGCACCTACATTCACTACATTGTGGCAGTCGCCCCTTGAAACCATGTTACCGCGCCGACTTCACTCCCACAATATCCGCCCCTTGAATTCATGCATTAGGTGACACCGTCGTTCACCAACCACAAAAGCCCCTCATTGCAGCATACATAGATTAGAGTCCAAACTCCGCCCTCCGCAGCTTTGGATACGAAATATCACACAAACACAGATTCATGTTGGCAAACCACGCAAGTTTCGATCAACATATCATACAACCTCAACCACAAACGTTCGAGGCAATCACATAACAATTCACATCCATAGAATACATCAGATAATCAATATAATAACCATCATGGTCTAACACCCCAGTTTACATATATAAATATCACCAAATATTCACAAGGTCTAATGTCTTCTGAACACCCCCCCCCCCCAACTAGAATCAAATAACATATCATTCGATCCCCATCATCTCAAAGCAAAGGATTTATCAACATATATGTATAGATATACATACAAACACATAATAACCTTCATTCGTAAGAAAATGATACACATTTGAACATGTGAGAATTTGCGTGGAATATAACTCGTATGGCAAGGTACTCTAATCGATACTCGCTCGCGAATACTTCATGAATACAATCGATTGGAAAGCCCTAAAATCTACAACCTCCACGAGAAATAATAATAACACAATTACTACAAGGACTACCACCAATAACGCTAGAAACATGCCGAAAAATCGAAGAAAACTCATTGAAACCTTTCACCAAATATTAAATGTTCATGGTTTTCTCAAGAACACTCAAATCATCAATCAGGTTGAACAAACTTGAAATATGAATATACAACCCATATAATATGATTGGCCACATCCAATAACCCCAACTGATTCATTAAACTCGGGTTAGAGATCAAAATTAAGAATTTCTCCCAAAAGTCAACTCCAAGAGATTCAAGGAAAATACCTCTATCCGACGAAGAACAATGGAGTAAATGATGTTATAATCACCTAAGACCCTACAAAACACCTTTGGTCGAAGTGGAATCGGTCAAAGAATCTCAACCCTAGCCAAATCGCCTCAGTCACCGCGAGAGGAGAGGATGAAATGGAAAAATACAGAAAAAAAAGAACTAATGGCCAGTATATATACTGGACACCTATCACGCACTAGGCACACTGGTTAGCGTGCGCTAACAGGCCAGAATTTCAGCATGTTTTGCCTAATAATGCAGTTAGCGTGCGCTATCTATCTTCCTTAGCATGTGCTAACGGGCCCTAATCTCAGCAGTTTCTGTTCTCGACCTCCAGTATGTTTTATCTCCTCCTACAGTTAGCGCATGCTAATTACATCCTTAGCGTGTGCTAATGCATTTTGAATAGGCAGCAATTATGCTCCAAAACTAGATGCAATGATGAAACTTCTCCATAAAAACAACGACTAGGCAACATACAATGAAGTACTAACAATCCAAGAGGAATAATCACATGACAAAACACGATAGCAGCATGGTTCTAAAAAACGCCAGGCGCTAGGCGTTCGGATTGCTAACGCCTAGCGCCCAGAGGATTACTCGGGGATTAATCGGGGATTAATCGGACTAGGCGGATTTATTTTTTATTATTATTTTAATCATTTTTATATACAAAAAATTATATATATGTAAAATAATTAAAAATAATTAAAATTTAACGATTTAAACAGATATATAATCAATTATATATTAAATTTAAAATACTCATATAGATATCAATGAGTCCATAGTATTCATAATTCTCAGTTTAGGAATTTGTAGTACTATTAGAACCAAATAAAAAAAGAAAAAACTATAACCGCCTAGGCATCCGCCTAGTCGTGCACGTAGCTAGGAAATTTGAAAGGTTGATATAGGTATAAAGTAGTCCATAGTATCTTAGATTGCCTTCATAGGTCCCCGCAGACAGCCTAGACGATCGATTCATTACCCAAACGCCTAGTACAAGCGCCTAGGCCATAATCGGAACGGCAAAGGACCTTCTAGGGATTAATCGGAGGATTAATCGGTCTAGGCGGGGATTTTTAGAACACTGGATAGCAGTAATCATTGCGCAACATCAACACTACTCCAAAATTACTCATGATCAGGAAAATACCCGATGCGAGATGATAATTAATTCATGACCACTGGAACGAAAAATATCGGGTATTACATTCTACCCCACTAAAAATAAGTTTCTTCCCGAAAATTAAAACATAGAACGGCAGACAAACAAACACTCTACCCAGCTCCAAAATGCCACGAACGACGTGTAAACAGGCCATTCCTAGAAATGTGATGAACTGATTATGTAAGCATATGATACACGAGTCTAGGCAATAATTATACATGCAACATAATGAACTAAAGTTGAGAAAAACGAGTTCAAAAATAAATGCCCCAAAAGTTTGGAAATTTACAAAATTGCACAAGTGATCTAAAGTTAACATGCAAGTTCACAACACGACTAAACATGTTAAATGAACTCGTGGAAACAACAATGTAACTATTACTAACTAGATAAGCAGAAATCGGCACTAACACGACAAAATGGTAGTATCTCCGTGCTACTCCGGATCAACCTTCAAATTTGCCCGGAAACAAAAGTCGAGCAAGGAAAATGCCACTTAACACGTGCTAACAATTTGTGTAGCATGCGCGAAGTCCTCCAGTAAGTAGTACAGCAGTGTAGTTCGATCAGCCCGAACACGCATCAAACGATGAGAAATTCAAAAGTTATCAATAACAACAAATGCTTGCAAAGAACATCAATGTACGAATTCAAGAGTTAATCAAACTCCGATGAACATCCCCTCGGGATACAGGAAAATGCGCTCCAATGACAAGTATACTAAGAATGACCAAGATAGTAAAAATCATGAAATAATTCAAAATAATCACGAAACTTGTTCATTTCACAGAATATGAGAAAGGGATTATGTCATAAAAATCAAGACGAGCACAAACGAGTAGCTAAAATCTGAAAAAGTGCGAAATACGTAAAAACATGAGAATTACATTCCCCATCTTTAAAAAGAGGTTCTGCCCTGATACCTGGAACAAGGAAAACTGAAAAGTCAAATAGTGTAACAAAACTAATCAAGCAGCAATTAACGAAAAATAACTGAGCAGGACATTAACTATTGAATCTGCACACCGAGCTTGACCCCGATCAATGACTCTCAGACTCCTCATTTACTACCACTTGGCTCTCCCAGAGTGGAAACAGAAATTCGGTTTCCAAATATCTTAGCAACTACCTCGCAATATTTTGCTTGGTGTCCTGCTTGACCACACTTCAAATGATTAACAGCTGGAGAATGACAATTCATCCTGGTATGGCCAACATGACTACAAATAAAGCACGTCCTCACACCGACTATTTTGACCATCGAATGCATAGAATACTTGATTTGTTCCGACACTAACTCGTAAAACTGAACTCGATGTCCCTCGAGCCCGCATTTGTAACAAGTCACTGAAGGCGATGGACAATTTGAGCGATCATGGCGTAGAACATTGCCGTTGAACCATCTAACCATCTTACGAGAAGTCACCGGCATTGGCTTGGAACTCTTAGCACTCACACCCAACTAAGAAAGTGATGCGTTCGAGCGACTCGAGTGTTTGGGAATCTTAGTTCCTATGCCACCTGAAAATTTTGCCAATGTCTTTAGCTTCTTCGGCTTGCCAACATGTTTAATCGTCGAAGAGATCTCGTGGGATATCGTCCGATCTTGGTACTCCCTCACGGCAGCATGAATTGTTTTAATATGAACCACATCATCAAGTCCACATCAGCTAAGGTTCGGCATGTTAAAACATATTATGCCATTCAGCACCGCAAACACGCAATCACATAATAACACCACAAATATCCACATAAAACACATAACAAAATGCTAAAGTTGCATTTATGGTCGTAGCACTCAGTATCTAACGTTCGTAACATTCTACTGATTAGTAAATTTAACCGCCAGTTCTTGGAACGGGTTATGAAAGAAAACGACAGCATAAATAGGGAAAGTTCGCGAAATGCTATCATATGCATACTCCACATAAATATGAGCATTCTCATTTAACACGAAAAAGACATCATACGGGTTACGGAACTCGTAGAGCACAAAACTTAGGACCCAAATTCAAATTTTCCAATGAGGATAAGAATATCATGCACATAAAGAGCATGACTGCGCATTTGCACCACCACACGAGCTATGAACTCTAGTGTTACCTCCCTACGTAATAATATTGACACTACGTCTGCACTTTATGAAAACAAAACCCTTGAAAAAGAAGGTGAGTTACGTTTGGCCCAAAACTTGCAAATATTATTCTCTTTACTAGAAGGGAAAATTTTATTTTACACCTCGACTTTGAAAACCAAATTTTGAATAATGTAAACTATTTCTGTTTTTTTTTTTAAATTCCAAAGACGCCGTCTCTAACGGGAAACTTTCAGAGATTTAACTTAGAATCCAAATACAAAGGCTAAGGTCTTTCCTATTTACCAAAGTTAGACCGAAAGTATATTTTCCCACTGAGTACGTAACCATTTTTCAAGATAATGTCAAGTTGTAGGTTTTGAAAATATTTGAAAATCCAAAACACCATTTCAAAAATCTTACCCTCACTATGCCACAAATACTTTATTTATGAAAAAGTAATTTTATGCAAGTTCTAATATTCTCCAGTATCTAGATTAAATGCATGGCCAACACATGATGCTACACTACATCAGAAAACTCGAACATCCCCAAAACCATCTACAGATTTATAGCACCGTCGGCCCCGAATTTTAACCCGTCGGGCTAAAGATCATTTTCACAACTATTTCACACACGCCAAAAAGTCAATGACGGTAAGATATTTCAAATACTCAGACTTTCCAAAAAAAAACTAAGTTTCAAATATTGTCATAGAAATCACATTTAAAAGTTCAAGCAAAATGTCAAACACTCAGCAATTTCAAAATGTACGTTAAGTCACCATTACACATACCGACAAAATAGTTTAGGGAAACATACATGCAGTGGATAAAATCAACTGTTAAAAGTATATTACAGCAGAATATAACAATCGACAAAGTACTTAATTCCCAAAATATACGTCATAGCCGGTATCAACCGTACCATATACATATTTTGTTTCAATACAATAATGTCGAAGAAAAGTTCCAACTCCTCGCACAAAGCAAAAAAGTTAGCACAGTGCAATCACAACATATAGGTGAGGAGACTTACAATCATGAATCGCCTGAAGATGCTGTCGGAACCACAATACTAATCACATCTCTGATACGCGTGACTTACACATGACATGGACTCAACCCAACAACCTAAATTTTTCTCAAACCTAAGCTCTAATACCATATTACGTAACAACCCCGGACTCGGTCGGAAATACCACAGTGCTGTAGACCCTTCTCATAAATATCTACCAGCCTAGACACCTTATAGTAAACGACACAAATGACTGCCGACGTCAAAATATATGACAACGGACCGAGAAGGTCACTCAACCATTCAAAAGACCATCACGGCCAACAACTCCATATCAATGCTAAGCTTTTAATGCGTAAGAAAAATAATAATTCAATTCAATTACATAACCCACACCCATGCAAGGATGATTACTCGACAAGGATATCCACTGATTACAATAGAGATAAAAGGAAAAGACTTTGACTCCTATATGATTAGCATCATTGCCCTTCATCCTTTATCAAGTAGATCCAGTAACCGCTCTCGAGCTACAAAAGCATGAATGCATAATAGGCACCCACCCCACAAAAACTCGAGGGTTAGCAAATTGGAATTTTGCTAGTGCAAGTACATAATATACAAGCTACATGAGAACTTTTCACACCAAATCAAATGAGTCACAATGTAACACGAATCACAAGATCCCACACATCACCCAAGGATATTCGCACACGCAAGTGGACCAATCATCCATAAAGTCACTCCTCCTCAAAAGAGAAGTAAAGATGCAAGGTTCTCTAGAAATACCCAAACTAGTCGAGAGAGTTAGTTCAAAATTTTGGAAATGCTTTTGAACAATACTTTAATAAAATATTTTAGAAACACCATTATTAACTCGGGCCGATTTAAATGGTTTAAGAATATTTAGAAATCGAGCAGAAACACTTTAGAAAGTAGTTTCAAAATCTCTCGGGGTCCTTGACTCAATACACGCTTTATCAGCGAAATTCTGCTCAAGACCATCAAGGACTAACTAACCCTCTGAGATCCTATCGTAAATCCTTGGTCATTTAATCCTTGATTTCCTTACTAATACCATTATTCCAAAAAGGGTTCAAATGAGGATTCAAAAACACGAAGTCATCTTGTATCAGGGTCTTAGATAACATATAAGTATCCTTCGCTTAGAAGCCTGCTAGGAGCCTCCACTGAAGTACCTGTGCACCGGCGTTCACTACATTGTGGTGGCCGCCCCTTGAAATCATGTCACCGGGCCAGCGTCACTCCCACAATAGCTGCCCCTAGAATTCATGCATCGTTCACCAACAACATAATTCGCTCATTACAGTGTACACAGACCGGAGTCCAAACCCCGCCCTCCGCAGCTTTGGATACAAAACATCACACAAACACAGATTCCTGTTGGCAAACCGCACAAGTTTCAATCAACAGATCATGCAACCTCAACCACAAACTTCGAGGAAAATCACAAAACAATTGACATCCATAGAATCCATCAGACAATCAATATTACAACCATCATGGTCTAACACCCTAGTTCACATTTATCAATATCAGAAATATTCACAAGGTTGAACGTCTTCCGAACAACCTCCCCCCACTAGAATCAAATAACATATCATTTTCTCCCCGTAATCACGAAGCAAAGGAGTTTATGAACATATATGTATAGATGTACACATAAAAACACATAAACATACATTCATAAGAAAATGATACACACTTGAACACATGAGAATTTACGTGGAATATAATTCGTATGGCGAGGTACTTGCCTCGATAATCACTCGCAAATACTTCGAAGAACATAATCAACCTGAAAGCCCCAAAACCTACAACCTCCACGAAAAACAACAATAATACAATTACTACGAGGACTACCACCAATAATGACGGAAATATAAGCCGAAAAATCAAAGGAAACTCATTGAAACCTTTAACCAAATATTAAATGTTCAAAGTTTTTTCAAGAACACTCAAATCGCCAATCGGGTTGAACAAACTTCAAATATAAATATACAACCCACAGAGTACGATTAGCAACATCCAATAACCCCGACCGATTCATCAAAATCGGGCTAGAAATTGAAATCAAGAATTTGTCCCAAAAGTCGACTCCAAGAGATTCAAGAAAAACACCTCGATCCGACGAGAAACAATGGATAGATGATGTTATAATCACCTAAGATCCTCCAAAACACCTTTGGACGGAGTGGAATCGGTCAAAGAATCACAACACTATCCAAATCGACTCAGCCGCCGTGAGAGGAGAGGATGAAATGGAAAAATGCAGAAAAAGAGTTTTTGTCCACTATATATACTAGCGTGCTAGGCACACTGGTTAGCATGCACTAACCGGACAGAGTTTCAGCATGTTCTGCCTGATAATGATTTCATAAACTGTGGGTTTAAAGTCCTAAAGGATTTTCATTTATAAGACTTTCCAAGATTTCTAAAATGTTTTTGAAATTGCTCTCTTATGTCTTGAGAATTTCAAAGTCTTAAGTTGTTCTATAAATGTGAAAATATCTCGGGAATTATTTATAAGTGACTGTCATTACCTAGTTTATGAATGTTGTTTATGAGATATTTTTCATATGGTTCGTACATCTATATATTTTCACTAACAATTCAAGCACTAACCCCTTCAGGGGTGGATGCTTTTTATGCATTTCAGGTACTCGTGATTGGAGGGATCTGTCATAAGATCGATATGAAGATGACAAGCTCCAATACTAATTAAACAAAAGTTGCGTCTAATTCATTTTATTTTCATATTTGTAGTACATTTCTTCCGCTGCTGTATTTTGATCCTTGTATAGGTATGAGCTGTAGTGGTGCTTTGTTTGGGTTTATGTCTTGTTGGTGTGTTATTCGACCTTGCTGGTATGTTTACTCTGTCTCCTGACCTTACCAGTCGAACAATGTGAAATTGTTGTTCAGTATCCATCCTGGTATATTCTTGCGAGAAGGGTATACAATATTGCACTATTCCCGATTGAGTCGCCGGTGTTACATCAACTTTGCAAGTGAACAAGCTTTGAACATCAACTTTGAAAGTGAACAAACTTTGAAAAATAATTTGTGGGCATTTTATATTGTCACGATAGGATGCCCATCTCCAAGTCCTTAGTTGCCAATATCAATGTCGTTCAGACTCACTTGCATCGATACCAATATCAAGTAGTAATTTTAATCATTTACGAGATTTGAAAAATTGGTGAATATGTGAATTTTACGATATATGTATCATCATATCTCGTTGGGGGTGACCAAGTTGGTTGTGCCAAAGTCGATATGCTTCAGAATCACAAGACTCATGACTCATAACATAAAATTTGATAATCCTTATAGTAGTTAGGTGTAGACCACTACTTGTTGGAAGTAAAGGTGCAGAGGAAGCATGGTTTGGAAAATACATTTGAAAACTAATCGCGAGCACAAGATCAATTTAGACTTGTTAATTAATTAATTACCTATATTAATAAGTAATTTAAATCAAATATTATCTACATAAGCATTATTGGTAATATAAGAACTAATTTAATCTAGATCTAAGAGATTATAAATTAGTTACACTTGAAGCGGAGCGGTTGATTCTTGATCTCTAACTCAAGATCTTCTAGAATATTCCTCACCTTGAGCCAGATGTAGGGCTGTCAAACGGTTCGATTCCGGTTAATCAGACCGAAAAAATCGATTAACCGGAACCATTTTAGCCACAAAGGTGGAACCGCAAACCGAACCGTTTTACATTTTCGTTTAATCGGAACCGAAACGAATTAATTCGGTTCCGGTAACCCGCAAAAACCATTTTATTTTAATGTATCTGTCTAAGACCAATACATACGTACTTTACAGCATACAACAGTAAACGATATTGTCTAAGACCCAACAGGATACAAAAACATAGTAATAATTAACTAATATCAAACATTAGACAAACACCCAACAATTCAAACAAAAATTTATCACAAGTTCATCGAATCAATCGCCCAGCCATCATCACAAGTCACAACAATACACAAGTTCAAAAGATAACAAAATCATAACATCAATTCATGATCACTAACAAATCAAAACAAATATCATCAATCCTAAAACACAATATAAAATAAACTAGTACGTAGTAGCCACACTCTCCGCGGCACGACCCTCATCTCCAAAAACAGGATGAATACCAAGTGAAGTCATAATTGCAAAATAAATTTATAAATGTTATGTTAGTACTTCAATGAATAAATTCCAACTAAATTGTATAAATTATTGAAATAAAATAGATATGAAATTCCAATATAAAATAAATAGCTCGTACTAAAAATAATACTGCAAAAGAAAAATAGAAATAGTAAGGACCAAACAAGAAAGATTGCGGGAGAACATCAATTACAGGAAAAATTCACTATTTACCTAACTTAAAAAAGGTAAATGAATCTCCAAAACATTTAGAAACAGAGCATTCAATATAATATTAACTACCAAAAGATTTATTTTGCTGCAACTATTTATCATTGGAAATGCACTTGTTTACCCAATCCAAAAACACTTTGTTGTGCGGCGATTTATGCGCCTCGGCGGCGATCGGAATAAGGGTCGAGCGACCGAGTCCATGACCAAATGAGCTACGGAGAACTTGTCAGAACAAAGATAACAGTCCACCTTTGAGCATCTAGCGATCGACCCTCAAGGCGATCGCCTATTGGCACCTAGCGATCGACTCTGGTGCCCGACCTAGGACGACCGACCTGTGCCACGAACAAGACCTTCGTCCGTCAAAGTCTACGAAGACTGGATCTCAAAGCAAACGCCCATGTGCAGACCCGCGAAAGGCACCACAGAACATGGATCGTTGACCACAGCCTGTCACCACCTTCTCACCTACCGACAGACCCGCCGAAAGGTACAAGGTGGGTCCTCCCAGGACAGCGACTCGAGAAGCGTCCAGACTTCTAATTGGTTCGCACAGCCGGCTGCCAGCAGCAGCCGCGGACTTTAAGGAGATCAACCCATGTGCTAAAGACGATCGCCCGCTTATTAAAATACAGCAGAGGCGATCGCCCAGCAACTCCCAGTGCTATAAATAGAGAACCTCCAGCAACTGGATAATGGTTCCGAAAAAATTTCAGGCATTGACAATACATACACACTTTCAGACTCTCGGCTTCCTCTCTTGAATCTATCTCAGGATTTCTCTCTCAGCACCTCTCAACCAGAAGACGGTCGGCAGAAGCAAGAACTCCCTACAGTACAGATTCGAAGAGACTTGCAAGACCAGGAGCTTAGACGTACAGCTAATACACACTGTGAGAGACCGTCGATTTCTCATAGTCGTCACAGCACACCATCATTATTACAAGAACTCACAGAGCATCATATCTGGTTCTTCAGGCAATCTTCACGCTCAATAGCTAAGATAACTAGGGTCTTTACACTCATTGTAATTGTACTCTAACATTAATATTTGTACTCAAAGTATTTGTATTAATAATAACTCTCGAGAGCATTCAAGCCCGGGACTAACAACCCCGGCAAATCTTGTGTTATTTACTTTCCCCACGGACCTGCTCTCGCACTTTGTTTGCTACTCATCCATTCCAGCAATATCTATCTCCGGATAATATTTTGGGTAGCAACAACCAATGAGAAGTCTGCATGCGTCTCGAGTCGCTGTCCCGGGAGGTCCCACCTTGTACCTTTCGGCGGGTCTGTCGGTAGGTGAGAATGTGGTGACAGGCTGTGGTCAACGATCCATGTTCTGCGGCGCCATTCGCGGGTCTGCACATAGGCGCTTGCTTTGAGATCCAGTCTTCGTAGACTTTGACGGATGAAGGTCTTGTTCGTGGCACAGGTCGGTCGTCCTAGGTCGGGCACCAGAGTCGATCGCTAGGTGCCAATAGGTGATCGCCTTGAGGGTCGATCGCTAGATGCTCGAAGGTGGACTGTTACCTTTGTTCTGACAAGTTCTCCGTAGCTCATTTGGTCATGGACTCGGACGCTCGGCCCTTATTCCGATCGCCGCCGAGGCGTATAAATCGCCGCACAACATAGTTCACCATTAAATCTTTGACTAGAGGGTGTAAATGGATGAGTCATCAACAAGAATGGATAATGGCTAAAGTAATGTGCTTGATCAAAGAAATAGGCTTAGGCTCAATGGGGCTTCTAAGGAGAGCATGCGCGACGCCCGCTATAACTTCCTTGGCCATCCGCCGCGTGGGCAAACGGAAGTTCAAGGGGTTACTGGGCGAGCGATCGTCAGAAAGCCCCGATTCGCGAGAAAAGGCTCTCGCAAGGCAGGACGGTTCTGTATTCAGTCGCTTGGGAAGCGATCCATCATGGAGATCGGGGCATTCTGTCCCCAACCACGAGACGACGGAATCCAAGTCCGTCACCAGGAGTTCGGCCTACCCAACTCCCAACCGAATACAGGTTAGCCGTCTGGCTCCCGCTCCGAACGCCGGGGGGTTAGTACTTGATCACCTCGGATCCCTCTCCGAGTGCCTAGACGTGAGCAGACAGGCCGCGGCGATGGCCGCTATGCAACACCAGCTCGACAAGATGAAAGCACTCTTGGATACTGGGGCAAGCGCGAGTAGAAAAATCATCGGACCGACTGAACCACTCGCGATCAACATCGAGCTTGCCCCATGCAACCAAGGATCGCTCCTCCCAAAACACCTCTGTACGAAGGGAGATCGGAACCATAGACCCACCTAAGCAAGTTTCGGATTTACATGACCGGGTGTGGGGCATCAGACGCGACCAAGTGCCAAATCTTCCCGTTAACGTTGGGCGAGCTGGACCATAGGTGGTACGTCTCACTACCACCACGATCGATCATATCCTTTGAGAAACTGGCGAGTGACTTCATGTCATACTTCACCACCAAGGTCGCCAGACTAGAAGGCCCCCACCGATGATGAAAATCAGGCAGGGGGAAGATGAATCCGATGCAGATTACATCAGCCGGGTGGATGAGATAGTCCTCACCGGCGAGCCCATCAACGACGAGCTCGCTCTCTACTCGGTCCTGGGGGGATTCTATGGTCATTCACCTATGTTTAGACATCTCACCAAGGACATCCCCCCAACCTACGCGATCTTCCGTGCTAAGAATGTCGACTTTCTGGCCAGACAGAGGCTGCTTACCCTCCGACTAGGCGAGGGAACGTCGCCTCTTGTCCGAAAGACGGCGATCGTCAAAACCAAAAAGGCGGTCGCCAAGCCACCCGGCGATCTCAAGGCCTTGGAGGATGTGGAGGCCCATCTTCTCCACAAGTTCTACCGAACTACGGCCCACATTTTTTACGCCATCAAGGGGCGCGAAAAGCTAAACAAGCCAAAGGCAATAAGGGACCATGGTCATCTGGACCGCAATCAATATTGTGCCTACCACAAGAGTCCCGGTCACAACACCAACCAATGCCGCGACGTCCTCAGCCAACTCTGGAAATTCTTCGAAGAGGGCAAGTTGGACAGTTTATTGGCTTAACCGGAGCCCCATCGATCTCCCAACACAGTCGCCCGAGTCAAACGTGAACAGGCTGGAAAGCTCGTACGAGCCGACTCCTCGATCAACCTCGGCGACCGGATCTACATGCTTAATCAAGAGGAGGGAACTTCGGAAGTCTCTCCCCGATTCCCGCCTCGTCAAACCAAAGGCTACTTCCTGAGCAAATGCTTCGAAAAATAGGATGACTCGCTCGCCCTCCAAAGTTCGTCATCAACATGATGGACCTCGGCAGCGATCGCCTCCCCTAGCAAAACATATACCGTCGAGGATCGTCATCTGACATGATGGTCCGAGTTCGAAAAGTGCCGCCATGGTCGCGAAAATCGACGAAACCGACGATCCGTCCATGCAAGGTTCTTTTGGGCTTCGATCGCTCGCCCTTTGTTTAAATACGAGGCGGGCGTAGCCGAAGGACCCTCCGAACACAAATCAGAGGATTACTCGCCCACCCACTAAAGTTCGTCATCAACATGAAGAACCTAGGCAGGCTATCTCCTCCCCTTACACAACGTATACCGTCGAGGATCGTCATCTAACATGATGGTCCGAGGTAGAAGAGTGTCGACATGGTTGTGGAGGATGATAGAACCATTCTCTGTGCCCATGCAAGGTCCCTTTGGGCCACGATCGCTCGCCCTTTGTTTAAATACGAGGCGGGCGTAGTCTGAGGGCCCTCCAAAACAGATATGTGGACACGTTCGCCCGCCCTCGAAGGTCCATCACTTAACATGGTGAATCCTTCCCGGACAATGCGACGCGTCCCTCCCCCCGTCACAACATATACCGTCGAGGGTCGCCATCTTAATGGCGGTCCGAGGTAGAAAAGTGCTAACAAGCCGCGGTCGTGGAGTCGATTAATCCGACAACGCCCTGCACAACGAATCCTCCAGACCGAGACCGCACGCCCTTCGTTTAAATACGAGGCGAGGCGCAGCCTACGGAGGACCCTAACAATTAAGTGAGTCGCAAGAACTTAGCCATCAGACGGAATGTCGCTCGTGCACAAGACACGGTCGGGGAGATCGGTCCATCGAACTCCGTGATCGTGCATGGTTCCTCAAGACCGAGATGGACGGCCTTCCTCGAGGAATCTGCAAAATTGAAGACCGCTTACTCAATGATTTATTTTTGTCCCCTTACTTTCACTAAGTGAACAAAAACAAGGGGGAAGGGCGGAGCTATGTATATGACGATCGTCCATATTCAATTACATACGGAGATCAGCATTTTTCAGATGTACGTGCAGCGATCGAATTTGTTGTAAAAATTATCTATATGAGTTTATCAATTCACTTGGAGCCATACACGCAACAATCTCTCCTCACACATTTGTACAAAATCATGTAAAGACTCAGAAAGCAATCATTCAAGCAATAAATCAAAGAAACAAACTTTCATTTCATTGCTTAAAATATCGAAGTACATACACGATCGCCCGTAGGCCTAAGTACAACAAAGCTACAAAATATTAAATAAGATTATATCTTATAATAATAATAATAATAAAAATATATTACAACAACGATAATGATAATGATAAGATTAATAATAATGTACAAATATTATTGCTAATATTAATATCAATTATAATAATAAGATTAGTAATAATAATAACAATGAAGTTATGTATAATATTAATGATAATAATTTATATTAATAGTCATAAGGTTATAATAGTATTATTATTAATAATAATAAAAATAAGATTAACTTTTAAGCTCGATTAAATGAACTGAATTTTGTTAAATTAAACTGAACTAAAGTGAACTAAATTAATCTGAATTTTGCCGAAAGCTGAACCAAAGTGTTTAAATTAAGCCGGAAAGAACAGCACCTTAATTTCTTTTGAGTTATTTTACTGGATTAAGTATAAGTATGAATATAATGAAAAATTGAATGTATATTGAATTACAAATATGACTAAGGCCTCGTTTGCTACATGTGATATAAGCTTGATTGCTGGGTTATCCTTTTATTTTTTGTGTTTGTGTAAAATATGAACAATCAATTGGGCCTATGATAAGATAAGAGCCCGTCTTTTGTAATTTAAGTTTGACCTGATTGTGAATAACACCCAGAAGGTAGGATTCAACTTCCTACCTACTTATACTTGGGGATTAGGTAATAAAATTCCCAATATACCCCAATTTTTCCCTCATATTCCATAAAGCAGATCGTGAGATAAATTTAGACGGCATTACAGTCAATATATAAATTTATCATAATCTTAATATGTTGTACCAAACACTACATTACATATATTATGAGATGTATTATTGTAAACCAAACATAATATTGATATATAATTTCGGAAAAAATATCCTAATAGAATGCATCAAACTTTATCCTATCAACTTATGCAAATGAGGCCTAAAATGAAATAAAATAAGTATTATATAAAACTGTCAGGCGAGGGGGGCAAGGACGAGGTAGTGCGGGACGAGGCGGGCGACAGTGAAACCACAACCTACTCCCAATTTTTTGTGATGCGAGTTTTGGGTAGGTCGGGATAAATCTAATACTTGAAACCGCACTGCACTACTATCTTGCGGTTCGGGGCGATTTTTTTGCTCAGTCCTACCCGGAGCATGCTGAGCTAAATGAGTGAAATCTAATAATTTTTCCTTGTTTTTTACTTGCAACATTTCACTGTTTTACACTATCTTTACTAACTTTTGATGGTATTTTTTACACTATTTTTTTTTTAAATGTGTTCGAAAATCATGTTTCCATCATTTTGTGTGTATCTTATACCGCTATTGGTTAAATTAAATATTATAGATGATAGGATTATTAGATCTTTCCAAAAACTACAAGATCATAGAATTTCTTTCCATGTATGAAATCTTATGTTTGGATGGACTCTCTTTGTACTACCTGTATAAAAGTCTCATCCGCTAATTTTGGCATAAAATTAACACATCATCACGTCTTAAACTACTCAAATAGCTTCATAGTCGTCTTTGAAGTATTCTTCCATTATAACATGTGTCATTTGCTATGTTTCAACCTTATTCCCTCATTCAATCTTGGGAATACTAAAACAACAAAATAAAACGAGCACCACGATCAGAGTTTTAAGGATCTAGATTATGTCTGGTATATCTCAAATATATAATTGTACTAGGTTTGGTGTCACTCCTTTTTTGATGTATTTTATTAATTTACATCGATTATTTTTATTAAATTATCTCTAACACATATTATATACATTATATATATATATATATATAACTATATTGGTACATTATATAGAAGTCTAAATCCAATCTCTTTATTATATCGTACTAAAAATTAAATTTGTAAGTCTAAATCAAATATCTTGATGATACCATATTGAATATTTATTAAAGTAAATATAATTAGAGATTAGAAAAAAAGTTAGAGATTAAATATTTACACACACACACACATATATATATATATATATGGGGCTTTATTTTCAGACTCTCTTAAATGTGAGAACTGCGATAACCACCTTTTGTACTCATAATAATACATAATGTACATCATGTCAATGCATACAACTCATACTATAATAGCCCTTACTGATGATAACCCCTACTATATATACAACCCCTACTATATAGTAGGGGTTATGTATAGTAGGAGTTGTATGCATTGACATGATGTACATTATGTATTATTAAGAAATGCAGGTGGTTCTCGTAGTTACGAAAATAAAGTTATACTATATATATATATATATATATATATATATATACATACACATACATACACACACACGTGGGTTGGTTCGGATAAAAATGAGATTTAAGTTAGAAATAAGAATAAAGTTGGTTCATATATCTTGATTAAATAGGATGCCGAAGATTTATTCTCATGAAAAGTTATGCATGGACTCATTGTTTTAGTGCATTGATATTTTTATGCATATAACGCATAGTTTTAATGCATTAGCATTTTAATACATAAAATGCATATATGTTAGGCTTACGATAATTTGGATAATAAATAACATAAAGATCAATGGTTCAGCTTTATTCTTGTTTTTACTCAAAAATCATTCTCATCTCATCCATCCTCCACACACACACACACACACACACATATATATATATATATATATATATATAACAAATTATTTCTATCTATATATATGCTAATAATATAAAAAATAGATATAATAAATAGTAAATAAAAATTATCCGTATTTCTCATCTCTCTACTCCAACACACGATATTAATATCAAAAAGAGGTACGATAAAGTAAATTAAAATTATTCATATCTCTCTATATAATTATTATATAAGTAGTTCATTATATAGAATTCCAAATACGATGTCAATATATATAAATTTGTGACCATATTAAATTAGTAATAGATATTGAACTAAAAGGATTCATATTTCTTATCTCTACATATATACAATTATTAAAACAAGATATTTGTTAACTCTACTTCAGAAATATACAGTATTAATATAAAAAAGTCATACAATAAGTATTAAGTCAAAATTATTCGTATTTCTTATTTCTAAATATAATTAACATATAAATAGTTTTTGGTTCATTATTTAGAAGTATAAGTACAATGTCAATACATGTGTATATAAATATATATATATATATATATAATAATATTTTAATGGATCGATATTTTGATGCATATAATACATATTTTAATGCATTGCAATTTTGATGCACGAAATGCATATATTTTATGCATAATTAGTACAAAACTCATGCATATTCGTAATTCGCAGGATAAGAACCATTCTCATTTGATCATATATATATATATATATATATATATATATATATATATTGACTATGGTGGAAATACCCTTAATGGTGAAATCTAGAAACCAATTGCATTATTAAGTAATTTCATTGTATATTTGTTATTATTTGTTGCATCAAGCTGGTCGCTAGTATATACAACAAATAATGCAATAAAAAAAATACATAAATGCATACAATTCTACTTATCTACAACTATTAGATCACTAATATCAATGTCCTACAAAATTTTTTAGATTTCACGTAATTAGTTTTCATATGATCTATTTCCTATATATATATATATAAAAATGATACCCGAATCTGCCCAGAATGTGTTGGTCTATCTCCCATATGACCTACAGGGCACCTCACTTGATGGAAAATGGTGAAATTGGTGCCATTGGAAAGGTGTGTGTCTACTTTCCAAGGAAACCAACCATTTAATCACATCCATCATGATTGAGTAACATATGACTATTGTTGCAAAGTAGGACAGGATATGTCCGGTAATTTGCTGAGTCAACTTCGAAAGAGCTTTGTGATCTGCTCAGGTCGATCTAGGTTACGTACTGTATGTGAATGAAAAGCTATGGGTGTCTAGTTTTCATAAGTTCTTACAGTCTCGTTGATACCTATTGAATCGAAGAAGTTATGACTGATTTGGTGCATAGAGGTCAAGACTTTGGAAAACTTGATAAGTCTTTAGCGACTCTGCACTTTGGATGTGTCGCGCTCTTTTTGTCCTTAGACCAAGGTTTGTTTTTTCCCATTGGATTTTCACTTGGTAAGGTTTTTAACGAGGCGACCTATGAGAACATCCATACAATGATGCGTTGTACTTCTGTTCAACTTAAACCAAGAGGTGTTTTCCCATGGGTTTTCCTTGGTATAGTTGTGAGGGCAACTTGGCATCCGACTCCTATGATTTGAGGTACTCATCAGGGTGAGTCGTTATGTATACATCAGGGGGAGTATACATGACATGTTATGTTGGTGCGTTGCAATCTTTTCCTCATCAAGCCTTTATTTTTTCCCATGGGGTTTTGTTTTGGCTTGCAATAGGTTTTTACGAAGGCAACATCTTCTGCACCATTGTTAGTATTAGCGTTCGACACAGGGGAAGTGTTCCGGGAAATCCTTCCCGTATTGGTGTCTTACCTAATACTAGTTGTAGGGGGATAAGAGTTATGGAAGGTTCTGGACTCTTCCATAAGTAGTTGGATCCTGTTAAATGTCTTACCTTAACTAGGAATCCTATGTATGGAAAGACTCTCTTTGTAATGCCTATATAAAGCCCCCTCTATTCATTGTTATCAATACAATTGATTTGCTGTCTTTTACTTTCTCCTCAAACACGTATATATATATATATATATATAATGTTCATAAGTCAAAACACTCTTTCTTTCTCTTAAACTCCCTAATTTATATAAATCAACCTATTCATCTCAACTCTTTAATTAAAATTACATTTCATACCCAACAAAAAGAATTCCTCAGATTTCATACTAGAAAAAATATGATGCAGTTCGTGTTATGAAATCTTCATCTTAAAACTCCATCCGTATGTACAATATGAATTCTTTTGGTCTGAAAGATTGTTGTCTGAGCACTGGAAGGTGTTCACTGGCACTTCAATGGCCATCAACATTCATCCTTTCTTGTTACAAGAAGAACTTTACTCTCTCATATGTCTACCTTCATGATTTTTGCTGCTTGTTGTTCAGAACAGGACTGGTGCTTTTGAAATGTGCACCAACTTGAGGTTTAGAATGATGGTCGCCATCATGTCTAGTAAAAAGATCAATTGGTGCCAAATTCTCTTGAAACGTATCCCAAAAGAGACTTTTAAGCCCGAGTCTGCCAAGAAATCATTTGGCCTTATCCTGAATCACATTCTCACTCGTTGCGGAGTGAAGCAATTTGCCGACGCCAAGAAGATTGGCACCAGGAAGTTTATCGGTGGAATCAGACCCACCGTATTCAACAAGACACCTCTCCTTGCTGACAAGCCCAACCCTATCAGCATGCCAACCTCTAGTGACTCAAGGTATGTCACTCTGAAGAGCTTGGTGATGCGAAGAAAAGAAAAAGGAGTATTCCAGACAGCAGTTCCCCTAAAGCTGTCGAGAAGAAAAGAAAGAAGACCAAGAAGTATTCTAAGGATGAACCTATGGTGACTACAACGGTCACTGTAGAAGTCCCATCGACAAATCCTATCGCCGAAACTCTCCCACAGGGCGTAACCCCTATGGCAGAAACAATTGCTGCTCATACAGTAGATCCCGAGCCTGTGATGGCTATGAAGGAAGATCAACTGTTTGCCAAGTTGGAAGGATCTGGCGAATCGGCTGCCCCTTTGGAGCCAAAATCCGCAACTCCAAATAGAGCACACACCCCTATACGGAGTCCCTTTCCCCACAGGGTATCCACCTTTGTTAGGGATCCCTCTCCACAACAGGCTCCCATACCTGTTGAGGATCCCAACCGGACAGTAGATCCCACTACTATGCGAAGTCCCTCCCCAATCGATATTATAAATAACACTCTCCTCCAAGTCCAAATAGAGGAAGCTTATGAGCGCTTCAAGGTCTGGAAATCCTACAGGGTCGCCCCATACGACACCCTGTACAATTGGGAGGACTAGAAGGAAGAGGAGTTATTTGATCTGGAGGTCATGGACACCCAGAACGTCGAGGTCTTGATCCACTGGGAAGATCACTTTTGCCTGAGCTCATCTCAAATTACTTCATGGCAAAAGAAAAGGCCAGACTCAAAGGGAAGTCACAATCCAGTGACAAGGCTCCATCACCAAGCCACCACTCCGACCCAGACTCTGACGATGATGATGATGCCCTACAGGCAGGTCTTCGGATAAGCCGAGAAGAGGCTAGGGAAGGATAAATGGCCAACATATAATCCCAACAAGGCCAGGGGACATCCTCTGAAAAACATCAGTCCCCGCCCCCACAACATGAAGTAGTTGTAACACCCCCAATCCGCTCAGGGATATTACACGGCGTAGAACCTTTCCTCAAGGATCTACCAGGCTGGTAACGACATATAACAACTCAACCATGCCTTTAAGGCTAAAATGACTCAGTAGACCGATTTGGTCTTTCAATAAATACATACAACTCAAATACAACTCATGCCCATGCAGGGGTCAAAATACAACCACACCCGTACAACGGGAAAAATATAGCAGCGGAAAATAAAGTACAACTGAACCAATACACGATGTACGGTTCCTCATGTGATTAGTATCGATCATATTTCATCATCCTTCGTGCCGACCCTGTGTTATGCTCCAAAACCTGAATGCAAAAATAGACATCCACCCCCCGAATACTCGGGGGTTAGCAAAACTCCACTGTTTTGCTAGTGCAAGAACAAAGTGCAAATACGAGCCATACAATTCACATTCCACGAATAACAATAACCAAGTATCCTCAAGGATCCAAACGAAACGAAAAGCACTTCCCGAGGCAAGAATTCGAGAAAACGTTCCAAAATTGAAAGATCACAAATCAATGGAAGAATTTATAAAAACAGTTTAGAATGCCATCGAGAGTTTTAATAGAAAATAATTTAGGATTATCAAATCCTACTTTTCAAAATCCAAAAGACAAAAGGGGTCACCGCCCCAAAGGTTTACTTTCCGAAAAATGACATTTACCAGACCGTTGGGATTTTAGCCCCAAATCCGTCAAATGACCTTTACAAAAACGTTGGGATTTTAGCCCCAAATCTCATCAACTCACAGTACACGAGAACGACAACAAGGTTCGTCTTCCAACATCAAAATCCACAATTAAAGGATTTAACACAAACAACAAAATACTCTAGTGCCATCCTAGCCAAGTAAGCCAAACGAACACTTACCTCTTACACACTTAGTCGATGCATGCAATCATGAAAACCATTCAAAAGCACTCATTTTCGAAAATGCCATAGTCAAATCACATTTGTAAAATGCACCATAATTAACCGTGGATCCACCCCTCCGTGGACCCCTACCGAGACCCCGTCGGATCTAACCCATAGTGGTTAAAAGCAAGCTCGCGGTTCCACAACTTCGTGGAGCCCTACGGAGACCCCGTCGGATCTAACCCGTAGTGAGCATACACACACACACGTTACTCATGCAATACTAATATGCTAAGAATGTAAGTTCATCAAGAATACTTACTAGAGATGGCCACTTACTCGACGCCGTTATCAAACTCTTCAAAACACAATAACAAGATTAAACACGGAATACACGATTCCATAACTTTAAACAATAGGGATATCATCAAAGCCTTCAACGTTCAAAATGATCAAATCATAATCAATTCCCAAAACACACCGTTCACAAAACACACACGCGTTTTGAAAGAGAGCCTTTAACGAGGCCAAACCGAAATCTTTTGAAACTTCATTTCAAACAACCAAACAAACACACCAAGACGATCGCCGATCATCATATCCACAAAATAAGAAATGTATGAGCAAGGTACTTGCCTCGAATAACCACAACACGGAGAATCGGCCGAAGTAGGTTGACACGAACCGATTACGAACCCGCCGACTCCACCGATTGCCAACTCGCATTCATAAACTATGAAGGACAATAATAACAATGAAATGAATTCCATAACACGACTCAAAGCCGTTGAATTCAAAGAACGAATGACGAAAGTTCAAGTGTTTTCCCCAAAACGGCCAAGAACACGATTCGTCCCGACAAAACACGAAAACGGAATTCCAAGTCGAAATATGGATATACGATCCATAGAATATGTTTAACAACATCATTTAACCACAATTTATCCAACAAAAACGGATGGAAAACGAGATCGAGAACAAATCCCCCAAAAAGTCGATTCGAAGGAAATCAAGAAATATATTTCGATTCGACGAAGAACAATGGATTAAATGATGTTAGACACAAGAATACTACCAAGATTAATAATACCCATCATGAATTAATCAACAACACGGAACGAATCGGACAAAAATGCAAAACCCCCCAAATTCACGAAATTAGGGTTCTAAGGAAGATTACCTTGATTCGCTGGATCAAAGGATGATAACGGATGATTGATTGATGTTATGAACTCAAGAACTTCGTGGATTTGTTGTTAAACAACATGGCTTCATCACCTCCGAAGCTCCAGCTGCGGATCGAAAAGAAAGGAAATGAAAAATGAGTGAGAATGAGGCTGCTCTGCCACATTTATACTGGGCCGGACTAGCGCGCGCTAGGCTGTCGAGCTAGCGTGCGCTATCGGCCCAGGCCGCGATCCAGTGGCCTTCTGGACTAGCCTGCTGGGCCAGGTAGCGTGCGCAGCCTTCCGGCCATAGCGTGCGCTATCTGCCGGCCATAGCGTACGCAGCGTCCGACAGTAGCGTGCGCTACCTGCCGAGCCAAACCGATTCCAGAACCCGAGGACTCCACTGTCCAGACCCGATAGCATGCGTTAGGCCAGCCGATAGCGTGCGCTACACCTGCCGGTTAGCGCGCGCAGCCTTCCGGACGTAGCGTGCGCTACGCCGGTTCCTGCCGCACCCGTCCGTCCGGTGCCCGCAATCGTCCGGCCAGTGCTCGAACACCAGGGCTCGACGACTCGATTTCCGAAAACGCACGGAACGAACACGACGAAAAGTTCGCGGACGACATCAACGACCCGAAATGAAAACATAATACAATAATTAATCATACGCGACCAAGAAACGGGTCGAGACAACAATTACAGATACGGATACCCATAACTTTTAAGAAATTACAAAATGGCCCAAAATACCCGGAAATCACGATACGTGATCGAATAACCAAACCGAAGTTCACAACACGTCTAACAAAGTTAAACGGACTTACAGGAAACTCTAAACAGCAGTTTCGAACGAGATTCGCAAGAATCGAACTCAAGTGCAGAAAGGTCGCTAAAAAGCACGGAACTCAACAAAACGACACCGAACAGAACTCGGATGTCAAAAAGTGTAGAATTAATCATTCTCATAATGACGAAACGGTCATGAGCGAGTCGTCAAAACGGACTCCGACCGAAAAAAGAAATTTACCGAAAATCGAAAATTGCGGATATTACATTCTACCCTCCTTAAAAGAAGTTTCGTCCCGAAACTTAAAACAAGTAGGGAGAAGAAATATTCCGCCAGGAAAAACTCAACGAGATACACAAGAATGCGTAACTAACGCCCAACGGCGAAATATTACAAACAACGCAAAGGAATATACGGCGTGAAAACACGCTCCACGGCGACCAACACAACATCGCCGTTAGGGATATAATAAAACCAACAAATGACAAGCGTCATGAAATGGATAATATATCCAAGTCAATTATCCGACAATCACAAAACACAACGAACGAAAATCAATATGATTGATCAACCCAACGGTACATCAATCGAAACGCGAGCCAATCGCTGAACCAATACGGAATTCCACCGCCCAAAGGTTGGAAGATTGAAAACGAGACTAATTTCCCGAACTTAAGGGAATTAGGAAGGAGCCTGAATGCTCAACAATCATGAAATGAGAACAAAAACCGAACAAACAAACGATCGAGACAACAAAAATCGAACAATCATGTCCGAAACACGAAGGATAATAAAGTTCAAACAACAACTCCCAGGATGATCTAGTGAGAACTACAAGACATGCATTCCCATAAGATCCACAGGAAAGGGAATAGCGACTGAAAAGTCACAACGACAAACGAGTTATTCCGAAACAATACCACACTCATTCGATCAACAAAAGCAAGGGGCAGGACAAGCTCAGAAATGTCAACGAACATAATGAGTCGACCAAGTCGAAAACACAAGAGTTCCAAATCCGATCCACTTCGAATAAAAGAACTAATAGAACCAGATGATGTAACTCCCGAACAAGGTTCACAAGAATCGAACCGAACCCGAAAAAGTCACAGCGATAACCAGATCGACCCACAACAAGGTCGCAGCTCGTTCGGACGATGAAACCGAAATACAGAACAAGTTCATAAAGTATCAACGAACATGAGCGAATCGATAGACTGGAGAAAGAGAAAATACAGAAGTCAAAATAGTATGGGCATTACCTCCGACCTTGTCCACGAAATTCACAAAAACGGGAGCAAGGTAACAAGACATTAAACAACCGACACATAACGGAACCATCACCGATGCACACGGTCATACCAAACCAAGCTCTAACAGCTCGCACATGCGCGACAATGCAGAAATCACCACGAGGCGACAACATTTAACACCAACATCCCGCCTCACAGGGGGCTAACACAACAAATATGTGGAAAACGACTCAACGCTCACACCGCCAATTCGATCATACTCGGGAGCAAATATCAAAATGACAACGCGAACATCATACATACATACCCAGCCCTCAAACGGGAATAGATAGGTTTTAAAAAAAACGAAAACCTCATTTTGAAAATAATTTAGAAGAACACCGGTTGATCTAGAGTATCACCTTTCAAAAAGTACAAACGTGAAACATCGTTATCGAGACTTTGGAGAACCATTTCGCATTTGATAAAAATGAGGACACTTTCTCTTAGTGAAAACTTTCAGAATATTCGACCCTCGGGTCTAAATAAAACATTGAAAATATCTCAAAACATTTTGGTCCTCGAGGTAGAAAAATTTTAAAATATATTGTGGCTCCTTGGATGTACCACAAGAAAATAACTCATTTGAAAAGTATGTCTCGAAATTTATTTTTCTAAGATACTCAAGGTTTTCAAAAATCCAATAGGCCAGAATGCCCAAAACTCACACATATCGACGTTCACTAAAACAACTCCTAGTACACGCATCAAAACGTTTAAAATCAAGACGATACATATCTTTAAACAGAAATAAACGATAAAAAACCACAGTCGAAGACCGCCTAGGATTCAGAACAAAACCACTGACCCCGTTTGAGGCCTCTAAGGACCCTCCCGCATTGGCTAGTGAAAAAGTCGAACACGTATAAGCACAAAGCTTCCACAATAGAACTTGTAAAACGTGCAAATCGATTCGAAAATCATCAGCAAGGGACAAAAACAACAATAAAAAGATATCACAAGCGACGACACTCCTCGTATAAATCAAATACGAGAGTCGACTAAATACATATCGTGAAATCAAAATACACATAAGGATTCCACCACTTAACAAATAATCATAAAATTACCTCGTGTCACACGAGGCACAGCACAAAGAAGGGAGACTTACTTCCACAGGTCGCACGAAGATGATGATCGTCCCACGATACTAATCACGACCAACAAACTCAAACGACGCATCGCGACACGACTCAGTCAGATAAAATCCGACGAAACAAGACTCAAACAACACGACTTCACCCGACAGCCTAGGTTTTCCTCAACCTAAGCTCCGATACTATTTATGTAACACCCCCAATCCGCTCAGGGATATTACATGCCGTAGAACCTTTCCTCAAGGATCTACCAGGATGGAAACGACATATAACAACTCAACCATGCCTTTAAGGCTAAAATGACTCAGTAGACCGATTTGGTCTTTCAATAAATACATACAACTCAAATACAACTCATGCCCACGCAGGGGTCAAAACACAACCACACCCGTACAACGGGAAAAATATAGTAGCGGAAAATAAAGTACAACTGAACCAATACACGATGTACGGTTCCTCATGTGATTAGTATCGATCATCTTTCATCATCCTTCGTGCCGACCCTGTGTTATCCAAAACCTGAATGCAAAAATAGACATCCACCCCCCGAATACTCGGGGGTTAGCATAACTCCACTGTTTTGCTAGTGCAAGAACAAAGTGCAAATACGAGCCATACAATTCACATTCCACGAATAACAATAACCAAGGATCCTCAAGGATCCAAACGAAACGAAAAGCACTTCCCGAGGCAAGAATTTGAGAAAACGTTCCAAAATCGAAAGATCACAAATCGATGGAAGAATTTATAAAAACAGTTTAGAATGCCATCGAGAGTTTTAATAGAAAAAAATTTAGGATTATCAAATCCTACTTTTCAAAATCCAAAAGACAAAAGGGGTCACCGCCCCAAAGGTTTACTTTCCGAAAAATGACATTTACTGCATTTGGGATTTTAGCCCCAAATCCGTCAAATGACCTTTACAAAAACGTTGGGATTTTAGCCCCAAATCTCATCAACTCACAGTACACGAGAACGACAACAAGGTTCGTCTTCCAACATCAAAATCCACAATTAAAGGATTTAACACAAACAACAAAATACTCTAGTGCCATCCTAGCCAAGTAACCCAAACGAACACTTACCTCTTATACACTTAGTCGATGCATGCAATCATGAAAACCATTCAAAAGCACTCATTTCCGAAAATGCCATAGTCAAATCACATTTGTAAAATGCACCACAATTAACCGTGGATCCACCCCTCCGTGGACTGCTACCGAGACCCCGTCGGATCTAACCCATAGTGGTTAAAAGCAAGCTCGCGGTTCCACAGCTTCGTGGAGCCCTACCGAGACCCCGTCGGATCTAACCCGTAGTGAGCATACACACACACACGTTACTCATGCAATACTAATATGCTAAGAATGTAAGTTCATCAAGAATACTTACTAGAGATGGCCACTTACTCGATGCCGTTATCAAACTCTTCAAAACACAATAACAAGATTAAACACGGAATACACGATTCCATAACTTTAAACAATAGGGATATCATCAAAGCCTTCAACGTTCAAAATGATCAAATCATAATCAATTCCCAAAACACACCGTTCACGAAACACACACGCGTTTTGAAAGAGAGCCTTTAACGAGGCCAAACCAAAATCTTTTGAAACTTCATTTCAAACAACCAAACAAACACACCAAGACGATCGCCGATCATCATATTCACAAAATAAGAAATGTATGAGCAAGGTACTTGCCTCGAATAACCACAACGCGGAGAATCGGCCGAAGTAGGTTGACACGAACCGATTACGAACCCACCGACTCCACCGATTGCCAACTCGCATTCATAAACTACGAAGGACAATAATAACAATGAAATGAATTCCATAACACGACTCAAAGCCGTTGAATTCAAAGAACGAATGACGAAAGTTTAAGTGTTTTCCCCAAAACGGCCAAGAACACGATTCGTCCCGACAAAACACGAAAACGGAATTCCAAGTCGAAATATAGATATACAATCCATAGAATATGTTTAACAACATCATTTAACTACAATTTATCCAACAAAAACGGATGGAAAACGAGATCGAGAACAAATCCCCCAAAAAGTCGATTCGAAGGAAATCAAGAAATATACTTCGATTCGACGAAGAACAATGGATTAAATGATGTTAAACACAAGAATACTACCAAGATTAATCATACTCATCATGAATTAATCAACAACACGGAACGAATCGGACAAAAATGCAAAACCCCCCAAATTCACGAAATTAGGGTTCTAAGGAAGATTACCTTGATTTGCTGGATCAAAGGATGATAACGGATGATTGATTGATGTTATGAACTAAAGAACTTTGTGGATTTGTTGTTAAACAACATGGCTTCGCCACCTCCGAAGCTCCAGCCGCGGATCGAAAATAAAGGAAATGAAAAATGAGTGAGAATGAGGCTGCTCTGCCACATTTATACTGGGCCGGACTAGCGCGCGCTAGGCTGCCGAGCTAGCGTGCGCTATCGGCCCAGGCCGCGATCTAGTGGCCTTCTGGACTAGCACCTTTCGACCCGGGTAGCGTCGCGACCTTCCGGCCGTGGCGTGCGCTACACCGCCCGTAGCGTCTGCGGCGTCGGCGATGGCGTGCGCTACCCGAGCCTAACCGATTCGAACCCGGGACTCCACCGTCTGTCGGACCGATAGCGTGCATTAGGCCAGCCGATAGCGTGCGCTACACCTGCCGGTTAGCGCGCGCAGCCTTCCGGCCGTAGCGTGCGCTATGCCGGTTCCTGCCGCACCCGTCCGACTGGTGCCCGCAATCGTCCGACCAGTCCCGCAACCGTCCGGCCAGTGCTCGAACACCAGGGCTCGACGACTCGATTTCCGAAAATGCACGGAACGAACACGACGAAAAGTTCGCGGACGACATCAACGACCCGAAATGAAAACATAATATAATAATTAATCATACGCGACCAAGAAACGGGTTTAGACAACAATTACAGATACGGATACCCGTAACTTTTAAGAAATTACAAAATGGCCCAAAATGCCTGGAAATCACGATACGTGATCGAATAACCAAACCGAAGTTCAAAACACGTCTAACAAATTTAAACGGACTTACAGAAAACTCGAAACAGCAGTTTTGAACGAGATTCGCAAGAATCGAACTCAAGTGCGGAAAGGTCGCTAAAAAGCACGGAACTCAACAAAACGACACCGAAACGAACTCGGATGTCAAAAAGTGTAGAATTAATCATTCTCAGAATGACGAAACGGTCATGAGCGAGTCGTCAAAACGGACTCTGGCCGAAAAAAGAAATTTACCGAAAATCGAAAAATTGCGGATATTACAGTAGCCCAGGAAGAACAGAAATATGAGGAATCAGTCCCTTCTGTCATCCATGAAGAACCAGCTACCTCTCCTATATATAAATCCCATCCTGTACATAATGAACAAGAAGACGCCACCCGCGCCGTCCGCCAAGAGGAATCAGTCCCTCTTACGGAACGGGCGGAAGTTGAGAGTCAGCAGGAGGATTCAGTCCCTCCTGTAGTTCTGATTACTAAAAATCAACCAAGGCAATAGGAATCAGTCCCTTCTATCTCCCAGACAGACCCAATAGCTCAACCTTCCAAAGACCCTACTTCAGAACAGGTTGCACCTCCTATCTCTATAGGTTCCCACTCTGAATCTGATGACAGTTTCCTCCCTGGCGACAGAACACGGAGACCCCGTTATAACATGGTTCTTAGACAGCTCGGAGAACCATCATACTCAAAGATTGCGCACCCTGGCTCTCGGCTCACCGAAGCATGAATTGAGCAACTTCAAGCCATCGGTCACCATACTGTATTTCTGCAGGATGCCGTCAAGGCCCTGTATGATGTTGGAAAAGAGTTAGACTAGATGCGAGAAACAACTCAGGACGAGCTCCTGAAGCTGAAATTGGCTATCAATGATGTGGAAGATGTGTTTCGCCTCATTCCAACATCACTGTGGCAAGCTCTGAACCAACTGAAACAACATCAGGAGCGAATCCTACAACAAGAGCAAGAAAAGCTTCGTGTATCCGAATCCAAGACTATCGCCGCTCTTGCATACATCGGCTCCAAACTAACTGACCACGATCACAAGATCGATGATCTTACAACAGTGGTTGAGAGGCTAGTCGATAGCGTCAATGATCTAAAGACCCAACAGGCCGAATCAATGAAACTCCTTAGGGATATTCACGGCAAGGTCTCGGATCTTGATGATGTCAAAAGGGAGGAAGAGTCTAGAGAGGCTACCAGGAAGTGGAGGTTGTAGAGAAAAAGATAAATGGAGACTGCATCGGAAGACAGCATCGCCACTGCAATCGAACGACAGGACGGACCCGGTCAAGGAGCAAGAGGATACAGGGTAACTAGTTCTTGACCTGAGTTTAGACCCGACAATTTACCACACGACACAAAAACACGACACGAAAATGACACGAAAATTTAGTGTTTGGGTTTGTATTTTGAGTACACGACACGAAAATACACGAACACGAAAGTACACGACCGAGATTTAGTGTCGGTTTTGTGTTTACCCTTTGGGTACACGACACGACACGAGGTACACGAAATAAATAAATAAATAAGTAAATAAATAAAATATAATATTTTATATTTAGTTTAATAAAAATGTATATTTTATGAATTCTGTTTATACAAAACTTTAAAATTTGAAAATATAATGTGAATTTTTATAAATTTCGTGTAAACATTCGTGTTTTCATTGTCATTCGTTTTATTTTGTCTACTAAAACCTATAAAATTAATATTATAATATTAAAATTATTATTTTTTATAATATTTTAATATTTATTTTATATTATGTATCTGACACGAAACGTCATGAATTTGCGTGGTACACGACACGACATGACACGAATTCATTTAGTGTCGTGTATGGGTTTGGAGTTTTGGTATACGAAACACGAAAGTACACGATACGAAAATACACGACATGAACGAATTGCCAGGTCTACCTGAGTTCTATGATCCCAATTACCCATGGAAGAGTACAGTATGAAAGCCCGCTGAGATTTTGATCCCAACAGAACGACAGCCTTCAGTAGAAGATCTGAAATCTTGGAAGAACAATGAACTGATGAGATACTTCTATACTCTCATCAGGAAATATGCCATGTTGAACAGATTTAAAACTCTGGAGGATTCTGCTAACGAGTTCTCAAGGATACTTGCAGAAGGAAAGCTTCCCTTATAGCTTAAAATGAAGTCTAAACACTAGAAAGGTGAATGAGTCACCCATCCGGAAGATTGGATCCTTGCCTACAACGTCTCCCATGAAGGACGAAGTATCTACAGGAACCGAGGCAAGACTCCTTAGTCAACTAGTGGAGTGGAACCGATCATGATCCCGCTCGGAAGACTTGAAAGCATTCTCATTATTGGAACTAGCTTCTGTCGGTTATATGTTGTACTTTTATCCTACTGTATGCTCGTCGATGCAGTATTTATGTTTATATCTTTCAAGCTATGTAATTTTCAATCATCAATAAAATTTTTGGTTTCTTGGAATATTACAGCTCGTAATCTACTCTTACTATCTTTACTGTTTTGATTACGAAGTATTGATATATTCAACAAGTACAAACTTGTTAATCCACAAGTGTAAGAACTTGTCTGCGAGCAGTTCATAGATTAAATTGTATTCAATCTAGATTACATTCTGTAATATTGTGTCTGCACTCCAATCATAGGTTAAATTATAATACACTTAGTCCTGTATGATTTTCATTTCGGAAATTGCCTTGTAACGCCCCCAAGTTATTCAGGGTATATTACAGCACCGTGAACCCCACCGTGGGACCCACAAGGCTAATCATACGCGGAACTATAAAACTTGACCGAGAAGGTCCAAATACAATGAAATGAAAGATGATACAAGGGGTATTCAAACCATGTCCAATGTATCCAAATACATCACAGTACAAATTCAAGACCTCGGCAACACAGGCCGGAATATCAAGAAAGACTGAAAACAAACAATACTCGAGTATTAAATAACCATTTCAGTACAACAACACTGAATGGAGGAACACAAAACATAACTGGAGATAAAATACAGTATCACGCTTGCCCATCATCTTCGTGCCGACCCGATACCTGCCTATCCGCCCTCCTGGAACCTGAAATACATAAAAGGTATTTCCCCCATAAAGGGCTTAGCCGTCGAATAGCTAGTGCAAGTATATCAAGTATGAAACACAATACTCCTCGACAATAAAGTAATAGTAACCGTCAATTTATCAATTCAAGACTAGTATTCCAGAATAACTAAATCTCATAGAATCACAACAATGCATACATGATCAACCATGGAACTGCACCACAGGCTACGGAACCCTCAGGGGACCCGTCGGCCCGCCCGAGAGTGGTTAACCGAAATTATTCGTGGAATCGCACCAAAGGCTACGAAACCCTCAGGGGACCTGTTGGCCCGCCCCAGAGTGGATATAAATAAACATGCCATTCATATATCTTACTTTCAAAGTCGAGAACGTACAGTCATAAATATATAGTTGCCTTTGAGACATCGAGAAATTGAACGGAAAAGAATATGAGTTCGGTAGGTCCAAGAACGCTCTTCCGGCACCTAAACGATTTGTAAGGGATATGATAATCAATAATCCATACTCATAATCCACGAAGAAACTCCCGAAACCCATCTACGATTCACGAAAATATAAGGGTAAACAACTAGAGTTTGGAAAATCACCCAAACCCTCACAAGTTCGAACACGGTACAAACCAATCTGTAAAATCATAGGAAAAGTATGAATATGGGATAGATATATCATAATCTCAAGGTTCTCAAGATTCAAAATGGATAAATCGGACAAATCTAGGAAAACCCCAAAATTCCCAAAACGAAGGGTTCTAAGGATTTTTACCTTGATTTGGACGATAGAATGGATTAGATGTTGTCTAATCCTTGTTCTCCAACCAAGGATGTTGATGTTTGAAGATGGATCGCCTCCAATCGCCCAAAATCGCCTCTCTCGAGCTTCTCCCGTCGAAAATGAGTGAAGAGAATGAAAAATGACGAAATTGAAGTCAACTGTCTAATATATACTCGCCTAGTCTAGCGCACGCTACGCCTCGATTATTAGCGTGCGCTAGCGAGGTCACCGGGTAGTCCAGTGGCTTCTGTCGGCCCCGTTAGCGTGCGCTAATCGCCTTATCTTAGCGTGCACTAGCCAAAAATGGTGTCCAGAAACTGGAGTCCAGAACCTACTGTCCTATGCCCTGCTCGAGTCTTAGCGTGCGCTACCGCTATGGATTAGCGTGCGCTACACATCTCTTATAGCGTGCGCTATCCGAAGACTAGCGTACGTTACTTGATAGTCCAGAAAACCTGACAACCTCACTGCCTCTGCCAACCACCCCATTAGCATGCGCTACAGACGGATGTTAGCGCATGTTACTGACCATGAATAGCGTGCGTTAACGAACTCCTAGCGCGCGTTAACTGCCAGTCCATAAAGCAGTATGAGTTACTGGTTCTGACCTGACTGGTCCCTTAGCGCGCGCTATGGCTCAAAGCTAGCGTGCGCTACTCAAGCAGAATTAGCGTGCGTTAGCCTGGGCCTAGCGTGCGCTATTTCTCTGACCCAGAACACTTCCGCAAGGTCTAAACAACACGATTATGATCCAAACAAGATACGAAACTCTATAACAATATCGACAACATCACCAAGAGTTTACAGAGTGATGAAATAAGAAAAACAGCAAGGTCAAACAGTCAATAAAAGTACGGGTATTACATTCTCCCCCTCTAAAAAGAAGTTTCGTCCCGAAACATTAGAAATAAAAAGTTCGGGGGTACTCCGACTGCTTCTTTTATTCCGTTTTCCAAGTAGCCTCCTCGACTCCATGTCTCGACCATTGCACTTTAACCAGTGGAATGGTCTTATGCCGAAGTTGTTTCTCGCGACGCTCAAGGATCTTCCCGGGTCTCTCCGGAAAGGTAATATCCTCGGCTACGTCAATCTCACTGTAGTCGATAACGTGTCTCAGATCCGGCATGTATTTTCTCAATTGAGACACATGGAAAACACTATGGACGTGACTTAAAGCTGGAGGCAACGCCAAGCGATAGGCTAAATCTCCAACCCTGACCAAGATCTCGAAAGGCCCGATATACCTCGGACTAAGTTTCCCCTTTTCCCGAAGCGGAAAACCCCTCTGGTTGGCGGCACCTTGAGTAAGACATGATCCCCCACTTCCAACTCCAAGGGTCGACGACGAGTATCAGTATAAGATTTCTGGCGGCTCTGGGCAGTCAGCAATCCATCCCGGATAATAGAAATCTTTTTCTTAGTCTCCATCAACATATCCGGTTCCGTTCCAATTAGCTCCGAAGCCTCGTCCCAACATAATGGCGACCTACATCGCCTACCATAAAGTGCCTCGAATGGTGACATTTTGATCGACGCATGCCAACTATTATTGTAGGCAAACTCGATCAATGGTAAGTGAAGCTCCCAATCATTACTCCAGTCTAAGGCACAAGCTCGCAGCATATCCTCCAATGTCTGAATCGTCCTTTATGTCTGACCATCTGACTGAGGATGAAAGGACGTGCTCAATTTCAACTCAGTACCCAAAGCCTGATGAACGGCCTACCAAAAATGCGATACTAAACGACCATCTCTATCAGAAACAATGGTCTTGGGGGAACCGTGCAATCTTACGATCTCAGCTATAAAAGTTGGAGCCAATCTATCCAGTCCCCAAGTATCCTTAATACCCAAAAAGTGTGCAGACTTGGTCAACCGATCGATGATTACCCAAATTATATTCATTCCGGCCCTAGTTCTCGGCATGCCAATGATGAAATCCATAGAGATGTCTTCCCACTTCCACTCGGGAATGGGAAGCGGCTTCAACAACCCCGCTGGTCGTTGATGTTCGATCTTGACTTGTTGACACGTCAAGTACCATAGTACAAATTCCGCGACATCCTTCTTCAAGTTGTTCCACCAAAAATTTCGTTCAAGTACTTATATATCTTACTCGTTCTGGGGTGGATTGAGTAAGGCGTAGCATGGGCTTCTCGGAGTATTCTCTGCCTCAACTCTTAATCATTCGAAACACAAAGTCTGCCCTGAAATCTCAGTATACTATCCTCGTGAACCATAAATCCAGGAGTTTTTCCTTTAATTACATCTCCCTTCAGTTGAGAGATCATCGGGTCACTCCACTGTTTCCCTTTGATGTCGTCAACCAAGGACGAAGTAATTTTGAGAGTACACAATTGTCCTTATACTCGCTGAAGCCAAACTTCTATCCCTTGCCCGATTAAATCTTGACGAATCTTCGTCTGAGATGTAAGAACCTCGAGCATTTAAAGAGATGCCGATTTGCGGCTCAAAGCATCCGCGACGACATTGGCTTTTCCGGGGTGGTAAAGAATTTCCAAATCGTAATCCTTTATCAACTCTAACCAACGTCTCTGTCTCATATTCAGCTCTTTCTGACTGAAAATATACTTCAGACTCTTGTGATCGGTATAAATCCGACACGGAGAACCATACAAGTAATGCCACCAAATCTTGAGTGCGAAGACAATCGCGGCCAACTCCAAATCGTGAGCAGGATAATTCATCTCATATGGCTTTAATTGTCGTGACGCAAAAGCCATCGTCTTATAATGTTGTATAATCACACAGCCAAGACCTTGACCCGAAGCATCACTATAAACCGCAAAGCCCTCACTACCATGTGGTAAAGCTAAAATCGGCGCTGAAGTCAAGCGTCTCTTCAGCTCATCGAAGCTCTGTTGTCTCTCCGTCGTCCAAACAAACTTTTCCGTTTTCTGGAGTATTTTCGTAAGCGGCCGAGTGAGTTTCGAGAACCCCTCGACAAACCGACGATAATACCCAGCAAGGCCCAAAAATCTACGAACCTTCTTAACATTTTTAGGCGGTGCCCAATCTAGCACTGCCTCAATCTTCTGCGGGTCTACACGAACCGTTTCGGCCGAAATCACATGGCTGGGAAACATAACTTCTTCCAACCAGAACTCACATTTTGAGAATTTTGCATAGAGGTGCTCGGTTCTCAAAATATCTAGTACCAAATGCAAGGGTCGGGCATGTTCTTATTTATCTCGAGAATAGATCAAAATGTCGTCAATAAAGACGACCACATACCTATCGAGATACTCGATGAAAATCTTATTCATTAACTGCATGAATACCGCCGGTGCATTAGTCAACCCAAAAGGCATAACTACAAATTCGTAATTTCCATATCTCGTCTGAAATGCCGTTTTCGGAACGTCGGACTCTCTCACCCTGAGTTGATAATACCCTGATCTTAAATTAATTTTCGAGAAAATTGCAGCCCCCTGTAACTGATCAAATAAATCGTCTATACGAGGCAAATGTTACTTGTTCTTGATGGTTACTTTGTTCAGCTCACGGTAGTCAATGCACAAACGTAGTGAAGCATCCTTCTTCCTCACAAAAAGAATAGGCGCGCCCCAAGGCGAAGCGCTCGGTATGATGTACCCTCTTTCCGGAAGTTCTCCCAACTAATTCTTTAATTCTTGCATCTCGGAAGGTGCCATACGATAAGGTGCCTTAGAAATCAGAGCCGCATCTGGCTCTAAGTCCACAGAAAATTCTATCTCATGATCTGGCGGTAATCCCGGGAGATCGTCCGGAAAAACATCGGGATACTCTCTAACAACCGGGATCGAAGAGAAATCGACTTTGCTCCCTTCCGTTTTCAAGGCATAACACCAATAGCCCGTACAACCTTTATTCAACGGTTTTACGGCCTTCATGGCGCTGATAAGTAACTTGAATTGGCCCGACTTACGTCCAAAAAATGAGTACTCGGTTCCGTCTTTAGTCATCATGGTGATAACCTTAGTACGGTAATTCATAATCGCTTGGTGACTATCAAGCCAATCCTTGCCGAGGATCACGTCCTCGCCTACCATATCAACTACAATCAGATTCGATAACCATTCCATACCGGATATAATCACCGGAAAATCTTTAATCTCCTGGTTTCCCATAATTTTATCCCTGCTAGGTAGTTTCACAATGAAGGGATCGCAAGCAGTTATACAAGTTATATTCAAACGGCGTACACACTCTAAGGAAATAAAAGAATGCGTAGCACCCATATCAAAAAGCACACGAACTGGATGAGATAAAATATTAATGGTACCTGAAGCCACCGCTTCATCGGGTTCGTCTGATTGACGCATCTCATAGACCTGAGGTTGTACCGAACCAACGCTAAAGTTCCCCCCTCCAGTATTCTGAACCCGTCCCCGGCCCCTGCCGTAACTCTGCTGAGATTGACCAAAAGATTGCCGCTGATTAACGCCTTGGTCAAGTGGTGCTGGGGCAGAAGCCCGAGTGTCCAAAGTCTGATTTGGTTCGGAACAATAAGCCACTCTATGTCCCATCTGTCCGCAAGTGTGACACTTCAACAATGTAAAATTGCACTCCAAATTAACGTGGCCTGGACGGACACAATTGTAGCAAGTTACCGTGCGATTTGTGGTGCCTGGGGCGAACGGAAACCCTCTTTCCTTTAGCAGAACGTAACGACTGTCCGGTAGAACGGTTAGTCATCTGTGACCTCTGGAAGTTGCCACTCTTAGAGCTAGAAAAATTTCCCGTGACCTTCTGCTTCTTAGATTCTTCCGTGGTATCGTTGTCAGGGCTTAACATATCATAGGCTAAACTTCTGTCCTGATATTCCTTCAGTCTAGGGCAAGCAAATCTGTCCATGTACCGCCGTAAGTCCATATTCATCCGCATATCAAAATAACAGATCTTATCACGCTCGTTTCTCACTTGATCCTTCACATGGATCAATTGTTGGTTGTACTCTACAATTGCTTGCGAGACAGGAATATTCTGCGGTTTAGCCTCGAAAAAGGCTCGGATTCAGCCCTCTCGCACCGGCCAAGGACAAAACTCGGCCTCCAAAAGCTCTTTAAATTCATCCCACGTGGCAACACGATCCTGTGGCTTGATGACTTTCCACCATGTAGCGGCCTCCTTAGTGAGGAAATACTGGGCAATCGGTACTTTCCTCACTTCGGGGCAATCAACCGCTTCAAAAATTTTCTCCAACTCTGCTAGCCAATCTTCCCAACCTAACGGGTCTATGGCACCACCAAACTGTGGAGGGTGCATGCGGATTACATTTTGAAGCAAGGCATCCGCGTTCAGATTCAGATTATTCAGCTGAACGGTTTGGGCTAAGATGGTCATCTGGTTGGCCAATTGTTGAAGTACATTCGCAACTCCAACGTCCGCGCTGTTCCCCTGGCCAGTCGACTGGTCGTGCTGACTTTCGGTGTCCGGATGCACCGAGTTCGATAAACTGGGGTTGGTCGACCCTGCAACAGAGCTCAGGGAAACGGCCGCGCCACGTCCTCGTCCACGTCCACGGACACAACCACGGCCACGACCCCTACCAGCTGACATACTGAAGAACACACAAGTCACGTAAGTACCATTCAATCGACCCAAGATACCGACAGACTAGGTATCCATAGACCTAAGCTCTGATACCATATTCTGTAACACCCCCAAGTTATTCAGGGTATATTACAGCGCCGTGAACCCCACCGTGGGACCCACAAGGCTAATCATATGCGGAACTATAAAACTTGACCGAGAAGGTCCAAATACAATGAAATGAAAGTCAATACAAGGGGTATTCAAACCATGTCCAATGTATCCAAATACATCACAGTACAAATTCAAGACCTCGGCAACACAGGCCGGAATATCAAGAAAGACTGAAAACAAACAATACTCGAGTATTTAATAACCATTCCAGTACAACAACACTGAATGGAGGAACACAAAACATAACTGGAGATAAAACACAGTATCACGCTTGCCCATCATCTTCGTGCCGACCCGATACCAGCCTATCCGCCCTCCTGGAACCTGAAATACATAAAAGGTATTTCCCCCATAAAGGGGTTAGCCGTCGAATAGCTTGTGCAAGTATATCAAGTATGAAACACAATACTCCTCGACAATAAAGTAATGGTAACCGTCAATTTATCAATTCAAGATTAGTATTCCGGAATAACTAAATCTCATAGCATCACAACAATACATACATGATCAACCATGGAACCGCACCAAAGGCTACGGAACCCTCAGGGGACCCGTCGGCCCGCCCCAGAGTGGTTAACCCAAATTATCCGTGGAATCACACCAAAGGCTACGAAAGCCTCAGGGGACCTGTCGGCCCACCCCAGAGTGGATATAAATAAACATGCCATTCATATATCTTACTTTCAAAGTCGAGAACGTACAATCATAAATATACACTTGCCTTTGAGACATCGAGAAATTAAACGGAAAAGAGTATGAGTTCAGTAGGTCCAAGAACGCGCTTCCGGCACCTAAACGATTTGTAAGGGATATTATAATCAATAATCCATACTCATAATCCACGAAGAAACTCCCAAAACCCATCTACGATTCACGAAAATACAAGGGTAAACAACAAGAGTTTGGAAAATCACCCAAACCCTCACAAGAACGAACACGGCACAAACCAATCCATAAAATCGTAGGAAAAGCATGAATACGGGATAGATACATCATAATCTCAAGGTTCTCAAGCTTCAAAATGGATAAATCGGACGAATCTAGGAAAACCCCAAAATTCCCAAAAAGAAGGGTTCTAAGGATTTTTACCTTGATTTAGACGATAGAATGGATTAGATGTTGTGTAATCCTTGTTCTCCAACCAAGGATGTTGATGTTTGAAGATGGATCGCTTTCAATCGCCCAAAATCGCCTCTCCCGAGCTTCGCCCGTCGAAAATGAGTGAAGAGAATGACAAAATAACGAAATGGAAGTCAACTGTCTAATATATACTCGCCCAGTCTAGCGCACGCTACGCCTCGATTATTAGCGTGCGCTAGCGAGGTCACCAGATAGTCCAGTGGCTTCTGCCGGCCCCGTTAGCGTGCGCTAATCGCCTTATCTTAGCGTGCGCTACTGCTATGGATTAGCGTGCACTACGCAGATCTTATAGCGTGCGCTATCCGAAGATTAGCGTACGTTACTTGATAGTCCAGAAAACCTGACAACCTCACTGCCTCTGCCAACCAGCCCATTAACATGCGCTACTGACGGATGTTAGCGCGTGCTACTGACCACGAATAGCGTGTGTTAACGAACTCCTAATGCGCGTTAACTTCCAGTCCAGAAAGCAATATGAGTTACTGGTTCTGACCTGACTGGTCCCTTAGCGCGCGGTACGGCTCAAAGCTAGCGTGCGCTACTCAAGCAGAATTAGCGTGTGTTAGCCTAGGACTAGCGTGCGCTATTTCTCTGACCCAGAACACTTCCGCAAGGTCTAAACAATACGATTGTGATGCAAACAAGATATGAAACTCTATAACAATATCAACAACATCATCAAGACTTTACAGAGTGACGAAATAAGAAAAACAGCAAGGTCAAACAGTCAAGAAAAGTACGGTATTACAGCCTGCGAGTAGTTCAAATTTGTAGACTAAGTCATGAAGATCAGATCTTTTGAACAGAAGACTTGCACACAGCCTCTCCGTATCTAGATGAAGTTTTGGCATTATCAAAAAGGGAGAAATTATTGGGATGAACACAACCTGTTTTAATAATTGCCATCGTACAACAATAGTCTTCAGAGTCAGCAATTTGCTAAGTATGAAAGCTATTAGAAAACTTCGTATAGCATATCCATAAAACAAGAGATATTCCTACAGAGTCCAATCCTACAGTATCTACATCTTCATACAGCAGAAGTTGAAGAGTGTTAGATACAGAAGTCTGGCTGTAGGAGTTTTACTTATGAAAAGTAAAATGCATCCAACAAGACTGAAGAATAGCTTTAAATGTTGTGAAATAAAATTTGTTTATTCATAAAATATTCACGGTTAAAGCAGCATTTATTGCTGATAGGACATCATTTAATACGGCCTAAAGAGACAACAGTCTGAACGCACTAAAGAGAATTTAATGCAAAATCAAAAAGAATATCTGAACCATTAAATGCGAATTGCCTTTAATTTAAACATTCTGCAGCCGTCAATCAGAGATGTCTAAATCTCACCAACCAGCCAATGGCTACATTTATAACGGATCTATTTCCAAGGTTATAAATAGCCCAAGCAAGAGGATATTGCTATCTTGAACTTGACTTACTGAATCTCGCACAATACACCTGACAAATAGACCTGACAATCAAGCTAAGAAAGAGCAGTATATTTTCTGAGCATACAACATTATCTAAGTGAAGAAATATACAAGTCCTCAACGCAAATAGCACAGCATACAACAATCGCTCGTCAAAGCATGCAGCTGTTGTTTGAACTTGTTCTACCATCTTTACACTTGAGATCAACCTTAGCCCTGTATGGACTAAGTCCTTGCTTATTCCGACCTGTGTGGGCAGAATAGCATTGAAGACGAAGCTTCAATCTGTGTGAAAAGAAGCAAGTCGAAAGAGGTGAAGTCAATCTGTGTGAACGGCCAAAGTTGTGGTCCCTGTATCAATCTGTGTGAACGATACAGAGACAGATTTAGTTAAAGTCACGTAGTTGTGTACGCAGTGATTTTAATTAACATTTTACTCCTGTGTGGAGGACCAGTGGACGTAGAGGGGTTTACCTCGAACCACTTATATCTGCGTGTTATTTATATTATGTCCTTACTGTTTTCATTTATAATTGTGATTTAAACTATACATTGTGAAAACCCTATAAGCACCAAGCAAACAAGAGAGTACCTAGTTGTTGTACTTACAACAACTCACTATTAGTCTTCCGCTATGCAATTAACTTCGAAAAATATACAACTTATTGTATTCTCACTTTCTAAGTTGTTTACTGTATACTCTGTGGCCAACCGCTGTTTTCTATAAAAATTACCTATGTTTTCATATTATATGAGATATTGAGAACTACACGTGTTAATAATTAATTAGTACATGTTTTAACACAAATTAATCATATATTAATATATTATCTTACTAATTTTGTCCATACAAGATAATTTTATTAATTATCTTATATATAGAATTTAATTCACTATTGTTCCGGAAATTATTATTCCCGTGATGTGTCTTACCTAATATTGATTGTAGATACATAGATGGAAGGTTTCTAGATCCTTCTAGAGATAGTAGGATCCTATTAGATGTCTTATCTTATCTAGGAATCCTATGTATGGAAGGACTCTTATTATAATGCTTATATAAAGGCCCCTCTATCAGTGTTATGAATACAATTGATTGACTCTATTTACGGTCTTTTACTTTCTCCTGGAACACATTATCAGCACGTAGTTTCCCAACTGAGCAAGGAAAAAAAAAACCTCCCAAAATACTGAAAATTCCAAAAAAAAAATCAGTTTTTTCCTGTGCAAACCCTATCTGTCATCTTCATCCCAACAGAACCGCCGCCATCGCTGCTGCCGGTTCCCAGCCCTACCGTTCGCTGCCGAACCCCGAACCGAACACAACATCGATCTGCAATCGCCCCATACCGTAGCAGTCCCAGATCGCCGACCCGCGTCACCGTCTAGCACACCGTCCGTCCGCCACGCCTTCTGCAAACCAGATCCTGCACCCGATTTCGCCGAGACGCAACCCGTCTGCAACTTCAACCACTGACATAACATCCCGATCGGCCCAAATCCTTCCCCTCAGAACCGACATGGCACAACCCAGAAGCAACTTCTGCCAAAACCCTAGCCAATTTCTGCCCGACCCGTTCCCAACAACCCGATCTGTACATGCTGCGCTCAGAGTTTGTGTTTTATTGGTGTTGAATTTTCCATCCAAGCCCACTACAGAATCATACAGGCCCAATAACTGGACTTATGGGCGAGACATGAATTTGAGAAGATGGAATGGATATATTTTTTTTCCTCTTCTTCAATTTTCAATTGAATTAATTATTATTTTTGCTGAAAAAGATTCAAGCAGATGACTGGAATGAAGAATGCAATTTCATCCAAACAAAATTGATTCAACTTGCCAACACAAATATCTGTATATTAAACGGTGGAGATCGGATTCTGAGTAATATTGTTTATTGAATCTGCCGCCGAACAGAAGCAGATATTTACGAGGAAATTTGGAAATCCGACCTCATCCAATACCGAGTTGCTGCATCGCCGCGCTCGAGTCCTTTTTTGGCTGATTATCGAGCCCAGTAGCCCTTTCCGGGAGTTTCTCAACTCTCCATCTTTTCCTAATTAATGATTTATTTGCTCATTGATTTGTATACTTATGAATCTTACCATGTTTATGTTTACGTGAATATAGGAAAATATGTTGCTCATGATGATGTGCAAAATATGGAGAGAATCCATATTTATTATCCCGTTCAGGGATCAAAGTAAATATGGAACCGAGTACAACTAAAATATGTTGCTCCTATGGAGAGAAGCTCCCATTCAAGGATCAAAACAAATATGGAACCAAGTACCCGTAAGATTTTATTAAAGTTTCCGTTTTTCAATTCCTATGTTTTGGGAATTTTTTTTTGGGAATTGGGGAATTGGGTTCTTTATCCCCCCATGCTACTTTGCGATGGATGAGACTACGAAAGGTGGTATCACTCTCATATGTCGAAGTAAACTATGTGACGGTCCTGGGGGAGTCACGTATAATTGTTGAAAGTCAATATTTGTGGTTGTTGCATACACCACGGTTTGGGTGCAATTTGACGTTGTTGTTTTGTCGATTTTAAACCAACAATTGAATAAAACGAACATTGTCGGTAACAGTAAAGTTATGACTTGTTCATGATTAGTCACGGATTTGTGATGTACAAATGGGACAAACATCGATTGCGATGGATATGTCATGGTTAAAATCGATTTGTGACGGATTTTTCACGTTGAATTGAGCGACCACCACGTTGGTCTTGACCCAATCCCATACTTGGAAAACTCCACCTTTCATCCTATTAAAATAAAATATTGCATGTGGGTGTAGACATGCACCGTCTCCTTGTAATATGATATATGAAAGAATGTACGAGTAATTCTCATGAATTTTAACATGTAAAGCAATGGCACATTGCGGTTAATACATGAATTCATTGACCTCGATTATAGTTCGTGTGACTATAGGTCCGAATACTTTTCCAAGTATTTGTAAAGGCATGTGCCTTATACATTTGACTATGTTTAGTCGATCTTATTGGATGTTCAAGACGAGTTGGTTATGGTATATTCATTATGTCTCATGGTTCAAAATGCTTAATATTGATGCACCACGTTGCATCCATATAACATGGCTATTATGACGTATACTTGCAAATTGAGAATTAAAATTCTTGGTTGATTTGATGCACTTTGGTGGATTTTGTCTACACTTTTGATCATGACTAGGCTCATCCTCCTTGATATTTGTTTATGCTTTGAAAGTTCAAACGGAATAAGTGGTTTTTAAACAGCCTTAGCCGTACCGACATTCCTACTTTCTCTGCAAGTCTATCAAGTTGGAGTTACCGAAAGGATCATTAATTGAGATAAGAAATCGAACACTCTGCTGCATTCAAATGCACTTATGGCTGCCATTGCTATATTTTTGCATCAACACTTATGCCATTGGATATGGTCTCAACCTTGTTTTCTCACTAAACTTGGGAAATACTAAAGCAGCCAATTAAAACATGCACTTTGATCTGAGTTTAATGATCCGTGTGGTGCATAACATATGGATAGAAAGATACGGAAGTCTAGTTTCCAGAAAATCTGACTGTTCATCCATATCCTTCCTAACAAATGAGTTATTGTTGTTTTAGTGAATAAAGGTCAAGCTATACGGAATTTTATTTCCAGCGATTGTGCTAACTTTTGTCCCAACCAACTTGGTTCCCATCTTGAATTTGCAAGTGGTCTTATGACACATGTTTTTAAACCTCTTTTTGGCCGAATTTGCCATAGCTGATGCAATTTTTGGTAAGCATTGTACGCTAAAATATCATCTTTCAAATGTTAAAAAACAGTTTCCTTGGGGAAGCCCAAAATACGCACCCTTATAAGAAGGTCGAGCGTATGCATGGTAGTTTTACACCATGCTTGTGTCGTGATTTTTCCCCTTAGGCATATAATCTTGCCATGTTATGCACTAAATATGATAGGTCATTTTGATCATATCTGGTATAAAATCTCTATGTTGTTAGAGTGTTCGCTATGCTCATGTTTGTAAAATTTTGCAAGCGAAATTGAGTGCGTATTAAGCTATTCTCAAGGAACGCAATATTTTTGGATTTCGTGTTATAAATCCATTGTGACTATGATGAGTAGGTCATCACAATCAATGAGCGGTATAATGCTCAAGTTGTTGAATGTCGAATGGCGTTTTCTAGTCACATATGTTCCGTAACAATTGAACCATGTTATGACTCGATGATACATATGCCAAAGTGTATCACTCATAGCATCTCATTGTGATTTGTGAGAAATAAAATCTTATGTATCATTTGTATTGGATATGTGAAAAAGAAATATATTCATGAGTCAATATGGTCCAACTTACATTGGTTTTTGTAACTAGAAGATGTATAGGGACATTGACACATTTAGGCTTTAATTGTAATACCCGAGATTTCGGATATGTATTTGGAACTTGTGATATTGTAATTGTTGCATTTTGATCCGAGTATTATTCTCCGTATTTCATAATCCGGTGTTGTTGAGCGCATGATTTCATGAATGTGATTTATATTATGATTCTGCGCATGTAGCACACGCTATCGACTAAGTGTAGTGTACGGTAATTTGGATCCGTAGCGCACGCTGCGCTTGAACCTTAGCGCACGCTATACGTAGTCAGCATGATTAAGATAGGGTGGTAGGTGAGATCGGCTGAGGATTTCGGTCGGATCATGTCGGGATGAACCTGGACGGCTTCGGGAAAAGTCAAGTCAACGCGGTAGCGCACGCTAATGATATGAGGATAGTGCACGCTAAACGCTGAGTACAGTGAAGTCAGTAAGTTTCGTATGGCCGTTAGCGCATGCTATGGATAGGGACTAGCGCGCGCTAATAACTATTTCCTATATATAGGACAGCTTACTTTTTCATTATTCAGATATTTTCACTTCCCTAATCCGAATTTTTGAGCTTAGAGAGTTACTTCCTCCCTCCTCAACCTCTCATATCATCCTCCTAGCACGAGTTTGAAGTTTGTAGATCTTTGGAGATTGGTGTTCAAGCCCTCGGTGTTGGATTTCCTCAAGTTCCTTCGTGTTCTTCGCTACTTTGAGGTAGGTGATTCTTCACCAATTTTAGTAGTATTCTGAAGGACATTTTGATCATGTTTTGGGATTATCTAGTCAGTTAAATTCATAAGTAGTCGAACCTCATATGTTAGAAGAATATTTTCGATGTTTCGGTGCTTATTCATCGTATAATCCATTGAACCTATTAGTGTTTGAACTCCTAGCATATTCATGTATCTTCAAAATCGATTATGACCAGTAGGTAGATATTATCAAGTTCTTATGTTTTACATGATGGAATCATGCGTTTTGGAACGTAGGATGAATGGAACTTAGGATACTTTCTCGAAGATCAAGATGAATTATGATATTGTGATGATTATACGTACCCTTGTATCTTGTAGTCATTTAATCCGTAGAGATCTTTCACAAACTGTATGAGCATGATATGCACGGGGATGGCATGTATTAACACTGAGGATTTCATGAGTTTCATCACCTTTAGCTCAAGTTTTCTGCCCAGTAGTAAACTGCCATGCACAGTTAGCGCACGCTAAGATAGGCATATTAACGTGCGCTATCGGGAATGAGTAACGTACGCTATATTTGGTACGTAACGTACGTTATGTCATCAGACAGGACAGTCGGCTGATCAGAGAGGACTATCAGTACACAGCTAGCGTACGCTAGACTTGGTCATTTGCATACGTTAACAGGCAGGCTTAGCGCACGTTACGTAGAGTACGTAGCGCATGCTAAGTAGTTCAGGCAGAGTTCATTTTTAGAGCTTGCGGCCGTAAACCGGATTGTTAGACATTCGTACGACTTGAGATGAATTCTTTATTATTTCTTAGGTCCGAGCCTTGCATAGGGGACGATCGAGGGGCGGTGGCATACGGACGCGTGTCATTTGTTGGAGTATTTCATTCTTGCCATTTTCGAGACAAGTATCATATGTTGAGTTTGATTTATATTGGAACTTTGATTATGCTTATGGTTTTGTTCATGTTGTCGAAGATGAGATTTATTTCTTTAAATTCTCGTGGTATTCGTTGTTAATTGTTCGTATTGATGAACATATTGAAATACATATATGTATGCATAATTGATTAGTTTATGGTATAAATGATCCGAGGAGGTCATGAGGATCTATGCTGAGGGCGCTGGATCGAATGTCCACCATGCGTTGGTCCGACGGGATCATCATGGGAATCTATGCTGAGGGCGCTGGATCACTGGGCGGGTTTTCCACCATGGGTTGGTCCGACGGGATCATTATGGGGATCTATACCAAGGGCGCTGGATCGCTGGATTACCCTGTATTGTGTTGATGGAATCGTGAGGATTCACATCGTTGGATTCCGATGACGGAAGTCCGTTTTGCATGTTTTATGATGCACTGATGATTTATGTATTATGATACTTGTACTAGCATTGTTTTGCTAACCCCTTCGGGGGTGGACATTGTTTTGATGTTCAGGTAGCCAAGGAGCGGGGAGGCAACCACAGTACCGATAGGACGATGAAATGGCTCAGTGATGTGGTTGATGTTTATTGTTATTGTGATTTGTCTTCTTGATTCACTTTAGTACTCGAGTACGTGTGTTTTAATAATATCATTTTCGATATGGTTGTATAAGTTAACCCTTTGGATCAATTGAACCAGTTCTGTATTTTGTACTTCAGTTGTAAAGTTGAATTATATTTACATTTCTTTTAATTTAGCCTTGTAAATCCTTACTTAAAGGGTTTACGGCGCTGTAATTATTCCGAATATCTCGGGGTGTTACATTAATGGTCCAAAGTTTAGACAGTTTAATAATCCATATACCACGGTATTGTCATGGACATCATTTTCTTTGAACAAATAAACTAACTGGATCAAAGACACCAAAGTACATTGGTGGAGTCGTGAGCAGGGCTCATGACCGATAATCATATTTTTGTCATCCGCGTCTTGCTTTCATAAGCATGTGTGACGCTAAAACCCCCCAATGATCCTTCTTATCCATGTTCATTGATTAAAGCCTATTCTTTGGCATGATTAGGAGATGACGCCCTCCTATGCTAAAGAGAATAATGTAACGACTCGCATAAGCATGGTGCTGATTCCTCCATTTCCACCGAGTCCTTATACATACATGATCATAAGTATTAGCCTGGGTGGCTTACGATGCTATGATGGCGTTCATAAATGGTCGAACTCAAGTGATAACATTTATATGTTATGTTGTTCCTTTGACAATGATTGATAAGTTGATGAAACCTGAGTTTATGGTTGTCCAACTTGCGGACTAGTCATTGTAAAGGTCGGTTCACCCACTTTTTAGACCAAGTCTTAAAGTGAAATTCTAACGAGTACTTCCTAACATCCAAGGCTACATTCTCACAAATTTTGGTGCCATTTGGAGACTTGGAAGGAGGTGAATCACTTAAATGAAGTTTTCACATACCACCAGCCGTCCCAACAACCAGTTCGATGTCATTTCGACCGGTATCTGACCACAAGGTTGATGGTTTTGGAATCCTAAACACCTGTTTATACATGCTCACGAAATTTTGAGGTATTTGGGGCTGGTGAAAATAGTGAAATCTTTAAGAAAGCACTAGAGGTTCGATAAAACCAATGGCCTATCATCGATTCAATCGTTTCTTTATGTTCGATCCCGGTGGTGCATGGTGGCAGTTTTGTTGGATTCTCAAGACCAGTAGCTATGATTATGTAGCATAGGTAAACATGTCATATTCACCTATACCTATCATCATTCAAATGCTTAGTTACGAGTGTAACAATACACATTTTGTTGACTGGATTGCGTTAACAATGAAAAACCTTTATCGTCCACATGTTCATGTGCCAAAGTGCATCACCACAACGCATTATGACGGGTTATAAATGATGAATATGACATGTTCTTTCACTCATAGTCCGCTTAAAATATACCTTGGCAGACGATCTCGTAAGTCACTTTGATGAGCCTGTCTTCCCGTCATTAGGGAGAGATGCGAACGATCATGTTTGAGTAGAACGACTTGGAATTGTCTTAGTTTGTCCCTACTGTGTCTCACTAAGTTCCCTAAAGTGACGAGATTAAATACATGCTGCAAACATGTCTGCAAGGATTGTGTCCGGTCATGGACGTTCGTCACCTATGAATGGTGATATGGTAACACCACAAATTGTGGTAGACGGTGTTACTAGGCCGTGGATCGCATCGAGTATTGGGATGCCACTTGGTTCGATAAAAACTCTCACTAAGAATGTCTACGAGTTTGGTACATGAAACTTAATCATATGATCAAATAAACTCATCCGTCTCATGTGATTCTGGATTATAGTCATCATTGGGGGACGCCTCAATGAATGCCAATCCATAAAGAGTACTCTATGAATAAAGCCGGTACAAGAGGACGTAGAATGTGAGTTTAATCGAACCATACTTCGTTGAAAATCTACAACGTTGTAGCCTTGGCCTAAAATGGGAACATATGCGACTCCAGTATAAACAAAGTGATAGCCCTTTGTTGAAGTGGTGCCGACACTCCAAAGATAAGATCTATTCGTATACTTTGTTAAAGCGAGTGAGAGAAGGAGTTAAACTCACCTCATGGCGTGAGGTTTCTCATGAACGCACTGAAATCGACTACGATGACGCGAAACTTAGTTGTGCTATCGTAATGGATGTTATAGCATCCACTATCTTTTCAGTTAGATATTTTCCCAAAAACTGACGTGCAGCTTGTGGTTAAATCTTATCTTAGTGGAGAACTAAGTTAAGTAATGAAAGGATCTCGTGGTGGATCAGACTCAAATCAAGTGGCTCCTGACCACGGAGCGCGTTGACAAGTGATTGTCGGGAACGCATACTAAGTATATACTTGATTTGGAAGAGATATGAAGCTTTTGCGTGTAAAACTAAGGGTTTATAGTGATGTACTCTTGTGAGACTAAGAGATTCCTCTAAATCGAAAGTTAAGAATGAAAGGATCTTGGGGACACTTGATGATCCATATTCATCAATCGGTTTAAGGCAATCTAAGGGACGGTTTCCCTAAGAGAAGATAAAGTAATGCTTATATGATTCCCAATGACTAGTCGAAGTCATAATAAGACTTGGCTCACTTAAGTGATGATGCAGTCTTAAGAGAAAAGTACGGTATTATGTACTCATGATTCGATGTACTCATTCGTAAATAATCCGATAAAGCCACTGTGATGATGGCCTAGGATGCGCTCACGCAATGTCTGTGATTGACAAGAAGCTTGAAGCTCGCTCTATCTCGATAAAAGGACACGTGAATATCGATACCCGAATTTATCCTGAATGTATTGGTCTATCTCCATATGACCTACAGGGTATCTCACTTGCTGGAAAATGGTGAAATTGGTACCATTGGAAAGGTTTGTGCCTACTTTCCAAGGAAACCAACCATTTGATCACATCCATCATGTTGAGTGACATATGACTATTGTTGCGAAGTAGGACATGATATGTCCGGTAATTTGTTGAGTCAACTTCGATAGAGATTTGTGATCTGCTCAGGTCGATCTAGGTTACGTACTGTATGTGAATGAAAAGCTATGGGTGTCTAGTTTTCATAAGTTCTTACAGTTTCGTTGATACATATTGAATCGAAGAAGTTATGACTGATTTAGTGCATGGAGATCAAGACTTTAGAAAACTCGATAAGTCTTTAGCGACTCTGCACTTTGGATGTGTCGCGCTCTTTTTGTCCTTAGACCAAGGTTGTTTTTCCCATTGGGTTTTCACTTGGTAAGGTTTTTAACGAGGCGACCTATGAGAACATCCATACAATGATGCGTTGTACTTCTGTTCAACTTAGACCAAGAGGTATTTTTCCCACTGGGTTTTTCCTTGGTATACTTGTGAGGGCAACTTGGCATCTGACTCCTATCATTTGAGGTACTCATCAGGGGGAGTCGTTATGTATACATTAGGAGAAGTATACATGACATGTTATGTTGGTGCGTTGCAATCTTTTCCTCATCAAGCCTTTATTTTTTCCATACGGTTTTGTTTTGGCTTGGAATAGGTTTTTACGAAGGCAACATCTTCTGCACCATTGTTGTATTAGTGCTCGATACAGGGGGAGTGTTCCGGAAATTATTATTGTAACACCCCCAGATTTAACCGGAAATATTACAGCGCCGTGGGCCCCGAGATGGAACCCACAAGGCTAAAAGAAATTTTCGCAAACATTTACAAATGCCCAAGAGGCCAACGACGGTACTATCTTTAAAAATTCACAAAGACTTGTAAAATCCATTTATCAAAAACCGTCGTAAAAACTCATTTGAAATCGCGAGGCCAAACAGCCGACACTCAAAAGTTTAGAAAACGACTTCCAAAGCAACCTCAGTTACCAGATACCAAAAGGTCAATTCAAAATACTCACGCGGCGGAAAAAGACCAACCAAAAAGATATTCTAGCAGCGGAATACAAGAACCAATCAAGAAACTCAATGCACACAACATGTCCTAGCCAGTATCCTGCGGGAAGCTCATCTCTCCACGACCGCTACAAGCTCGATACTCCAAAAACCTAAAAAGAAATCCCACAACGGGGTCAGCCATAATATCCAACAATGATATCAATCACATCACATCAATAATACATACCAATGAGAATACAGAATAAGAATACGACCAATGAAATCTTACCGCCATAACTTTACTTACTCAAGTAATTCTCATCAGAATAACCATTTTCACATTTCACATCTTGTACTCGATTAACCAATAAACTCAAACATAAAATCTGTATTGTACCTCGAACAATACTCAAGATCCTCAAACTATCGTAACCAACTCACGATACGGAAATCTACCATTTTTGACCAAAACGATCCATCGAATAATATCATCAAATCCCAAGACGATAACCGATCGTCCATCAAAGACAAAGACCAAAGACAATACGGAACATACCTCGAGATATGATGTGCCACGATAATCATATCAGTCGAATCCGAGATCAGATCAATGTAATACGGACAAGGTCCTAACACAAGACCTACAAATGCATACTCATATGACAACGTCAATATGCTCAAAACAATAACAACTATGTATACTCAATGGAAATCCCATGATCCAGCGCCCTCAGCATAGATCCCAAGATGATCCTACAAGATCAACACGAGGTGGATAACCAACAATATACATATGCACAACAATAACACAATACTGGGTAATCCAACGATCCAGCGCCCTCAGCATAGATCCCAAGATGATCCCGTCGGACCAACACGAGGTGGAAAAACCCGTCCAATGATCCAGCCTCAGCATAGATCCCAAGATGATCCCGTCGGACCAACACGAGGTGGACATCCGATCCAGCGCCCTCAGCATAGATCGCGCGATCCCATCGGATCAACACAACATAAACAACACAATATGCATACACATATGCAAAACAATATGTTCATCATCATGAACAACGCAACATGAACGACAAAATGACAAATCAATTAAGACGACCTCATGTTCGACAATATGAATGATAATACGCATGATCAAATCACTAACTCTAATTGAATCGATATAAGATACTTGCCCCGAGTCCTTCGGGAGAAATCTCGATGTCCAATCATCACCGACGATTATCCTCAATGCTCGGCGATCCAAACGAACAATAAACTATAGATACTCATATCCTCGTCTTTACCATAATGTAACCTTGATACTCGAACATACCAATAACTGAGATAAGCATATACATTATGATTTATCTCCCAGAATCGAAAGAACGATATGCGATCCGAATACCCAGAGTTCACAATAATAATCATCGCTATATGCATTATAAACGAAATGAAACTGAGACCATTCATTAAATATTATAACTGAGCAAGTAATAACTTGCCTCGATACCGATACCACGAAGCTGCTGCCGAACACATTGCCTTTATCTACGAGTTCCTCAGCCTCGATCAAAAGCAATACAATGGACATACTCGAACACGACCGCAATATCCGGTTATAATCACCGATCAATAATCTCAACCTATCGAAGAAATCAAATAACACATATCCGATAACGGTCAACAACTGAGAAAACTAACCAATCGAACTCAACGGTTCAACACAACCTCGAATAAACACAAATGTAACCAACCAAGTCAAACCATCACGAATTCCTAATCAAAACACAAAAATACCAGATCGTCGCCTACTTAGCGCACGTTAATCACCTAACGTAGCGTGCGCTAAGTTTCTCCCATTAGCGCGCGCTAGGCAGTAAACGTAGCGTGCGCTAATGCTGTGCAGTGGCATGTATTTCAAGCATCGTCTAACACTTCCATCATGACAATGATCAACTCATCTCGAGATTAAGGATTTCATAACAATCATGACATATAATTTAATAGCTCTTCAAGAACACGAATTATCCAAATTCACGTTCATGATCCATAAAATGATAGAATCCGATGTGTTCTAACATCTAAAAATCCTTATTCATCATGTTCTTCGACATATAATTTATATAACTTCAAGAATCACAGTAGCATCACCATAATCGTTTCCATACGAAGTAACCAACGACAAAACATCAAAAATCCGAATTGAAGAAGGGAATTACATCAACATATATCTTGAATTCCATCCAAAACCATACAAAATATATCAATACTCATATATTGATAACAACACTAACTTAGTACGGTAATCCAACTCGTTGACATGCTCATCAACTTGTTTATATGATAATCATCAACTCAAGAGCATCATATACAATCCAAAACGAAATCTCAAAGTGAAGAGTAATTACCTTTTTTTTTTTTGAAGGAAAGGATTGATTTCCAAGAATCACCAATGATTTCAAGAACAAAGCTTTACTCCATGATTTCCATCTTTAAAGAGGATCATCCCTCAGTGTTTAGGAACTCCAAATGTTCTCACAAGGTTGTCTCTATCGGGTGAAAGAAAAGAAATGGACGAAATGTTTCATGACACCCGTTTGTCCCTTTATATAGAATGCACCACTAGCGTGCGCTAAACCCTTATGTTTAGCGTGCGCTAGCCTTAGCGTGCGCTTAATCGACTTTGTTAGCGTGCGCTATCGCGATCGCAGGCTACTGTCTTGCTTCGTAAACTACCTTACGTACGTAATGCCCATGCATTAACGTACGCAAATCATCATGTCTAGCGTACGTAAGTCCTTACTCTTAGCGTGCGCTATCCGAAGTTGACTTACTACAGTGTTCACCTACCACTCGCCCCCACATTCCGACAGCATCTGGCAAGGATAAGATTCCTTGTTGACTGATATATAGTTAGCGTGCGCTAAGCCTAATCTTTAGCGTGCGCTAATACTTCAGGACAACAACCGTTGACTTACCAGAACGTGCGCCGAAAGCAGCCGGGTCCACACGCAGATTCCTTCCGATCTGTCTGCACTAGCGTACGCTAACCTATAAACGTAGCGTGCGCTAATCCTGCACGATAGCGTGCGTTATGCATGAATATCAGCGTGCGCTAATAAGGCTATACTTAGCCATTTTCCGCAGTTCTTGTCCAACGTCTCGACATACCAAAAGCGAACATAAGACACTGAACACAAACACTGAATCGATAATATCATCATACGATATACCCGATATCAAAAGTACGACAACCTGATACACAATATCCTCAAATGTAATCACGACCAAATACGACAATTATACCAATACTGACATCTCAGTCCTTCATTTATTTTATCCTTACTGTACAGATTCCATGCTGTACAATATAACTCGGATAAAATAATATCAAACAACAGTAGTAGAAATTCCGGATATTACATTCTACACCCCTTAAAATAAGTTTCGTCCTCGAAACTTGCCATCCGTCATAGAAAACAAACAAACATACTGTTCAACCCAAAATATCCCAAAACCATCACGACAACGATCAATCATCATCATTACCGAATATCCAAAAGAGCATACTTACAAATACGCAGGTCGACGATCTCCGGAGATACTAGCCAGCGTTCTCACTGTACAGTCTCAATACGCTTACGATCACAATTCCCTGATTCTCAACAAAATATATCATCTTCGGATCAAACAATCTGCCCGATTACATAATCAAGTCTCAATTCTGATAAAACGAATAATATCCGATGTATCTGTGAAACAACTGCTCAATACAATGGCAACGAATCCCGAAACATCGATAGACAATCTGAATGCTCAGATGATCACCAACAATGATCAACAATCAACCGAATTTATCATCGACATGATAAATTCCAATCTGACCAACCAGAGGTCAAAACACAATCGAGAATATCATCAACGTGATAAACTCCAATACGACCAATGAACGATCAACGGAATTCGAGAATACCTTCACACGGTAAACTCCAACACTATCAACACAGAACCACAGAAACAGATATACGAAAAAACAAAATTCTCAAAACGACACACCGATCACATACAGTGGATCTCAATAAACATATCCGACTGGCGAACATACACAATCATACACGGAGTGGAAACGACCACTCACTATCTAAAACAACCAGTATGGGGTCACCATCCCCAAATCTACGCTTACAAGGAAATCATTCCAGAATCACTAAGGTAAAATCGCGCTACTACCATACCAATGGAATCACATAGCACATATGTTCCGGTTTCACCAAAATCATTTCCAAAATAATATTATGTGCATGAATCTACAACACGCAACATATTTCTCTTATCCGATAACTCAACCGATCATCGCCGGATAATCAAACTAACATACTGAAGTTCGAATTCCTTTTCCATCGTACCATCAATATGATGATATGCACTATACACTAAATGTGTATGTATATCAATCACATTTTCAAAACCAGTTTGAAATCATATATTCTTGTCAAAAGACAAATTTTCGAAAATTCTTTCAAGAGTTTGAAAACTCAAAACATAAATTTTCGTAAGACCACGAAATCAATTTTAAAAATTCAATCGGCTCGCTGGTGCCAAGTTCTCGATAAAAATTCTTTTCGAATATACGCGATTAAATAAAATGGAATCATGCAAATGATTGACCACAACCATACTCCTGTATACCAATTCGGCTCGTCACAATCCACTGACATTCCAACGGAAACCACATGACCGAGTTCCAAAACCTCAATATATAGACTCCGATAAAAACTCCTTTTCCACCCATGACTCGTATCGTCAACCATTTACCCATCCTGGATCACCTCAAATATGATATGACAAAACGTTGGAACAAATCAAGCAAATCAAACACGGCGAAAGACTTCCCGAGAGGTTCCATTTGAACAAGTAAACCAAAGCCTCGAAAGGCGGAAATAACATAAGTAAACGATTGGTAAAGTGTTTTACAGATCTCGGGAGTTTTAGAAAACATGAAAGTCTTTTGAAACATTAGGGTCTCAGCCGTATCTCATTCCACATTACAAGAAGTTTAAAAAGTAGAAAACTCTTTTCGGACCCCAAGTCCTGAGTTATAAAACCATTTCAAAATCGATTGGGTCTCGGCCCAAAATCATTTTCCGTAAAACATCCGTAAGACATTCATTTTGAAAAGTATCATTTTCAAATGCTCAAAAACAGTTCATATATATCACAAAATGAACTAACATGACTACATGTTCTTCTCGACAATCCATAGCCCTTCTCCCGAATACACAATTTCGTTCCAGAATCTAACCAACATACTGATTCTCGAAATCATAACTCCTCAAGATCATCAATCCTGTCCCAACTCTGTCACCTTATACTGTAACGCATAATATCTACTGAATCTCAAAACGTATCAACTTAGAACGGCAATAAATCTCAATGAAATTCAAAAATCCAAATACTTAGAGATCGTGAAGCCGACGATTCCCCGTGATACTGGCACATGTCTCGGCTCTACAAAATACTCGACACGGACATTTTCAAAACACACGTTGTCAAACTCAGTTCGACTCAAGAACACAATACATCTCATTCCAGAGAATCTCGTTAACACCATTTGGAAAAGTTATAACAAGCCCAGTACGATACTGGTAAATCACATAACACATAAGCCTGAGTGAACAACAAAAACTCACGGCTCTAATATTTGTCAATCGACAACTCGAATGACGCGACAAAAACACGACCCAACTCGACCCAAATGCCTAGGTTTTCTCAACCTAAGCTCTGATACCATATTCTGTAACACCCCCAGATTTAACCGGAAATATTACAGCGCCGTGGGCCCCGAGATGGAACCCACAAGGCTAAAAGAAATTTTCGCAAATATTTACAAATGCCCAAGAGGCCAACGACGGTACTATCTTTAAAAATTCACAAAGACTTATAAAATCCATTTATCAAAAACCGTCGTAAAAACTCATTTGAAATCGCGAGGCCAAACAGCCGACACTCAAAAGTTTAGAAAACGACTTCCAAAGCAACCTCAGTTACCAGATACCAAAAGGTCAATTCAAAATACTCACGCGGCGGAAAAAGACCAACCAAAAAGATATTCTAGCAGCGGAATACAAGAACCAATCAAGAAACTCAATGCACACAACATGTCCTAGCCAGTATCCTGCGGGAAGCTCATCTCTCCACGACCGCTACAAGCTCGATACTCCAAAAACCTAAAAAGAAATCCCACAACGGGGTCAGCCATAATATCCAACAATGATATCAATCACATCACATCAATAATACATACCAATGAGAATACAGAATAAGAATACGACCAATGAAATCTTACCGCCATAACTTTACTTACTCAAGTAATTCTCATCAGAATAACCATTTTCACATTTCACATCTTGTACTCGATTAACCAATAAACACAAACATAAAATCAGATTGTACCTCGAACAATACTCAAGATCCTCAAACTATCGTAACCAACTCACGATACGGAAATCTACCATTTTTGACCAAAACGATCCATCGAATAATATCATCAAATCCCAAGACGATAACCGATCGTCCATCAAAGACAAAGACCAAAGACAATACGGAACATACCTCGAGATATGATGTGCCACGATAATCATATCAGTCGAATCCGAGATCAGATCAATGTAATACGGACAAGGTCCTAACACAAGACCTACAAATGCATACTCATATGACAACGTCAATATGCTCAAAACAATAACAACTATGTATACTCAATGGAAATCCCATGATCCAGGCGCCTCAAGATAGATCCCAAGATGATCCTACAAGATCAACACGAGGTGGATAACCAACAATATACATATGCACAACAATAACACAATACTGGGTAATCCAACGATCCAGCGCCCTCAGCATAGATCCCAAGATGATCCCGTCGGACCAACACGAGGTGGAAAAACCCGTCCAATGATCCACCGCCCTCAGCATAGATCCCAAGATGATCCCGTCGGACCAACACGAGGTGGACATCCGATCCAGCGCCCTCAGCATAGATCGCGCGATCCCATCGGATCAACACAAGATAAACAACACAATATGCATACACATATGCAAAACAATATGTTCATCATCATGAACAACGCAACATGAACGACAAAATGACAAATCAATTAAGACGACCTCATGTTCGACAACATGAATGATAATACGCATGATCAAATCACTAACTCTAATTGAATTGATATAAGATACTTGCCCCGAGTCCTTCGGGAGAAATCTCGATGTCCAATCATCACCGACGATTATCCTCAATGCTCGGCGATCCAAACGAACAATAAACTATAGATACTCATATCCTCGTCTTTACCATAATGTAACCTTGATACTCGAACATACCAATAACTGAGATAAGCATATACATTATGATTTATCTCCCAGAATCGAAAGAACGATATGCGATCCGAATACCCAGAGTTCACAATAATAATCATCGCTATATGCATTATAAACGAAATGAAACTGAAACCATTCATTAAATATTATAACTGAGCAAGTAATAACTTGCCTCGATACCGATACCACGAAGCTGCTGCCGAACACATTGCCTTTATCTACGAGTTCCTCAGCCTCGATCAAAAGCAATACAATGGACATACTCGAACACGACCGCAATATCCGGTTATAATCACCGATCAATAATCTCAACCTATCGAAGAAATCAAATAACACATATCCGATAACGGTCAACAACTGAGAAAACTAACCAATCGAACTCAACGGTTCAACACAACCTCGAATAAACACAGTCAGAACCAACCAAGTCAAACCATCACGAATTCCTAATCAAAACACAAAAAATACTGCACTGTCTGCCTACTTAGCGCACGTTAATCACCTAACGTAGCGTGCGCTAAGTTTCTCCCGTTAGCGCGCGCTAGGCAGTAAACGTAGCGTGCGCTAATGCTGTGCAGTGGCATGCATTTCAAGCATCGTCTAACACTTCCATCATGACAATGATCAACTCATCTCGAGATTAAGGATTTCATAACAATCATGACATATAATTTAATAGCTCTTCAAGAACACGAATTATCCAAATTCACGTTCATGATCCATAAAATGATAAAATCCGATGTGTTCTAACATCTAAAAATCCTTATTCATCATGTTCTTCGACATATAATTTATATAACTTCAAGAATCACAGTAGCATCACCATAATCATTTCCATACGAAGTAACCAACGACAAAACATCAAAAATCCGAATTGAAGAAGGGAATTACATCAACATATATCTTGAATTCCATCCAAAACCATACAAAATATATCAATACTCATATATTGATAACAACACTAACTTAGTACGGTAATCCAACTCGTTGACATGCTCATCAACTTGTTTATATGATAATCATCAACTCAAGAGCATCATATACAATCCAAAACGAAATCTCAAAGTGAAGAGTAATTACCTTTTTTTTTTTTGAAGGAAAGGATTGATTTCCAAGAATCACCAATGATTTCAAGAACAAAGCTTTACTCCATGATTTCCATCTTTAAAGAGGATCATCCCTCAGTGTTTAGGAACTCCAAATGTTCTCACAAGGTTGTCTCTATCGGGTGAAAGAAAAGAAATGGACGAAATGTTTCATGACACCCGTTTGTCCCTTTATATAGAATGCACCACTAGCGTGCGCTAAACCCTTATGTTTAGCGTGCGCTAGCCTTAGCGTGCGCTAACTGACTTTGTTAGCGTGCGCTATCGCAGTCCAGAGGCTACTGTCTTGCTTCGTAAACTACCTTACGTACGTAATGCCCATGCATTAACGTACGCAAATCATCATGTCTAGCGTACGTAAGTCCTTACTCTTAGCGTGCGCTATCCGAAGTTGACTTACTACAGTGTTCACCTACCACTCGCCCCCACATTCCGACAAAGATCGGCAAGGATAAGATTCCTTATTGATCGATATATAGTTAGCGTGCGCTAAGCCTAATCTTTAGCGTGCGCTAATACTTCAGGACAACAACCGTTGACTTACGAACGTGCGCCGAAGCGGTAGGGTCCACACGCAGATTCCTTCCGATGCACCGCACTAGCGTACGCTAACCTATAAACGTAGCATGCGCTAATCACGCACGATAGCGTGCGTTATGCATGAATATCAGCGTGCGCTAATAAGGCTATACTTAGCCATTTTCCGCAGTTCTTGTCCAACGTCTCGACATACCAAAAACGAACATAAGACACCCTGAACACAAACACTGAATCCAATAATATCATCATACGATATACCCAATATCAAAAGTACGACAACCTGATACACAATATCCTCAAATGTAACTGTCGACCAAATACAACAATTATACCAATACTGACATCTCAGTCCTTCATTTATTTTATCCTTACTGTACAGATTCCATGCTGTACAATATAACTCGGATAAAATAATATCAAACAACAGTAGTAGAAATTCCGGATATTACAATTATTCCCGTGATGTGTCTTACCTAATACTGGTTGTAGATACATAGATGGAAGGTTCTAGATCCTTCTAGAGGTAGTAGGATCTTATTAGATGTCTTACTTTTATCTAGAAATCCTATGTATGGAAGGACTCTCATTGTAATGCCTATATAAAGGCCCCTCTATCAGTATTATGAATACAACTGATTGACTCTATTTACGGTCTTTTACTTTCTCCTGGAACAACTATGAATTTAAATTAGACCACAGATTCTCTATCTCATCTAATATTCATATATCATGTATTTAATGTGTGCACTAGTTAATTGCCATGTTAAAAATCTAATATAGAATTACATATTTTCGTAAAATATTTAATATTATTTTCTGTAAATATCATTCAATTTAAAAACTTTCTTTATTTAAATTTATTAAATATAAATGTGTTTTTGAATAATAATTTATTCTGAAATTATGAAGATCTAGATAAATTTTGGACATACAAGAGGGCAAAAGATTTTTTTTGTAATATATAGTCGATTATATGTACTGATCAATAGCAGTATTATTATTATTATTAAGAAAAATAATAAAATTGTTATAAAACCGAAATATTATAGAGAGAATTTAGAGAAAGAATAGAGAGAATGATTCTGAAATATGTTTTTCATTAATAACTGAAGTCCTATTTATAGGAAAACTTTAGATGGCACAATCGTAATTACATAATTACATCAGGGACATAATAGTCATTCACATATTATAATACATTATCTTGTTACGTATTACGAGAAGTGATATACTTCAACAATTCTTAACACTCCCCCTTGAATGACTATTTACATAAATATCTGCCGAACTAGTTTGAAGAAAAAACCCAATGGGAGAAAAACTCTCAAACTTTTTGTATTGAAGCGTGTGACAATCATATCACGTTGCATCATAACGTTGGTAGGAAACCTCTGTTAGATAAAACTTCAGCAATCTGTAATCTCGTAAATTTGCTCCCCCTTATCTTGATAGTTCTTGTATGAGTATTCTTGTGCCGTCTCAGTAAAACCTCGTGGGACAAAAGCGAGTGAATCATCATGTATATCATTCGTTGTTGGAGTATCCACGTGTTGCCTCATTAAAACCTTGTCAAGAAAACCCAGTGGGAAAAACTTGATCGAAGGAAAAAGAGTACAACTACTCCTTCTGTTTTCAAATCTTTGAGGAATAATCTTGATCTTTATAATTTTCCTCATTATGCTATGAATATGCCTCGTTAAAACCTTATTAGGAAAAACCCAATGGGAATAATCCTAACGAAGGAAAAAGAGTACATTATTCATATTAATACGCCATTCGTGTTGCCTCATTAAAAACCTTGCTAGGAAAACCCAATGGGACAAAACCTCAGTCAAGGAAAAAGAGTGCAACGCATATTTTATAAATATGCCCCAGACATTTCAATAATCCTCCGAGTATCGTATTCAGTGCAATTTGTAATCCCGCACTCATATTCTTTGCAGTACGTTTCAAATCTCTTTGGAGATTCCATATTAGTTGTGATTAAGCTGCCTCGTTAAAAACCTTGCTAGGAAAACCCAGTGGGATAAAACCTTAGTCAAGGAAAAGAGTACAGCATATAATTTTCTTTCACAACACCTTATTTTGAGTGACTACTCGCACTGATAATATGTTTAAAATCTCTTCAGGAGTTACTTTCAGTAAGCCCATATGTTTCATTTTATTATAAGGGCATATATTTCAATTTCGATGGATTTCAATATCCTCATTTCAAAAATCCATATTTCACAATCATGGATTGCAATATCCTCATTTCATTCATAGCGCTGTATTGTGTCGACAATTTCAACATTTATTCCCTGTAGCAACATAACTTGCCGAGATATCTCATTATCTTCCTTTATACTTATGTCTATATACTTCAAAAGTATATGCCTCCTTTTATCATTTACTTTGATTTATATTCGGGAAATTATTTTGTGTTTATCAAAGCAGTTGTAGTTGGTACCAAAGATTAATAATTTATCATGCATCTTTGAACTTCAAGTTTATATAGTTGTGAGGATATAGTGTGATGCATTTCACATATTTCCAACTACTAATACTCCCCATCATGCTAAGAGATTTCTTGAGCACCAAACTCATATGCCAGTACCTCAGTATTCATCTTCAGTCATGGGGGTTTGTATATTATGTTCTCGATATTGGTAGGAGGACTTCGAATAGTATGCCAATTAATATCCCACTTGTATGCGCATATCTTGATCCTTTCTGGGATCTATTCAAGTTTATTTGGGATATATTACTAGCTTAATCTGATATGGAATATATGCTTCAACCATGAGCAAATCATCTCGTAAGTTTCTGATTACGAGTCATATACATATGTGACTATCTAGTGGATCCATAATATCTAGTAGTTCACATATAGAGGAAGTGGGCCCATACTCCCCCTTAATATATTCCAAATTTATTAGGAATTCATTCCCAACATTGGCTATTATTGATATTAATCGAGAACAAATATTTGAAGACATGATGTGTCTATATCATCATATAGATATTTTACCGACATATCACATCATCTTTTCGGTGCCATTATTGCACATCATTATCAACATGGAGTCGCCGCTCCCACATGTCATATTATGTTTATTATTCAAATATAAAATTGTAGTTCATACGCTTCGGGATATGAACTATTCAAACGCGGAGTCAAATCTCATACGCGTAATTTCAATCTATAAATAGATTAGAATTGTATTCACAATCACCCATATCGAGGGTTTGATTATCATAATGGATTCAATGCTTTCTAGTCTTCGCAATATTACCCATCTCTTCCAGTGAATATCATAAAAAGAATTTATCGAGCTCGACTCGAAAGATTAAGGGTGCTAATGAGAAATGGCATCCCAGAAGATATTCGATGGTTAATCGAAGCACATATTCAATTTATCTGGCGAATTTTCAAATTCATTTAAGTACATGCCAGGTACAGGTAGGAGTAATTTTGCAAAGAAACGAAGAACAAAAAGATTAGGTGGATGTTATACATGTGCTCGGTGGACATGTGACACACGGTAAAAATCGGTGGGGTTTGTATCCAAAAATCGAGAAGATAAAATCGCATTTATCAAGGATGGATTGAGTAAGGAATCTATGGATCACAATATCCAACAGATTCTTGATACACATCCCAGTGGATACGTTCATCGTGAACTATTGGCTTTGTGGACACGATTTAAGGAAGAACTGGAACGCTATAGTCATGAAAAATTAGTCTCAAAAGATCCAGTTTGTAAGTCCGTTCTGTCAAATCCGTATAAGGTAAATAGAAAAAAATGCAAGTTGGTGAATATTGTTCCCCAATATTTAAATTTCTCAGCTGCCGATAGATAACGTCATTTTCATTGAAAAATATATTATCATATCTTTCGTTTTCTTCTGCAAATTTGTCAAAAAGAAAATAGTAAAAGCAGTGACTTATCTGCTGCTCATTTTTCAATGAAAATAGTGAAGTCATTTGTCTTCTAGTAAGAAGTTTGTTCTTTAAATTTGGGATCCATAAATCAGGGTTTGTATATCTCATAAAAGTACTTTGAAAATATAGTGTAGAGAGATGGAGTTGTTAGAATCCTCGTACAGATATCATCCAATTAAAACATATATATTTTAGGTGGATCCAAATTGATAGGTCATATCCAGCATATATATATGTCGTATCAATTCGTAACAGAATTAGGAAAATACAAAATCGATATATTGTATGGTGGGAGTAACCATAGATTTTTGGGTTACCTTTTAGAGGCTGCACAAAATGGGAAAATAAGAGTAACAAGTGCCTTACACTTTCCCACACCATATGTGTATATGGTGAATAATAGCGATGCCTTTATTGTACTTCCAGGTGGCTATGGCACACTCAATGAGATATTCAATATCACGTCATGGGCTGAGCGGGACTTCCATACCAAACCTATAGGTTTGTGAATATTAATAATTTCTTCAACGATTTGCTTGCCCTTCTGGATCAAGGCGTAGATCACAAGTTTATCTCTCAGCCATCAAGAGATATTCTTATATGTGCCGACATATTTGTTGATCTACTTATAAAGTTTCAAGCATATATTACAGTTAAGAATTTGTAAGTCAAAGCTCATCAGCCACAGACTATTGGTGCCAAACGAAAAAGAAGTTTAGATTTTTTAGATCTTTCATTATGAACCCTAATGCCAGGGGGCGGCAGAGTTACGGAGTTTTATACTCTCGAGACGCACCCCTTCTTATGGGTTTCATATGTATTTTTCTTTTCGCATATTGTCGAGTGTTTATTTCCTTTTTGGCTAGTTTCAATATTTTCCACTTCGACTGTTTTGTGCTTCTTCCAGCAATAATAAGATCATCTTTTTGCCTCTATGCAAATACATTATTCTCACGAATATGTGATATATGCTTCTCTATTATTCATCACATACATAAATGTAATATCCGCAATTTTCAATTTCGGTAATTTTCTTTTTTCGTTCGTTTTGACAACTCTATTATGACCGTTTCGTCATTCCGAGAATGATTAATTCTTCACTTTTTGTCATCCGAGTTCGTTTCGGTGTTGTTTTGTTGAGTTGCGTGCTTTTTAGCGACTTTTCCGCACTTGAGTTCGATTCTTGCGAATCTCGGTCAAGTTGTTTGAGTTTCTATAAGTTCATTTAATGTTATTATTCATGTTGCGAGCTTTGGTTCGGTGTTTCGATCACGGATCGTGATTTTCGGACGTTTTGGGCCATTTTTGTAATTTCCCAAAGTTTGGGGTAATTACTTCCGTTGTCGAATTCCGACACTTCGGATGGTCGGAATCGTGTGTTCTCTTAGTGCTTGGATTCGTCTTTGTGAGTACTTCGTAACCGTATCTTCGATTTTTACTCGAGTTCGGGTTTCGGGTCCCAGGCCGTCGAGTGGCCACTACGAGTCACGCCGAGCAGGCCTGGCTCGCCGAGTTACGGCCGTAAGGTGCCGTTACGGCCGTAAGGTGTCCGAGTTACGGCCGTAAGCGTGATCGGGTACGGCCGTACGAGCACCGGGCGGATTTTGTGAAGGCCGATTCTGCCGTAAGGTGTGCGAGTTACGGCCGTAAGTGTCCGGCTGGTGCTGGGCAGATTTTTGACGAATGCCGGTTACGGCCGTAAGGCCTGCCGAGTACGGCCGTAAGGTGTCCGAGTTACGGCCGTAAGGCCTGCCGGTTCCGGCCGTAACTCTGCCGGCTATATATAGCCTGGCTCGGCCAGATTTCATTTCCTACCCGATTTTTTCCTTCTTTCGGCGATTGGCGACGGGTGCGATGGGAAATGGAGTTCTTGGCCGATTCTAATCATTTCCAAGGCATTTTGGAAGATCCTTGTTGATTATATCAACATCTAATCCGTGTATTTCGTCGAATCAAGGTATATTTCTTGATTATCCTTCAAGTTGACTTTTTGGAGAAATTGTTCTTGATTTCGTTTCTAATCCGATTTTGATACATCGATTGGTGTAGTATGATGTTATTAATCATGTTCTATGGGTTGTATATCCATATATCGAGTTTGTTTAACTCGATTGACGATTCGAGTGTTCTTGGGAATTATTGAACATTTAGTGTTCGATTAAATGTCCCAATGAGTTTTCCCTTCGATAGTTGTTGGGATTTCCGTTGTTTTGGCCTTGATTCTCGTCGTAACTATGTGTTATTGTTCCTTCCGGAGGTTTATAGGTGTTCGAGGATTCCGATGTTGAATCCCGTTGGTGATTGATGATTCGTGTAGTGTTATTCTCGTAATATTCGTGGTGCTATCGCGTTCTTGATGGTGTTCGAGCGTTCGGGGCTATTCGACCGCGTCCTATTCGTCGTCTCGTTGCGATTGTGATTTCGAGGCAAGTACCTTGTCCATACTATTCTTGTTTTGGGAATATGATTAATCTTGTCGGTATTCTTAGTTTCCCTACGGATTCATGGTATATTTCGTGGTTTTTACGGAATCGAGAGGGTTTGGTTGTGGTCCGCCCTCATTGTTGTTTATATACGAATATACATGAATCGTAGGCGGGTTTTCGGGTGTATTCCAATTCCGTATTCATTTAGAAATGGTTGTGATTGTATTCTTCGAATCGTTAGGTTCGGTTTCATTGGTTCCTAGCGTTCGTCGGTGACCTTTCTTTCCGTTCGTTGCGTCGTCAAATAATTCAAGGCAAGTATTTTCGGAAACCTTTAAGCTTAACATGAAATGGTGATGTATGTTATTTGTGTGTAACTCACCTCGTGTTGGCCCGAAGGGGTCAAGGAGGGAAATCTATGCTGCCGCCCTGGATTTCACGAGTTTCGTACCGCTAGCCAACTCGTTAGGGTCCTTGCAAGGCCTCGAGTGAGAATGTATGCTGCCGCCCTGTTCTCACGGCATAGCATGTGCGTGGTTTTGTTTTTCTGTAATTGTAGCCAACTCGTTAGGGTCCCTGTGAGGCCTCGAGTGAGAATGTATGCTGCCGCCCTGTTCTCAAGGCTAATTGTGGACTGTATGTTTTCCAGAAAAAGACATGTCTAGTTTTGGTTTTGAAATGATATTGGTGCATGTACTATGAAATGTGTAAGCGATTGGTTTGCCTCGAATACTTGTACTAGCGTAATTGCTAACCCCTTTGGGGACCCGTTGTCGGGGAAATTCTTGTTATGGATTTCAGGTTATGTTCAGCCAGATGAGCGGGCGCTGGGATGGTACGAGGATGTCGGCCAAGGTTGTTGACATGTGCAATTGAGTCTTGTTATTTCCTACTATCTCTTTTGATGTGGATATTTTCCAAATTGTAAACTTATAGATTGTACTCGCGAGTACTTAGGCTTTTCCTCTCAGATTGTGATTGGTCTTTGTTGGAGTTACTGTATTTGTCGGTTGATGTTTATTATGCCGGTTGTGCCGGACGTGTTGTTTTATGTTCTTGTTGTTAATAATTGTTTCCTTGCTAACCGAGATGGTTAGTCGAGTGGTGTTTTCTTGTGTTAGCCTGGTGGGTCCCATGTAGGGGTCCACGGCGCTGTAATACACCTCGAATATCTTGGGGGTGTTACATAAAATGGTATCAGAGCTCTAGGTTTATGGATACCTAGGCTTGTTGGTTATTTGGGTCTAGTTGTGTTTTGTTTTGCACATTGTCACACCGCTGTAGGCATCTCGGTACATCCGGTGCTCGTAAGTTCTCCTTACTCGATTCTCTTGTTTTCTCGTATTGAAATTCCACTTCTTGAACTGTGATTGCCTCTCTCGTACTTATCGTCGAGTTGTTTCTCGATCCATCCGGTTTGTGTACTTTTGATTCTAGTATTGCGCCGTCCTTTGTCTCTCTGGAGTATGTGCGCCGTTAAGGCTTGACCGTTTGTCGTTTTGCGAGCCTTCCATCGCTAAACTTCCTAGCATTGGTGAGATCGTTGGTGATCGAAAGATCCGAGTTTTGCTCCGTGGTATATTGTGAGAGGGCTTGACTCTCTAGTCTTTTGTTGTATGATGGAATCTGTGTTTGGTAATTGCGATATATTAAATGTATGTTGAGCCGGATGTACCGATGAGTTGGACACCGAAGGGTGCAGTATAATGTAGAAGTTTTGAACATTGATATGTTCCGGTATAGGTATTGATGGCAGAGTTTGTTGAGAAACTCACATAGCTGGTTTCGACATACGTCCAAATCGGTGATCTTTGGTTACGTTGTTAAACTTGAAGAGATAGTTTGACATATGCTTGGAATTGGTATTTCCGAGTTGCGCTTTTTGAACTGGTGATTTTTGAATGTCGTATATGAGTGTGTCCGGGAATTGTTGGTACTTGGCTAATTATTGTTATTTACAACCAATGTGTTTCTATTAATAATAATACATGCGGCGTGCATGCTTGAAAATCTCTGAGACTTGATCGTATTGTGGGTTTTTGAAAAGTGACATGAATTTGGGCGAGCCAGCCTTGTATTTTCAAATAAAACCTTGAGTCGGTATTTAAAGGTCGTGTTTAAAAGTGTTTTAGGACATTTTATAAAATGCCACCGCTGTTAAGCCCTTGTCGTATTTGAAAGGGTCTTGAAAACGATTTTTAACTTATCGGTTTTATTTTCGAATAACTAGAGTATACGATTTTAAAATCAGATTAGCCTGGGGAAACCTAGGCTGTCGAGTCAAGTTGTGTTTGTTGAGTTTTGTCTCGTCGGATTTTGTCTGACTTAGTCGCATCGCGACGCGTCGTTTGAGATCATTGGTCGTGATTAGTATCGAGGGGTGGTCGTCACTTACGTGCGACCTATGGATGTAAAACTCCCTTCCTTGTGTTGTGCCTCGTGTGACACGAGTTATTTGTATGATTAGTCGTTAAATGATGGAATCCTTCTATGGATTTTGACTTCACGATATGTGTTTATTAGACTCTCGTATTTGGTTTATACGAGGAGTGTCGTCACTGCTGATGTATTTTCGTACCGTATTTTATCCGCTGCGTGAGTTCTTTCAAACGGCTTTCGGTATTTTGCAAACTGAGTTTTTATTTTGTAAAACCGATTCCTTGAATCAAGTTTTGGCATTTTGGCCTTGAATATTTCATGATGGTTTGACAAATGATTTTGTGAGCTTTGGAAAAATATTACCGTCATTGGTCTTTTTAGCATTTTCGAAATGACGTGGGAAATTGTGCTTAGCCTGGTAAATCCTTGTGAGAAAGGTTTACGGCCTGTAATTTTTCTGATGTGTTCTGTTGTTGTCTCTGTGGGTCGTTAGCGCACGCTACGCTTTGCAGCTAGCGCGCGCAAGAGTGCGTTGGTGGCGCGCTAAGGGGAGGATAGCGCACGCCACCTGGTAGTTCGTGGCGCCCAGAGCTACCGGATCGGCCTGAAGTTCTCGTTAGCGCACGCTAACAGTGTATTTTTGGTCAGGAGTTTTGTTCTTGATATCGTTTTCCATCCAGTTTTGATAAACCGATTGTTGTTTTAACGATGTTGTTAAACATATCCTGAGGATTGTATATCATTGTCGTAATTTTGAGCGATTCGATGCGTGTGATATGATGTGTTTAAGTGAATGTTGATACGTGCGAATTTTGGGCATTCTGGCCTATTGTACTTCTGAAAAACCTTGAGCATCTTAGAAAATAAACCTCGAGACGTACTTTTAAAATAAATTATTTTCTCACAGTGCTCTCAAGATGCCTACTAGTGCCACGCTATGTTTCAAAATTATTCTACTTTGAGGATCAAAATATTTTGAGATATTTCCAATGATTTAGAAACGTATTCGCTTAGACCCGAAGGTCGAATATAACTGAAAAGTTTTAATTTAACGAAAGGTGTCTTCATTTTTATCAAACGCAAGATGATTTTTTTTTAGTCTCGATGACGATGTTTGTACTACTTTTTGATATATGATACTCAAGATCAACTGGTGCCTGCAAATTATTTTCAAAAGATGGTTTTTGTTTTCAAAACCTATCATTCCTAATTGTGGTCCGGGAAGATATGTGTGATGTTCGTGCTCTCGTTAGGGTGTTAACCCCCGAGTTGTTGTTGAATTGGTGGTGTGAGCGTTGATTCGTTCGCCACACAGTTGTCGTGGTAGCCTCTGCGAGGGGTGTGATATTGGTATTGGATGTTGTCGCCTCGTAGCGGTTTATGCGTTATCGCATATATGCGAGCTGTTAGAGATCGGGTTGGTATGATTACGGGACGACCAATAAATTGATGCACACAATCTGTTGTTGTCTCTGTGGGTCGTTAGCGCACGCTACGCTTTGCAGCTAGCGCGCGCAAGAGTGCGTTGGTGGCGCGCTAAGGGGAGGATAGCGCACGCCACCTGGTAGTTCAGGGCAGTCCAGGAGCTACTGGACTGGGCCTGAAGTTCTCGTTAGCGCACGCTAACAGTGTATTTTTGGTCAGGAGTTTTGTTCTTGATATCGTTTTCCATCCAGTTTTGATAAACCGATTGTTGTTTTAACGATGTTGTTAAACATATCCTGAGGATTGTATATCATTGTCGTAATTTTGAGCGATTCGATGCGTGTGATATGATGTGTTTAAGTGAATGTTGATACGTGCGAATTTTGGGCATTCTGGCCTATTGTACTTCTGAAAAACCTTGAGCATCTTAGAAAATAAACCTCGAGACGTACTTTTAAAATAAATTATTTTCTCACAGTGCTCTCAAGATGCCTACTAGTGTCACGCTATGTTTCAAAATTATTCTACTTTGAGGATCAAAATATTTTGAGATATTTCCAATGATTTAGAAACGTATTCGCTTAGACCCGAAGGTCGAATATAACTGAAAAGTTTTAATTTAACGAAAGGTGTCTTCATTTTTATCAAACGCAAGATGATTTTTTTTTAGTCTCGATGACGATGTTTGTACTACTTTTTGATATATGATACTCAAGATCAACTGGTGCCTGCAAATTATTTTCAAAAGATGGTTTTTGTTTTCAAAACCTATCATTCCTAATTGTGGTCCGGGAAGATATGTGTGATGTTCGTGCTCTCGTTAGGGTGTTAACCCCCGAGTTGTTGTTGAATTGGTGGTGTGAGCGTTGAGTCGTTCGCCACACAGTTGTCGTGGTAGCCTCTGCGAGGGGTGTGATATTGGTATTGGATGTTGTCGCCTCGTAGCGGTTTATGCGTTATCGCATATATGCGAGCTGTTAACGACTAATCATACACTGTTATAAAGTGGTATGTGTAATATTACGGGACGACCACTTTATAAATTTCCACAATACAAGGACATATATCCACAAGTCCTTTCAATATTTTGGAGGGAATCAATGTACTAATTTATATATTTTAATAAGTTTTGATAATGACAGATATTAAAATGGTTATAATCAACATATCAATATTAGTGTCAAATTGAAGCTCTCGTGAAATGGGTCACGGTGGTATCAAGAAAAATCAATTCTGACATCATATGTATCTTATATGTAAGAAAAACTAAATTAATAATTTAATGAATTAAAAGAATATTATATTTTTTATATTTTTTTTTTTTTTTATTTTTGCGGACAGCCTGCTTCGGCTGCCCCCCCCCCCTTTTTTTTTTTTTTCAACTCTGTAGCAATCGGGCTTCTTCTGGCTTCGTCTTCCGCCCTTTTTTTTTTTACATAGACACACACATATATTGATATATACCGTACCTCATGGCTGCATACAATTGTCGCCGGCCAACACCTCCGGTGCCGCCAAAAAAAAATCCTCCACCGTAGCCTCCGACGGTGTCACCACAGCGACGACAAAGCTCCTCTCGAGCTTCTCAATTAGATCGTGAATGGTGGAATTAGCCAGCCTCTGATACTCATCTTCCATTTTGCTCCCAGAAGTCCCCTGTTGAAGAGCTGATTCAGCACAGACATTCTGGTTTTTGTGGACCTTCTTCAACACAAGGAAGATGAACTTTTTGATAATCGAACATATGATGAAGGTTAAATGAAAAGCTTCGTGTGTATGGTTATTGATAAGGGGAATTTTCTGTTTTGTTGAAACTCTTTAGTAAGAATTAGAACATTCGTGCTGATAACGTGTTATAAAACCGAAATATTATAGAGAGAATTTAGAGAAAGAATAGAGAGAATGATTCTGAAATATGTTTTTCATTAATAACTGAAGTCCTATTTATAGAAAAACTTTAGATGGCACAATCGTAATTACATAATTACATCAGGGACATAATAGTCATTCACATATTATAATACATTATCTTGTTACGCATTACGAGAAGTGATATACTTCAACAATTCTTAACAAAAATTATTAATAATAGTTATTATTATATGTAGGATACTTTGTCAAAGTGTGACCTGGTATTTGGTTTGTGAAGGGCTCTCGGCAAGCAGCAATATAATATTATTGACAATATTAATATCAATAATAATAATAATATAACTACTAATTAATAATGTTAAATAAGATTATATCTTATAATAATAATAATAATATATTACAACAACGATAATGATAATGATAAGATTAATAATAATAATAATGTACAAATATTATTGCTAATATTAAAATCAATTATAATAATAAGATTAGTAATAATAATAACAATGAAGTTATGTATAATATTAATGATAATAATTTATATTAATAGTCATAAGGTTATAATAGTATTATTATTAGTAATAATAAAAATAAGATTAACTTTTAAGCTCGATTAAGTGAACTGAATTTTGTTAAATTAAACTGGACTAAAGTGAACTAAATTAATCTGAATTTTGCCGAAAGCTGAACCAAAGTGCTTAAATTAAGCCGGAAAGAACAGCACCTTAATTTCTTTTGAGTTATTTTACTGGATTAAGTATAAATATGAATATAATGAAAAACTGAATGTATATTGAATTACAAATATGACTAAGGCCTCGTTTGCTGTAACACCCCGAGATATTCGGAATAATTACAGCGCCGTAAACCTGTAACATCCCGAGATATTCGGATTATGTTACAGCGCCGTAGACTCCTACATGGGACCTACCAGGCTACAATAGGAAAAACTCCACCCGTCTAACCATCTTGGTTAGCGAGGATACACAATTAAATAATATGACATATAAAGATACGCCCGAAACTACCGGCAAAATAAGCATCAACCAACAACGTGACAATTTAAAAGTAGTACAACACGGAGTTTGAATCGAAAAGCCTAAGTACTCGCGAGTACAGTCTATCAGTTTATAAATATAGAAAACAACCAAATCGAAATGGACAAAAGAAATAAGTAAACCCAAGTGCACATGTCAACGACCACAGCGACATCCTCGTCTTGTCCCGGTGCTCGCTCGTCCGGATGATCATAACCTGAAATCCATAACAAGAATTTCCCCAAAACGGGTCCCCAGAGGGGTTAGCAATTACGCTAGTACAAGTAATCAAGGCAAACCAATCGCTTACACATTTCATAATACATGTACTAATATCAATTTCAAAAGTCAAAACCAGACATGTCTTTTCCGGAAAATATACAGTCCACAATTAGCCTTGAGAACAGGGCGGCAGCATACATTCTCACTCGAGGCCTCGCAGGGACCCTACCGAGTTGGCTACAATTACAGAAAAACAAAACTACGCACACGCTATGCCGTGAGAACAGGGCGGAAGCATACATTCTCACTCGAGGCCTTGCAAGGACCCTAACGAGTTGGCTAGCGGTACGAAACTCGTGAAATCCAGGGCGGCAGCATAGATTTCCCTCCTTGACCCCGTCGGGCCAACACAAGGTGAGCAAATTACAAACATTATACATTACCATTTCACGTTAAGCATAAAGGTTTCCAAAAATACTTGCCTTGAATATTTTGATGACGCAACGAACGGAAAGGATAATCACCGACGAACACTAGGAATCAACGGAACCAAACCTAACGATTTGAAGAACATAATTACAACCAACTCTAGTCGAATACGGAAATGGAATACACCCGAAAACCCGCCTACGATTCATGTATAATCATACCAAAAATAACAACGAGGGCGGACCAAAACCAAACCCTCTCGATTCCGTAAAAATCCACAAATTATCCATGAATCCGTAGGAAACTAAAGATACTAACAATATTAATCGTATTCATCAAGAATCCACCGACAAAACGGGACTAATCGGAAGAAAAACCCAAAACCCCCAAATTAATCGAAAATAGGTTTCTAGAGATGTTACCTTCGGAGATTCAAGTACTAAGATCCGTAGAACACGCGTTGGATTGGTTGTCCGGGCTTCACGATCAAAAGGAGATGAAGAAAATCAACACTCAAATGATTTGTGAAGGAAGAACTCTCCCTCAAGCTCTCTCTCTCGGTTGCGAGTGAAGAAAAGGGGAAAAATGAGTGAAATGCCGAAAAGCGAATTTATAGGGCGGACAGACTCGGCCGTGTCCGACATGACACGGTCGTGGCGCGATCGGCAGCGAGGGACTCGGCGTGTCCTGCATGACACGGTCGCGCGCCGCGGGGACCTACCGATAGTGACCCGTCGCGGCGCTCGGCAATGACTCGACCGTGTCTGGAACACGGTCGGGCCTCAAGCGATCGCTTAGGCTTATCCGGACGAGTGCAGCACGGGCCGTGTCGGACGACGATCGGAGTCTGAGGCGGTCGCTTCCGGCTTATCCGGACGAGTGCACGGGCCGTGTCGTCTGACACGGCGAAGTCCGGTCGGCAGTGATCGTCCGAAAGCTGAAAAATGAGCGGGTGAACGAAAACGATCATAACTCTCTCGTCCGGACTCCGATTGACTCACCGTTTGAACCATTGGAAGGCTAATTCGATGCTCTATAATATTGCAAGGATTTAGAATTTTTGGAGTTACCAAAAATTAATGGTGATCTAACAAAGTCGAACTCATATGAGGAAAGTTGAAACAATGAACAATAACGAGAATACAGTTCAACAGTTGACAGGAAGGACATACTGAAAGATACACGAGGGTCACTATGACCGAGAAATATACCAAAAATGAAAATACAAGGGAAAGAAAAATACCGGATATTACATTCTACCCCTCTAAAAATAAGTTTCGTCCCGAAACTTAAGAAACAAACAACTCAGGGTACCTAGCACGCATGCTATCCTCGGCTTCCCAAGTTGCCTCCTCGACACCGTGTCTCGACCACTGCACTTTGACCAAAGGGATGGTCTTATGCCTCAGTCGTTTCTCACGATGCTCTAAAATCTTCAAAGGACGCTCCTCAAAAGTAATATCTTCAGCAATATCAATCTCGCCATAATCGATGACGTGACTAGGATCCGGAACATATTTCCTCAGCTGGGAAACATGAAAAACGCTATGAACATGACTCAAGGCCGGGGGTAACGCCAAACGGTATGCTAACCCACCGACTCGCTCGAGAATCTCGAAGGGTCCAATAAATCTCGGACTCAACTTCCCCTTCTTCCCGAAACGGAAAACTCCTCTCGTTGGCGACACCTTCAGCAAAACGTGGTCTCCCACCTCGAATTCTAAAGGTCGACGACGGACATCGGCATATGACTTCTGTCGACTCTGGGCAGTCAACATCCGTTCTCGAATTAATTCTATCTTCCGTCTCGTCTCTAACACGACATCCGGCTCGGTCCCGACTAAATCGGACGCCTCATTCCAGCAAATCGGCGATCGACATCGTCGCCCATAAATTGCCTCATACGGTGCCATCCGAATCGACGCGTGCCAACTATTGTTGTACGTGAATTCGATCAATGGCAAATGCTCCTCCCAGTCGCTACTCCAATCGAGGGCACAAGCACGCAACATGTCCTCGAATGTCTGGATAGTGCGTTCCGTATCCATCGGCGAGGATGGAAAGAGGTACTCAAATGCAAACGGTACCCAACGCGTTATTCACCGCCTGCCAAAAGTGCGATACGAAATGGCCATCACGATCCGAAACAATAGACTTCGGAGTACCGTGAAGCCACACAATCTGTGCGATAAATATAATGTCCAGCTTCTCCGGGCCCCAAGTGTCCTTGATGCCCAGAAAATGTGCCGACTTGGTCAGACGATCAACAATCACCCAAACCATATTCATGCCCGATCTCGATCTCGGCAAACTCGTAATGAAATCCATCGATATATCTTCCCATTTTCATTCCGGAGCGAAGTGATTGCAATAACCCGACTGGTCGCCGATGCTCGATTTTGACCTGCTGACAAGTCAAACATCTCGCCACAAACTGTGCGACCTCCTCCTTCATATCATTCCACCAGAAGTTCCTTCTCAGGTCCTTATACATCTTACTCGAGCCAGGATGAATAGAATAGGGTGTGGAATGGGCCTCACGCAAAATACCCTGTCGCAACCCTGGATCGTTCGGCACACAAAGCCGACTCTGGAATCTCAAAACACCATCCTCGTGAATCACAAACCCAGGAGACTTTCCTTTAAGAACGTTCTCTCAGATTTGAGTAATCATCGGATCCTCTAATTGCTTGACTTAATTTCATCGATCAAAGACGACGAAATTTCTAGGGCACAAAATTGCCCGACAGATCCAGCAAAGAAACCTCAACATCTAACCCGATCAAAGCCCGCCGAAGCTCAGACTGAGGCGTAAGGACCTCAAGCGTTCGCAACGCAATCGGTTTCCGACTCAAGGCGTCGGCCACGACATTCGCCTTACCCGGATGATAAAGGATTTCGAGGTCATAATCCTTAATCAACTCTAACCACCTCCTCTGCCTCATATTCAACTCCCGCAGAGTAAATATGTATTTCAGACTTTTATGATCGGTAAAAATCTGACATGTAGAGCCGAAAAGATAGTGACGCCAAATCTTGAGTGCAAAGACAACCGCCGCTAACTCCAAATCGTGAGTAGGGTAGTTAAGCTCATACGGCCTCAACTGTCTCGACAAGCATAGGCAATGGTCTTGCCGTCTTTGCATCAATACGCACCCAAGACCACGACTGAAGCATCGCTATACACGGCGAATCCCTCGTTGCCACATGGCAACGCGTAACCGGAGCTGAAGTCAAACGCTTCTTCGTTCCTCAAAACTCGACTGCCTCTCATCGGTCCAGACGAACTTCTCAGATTTCTGGAGCAACTGTGTAAGTGGTCGAGCTATTTTTGAGAAACCCTCGACGAACCTACGATAGTAGCCAGCCAAACCCAAGAAACTACGGACCTCCTTCACATTTGTGGGCGATGCCCAATCCAACACTGCCTCAATTTTCTGCGGATCCACTCGAACTCCCTCGGCTGAAATCACGTGACCCAAAAACATCACTTCCTTCAGCCAGAACTCACATTTCGAGAACTTCGCATAGAGGTGCTCGGTCCTCAAAATGTCTAACACTACCCGCAAATGATGGGCATGCTCTTCCTCGTTCCTCGAATGAATAAGAATATCGTCAATGAAGACGACGACACACTTATCCAAATACTCGATAAAGACTTTGTTCATCAACTGCATGAACACCGCCGGCGCGTTAGTTAACCCGAAAGGCATAACTACAAACTCATAATGTCCGTATCTCGTCCGAAAAGCTGTTTTCGGCACGTCGGACTCCCTCACCCGGAGCTGATAGTACCCCGATCTCAAATCAATCTTTGAGAATACCGCCGCTCCCTGCAACTGATCGAACAAGTCGTCAATTCTCGGCAAAGGATACCTGTTCTTGATGGTCAACTTGTTCAGTTCACGATAGTCGATACACAAACGTAGTGAACCATCCTTCTTACGTACAAACAAGACCGGTGCGCCCCAAGGCGAGGCGCTCGGTCGAACATACCCCGACTCAAGAAGTTCACTCAATTGTTTCTTCAACTCTGACATCTCTGAAGGTGCCATGCGATACGGCGCCTTCGAAATCGGAGCCGCACCCGGCTCTAACTCTATAGCAAACTCAACCTCACGATCCGGTGGCAATCCCGGCAACTCGTCAGGAAAAACATCAGGAAACTCACTAACGACTGGAATCGATGAAAGCTCGACTCCACCATTCTCCGCCTTCAAGGCGTAGCACCAATAACCAGTACACCCTTTTCGCAGGAGTCTCATCGCCTTCAAGGCGTTAATAACAAACTTCTGGTTTCTCTTTCGCCCTGCGAAGGAGTGTTCGGTGCCGTCCTCGGCTAACATAGTGATGATTCTCGTGCGGTAGTTCATGATCGCGCCATGCCGCTCGAGCCAATCATCCCCGAGAATCAAATCCTCGCCCTCGATACCCACGACAATAAGATTAGAGAGCCAAGCCCTCTCACAAATAATCACAGAACAGTCCCGGACTTCTCGATCACCGACAATTCTATCACCGCTAGGAAGTTTAACGATGAAAGGCTCACAGGGTGACAAGCAGTCGAGACTCAAACGGCGCACACACTCTAGAGAAATGAATGAATGCGTAGCACCCGAATCAAAAAGTACACCGACAGGATGAGAATGGATATGAACGGTGCACTGCCGCCACGATGCCTTTGGATCATCGGTTCTCTTCATCTCATAGATACGCGGCCGAGCAGAGCCGACATCGAAGCTCCACCCCTAGCGGGCTGACCCGACCCTTACCTCGGCCGGCACTCGGTGGGGCGGCGAGCAATTGAGCCACTGGTTCACACTCGGCTCCAACGGAACTGGTTGAGAAGAACGGGCGCCGCGAAGCCGTTTGATCTGTTCACAAAAAGGGGCCTTGTGGCCTAGCTGTCCACAAGTATGACAAGTAAGCTTCGGACGAGAACACTGCCGGCTCCTATGGCCCTGCACACCACAGTTAAAACATGTGGGTTCATGAGCGGAGGTTCCGGCGGCACCCCGAAAGCTCCCAGAGAAACGAGCCGAACCTCCCGTTGAAATATTTGTAGCTTGAGATTTCTGCTGGCCTCCACTCTTGGGACCAGAAAAATTTCCGACCGACTTCTGCTTCTTGCTCTCACGAGCCAAATCACTCGCCGTCACTGACATATCATAAGCAAGAGCTCGACTCTGATAATCCTTCAAGGTAGTGCAGACGAGTCCAGACATGTAGTCCCGAATAGGCAGCTTCATCCTCCTGGAAAAATGGAAAATTTTGTCGCTCTCAGCAACAACTTGGGTCTTCACATAACCCAACTCCTTGTTAAAGTCGGCAATGGCACGAGATACGGGGATATCCCGTGGTTGAGCATCATAGAAAGCATGCACTCGAGCCTGTCGACCGGCCATGGACAATACTCGGTCTCCATCAACTCCTGAAACTCGGCCCACGAAGCAACATGATCTTTGGGACCAACGGCCTCCCACCAATCTGTAGCATCTCCCGTGAGAAAGTATTGAGCAATAGGGACCTTACGGTCCTCGGGCGATTGGTAGCGGTGAATACTTTGGATATCTCCTTGATCCACCCTTCCCGGCCCGATCGGGTCGAAGCTCCCGAGCGGGAGGATGCATCTTGATGACATCCTGAAGGCCGATCCGCTCCGCCCGATTAGCATGGGCCTGGTTGGGGTTCTGACCACTGAGCTATAGCCGCCATTTGGTTAACCATTTGTTGCATAACCGCAATACCAAGATCGGCGTGCTCTGAGAAGAAGCATGACCGTGACGGTCGTCGGTCTTGCCCGGCTCACGAAGAGTGCGACGTGGTCGCCCACCGGCGCCCCACGTCCTCGGCCGCGTCCACGGCCACGACCACGACCACGGTTTCTTCCGGCATCCATACTGAAGTTGAGAGATAACAGAAGTATATCGATGATGAGTAAGGGAGGAAAAGCAACTACGATTCAAAAGTGGAAATACAATGGAAGAAACAAAAGAGCCGAATAAGAAAACTTACGAGCACTGGAAGTACTGGGATGCTGGCAGCGGTGTGACAATGTGCAAAACAAATACGACTAGACCCAAATAACCAACAAGCCTAGGTATCCATAAACCTAGAGCTCCGATACCATTTCTGTAACATCCCGAGATATTCGGATTATGTTACAGCGCCGTAGACTCCTACATGGGACCTACCAGGCTACAATAGGAAAAACTCCACCCGTCTAACCATCTTGGTTAGCGAGGATACACAATTAAATAATATGACATATAAAGATACGCCCGAAACAACCGGCAAAATAAGCATCAACTAACAACGTGACAATTTAAAAGTAGTACAACACGGAGTTTGAATCGAAAAGCCTAAGTACTCGCGAGTACAGTCTATCAGTTTATAAATATAGAAAACAACCAAATCGAAATGGACAAAAGAAATAAGTAAACCCAAATGCACATGTCAACGACCCTGGCCAGCATCCTCGTACTGTCCCAGTGCTCGCTCGTCCGGATGATCATAACCTAAAATCCATAACAAGAATTTCCCCAAAACGGGTCCCCAGAGGGGTTAGCAATTACGCTAGTACAAGTAATCAAGGCAAACCAATCGCTTACACATTTCATAATACATGTACTAATATCAATTTCAAAAGTCAAAACCAGACATGTCTTTTCCGGAAAATATACAGTCCACAATTAGCCTTGAGAACAGGGCGGCAGCATACATTCTCACTCGAGGCCTCGCAGGGACCCTACCGAGTTGGCTACAATTACAGAAAAACAAAACTACGCACACGCTATGCCGTGAGAACAGGGCGGCAGCATACATTCTCACTCGAGGCCTTGCAAGGACCCTAACGAGTTGGCTAGCGGTACGAAACTCGTGAAATCCAGGGCGGCAGCATAGATTTCCCTCCTTGACCCCGTCGGGCCAACACAAGGTGAGCAAATTACAAACATTATACATTACCATTTCACGTTAAGCATAAAGGTTTCCAAAAATACTTGCCTTGAATATTTTGATGACGCAAAGAACGGAAAGGATAATCACCGACGAACACTAGGAATCAACGGAACCAAACCTAACGATTTGAAGAACATAATTACAACCAACTCTAGTCGAATACGGAAATGGAATACACCCGAAAACCCGCCTACGATTCATGTATAATCATACCAAAAATAACAACGAGGGCGGACCAAAACCAAACCCTCTCGATTCCGTAAAAATCCACAAATTATCCATGAATCCGTAGGAAACTAAAGATACTAACAATATTAATCGTATTCATCAAGAATCCACCGACAAAACGGGACTAATCGGAAGAAAAACCCAAAACCCCCAAATTAATCGAAAATAGGTTTCTAGAGATGTTACCTTCGGAGATTCAAGTACTAAGATCCGTAGAACACGCGTTGGATTGGTTGTCCGGGCTTCACGATCAAAAGGAGATGAAGAAAATCAACACTCAAATGATTTGTGAAGGAAGAACTCTCCCTCAAGCTCTCTCTCTCGGTTGCAGGTGAAGAAAAGGGGAAAAATGAGCTGAAATGCCGAGAAAACGAATTTATAGGGCGGACAGACTCGACCGTGTCCGACATGACACGGTCGTGGCGCGCAGTCGGCCGGCAGGGACTCGACCGTGTCCTGCATGACACGGTCGCGGCGCGAAGGGGACCTACCGATAGTGACCCGTCCGCGGCGCTCGGCAATGACTCGGCCGTGTCACAGAACACGGTCGGGCCTCAAGCGATCGCTTCCGCTTATCCGGACGAGTACGGCACGGGCCGTGTCGGGACGACACGGTCGGGTCTGAGGCGATCGCTTCCGGCTTATCCGGACGAGTACGGCACGGGCCGTGTCGGACGACACGGCCGAGTCCGGTCGGCAGTGATCGGCCGAAAGCTGAAAAATGAGCGGGTGAACGAAAACGATCATAACTCTCTCGTCCGGACTCCAATTGACTCACCGTTTGAACCATTGGAAGGCTAATTCGATGCTCTATAATATTGCAAGGATTTAGAATTTTTGGAGTTACCAAAAATTAATGGTGATCTAACAAAGTCGAACTCATATGAGGAAAGTTGAAACAATGAACAATAACGAGAATACAGTTCAACAGTTGACAGGAAGGACATACTGAAAGATACACGAGGGTCACTATGACCGAGAAATATACCAAAAATGAAAATACAAGGGAAAGAAAAATACCGGATATTACAAAACCCTTTAAGTAAAGATTTACAAGGCTAATTTAAAAGAAATGTAAATATAAGACATCAACATCACGGAAATTCAAGTTTACAAAACCGTACAACTAATTCAACGAGTAATTAATACAACCATATCGAAATGATATTAATAAAACACGCGTACTCGAGTACTGAAATCAAACCAAGAAAACAAATCACCAACAACAACAAACATCACTGAACCCCTTCGTCGTCACGTCGGTACTGTGGTTGTTTCCCTGCTCCTCGACTACCTGAACATCAAAACAATGTCCACCCCCGAAGGGGTTAGCAAAACGATGCTAGTACAAGTATCATTTAAACAAATCAAATATGCATCAACAATGCATAACATGATACACCACACGGACTTCCGCTACTGGAATCCGACAATGCGAATCCACATGATTCCATTAACAAAGCAAGGGTATTCCAATGATCCAGCGCCCTCAGCATAGATCCCAAGATGATCCCGTCGGACCAACACGAGGTGGAAATAACCCGTCCAATGATCCAGCGCCCTCAGCCTAGATCCCAAGATGATCCCGTCGGACCAACACGAGGTGGACATCCGATCCAGCGCCCTCAGCATAGATCGTACAACGTACACAAACACAACTCATGCATACACATATGCCAAATCATTATGTTCATCAACATGAACATACAAACACTAAATAACGAATATCATGACAATTCAACGAAATAAATCTCATGTTCAACAACATGAATAATCACACGCATGCTCAAAATACCAATATTAACATATTACGATACTTGCCTCGAAGATGGCAAGAACGAAACACTTCAATGATCTCAACACACTCGAAGGCCGCCTCATTCGATCAACGTAGCAAGATCGAACCTTAACAAAAGAAATGATATACAAATCATTTCAAGTCGAACGATGGCCTAACAATTCGGTCTACGGCCCAAAAGCTCAAAATATGCAGTCTGCCTGAACCACTTAGCGTACGCTACGTACTCTACGTAGCGTGCGCTAAGCCTGCCTGTTAGCGTACGCTATCGTCTAAGCCTAGCGTACGCTAGCCATAGACTGACAGTTCTCTCTGATTAGTCGACTGACTCGGCTGATATCATAACGTACGTTACGTACTAAACGTAGCGTGCGTTAACTTATCCCCGATAGTGCACGTTAACTTACATATGTTAGCGTGCGCTAACCGTGCATGGCAGATTACTACTAACAGAAAACTGGATTGAATGGTGATGAACTCATGAATTCAATGGTGATAAAACAAGTCATCCCCGAGCATATCATGCTAATAAGGTTTGTGAAAGTTCTATACGTACTAAATGACTATGAGATACAAAGATACGTATAATCATCACAACACCATAGTTCATCTTAGATCTTCAAGGAATATCCTGAGTTCAATCCGCTATATGTCTCAAAACGTACGATCCTTCTATATAAACGCATAAGAACTTGAAAATCTCCATATACTGATCACAAATCGGTTTGAAAATGCTAGGAGTCCAAATACTAAAAAGGTTCGAAGGATTATACGAAGACTAAGTGCCGATACGTCAAAAGTATCCTTTTAACATGAGATGATCGATTATAAAAGAATCTAATAGACTATCAAAACATGATCAAACGTCCTTTAGAACACTACTAATATTGGTGAAGAATCACCTACCTCAAAGTAGTGAAGAACACGGAGGAAATCGAAGCAATCCAACGTCGAAGGCTCGAACACCGATTCTCAATGATCTACAACCTTCACACGAGCTAGGATGCTGATATGAAGTGTTTAGGATGTAGGAAGTTATACTCTAAGTATAAGAATTCGGATGAGGGAGAAGAAAGGACTGAAAATACGAAAAGGATATTGTCCTATTTATAGGAAATGATTATTAGCGCGCGCTAGTCCCTGCTCGTAGCGTGCGCTAACGTCTTACTGACTTCACTGTACTTAGCACTTAGCGTGCGCTATTCACATGCCTGTAGTGTGCGCTAAGGCGTTGACTTGGCTTTTCCCGAAAACCGTCCAGGTTCATCCCGACACAATCCGACCAAGATTCTCGGCCTGATCTCACCTACCACACGTCTCAATCAAATTGACCACTCATAGCGTGCGCTAATGTTCCTTTGTAGCGTGCGCTATGGATCCATGTTAGCGTACGCTACACATAGCCGATAGCGTGCGCTACATGCGCAGAATTACAATTTTTAAATCACATTCATGAAATCATACGCTCAACAACATCGGATTATGAAATACGGAGAATAGTACTCAGACAAAAGTACAATCATTACAATATCACAAGTTTCAAATACATATCAAAAATCTCGGGTATTACATTTGCTACATGTGATATAAGTTTGATTGCTGGGTTATCCTTTTATTTTTTGTGTTTGTTTAAAATATGGACAATCAATTGGGCCTATGATAAGATAAGAGCCCGTCTTTTGTAATTTAAGTTTGACCTGATTGTGAATAACACCCGGAAGGCAGGATTCAATTTCCTACCTACTTATACTTGGGGATTGGGTAATAAAATTCCCAATATAGCCCAATTTTTCCCTCATACTCCATAAAGCAGATCGTGAGATAAATTTAGACGGCATTACAGTCAATATATAAATTTATCATAATCTTAATATGTTGTACCAAACACTACATTACATATATTATGAGATGTATTATTGTAAACCAAACATAATATTGATATATAATTTCGGAAAAAATATCCTAATAGAATGCATCAAACTTTATCCTATCAACTTAAGCAAATGAGGCCAAAAATGAAATAAAATAAGTATTATATAAAACTATCAGGCGAGGGGGGCAAGGACGAGGTAGTGCGGGACGAGGCGGGCGACAGTGAAACCACAACCTACTCCCAATTTTTTGTGATGCGAGTTTTGGGTAGGTCGGGATAAATCTAATACTTGAAACCGCACTGCACTACTATCTTGCGGTTCGGGGCGATTTTTTTGCTCAGTCCTACCCGGAGCATGCCGAGCCAAATGAGTAAAATCTAATAATTTTTCCTTGTTTTTTACTTGCAACATTTCACTGTTTTACACTATCTTTACTAACTTTTGATGGTGTTTTTTACACTATTTTTTTTAAATGTGTTCGAAAATCATGTTTCCATCATTTTCTGGTGTGTATCTTATACCACTATTGGTTAAATTCGATATTATAGATGATAGGGTTATTAGATCTTTCCAGAAACTACAAGATCATAGAATTTCTTTTCATGTATGAAATCTTATGTTTGAATGGACTCTCTTTATACTGTCTGTATAAAAGTCTCATCCGCTAATTTTGGCATAAAATTAACACATCATCACGTCTTAAACTACTCAAATAGCTTCATAGTCGTCTTTGAAGTATTCTTCCATTATAACATGTGTCATTTGCCATGTTTCAACCTTATTCCCTCATTCAATCTTGGGAATACTAAAACAACAAAATAAAACGAGCACCACGATCAGAGTTTTAAGGATCTAGATTATGTCTGGTATATCTCAAATATATAATTGTACTAGGTTTGGTGTCACTCTCTTTTTGATGTATTTTGTTAATTTACATCGATTATTTTTATTAAATTATCTCTAACACATATTATATATATATATATATAACTATATTGGTACATTATATGGAAGTCTAAATCCAATCTCTTTATTATATCGTACTAAAAATTAAATTTGTAAGTCTAAATCAAATATCTTGATGATACCATATTGAATATTTATTAAAGTAAATATAATTAGAGATTAGAAAAAAAGTTAGAGATTAAATATTTACACACACACACACACACACATATATATATATATATATATATATATATATATATAGGGCTTTATTTTCAGACTCTCTTAAATGCGAGAACTGCGAGAACCACCTTTTGTACACCTAATAATACATAATGTACATCATGTCAATGCATACAACTCATACTATAATATCCCTTACTGATGATAACCCCTACTATATATACAACCCCTACTATATAGTAGGGATTATGTATAGTAGGAGTTGTATGCATTGACATGATGTACATTATGTATTATTAAGAGTACAAAAGGTGGTTCTCGTAGTTCTCGCACCTAACAAGGTTCTGAAAATAAAGTTATACTATATATATATATATACATACATACACACACACACACACACGTGGGTTGGTTCGGATAAAAATGAAATTTAAGTTAGAAATAAGAAGGGATAAAGTCTTTTTTGGTCCCATAACTTTTCGCCTTTACCAAAAATATCCCAAGAAATTTCGTTTAGCCAATTACATCCCAATTTTTTCTCAAGTGTACAATTTACATCCCAATACTCGTCGGAGTTGAGAAAACGGCGTCGTTTCCCCCCATGTGACCCGCCCGTGACTTTTAATTTGGGGATTTTTATCTCCGGCGTGATGTGGACAATACGTGGAAGAGATAAAGTCTTTTTTGGTCCCATAACTTTTCGCCTTTACCAAAAATGTCCCAAGAAATTTCGTTTAGCCAATTACATCCCAATATTTTCTCAAGTGTACAATTTACATCACAATTACATCCCAATACTTGAAACATAAGATGTATAAGGACACAAATGAGAACTTTTGGTGGGGAAACATGAAGAAAGATGTAGCGGAGTATGTCTCGAAGTGTTTGACTTGTCGTGAGTTAAGGTCGAGCATCAACGGTCTGACGGAATGCTGAAGCCTCTCCCGATTCCTGAATGGAAGTGGGAGGACATATCGATGGACTTTATCACTAGTATGCCGAGAATCAAGACAGGAATGAGCATGATTTGGGTGATAGTTGATTGTTTAACCAAATCAGCTCATTTCTAGGCATTAAGGACATGTGGGGACCAGAGAGGTTGGCACGAGTATTTATTTCAGAGATAGTCCGATTGCATGGTACGCCGAAGACCATTATTTCTGACCGAGATGGTCGTTTTTTGTCTCATTTTTGGAAAGCAGTTCATAAAGCCTTGGGGACCGAATTGAACTTCAGCATGTAACACCCCGAGATATTCGGAATAATTACAGCGCCGTAAACCCTTTAAGTAAGGATTTACAAGGCTAATTAAAAAGGAAAGTAAATATAAGACATCAATACTGCGAAAATTCAAGTTTATGAAAAGCGTCTGTTGGTTCAACGGGTAATTAATACAACCATATCGAATTAATATCAATGAGACACGCGTACTCGAGTACAGAAACCAGACCAAGAAAACAAATCTCCAATAACAATAAACATCACTGAACCCCTTCGTCGTCACGTCGGTCTTTGTGCATTTGTTTCTCTGCTCCTCGGCTACCTGAACATCAAAACAAATGTCCACCCCCGAAGGGGTTAGCAAAACGATGCTAGTACAAGTATCATATTAAACAATTTGAATATGCATTAACAATACATAACAAGATACACCACACGGACTTAGCTCTAGGAATCCGACAATGCGAATCTACAAGATTCCATTACACAGCATGGGTATTCCAATGATCCACCGCCCTCAGCATAGATCCCAAGATGATCCCGTCGGACCAGCACGAGGTGGAAATAACCCGTCCAATGATCCAGCGCCCTCAGCCTAGATCCCAAGATGATCCCGTCGGACCAACACGAGGTGGACATCCGATCCAGCGCCCTCAGCATAGATCGTACAACGTATACAAACACAACTCATGCATACACAAGCTCGAACCTTAACAAAAGGAACGATATACAAATCATCTCAAGTCGAACGATGGCCTAACAATTCGGCCTACGGCCGAAAAGCTCAAACTAAACAATCTGTCTGGATTTCTTAGCGCGCGCTACGTACTCTACGTAACGTGCGCTAAGACGGGCTGTTAGCGTACGCTATCGTATAAGACTAGCGTGCGCTAGCCACGGTCTGGCAGTCTGACTCGGCTGGTCTTATAACGTACGCTACGTACGTTTCGGGCGTTAACTGAACCCCGATAGCGCACGTTAACTCACACATGTTAGCGTGCGCTAACCTTGCATGGCAGAATACTGCAAACCGAAAACTGGGTTGAATGGTGAAGAACTCATGAATTCTACCGTGATAATACAAGTTATCCTCGGGCATATCATGCTAATAAGGTTTGTGGAAGATTTATGATTATGAAATACCAATATACGGATAGTTATCTCAATATCACAATTCCTCTACGATCTTCAAGAAATAATCTAAGTTCCATCGTATTACGTTCCAAAACACATGATTCCAACGTATACAACGTATCAACTGGGTAATATCCGATTACTGATCATAAATCGATTTGAACATGCTTAGGAGTCCTTATAATAAGATGGTTCAAAGGTTCATTCGATATATAGTACCGATACGTCAAAACTATCCTTCTAACATGTTATGACCGATTATAAACGAAATACTTGCTATCCAAACATGATTCAAACTTCCTTAGGAACATTACTAATCATTGGTGAAGAATCACCTACCTCAAAGTAGTGAAGAACACGGATGAAATGAAGCAATCCAACACCGAAGGCTTGAACACCAATCTCCAATGATATATGATCTTCAATCTCGAACTAGGAGGTTGATACGAAGTGTTTAGGGCGAAGGGAGTTATGTTCTAAGTGTCAGAGTTCGGGTTATGAGTGTAGAGAGAACTGAAATCTCGAATAGGATGCTGTCCTATTTATAATAAATGGCTATTAGCGCGCGCTAGACCCTGTTCGTAGCGTGCGCTAACGGCTCACAGTCTAAACTGTACTCGGCACTTAGCGTGCGCTACGCATATACCTGTAGCGTGCGATAAGGCGTTGACTCGGCTTTTCCCGAAAGCCGTCCAGATTCATTCGACACAATCCGACAAGGGTCCCCCGGCCAGATCTCACCTACCGCATGTCTCGATCAATCTGACCACGCATAGCGTGCGCTAATGATCCCCTGTAGCGTGCGCTATGAATCCCTGCTAGCGTACGCTACACGCAGCCTGTAGCGTGCGCTACATGCACAGAATTTTAATCTCTATAACACATATACGAAATTATACGCTCGACAACAAAGGATTATGAAACACGGAGAATAGTACTCATACAAAAGTACAATCATTACAATATCACAAGTTCCAATTACATAACAGAAATCTCGGGTATTACACAGCACAGCTTATCGCCCGCAGACAGATAGACAATCCGAGAGGACTATTCAAACAGTGGAAGATATGCTAAGGGCTTGTGCCTTAGATTGGTCAACTGACTGGGAAGTTCATCTACCGTTGATTGAATTTACCTACAACAATAGTTGGCATGCTTCTATTAAGATGGCACCGTTTGAGGCATTATACGGGAGAAGATGCAAATCGCCCCTATGTTGGAACGATTCATCAGATTTGGTCGGAACGAAACTAGAATTGATCGTGCAAACTCGAGAGAAGATAGCTTTGATTCACGAAAGGCTGTTGACCGCCCAGAGTCGACAGAAATCTTATGCAGATGTACATCGTCGTCCATTAAAGTTCAGTATTGGAGATCACGTACTTTTAAAAGTTTCTCCTACTCGGGGAATCTTTCATTTTGGGAGAAAAGAAAAGCTGAGTCCGAGATATATCGGACCATTCGAGATCCTCGAGAGAGTTGGAGAGTTGGCATACAGATTGGCATTACTGCCGTCACTAAGCCATGTTCATAACGTGTACTACGTATCCCAGTTACGGAGATATATACCGGATCCTAGTCATGTCATTGATTTTGGCGAGATCGAAATCGCTCAGGATGGAACGTTTGAAGAAAGACCGGTCAGGATACTCGAGAGTCGAGTTAAGCAGTTGAGGAACAAACCAATCGCTTTAGTCAAAGTTCAATGGTCACGCTTTGAGAAAAAATTGGGATGTAATTGGCTAAACGAAATTTCTTGGGACATTTTTGGTAAAGGCGAAAAGTTATGGGACCAAAAAAGACTTTATCCCTTCCACGTATTGTCCACATCACGCCGGAGATAAAAATCCCCAAATTAAAAGTCTCGGGCGGGTCACATGGGGGGAAACGACGCCGTTTTCTCAACTCCGACGAGTATTGGGATGTAAATTATACACTTGAGAAAAAATTGGGATGTAATTGGCTAAACGAAATTTCTTGGAATATTTTTGGTAAAGGCGAAAAGTTATGGGACCAAAAAAGACTTTATCCCAAATAAGAATAAAGTTGGTTCATATATCTTGATTAAATGGGATGCCGAAGATTTATTCTCATGAAAAGTTATGCATGGACTCATTGTTTTAGTGCATTGATATTTTTATGCATATAACGCATAGTTTTAATGCATTAGCATTTTAATACATAAAATGCATATATGTTAGGCTTACGATAATTTGGATCATAAATAACATAAAGATCAATGGTTCAACTTTATTCTTGTTTTTACTCAAAAATCATTCTCATCTCATCCATCCTCCACACACACACACACACACACACACACACACACACACATATATATATATATATATATATATAACAAATTATTTCTATCTATATATATATATGCTAATAATATAAAAAATAGATATAATAAATAGTAAATAAAAATTATCCGTATTTCTCATCTCTCTACCCCAACACACGATATTAATATCAAAAAGAGGTACGATAAAGTAAATTAAAATTATTCATATCTCTATATATAATTATTATATAAGTAGTTCATTATATAGAATTCCAAATACGATGTCAATATATATAAATTTGTGACCATATTAAATTAGTAATAGATATTGAACTAAAAGGATTCATATTTCTTATCTCTACATATATACAATTATTAAAACAAGATATTTGTTAACTCTACTTCAGAAATATACAGTATTAATATAAAAAAGTCATACAATAAGTATTAAGTCAAAATTATTCGTATTTCTTATTTCTAAATATAATTAACATATAAATAGTTTTTGGTTCATTATTTAGAAGTATAAGTACAATGTCAATACATGTGTATATAAATATATATATATATAACAATATTTTAATGCATCGATATTTTGATGCATATAATACATATTTTAATGCATTGCAATTTTGATGCACGAAATGCATATATTTTATGCATAATTAGTACAAAACTCATGCATATTCGTAATTCGCAGGATAAGAACCATTCTCATTTGATCATATATATATATATATATATATATATATATATATATATATTGACTATGGTGGAAATACCCTTAATGGTGAAATCTAGAAACCAATTACATTATTAAGTAATTTCATTGTATATTTGTTATTATTTGTTGCATCAAGCTGGTCGCTAGTATATGCAACAAATAATGCAATAAAAAAATATATAAATGCATATAATTCTATTCATCTACAACCATTAGATCACTAATATCAATGGCCTACAAAAGTTTTTAGATTTCACGTAATTAGTTTTCATATGATCTATTTCATATATATATATATATATATATATATATATATAGGGATAGGTTCAGGTAGGAAAGCTTTTTTTCGTAAGAAATAAGAATGATTCTGGGCCCTTGATCTTTGGTGATTAATGGCTGCGATTTGTGCACGTTGTGCTAAAGAGTTAGCCTAAGTGTGCTACGCGGAATATTTTTGAGGGGATATTTTTGTAATTATACAGATTTTATGTTTGGTATTTCCTACAATCATGGGATTTCATATCCCACTTCTTATCTCTTTCCAAATTTTAGCACCTTTGATAATATTATTTTGATAATTATTGTGATGTCATTTGTGTGATAGTTAGCACTTAAATCTGTAAAATTTTGCATTGTTAATACATTTTATTTCTGTTAATGTTTTAATAGTACGAGTTTAGCATTAAAATGTTATTTGTATTAGCACATTTAATAGGTAATACTAGCATATATGGTATGTAATGCTTGCATAGCAGTTTATGGGATTTACAAATGGAGTCTTATTGTATTTATTGTATTTTTTAGTAAATGACGCGAAAATCATTTTGTACCTATACTTGAAAACGAGTATGATTATTTATCTTCCAAAAAAATAAAGCACAACACATTGTATCAAAATTGACTGTATTGTACACAATAAAGCATAACAAAAAAATCACATAATTGGAATATAACCAGAACCGCACTCTGCTTTCCAATTTGCAGCACACACAAAACAAATGGTTAGCACAACAGTTCCGATTTTTAAAAATAAAAATCAAATAGAAAAAAAAAAGATAATGTTAGTTTTTAAAAAAATAAAAATAAATACACCAAAAATATAAAATATTTGAACGACTAAAAAATATGAAATCCCATAAAAAATAGATATTAACCTAAAATATGAAATCCCATGAATATAGTAACTTCCCATGATTTTAGTAACTTCCCATAAGATAAATTAGTCAAATTACATCGGTACCCCCAATAATTAAATTCGTTAGCACTCCTAGTTTCCCGTGTTAGCACACCAGAACAAAATCTGGGTCATTAATCTCCAAGAATTAATGGCTTACAATCATTCCTATTTCTTACACTTATACCATTTCACTCCATAACTCACCCCTATATATATATATATATAGGAGAGTTCAGATAGAAACTTTTTCCTATATACTAACTAGGAACCAATATGAACCTTTCATTTTTGAAATCAATGGTTATGATTAATTGATGCTTACTAATTTATTTGATTTAATATATTGCCAAAAAGGGTATTGAAGTAATTGACTTTAGACAATAGCCGTTTCATTCCCTAAATTGATGGTATCTTTCCAAAATTAATTATGTTTTAATTAGAGTCCTAATAAATTATATAATCTCATATCGAATTAGGATTTATTATTATATAGCAAATTAGGATTTATTAATACTTAAGCATCAAACTTATCACCAATAAGCAATTCAGAAATATAATGAATAATCATTGTATAACTATTACTATATGAGTACTATATAAGCGTAAAGTTAATTATTAATAAACAATTGGTGAGCAATTGAATAGCAAACTACACAACCAAAATTATAAACAATGCACACACACAATTTAAACAATATATGGACCAGCAATAATAGACATTATAATATTTTGATAAGAAACACAAATAAAAATAAGCAATGTATATACCATTAACAAGCAATAATATACTAGAATTTTAATAAGCAATATATAAGGAAAAGAATAATAAGCAATGCATATACACAATTTAAACAATGTATGAACCAACAATAATAGACATTATAATATTTTGGTGAGCAACACAAATAAAAAATAAGCAATGTATACATCAATAATAAGCAATAATATACTAGAAATAAGGAACATATAAAGAAAAGAATAATAAGCCATGTATAAAGAAAATTTAAGCAAACACACAATGCATGAGTATATAGTTCATAAATATTTTATTTACGCACTGCTTAATAAAATATTATGTACCTAAAAGAAATAATATTGTTGCTAATTGCTTTTTATGTGTTGCTTATTATTGAGTTATGTTAATTGCTTATTGTTGGTTTATGTATTGCTTATATTTTATGCTTGAGTTATGATGATGGATTATTCTGAGCAACTACTAAGCAAACCTCTCAATTTCAGCAATTAAGCAAACCTCTCAATTTCAGTTCAACAAAACTATTGAGCAACTAAGCAAACCTCACAATTTTCTTGACGGAAGTCTACCCATTTATTTACATAATCTAATCATGGAAAGCACAACAATCAAGGGAATTGCAGTATCAAAGAATTAATTACATTATAATATTGTGTGATTCTATATGCCAAAATTACATTATTGCCCCCATAGTTTTCTCCCCAAGGATATTTAGCAATTAAATACGAGAATAATCTACAATTTAAAACTAATCTGCAACGTCCATCTAAAATTAATCTATGATCCACAATAGTTCCTAGTTAACACATAAAGGGTGGTTTCTATTATAACCCCCCATATATATATATATATATATATATATATATATATATATCCAAGTCCATATATAATGTTCATAAGTCAAAACACTCTTTCTTTCTCTTAAACTCCCTAATTTATATAAATCAACCTATTCATCTCAACTCTTTAATTAAAATTACATTTCATACCCAACAAAAAGAATTCCTCAGATTTCATACTAGAAAAAATATGATGCAGTTCGTGTTATGAAATCTTCATCTTAAAACTCCATCCGTATGTACAATATGAATTCTTTGTCTGGATTTTTTATACTCCATTTTTCCTAACCTAGTCGAGTCCCATCTTCCAAAGATCAGTAAGGAACACATGTACTATTTTCTCAAATTAAAATTCATACTCCCGCTTACTAAACTATCTCATCTTTTACGAACCTATTTATGACTGTGGACAATAAAACTCTTGACAAAAAAACTCCAACAAAAAAAATATCGTCACGCAACCAACAACAAAAAACAACCAAGGAGAAAACACCAAGAAGTCTACCTTCTAGTCTCTTTTACCAAATATAATTACCTCTTAATCGGCAACTGATGGTTCATGATTGGGATAAGGAGTTAATCGTCGAAGTCCTCAATTTCATGGAGAAATATGGATGATGATTTGAAACAAATGTAGAAAAAACTAATTCTTTGAGGCAAAGAGTGTTGGGGAATATGTATGTCCTTTTGGCATATGAGTTGTCATGAAAGAGGATGTGGTTATGTTAGCGGGTTCACGAATTTGCGCACGGGTATTGGCTTGTCATGGAAAGATGCCGGGTGTGGTGGAATTTTACACGGGCATTGGTTTGACATGGATGTAGGGTGTGTGGTGGAATTTATACATGGGTATCAGTTTGGCATGAATACAATGTGTGTGTTATGTCGATGGCTGAAGGATTTCCAGGAGGGCGAAAAGTTGGGAGTTGCACCATAAATTTCAGCGGGTTTTTCGATATGTGCCGAGGAAATTCTTAGAATGGTTGATTCTAAGTGGTTAAAATTCTTAGACGGGTTTGTTCTAAGTGTTCTACTCATATGGTGGGGTAGGTTATTCTCTGTTTTGAGAATGATGATTCTTTGGTTTAAGAATCATGATTGTCGGTGAAGACAATGGATTGTGGGTGAAAACGGTGAAGTTTTTATTTATTTAGCCAAGGTGGAGTTTGTTGGAATTTTGGCTATAATAAAAGAGAGTTTCTGAGGGCATCCCATGTAACACCCCCAATCCACTCAGGGATATTACACGCCGTAGACCCTCTCCTCGAGGATCTACCAGGCTGATAACTAAAATCAAACATCTAAACATCGCCTTTAAGGCTAAAATGACTCAGTAGACCGACTTGGTCTTTCAATAATAACATACAACTCATTCCCAAACACATACCCACGCAGGGGTCAAAATAAAATAAACTCCCGTCTAACGGGAAAAGATACCGCATGAAAAGAAAATGCAACTGGACCAAGACGGCATCAACGGAACCTCGTGTGATTAGTATCGTTCATCTTTCATCATCCTTCGTGCCGACCCTGTGCTATGCTCCAAAACCTGAATGCAAAAATAGACATCCACCCCCCGAATACTCGGGGGTTAGCAAAACTCCACTGTTTTGCTAGTGCAAGTACAAGTGCAAAAATACGAGCCATACAATACAAGTTCCAAGAACAATAATAATCAGGAATCCTCAACGATCCAAACGTAAAGAAAAGTACTTCCCGAGGCAAGAGTTTGGGTAAACATTTCCAAAACCGAAAGATCGCAAATCAGGGAAACAATTTACAAAACAGTTTAAAATGCCATCGAGAGTTTTAATAGAAAACAATTTAGGATTATAAAATCCTTCTTTTTCCAAAAGATCGATAGGGTCACACCAAACGTTTGTTTTCGCAAATAGGAAATCACCAACAATTTACGGTCAAAGCCCAACATCCCGTGTCCTCAACGGACTTACCCTCACCGAACCAGAATCCCGCACGCGCATCGCCTAGGACCGGGCCGCTACCACCGACAGCCCACTCGCGGCCTCGAAGGACCCTCCCAGTGGCTAGCGAAACAAATCACACACATCTCACGGTTGGATCAATCGCTTGTTGCATCCTCGCCACATGATCACATGCCATGTGCCACCGTAGATTATCTCGAGCTCTCACGGTTGGATCAATCACTTGTTGCATCCACGGCCACATGATCACATGCCATGTGCCACCGTAGACCTTCAACCATATCCACACATTCACACAAATAACACAATGCAACAAAGATATCCAAACAATTCACTCGAGGCATCAAACACTTAGCAAAACACCACGTCAAACCACAACGCACCGAAATGAAATAGTATACGTCCACACGCAAATGCCAAGTGCATCATCAACACAAAATATATCCATAGGATTCACATAGTCATATACAAGACACAACATTCACAAAACACACGCGTTTTGAAAGCAAGCCTTTAACAAGGCTAAACCGATTCTTTTGAAAACTCATTTCAAACAATCAAACAACCACATAAAGACGATCACCAACTATCATATTCACAAAACATGAATAGTATGGACAAGGTACTTGCCTCAAACCGCACGCAAGTATTCCGACGAACACGGCTCAGCGGAAAGCTTCAAACGCCCAATGCTATCGAAACGGAAGACGGCGGCGAGCGAAAGGGTTCAACACGGTTTCTTCGCAAGAAACACGACCCTAACATCATACAATCAATAAATCATCGACCATACGAGGAAGAATAATCGTAGAACGCCCGAAAACCCCTCTAAGACATTTCTAGGACACCTTCAAGGCGTCGGTCAAGGACTCAACTCAAACAACGAATCGATACGATCCAACCATGGAATAACAAGGAAAAGATATAATACATCTAAATAATCATCAATCCATCAAAATCCTAAGTTAAATCGGATTAATCGGACGAAAACAACAAAAATACCCAAATTCCCCAAAACTAGATTTCTAGGAAATCGGCATTCGGTAGATTGGAGGATGTTATAGGACGGATGATTGATGATATGAACCTCCAAACTTCATGGATTTATTGTCCAACAACATCTCTACGTGATTACCCAGCTCAGTAGCGGAATGGAAGAAGAGAAGTGAAAAATCTTGAAAAAAGCAGCGCCGAGGCCTTTTATAGAGTGTGCCCGTGATGAGAGTCTTTCGGCCCACCTATCGGCCGAAAGGCTTCGGACATGATCGGCCGATACCCATACGAAATGCGGCGGTTGAGTCTTTCGCCCACCCTATCGGCGAAAGGCTCTGGGACGGTGCCCGACGGTGGCAGTCTTCCACTAAAGCGACCATAACTCTCTCGTCCGACTCAGATTGACTCACCGCTTGAACCATTGGAAAGCTAACTCGATGTTCTATAATATTGCAAAGATTTATAATTTTTGGAGTCACCAAAAATTAATGGTGATCTAACAAAGTCGAACTCATACTTAGAAAAGTCGTTTAGTAATCCTGAATTCAACAAAAGCGACACCGAAACCCGAGCACGAATACGAACCAAGATACGGTTACGAAGTACTCACAAAGACGAATCCGAGAGCTAGTAGAACACACGATTCCGACCACCCGAAGGCTCGAAATTCGACAACGGAAGGTAATTACCCCAAACTTTGGGAAATTACGAAAATGGCCCAATGGCGAAAATCACCATACGACAACGAATAATCAAGCGAAGCTCACAACACGTATAACAAAGTTAAGCGGACTTGCGGGAAACTCGAAACAACGATTTCGGATGAGATTCGCAAGAATCGAACTCAAGTGCGGAAAAGTCGCTAAAAGCACGAACTCAACGAAGCGATACCGAAAGCGAACTCGGATGTCAAAAAGTGTAGAATTAATCATTCTCGGAATGACGAAACGGACATGAGCGAGTCGTCAAAACAGACTTCCGCCGAAAAAAGAAATTAGGAAATCGAAAATTGCGGATATTACATTCTACCCTCCTTAAAAGAAGTTTCGTCCGAAACTTAAAACAAGTAGGGAGAAGAAATGTTCCGCGGGAAAAACTCAACGAGATACACAAGAATGCGTAACTAACGCCCAACGGCGAAATGTCACAAACAACGCAAGGGGTATACGGCGTGAAAACACGCTCCACGGCGACCAACACAACGTCGCCGTTAGGGATATAATAAAAACCAACAAGTGACAACGTCATCAAGCGGATGATATAGCCAAGTCAATTATCCGACAATCACAAAACAAAACGAACGAAAATCAATATGATTGACCAACCCAACGGTACATCAATCAAAACGCGAGTCAACCGTGAACAAACACGAAATCCCACCGCCTAAGGGCCGGAAGATCGAAACGAAACTAATTTCCCGAATCAAGGGAATTACGAAGGAGCCTGAATGCTCAATAATCGGAAACGAGAACAAAAACCGAACAAACAAACGATCGAGGCAACAAAAATCGAAGAATCATGTTCGAATCACGAAGAACAATAAAGTTCAAACAATAACTCCCGGGATGATCGCGAGAACTACAAGACATGCATTCCCATAAGATCCATAGGAAAGGGAATAGCGATTGAAAAGTCACAACGACAAAGCGAGTTATTCGAAATGATATCACACTCGTTCGATAAACAAAAACAAGGGCGGGACAAGCTCGAAATGCCAACGAACATAAATGAGTCTACTGAGTCGAAAACATAAGAGTTCCAAATCCGATCCACTTCGAATAAAAGAACTAATAGAACCGGATGATGTCACTCCCGAACAAGGTTCACAAGAATCGAATCGAACAGAAAAGTCACAACGATAACGAGATCAACTCAAAACAAGATCACAGTTCGTTCGGACTATGAAACCGAAATACGGAACAAGTTCATAAAGTACCAACGAACATGAGCGAATCGATAGATCGAGAAAGAGAAAATACGAAGTCAAAATAGTACGGGCATTACCTCACTTCGTCCACGAAATTCACAAAACGGAAGCAAGGTAACAAGACTTTAAACAACCGACACATAACGGAACCATCACCGATGCACACGGTCATACCAAACCAAGCTCTAACAGCTCGCACATGCGCGACAACGCAGGAATCACTACGAGGCGATAATATTCAACACCAACATCCCGCCTCTTACAGGGGGCTAACACAACAAATGTGTGGAAAGCGACTCAACGCTCACACCGTCAATTCGGTCATACTCGGGAGAAAGTATCAAAATGACAACGCGAACATCACACATACATACCCAGCCCTCAAACGGGAATGGATAAGTTTTAAAAACGAAAACCTCATTTTGAAAATAATTTAGAAGAATACTGGTTGATCTTGAGTATCGCCTTTCAAAAAGTACAAACTTGAAACATCGTTATCGAGACATTGGAGAAAAGTATGTCTCGAAATTTATTTTTTTCTAAGATACTCAAGGTTTTCAAAAATCGATAGGCGTAATGCCCAAAACTCACACATACCGACGTTCACTAAAACAACTCCTAGCACACGCATCAAAATGTTTAAAATCAAGACAATACATGTCTTTTAACGAAAATTAACGATAAAATACCACATTCAGAACAAAACCACTGATAAAATACCCTCCGCCTTTGGGTAGTGAACAAGTCGAACGCGTATAAGCACAAAGCTTCCACAAGAGACTTGTAAAGCGTGCAAATCGATTCGAAAATCATCAACAACGAACAAAAACAACAATAAAAAGATATCACAAGCGACGACACTCCTCGTATAAATCAAATACGAGAGTCGACTAAATACATATCGTGAAATCAAAATTCACATAAAATTCCACCACTTAACAAATAATCATAAAAATAGCTCGTGTCACACGAGGCACAACACAAAGAAGGGAGACTTACTTCCACAGGTCGCACGAAGATGATGGCCGCACCTCGATACTAATCACGACCGACACCTCAGACGACGCGTCGCGACACGACTCAGTCAGACAAAATCTGACAAGACAAGACAAGACAAGACCCAACAACACACAACCTGACCCGACAGCCTAGGTTTCCGCAACCTGGCTCTGATACCATTTATGTAACACCCCCAATCCACTCAGGGATATTACACGCCGTAGACCCTCTCCTCGAGGATCTACCAGGCTGATAACTAAAATCAAACATCTAAACATCGCCTTTAAGGCTAAAATGACTCAGTAGACCGACTTGGTCTTTCAATAATAACATACAACTCATTCCCAAACACATACCCACGCAGGGGTCAAAATAAAATAAACTCCCGTACAACGGGGAAAAGATACCGCAGCGGAAAAGAAAATGCAACTGGACCAAGACGGCATCAACGGAACCTCGTGTGATTAGTATCGTTCATCTTTCATCATCCTTCGTGCCGACCCTGTGCTATGCTCCAAAACCTGAATGCAAAAATAGACATCCACCCCGAATACTGGGGTTAGCAAAACTCCACCGTTTTGCTAGTGCAAGTACAAGTGCAAAAATACGAGCCATACAATACAAGTTCCAAGAACAATAATAATCAGAATCCTCAAGGATCAAACGTAAAGAAAAGTACTTCCCGAGGCAAGAGTTTGGGTAAACATTTCCAAAACCGAAAGATCGCAAATAAGGAAACAATTTACAAAAGCAGATTTAAAATGCCATCGAGAGTTTTAATAGAAAACAATTTAGGATTATAAAATCCTTCTTTTTCCAAAAGATCGATAGGGTCACACCAAACGCGTTTGTTTTCGCAAATAGGAAATCACCAACAATTTACGGTGGTCAAAGCCCAACATCACGTGTCCTCAACGGACGTAAAATCAACGAAACATAATCACGCACGCGCATCGCCTAGGACCGGACGCTACCACCGACATCCCACTCGAGGCCTCGAAGGACCCTCCCGAGTGGCTAGCGAAACAAATCACACACATCTCACGGTTGGATCAATCGCTTGTTGCATCCTGGCCACATGATCACATGCCATGTGCCACCGTAGATTATCTCATGCTCTCACGGTTGGATCAATCACTTGTTGCATCCTGGCCACATGATCACATGCCATGTGCCACCGTAGACCTTCAACCATATCCACACATTCACACAAATAACACAATGCAACAAAGATATCCAAACAATTCACTCAGAGGCATCAAACACTTAGCAAAACACCACGTCAAACCACAACGCACCGAAATGAAATAGTATACGTCCACACGCAAATGCCAAGTGCATCATCAACACAAAATATATCCATAGGATTCACATAGTCATATACAAGACACAACATTCACAAAACACACGCGTTTTGAAAGCAAGCCTTTAACAAGGCTAAACCGATTCTTTTGAAAACTCATTTCAAACAATCAAACAACCACATAAAGACGATCACCAACTATCATATTCACAAAACAAGAATAGTATGGACAAGGTACTTGCCTCGAAACCGGCACGCAAGTATTCCGACGAACACGGCTCAACGGAAAGCTTGGCGCCCAATGCTATCGAAGCGGAAGACGGCGGCGAGCGAAAGGGTTCAACACGGTTTCTTCGCAAGAAACACGACCCTAACATCATACAATCAATAAATCATCGACCATACGAGGAAGAATAATCGTAGAACGCCCGAAAACCCCTCTAAGACATTTCTAGGACACCTTCAAGGCGTCGGTCAAGGACTCAACTCAAACAACGAATCGATACGATCCAACCATGGAATAACAAGGAAAAGATATAATACATCTAAATAATCATCAATCCATCAAAATCCTAAGTTAAATCGGATTAATCGGACGAAAACAACAAAAATACCCAAATTCCCCAAAACTAGATTTCTAGGAAATCGACTGGTCAGTAGATTGGAGGATGTTATAGGACGGATGATTGATGATATGAACCTCCAAACTTCATGGATTTATTGTCCAACAACATCTCTACGTGATTACCCCGGCTCAGCGGAATGGAAGAAGAGAAGTGAAAAATCTTGAAGAAAAAGCGCCGAGGCCTTTTATAGTGTTGCCGTGATGAGAGTCTTTCGCCCACCCTATCGGCGAAAGGCTTCCGGACATGATCGGCCGATACCCATACAGAAATGCCGGCGGTTGAGTCTTTCGGCCCACCCTATCGGCCGAAAGGCTCTGACGGTGCCCGACAGTGACAGTCTTCCACTAAAAGCGACCATAACTCTCTCGTCCAGGACTCCGATTGACTCACCGTTTGAACCATTGGAAAGCTAACTCGATGTTCTATAATATTGCAAAGATTTATAATTTTTGGAGTCACCAAAAATTAATGGTGATCTAACAAAGTCGAACTCATACTTAGAAAAGTCGTTTAGTAATCTGAATTCAACAAAGCGACACCGAAACCCGAGCACGAATACGAACCGAAGATACGGTTACGAAGTACTCACAAAGACGAATCCGAGAGCTAGTAGAACACACGATTCCGACCACCCGAAGGCTCGAAATTCGACAACGGAAGGTAATTACCCCAAACTTTGGGAAATTACGAAAATGGCCCAACTGGCCGAAAATCACCATACGACAACGAATAATCAAGCCGAAGCTCACAACACGTATAACAAAGTTAAACGGACTTGCGGGAAACTCGAAACAACAGTTTCGGATGAGATTCGCAAGAATCGAACTCAAGTGCGGAAAAGTCGCTAAAAGCAGAACTCAACGAAGCGATACAAAGCGAACTCGGATGTCAAAAAGTGTAGAATTAATCATTCTCAGAATGACGAAACGGACATGAGCGAGTCGTCAAAACAGACTTCCGCCGAAAAAAAAGAAATTACCGGAAATCGAAAATTGCGGATATTACATCCCACATCGATCAAGTAAGGAAGTTTGGGTGGTCTCCAAGCCTATATAAGAAGACCAAGACTTAGGTTTCTAAGTGCCCCAACCAATACACTTGAAGTGTTTGGTTCTTTCTTTCTCTCTTATGTTTAGAGCGTGAAAGATATGAGTTAAATCTTCGGAGAGTGTGGGTGTAATTGGGGGGGTTGGCTTGAGAGATTAGTCTATGTGATTGTAACAATTTGTCATATAGTGGAGTTTTCTCTCTGGAGGCCCGTGGTTTTTCTCCGGTTTTGGAGTTTCCACGTAAATTCTTGTGTTGTGGATTATTATTATTTTTCATGTTATTTTTCGGTTATTTCTGCTCACCCCTAGTGGATAAATGTGGGATTTGATTTTTTCCCAACAAGTGGTATCGGAGCCCGGGTTGGGTCTCTTGAAATTCTAAGTATGCTCTGTGGTCGCAGCGATGTCTGACCTTCCACATCAGAAAAGATTTCTTGAGCGATGTCCGGGGGTCTCATTTGGAGGCGGTTGTTCATCAGGCTAGGGTGGTTCAAACAGGTGGAGAAATTTGATGAAATGATCAAGTTTGGCTTATGACAAGTATAAGTCGAGGATGTGTTGGTACAATCCGGGTTACACAAGGCTATGAAGGTGAACTGTCAAGATGGAGGTGGAGTTAATCTGGCAAATAACTCCTAATCCGGGCTAACATTGTGACAGTGATGATTTTCTCTTATGAGAAAATGTATGTCCTTTTGGCATATGAGTTGTCATGAAAGAGGATGTAGTTATGTTAGCGGGTCCACGAATTTGCGCACGGGTATTGGCTTGTCATGGAAAGATGCTGGGTGTGGTGGAATTTTACACGGGCATTGGTTTGACATGGATGTAGGGTGTGTGGTGGAATTTACACACGGGTATCAGTTTGGCATGAATACAATGTGTGTGTTATGTCGATGGCTGAAGGATTTCCAGGAGGGCCAAAAGTTGGGAGTTGCACCATAAATTCCAGCAGATTTTTCGATATGTGCCGAGAAAATTCTTAGAATGGTTGATTCTAAATGGTTAAAATTCTTAGACGGGTTTGTTCTAAGTGTTCTACTCATATGGTGGAGTAGGTTATTCTCTGTTTTGAGAATGATGATTCTTTGGTTTAAGAATCATGATTGTCGGTGAAGACAATGGATTGTGGGTGAAAACGGTGAAGTTTTCTTTTATTTAGCCAAGGTGGAGTTTGTTGGAATTTTGGCTATAATAAAAGAGAGTTTTTGAGGGCATCCCACATCGATCAAGTAAGGAAGTTTGGGTGGTCTCCAAGCCTATATAAGAAGACCAAGGCTTAGGTTTTTAAGTGCTCCAACCAATACACTTGAAGTGTTTGATTCTTTCTTTCTCTCTTGTGTTTAGAGCGTGAAAGATGTGAGTTAAATTTTCGGAGAGTGTGGGTGTAATTGGGGGGGTTGGCTTGAGAGATTAGTCTATGTGAGTGTAACAATTTGTCATATAGTGATGTTTTCTCTCTGGAGGCCCGTGGTTTTTCTCCGGTTTTAGAGTTTCCACGTAAATTCTTGTGTTGTGGATTATTATTATTTTTTATGTTATTTCTCGGTTATTTCTGCTCATCCCTAATAGATGAATGTGAGATTTGATTTTTTCCCAACAAAGAGATACTTTCCCCTCATGAAAATGATGTATGAATTACCAATAATGCAAAATTACCTCTAATTCTTATGTTATTTATTATCTCCCTCATTTCATCAATTTCATCCCTATTTTTCATCCATCAATTGAATAATTCTCACACCCCATTTCACAATTTATCAAATATTGTCTAACAGTTTCACATATCACACACACACACTAAATCAACAAAAACTTTTTAAGATAAAAATTATCTGTATCACTGTATGCAATTATCAAAGAGTTCATCATGAGTGTTGGTGATTTTAGTGTCACCATTCATTTTGTGTAATTGGAACTAATATGTGAGCTAAGGGGTTTATAATTCGTATTCTAATATATGATCGGGTATGTGCGGAGTGCACACATGTATAAGATCGAATTATAAGCCGGTACGAACTAATGTCGGGGGTCCGGGGGCAGCGCCCCTAGCGGGGTCCATGGGGCAGAGCCCCTGGCGGTGGTCCCGCTGGGGATTTAGTGATATTTCCGAATTTTAGAGGGAGACTGTGGTAAAATTGATTAATTTCGTTAACCACCCGTTTGATGACCACATTGATAATTGTTATGAATCTTGAATGAGACACGATTCTTCAATTTTAGTTCATTTAAAGCATATATTGAGCTTTGTCAATTGCCTCCGGATGAAGCAGCGAGCAATAGACGACACTGATTAAGTTTAGCGTTCAAGTAAAAAGTTTTGCATGTTGACTATTTAATTTTGTTTTTATCTTGACTTATTAAAATTTATTTTATAATATAATATAACTCATAAATATAGTATTTTATGATATAATATATTGTGTTATAATTGTGAGAATCAGTTTTGTAGCTCTTTAGGATTGGAACATGTTGGGGAAAACTACACAATAATGACGTCACAACGAAACGCGGAAACTCGTTTGACAACTTTTCCAATCTTCAATTGTAACTTCGAGGTTACCGATGGTCCTGGGCAGGACCTTTAAAAGGCCCATAGGGACCTGGGCAAGTCTTGAAACGGCCCTAAGGGACCTAGGCGAGTCTAGAAACGGCCTCGGGGGTGGGGAGATTGGTCAAAAACAACAAACGACCCAATCGAACTGCCCTTTGGGCAGGGTCGGAATAGCTGCCGGCCTTGCTATGGTTACTATTAAAGACTTGGCGACTGGCTTCGGTTTATGGCTGGATGGATCTTCACTCGCTTCCTCGAATATCGAAAATTCATGAAGATATGTGTTACATGAGAATCTTACCCTGCGTATGGGGGCGCTGGGTTGGTGCATCTGTGCTCATTGCAGTAGTGATGTAGTAGGTGTTGGTGGTTGTGATTTTTTAGATCTGTATTTGGCTCTCGGCTTGAGCTTGTTGATTCCAAGACGTTTACTCCTGTCATATCCAAAATGGCTCTGGTTACTTGTTAGTGGCTGACTTGAGTCCAAGAATTCTTCTCAGTGATATCGAAGGTCACGAGGCAGATGCCGGAATGGCCCTTCCCAGTGTACGGCCGGCATTGGGTTGGAGCGGGACCCTAATTTGAGAAGTGTCTTAGTAGGTGCTTGGGTTTTGTTTTAGGATTTGTTTTCAGCCTACTCTTTAACTGTTCGTAAGGTTATGCGATGGTTAGCTTTCTTTGAATGGTTGGATTGGGTTCCTCGAAAGAAACCTTGAATATCGAAGAATCACGAAGATGTGGTGCATATTTGTTCCTACCATGCGTAGGGTGGTTCACATTTCCTCATTGAAGTAGTGAGGAAGTAGGTGTTTATGGCCGATTTTGTGTGACCTGTATCTGGCTCTTGAAGGAGTCCTGTCGTATCTGCATTTCTAGATGCTCAAGCTCTCGCTCCGGATCAAAGACGGATGGCTCATGTTTAATTGCTGGATTGGGAATTTTGAATGAAACCTTGAATATCGAAGAATCATGAAGAAATGCGGTGATTGGTTATACTCTACGTTGGGGAGCGTTGAGTTGGTTTGTATATACGCATTGCAGTAATGAGGAAGTTGGTATTTGTGGCGGATTTTATTAGACCTTATTTGGCTTTTGATATTGTCCTTTCATATCTGCATATTCCAAGATGCTCAAACTCTCGCTAAGGATCATGACGGATGGCTCCTGCTCAATAGCTGGATTGGGAATTTTGAATGAACCCTTAGATATCGAAGAATCATGAAGAAATGCGGTTATTAGTTATACTCTACGTATGGGGGCGTGGAGTCGGTTTGCCTATACGCATTGCAGTAATGAGGAAGTAGGTATTTGTGGGGGATTTTGTTAAACCTTTATTTGGCTTTTGATATGGTCCGTTCGAATCTGCATATTCCAAGATGCTCTAGCTGGCGCTTCAAACTCATTGATGATGGCTCCTGGTGATTTGCTGGATTCAGCTTTGGCTCTGAATCAAGGCCTGATACTCAGTTGGCGCTCAAACTTGACCTAGGTATGTCGTTAAAGTACCTAATTCTAACACAGCTAATGGTGCAGTTCAACAAATATTCAAGCTCGAACCAGACACTCAGCTGAAGATATTTGTTTGTGTCGTATGTCGTGTGGCTATGTTAGGGATTTGGCCTCCCTATAATTTACTTGCTTTCTTGTTCTTAGTTAGCTTGTTTTAATTTCTTTCGGGCTATATTTGGGATTTGGCCCCCCAGAAAAATATCGGCTATGTAAGGGAATAGGCCCCCCCTATCATCTTTGTGCTATAATATATCACTTTTTTTTAAAAAAAAAAATCGAGGTTACCGACGAGTAGAGCAAACAATTACTACTCGACAAACAATACAAATGATATACCAAAAATGATAAATAACGAGATACAATTTTTAGCGTGGAAAATCCCTCAAGACGAGAGTAAAAACCACGGGATCGAAGCCGCTTAAATCCACTATCACCAATTCACAATACACAATCGTCCCTAGTACAAACTAGAGGTATACAACAACAATTTTAAATACTTGGTAATAAACGGTCTTCAAGTATTTGGAATACAACAATAACAACAAGATCGAGAAAAAGAAACACCGTAAATAGCTTATACAAAAATCTAACAAAAATACCCGAACTTCCGGACTCAAACCCTCGATCTATTCCGGTGAAAAGATTTGCCCAATTGCTACCAAGCCCTTGTCAAAAATCACGACGATCTGATCGATACACCTCTGGGAAATCGAACAAGTATTTTCTCACTTTTCTTTTCTCTCTTGTGTGTCTCTCTATTGTCTCTCAAAGTGTAGGTGAAGTATAAAGAAAAAAACGCAGCCCAACTGCTTAAAATAGACCCCAAAACTAGGGTTGATCCCGCGTGCCGCGGCCCGAGCAAGGTGTGCCGCGGCACACTCAGAAAAAATGCCCAGGAAAATCCCAAGGGGCCGCGGCCCGGAGGGCAGGGGCCGCGACCCGTAGTACAGTGGCGGCCAACTTTTGTTGGGTGATTTCAGGGGGCCGCGGCCCGGAATGCAGTAGCTGGGGGGAGATTTTGCACATTGATGTGCCATGGCCCGGAAAGCTTGTGCCACGGCCCGGAGTCCAGTCGACTCCGAGAAGGCCTATATTTCGGAAATAACTCCTACAAATCTCCCCCTTTCTGAAATATAGGAAGAGTTCGTCATCCCGGCGATCGAACAACACACTTTAACCTTCTCTCTACTCAATGCCTAGTTAACATATCAGAACCATTATCATCGGTATGAACTTTATCAAGTTCAAACAAACCATCCTCCAATGCATCTCGAATACAATGATATCTCACATCGATATGTTTTGTTCTTTTGTGAAAAGTCGCATTCTTCGCCAAATGAATCGCACTTTGACTATCACAAAGAACCACGTAATGTCGTTATCGTAAGTTTAGCTCTCATAAAAACTTTTTCAACCATAAGAGCTCTTTACTCGCTTCCACCGCTGCAATATACTCGGTCTCCGTTGTTGACAAGGCAACTTTCTTTTGCAATCTTGATTGCCATGACACGGCTCCCCCTGCAAACGTCATCAAATAACTGGATGTGAATTTTCGGTTATCTTCGTTTCCTGCCATATCCGAATCGAAATAACCAACTAGCATCGCTTTCCCATTTCTAAATGTAATCCCCAATTTAGAAGTTCCCCGTAAATATCTAAATATCCACTGGCTTCCCAATGCTTCTTTCCCGGATTCGATAGAAAATGGCTCACCACTCCCACGGCATGAGCAATGTCGGGCCTCGTACATACCATGGCATATATCAAACTCCCGACCGCAGAGGCATAAGGAACTTTATCCATTTTCTCAATCTCTTCCTTCATCGTAGGGCAATCCTTGCTCGTCAATTTAAAATTGTTAGTAAGAGGCGAATTAACAACTTTAGCTTTGTCCATGCTGAAGCGTTTAAGCACCTTCTCGATATATTGCTCTTGTGACATGTGTAATTTCCGAGCTGCACCATCCCGAGTGATTCTTATCTCAAGAATTTGTTTAGGGGCCCCCAAGTCTTTCATGGCAAAAGACTTATTCAACTCTTTCTTCAAGTTGGCAATCCTTTCGGCATTCTTGCCAACGACCAACATGTCATCCACATAAAGCAATAAGATGATAAAATCATCATCTCCAAATTTCTCGAAAAATACGCAATGGTCCAGGGTCGTCTTCCGGTAGCCTTGCACCCCCATAACTGACTCGAACTTTTTGTACCATTTCCGTGGTGCTTGCTTCAAATCGTATAGACTATTTCGGAGTCTACAAACATAATCCTCTTTCCCTTTGACCTCAACCCTTCCGGTTGCTTCATATAAATCTCTTTATCGAGGTCTCCATGAATAAATGCCGTCTTGACATCCATTTGATCAATCTCAAGGTCAAGACTAGCCGCTATATCAAGGACCAATCGAATCGATCCTATCTTCACAATCAGAGAAACATTCTCGTCAAAATCAATACCTTTCTTTTGACTAAAGCCCTTCATTACGAGTCTAGCTTTGTATCGGGGTAATGAAGTATGTTCCTCTGACTTCACCTTATACACCCATTTATTTCTCAAAGCTCTCTTGCCCTTCGGAAACTTCACCAACTTGTAGGTATTGTTCTCATGCAACGAGCTCATCTCGTCTTGAATGGCATCTATCAACTCCTTCTTGTTCTCATCCTTCATAGCCACCACGAAATATTCGGGCTCTCCCTCGTTGGTGAGTAAGACATACTCATCAGCCGAATAATGAGTGGAGGGATGACGATCCCTCGTCGACCGCCTATGTGGAACAAAAGATGGCATGTTCGTCACGGGTAGCTCGGGATGAACTCCATCGGTATCATCTTGTAGCAACTCATCATTTTCACAGGCATCATGTTGTTCATTATTTTGGCCATCATGTCCAATGGGTGTCTCAACATGTTGTGGAGGAACGAGGTCCAAATCAATAAGATCATAATCATGTTGTGGAGCCGACTCTCCATTCTCAACATCCTTCATCGTTTGATCTTTAACAAAAATAACGTCTCTCAAACAGACAAGCTTCTTGGTTACCGGGCATACAATCTATACCCGAACTCATCAAGCCCGTAACCAATAAAAATACATGGCTTCATCTTGGAATCAAGATTCGACCTCTCATCTTTCGGAATGTGTACAAATGCTTTACATCCAAAAACCCGTAAGTGGCGATATGAAATTTCTTTATCGCTCCACACTTTGTCCGGGACATCAAATTTCAAACGAACACATGGCCTCAAATTAATCACGTGAATCGCCGTGTTCAAAGCTTCTCCCCAAAATGACTTTGGTAATCTGGCATGTGAGAGCATACATCGAGCTCTCTCAACCAAAGTCTACTTCATCCTCTCTGCCAAGCCATTAAGTTGCGGAGTCTTCGGTGGCGACTTTTGATGTCAGATCCCTTGCTCTCGGCAATACTCATCAAAAGGCCCAGTGTATTCTCCACCATTATCCATCCGAATACACTTGAACTTCTTCCCGGTCTCTCTCTCCACCGAGGCATGAAACTGTTTAAAAATATTCAACACTTGATCTTTGATTTAAGGTGTATGCCCACACTTTCCTCGAATGATCGTCGATGAATGTGACAAAATATAGGCAACCACCAAGTGTCCTAGTCTTCATAGGACCACAAACATCGGAATAAATAAGATCAAGAATATTTTCCTTCTGTGAAGGAGTATGGCTCTTAAAAGTGACTCTCTTTTGTTTCCCGGCTAAACAGTGAGAGCACCTTTCAAGATGTACATCGTGAATGTAACACCCCAAATCCACAAACGGGACATTACACGCCGTAGAACCCCTGTGAGGTCTACCAGGCTAACTCAAGACACGTAAACCACAATAATATCCCAAAAAATGCACTCAAAAAGTAAATAAGGCCGTGGCCTCGGCCAAAATATTTTAACAGAGTACATGAAACATAAATTAAATACTAACCAAGTTTAAAAATAAACAGTCTAACTCCAGTACTCAACCAAATGCAATGACAAAATCGAAAAATACAGACTCGAGCCACATCATCATGGCAGCCCATTCTTTGCATGCGCATCCCGTGCCAGCTCCTCAGCTTGACCAGTACCTGAAATGCATAAGACGCATTTCCCCCATTTAAGGGGTTAGCATTCGAATAGCTAGTGCAAGTACACAATTACACAACATTATATACATACGAGATACAACGCAAACAAACCATTTAGGAAAAACATTTGAAATCAATATTCCGGAATATCACATTTACATCTAAAACAGTGTATCCTCAAGTTTTCCATTTCATAACCATCCACACTTGGTAACTCGCGACCGTACCCCTTAGTATCGGCCCCCAGAGGTCCCGTCGAACCGTCCCCGGGTGAGAAACCACTTCCACGGCCGTACCCCTTAGTATCGGCCCCCAGAGGTCCCGTCGGACCGTCCCCAGGTGGAAGAAGATCAACACATGCACCCAAGTCCACTTTCGTGGCCGTACCCCTTAGTATCGGCCCCCAGAGGCCACATATGCCATCCCCGGGTGGAAGAGCAACAATCATAAATCATTCAATAATACAATTTACATCATTCGCATCAAATCCGTACACACACAATGAAATGTAATACATGTACTTGCCTTGGACAACACGAGGCGAAGAAAACGGTGGAAGGAAAAGGTTTCGGTCCGAACGATCTTCACAAATCCGATCCTAACAACAATAGAGACTCAATCAACTACAATTCCACAGAGAAATCACGAATTAAACGGTGTTCTACCCTAAGGAACAATACGTCAAATACTACGGAGGCATAAGGTTCAAATTCGATCAACGAAGGGAAAAACTTGGAATTGATCCGCTAAAGTTCTAGGAAAACATAACACTACGATTACCCAACTATAATTCATCATCAATCGAAGCAAAAACGAAAGGAAAATTGAATAATAGCCAAGAACCCTAAAATTACGTAAATGTCCAATTACCTCAATTCAACGATGGAATGGCGGAAGGAAGATGATTGAATCGTGTTAGAATGTCCAATACCGAGTTATAAGATGCTAGAATTCAATATCCGGATGAAATCTCCTAAAAACCGTGATGAAGGAGTGGAGAGCCGAGAGGAATGGTGAAAATGGGGTTAAAACCCGTGTCTGTCCAATATATACTGGAGAGAACACGGCGCAACAAACGGCCCAAATGGGCCGCTTCGCAAGGCAGCGGGCACCACTGTGCGACACGGCGCACAGACACGGTGCAAAATGTCGCGGGTCTTGTGCCGCTTCGCAAGGCAGCGGGCACCACTGGGCAACACGGCGCACAGACCCGGTGTAGAATGCCGCGGGTCTTGCGCCGTTTTGCACAGGTAAGGCCAGGACAGCCTCTGGACACCAGACAATGCTACCAAAACGGACAAAGACGATAAACCAAAACACGATATGCCGACCCAACGGTCCGGGAACATTACATGCAACGAGAAACAATATCCAAAAATCCAAAATGGTCCGAGGTACACAACCATAATCGAAAGAGGGATAAATTCCCTAAACTTATAAGAAATTACGAAACGGCCCAAACGTCCGAAAATCACGATACAACGTCGGATTAACAATCCGAAACTCACAACAAGCTCCACTCAACCATATGAACTCATGGAAATAGGAAAATAGCGAAATTGAACGAGTTTTATGAGAATCGAATACACATGCGATAAAAAACAACTTAAGAAGAAAATACATGAAAACATCATCGAAACTCATCCAAACGGAGAAACTCCAAGAACAAAATAGATTCAGAATTCCAAAATAGTGCTAAGTGAGTTGTCCGAAATGAACATACACCAAAAATAGAAATTACCAAAAATGGAAAACACGGATATTACATTATCTCCCCCTAAAAATAAGTTTCGTCCCGAAACTTACAACACGAATAACTCGGGGTATCTCAACCTCATACTCTCTTCCGTTTCCCATGTGGCTTACTCGGATCCATGCCTCGACCATTGCACTTTAACCAAAGGAATGGTTTTGTGCCTGAGTTGCTTCACCCGACGCTCTAAAATCTGAATCGGCCTCTCCTCGAAGGTAATGTCGGGCCCCAACTCGATCTCTCCAAAATCAATAATATGGCTAGGGTCCGGTACATACTTCCTAAGCTGAGAAACATGAAATACGTTATGCACGTGGCTCAGGGACGGCGGCAAGCCTAACCGATATGCAAGATCTCCAACTCTCTCTAGAATCTCGAATGGACTAATAAATCTCGGACTAAGTTTACCCTTCCAACCAAAGCGGTAAACTCCCCGTGTCGGCGACACCTTAAGCAACACATGGTCTCCTACCTCAAACTCTAACGGACGGCGATGTGTATCGGCATAAGACTTCTGTCGACTCTGGGCCGTCAACAACCTATCGCGAATCAGAGCAATCTTCTCTCTCGTCTCAACTACCATATCGGGCTCGGTGCCAATTAGCTTGGATGCATCATCCCAACACAACGGCGATCTGCACCTCTTACCATACAATGCCTCAAATGGTGCCATTTTGATCGAGGCGTGCCAACTATTGTTGTACGTGAATTCGATCAGTGGCAAGTGCGACTCCCAATCATCCTTCCAATCTAAAGCACAGTCTCGCAACATATCCTCCAGCATCTGTATCGTCCGCTCGGACTGTCCGTTAGTCTGAGGGTGGTAGGATGTACTGAGTCTCAACTCAGTCCCCAAATTCCGATGAATGGCCTGCCAAAAGTGTGATATAAACCGGCCATCACGATCCGAAACAATACTCTTAGGGGTCCCATGCAACCTCACTATCTCCGCAATAAACACTCGCGCTAGTCTCTCTGGACCCCAAGTGTCCTTAATACCCAGAAAATGAGCTGATTTGGTTAGTCGATGGACAACGACCCAAATCATGTTCATTTCAGTCCGAGTCTTAGGCATACTGGTAATGAAATCCATAGAAATACCCTCCCATTTCCACTCCGGATAGAAAGTGGTCGCAAAAGCCCCGCGGGTCGCTGATGCTCGATCTTAACCTGCTGACATGTCAAACACCTCGACACAAACTCACTAACGTCTGTCTTCAAATTACTCCACCAGTAGTTACTCCTCACATCCTTGTACATTTTACTCGTACCATGATGTATGGAGTAAGGTGTGGTATGAGCTTCACTCAAAATCTTCTGTCTCAGCTCAACAACACTCGGTACACATAGTCTGCCGCGAAATCTCAAAACTCCATCATCCTGAACCACAAATTTAGGGGCTTTTCCCTTCCTCACATCCTCCCTCAACTGGACCAAAAACGGATCGTCATACTGCTTCGCCTTGATATCATTAGTCAAGGACGAAGTGATCTCTAACGCACATAACTGACCCTGAACTCTTTGAACCCAAACCTCGATTTTCTGACAAATAAAATCTCGCTGGATCCTACTCTGTGGTGTAAGTACCTCTAACATCTGTAATGCCATCGGCTTCCGGCTCAACGCATCAGCCACTACGTTAGCCTTACCCGGATGGTAAAGTATCTCGAGGTCGTAATCTTTAATTAGCTCCAAACCACCTACGCTGTCTCATATTCAACTCTTTCTGACTAAAGATATACTTCAAACTCTTGTGATCCTCAAAAATCTTACACGACGACCCATAAAGATAATGCCTCCAGATTTTTAAGGCGAAAACGACCGCAGCTAACTCCAAATCGTGCGTGGGGTAATTAACCTCATAAGGTTTTAACCGGCGGGACGCATAAGCAATAACCCTATCTCTCTGCATCAAAACACATCCGAGCCCGAGGCCCGAAGCATCACTATATACCAAGAAATCTTTGTTCCCCTGAGGCAATGCCAACACGGGTTTGGTAGTTAGTCATCTCTTCAACTCATCAAAACGACACTGTCTGTCTGCGGTCCACTCGAATTTCTGAGTCTTCTGGAGCAACTGAGTGAATGGTCTGGCGATCTTAGAAAATCCCTCAACAAATAGATGGTAATAGCCGGCAAGACCCAGAAAACTCCTCACCTCCTTCACATTCTTAGGCGGTTCCCAAGCCATCACTGCCTCTATCTTCTGTGGGTCTACCCGAACTCCCTCTGCTGAAATCACGTGCCCGAGGAACATCACTTCCTCAAGCCAAAACTCACACTTAGAGAACTTCGCATACAACTGTTCATCTCTCAAAAGGTCTAATAGAATCCTGAGATGTAAGGCGTGCTCTTCCCGACTCTGTGAATAGATAAGAATGTCATCGATAAAGACGACTACGAATTTGTCCAGATACTCAATAAATACTTTGTTCATCAACTGCATGAACACTGCTGGGGCATTGGTTAGCCCGAAAGGCATAACCGCAAACTCGTAATGGCCATATCTCATCCGAAAGGCAGCTTTCGGTATATCGCTGTCCCGAATCCTCAACTAGTAGTAGCCCGATTTCAAATCAATCTTCAAAAAGACTGTCGCCACCTGAAGCTGATCAAACAAGTCGTCAATCCGGGGCAAAGGGTATTTATTTTTGATGGTTAACTTGTTTAATTCTCGATAGTCGATGCATAAACAAAGCGATCCATCCTTCTTATTAACAAATAGTACAGGCGCACCCCAAGGCGATGCGCTCAGTCGAATATACCCTTTTTCTAACAACTCTCCCAACTGCTTCTTCAACTCTAACATCTCCGACGGTGCCATACGGTACGGTGCTCGAGAAATAGGGGCTGCATTCGGCTCTAGATCAATAGGAAACTCCACCTCTCGCTGTGGTGGTAATCCTGGCAAGTCATCCGGAAATACGTCGGGATAATCACTAACAACTGGAATTGACGACAAATCAACTCCACCATCTTCCGCCTTCAGAGCATAACACCAGTAGCCGACATAACCCTGGTTCAGAAGTTTCATCGCCTTCAAGGCGTTAATCACACTCCCCGATCTGCCCGGCTTACAACCGACGAGAGTTTGCTCGGTGCCGTCCTCGGCCACTATCGAGATGGTACGAGTCCAATAGTTCATGATAGCACCGTGACGATCCAACCAATCGTCCCCGAGGATCAAATCCTCACCCTTAAGGTCTATAACAATGAGATTCGAGGGCCAATCCCGACTCCTGATCCTCACTAGGCAATCCTTAACTTCCCGGTCCCCAACCATACGATCCCCGCTGGGCGTACCCACTACAAACGGCTCACACTCAAATAAGCAGTCAAAACCAATACGACTCACACAATCCGAAGTAATAAAGGAATGGGTAGCACCCGAATCAAAAGGCACTGAAACTGGATGAGTAAGGATCTGAGTGGTACCTGACGCCACCGGAACGTCTGCCTCCTCTGTACGCCTCATCTGATACAATTGGGGGTGAACTGAACCTGAACTCGATGCTGTACGGCGATCCGGCTGACCTCGACCCCTACCACGACTCGAACTCTGAGGAATAAAAGTAGCTGGAGTGTTATGTTCTTTCTGATCGGAAGTGGTAGTCGGAGCTCTGGCGACCCTGGTGGCCCTCTCACAATAAGCTGCCCGATGCCCGGTCTGTCCGCAAGTAAAGCAAGTAACTAACGAAAATGGGTAATCCTTCATCAAGTGCTCGGACTGACTGCAATTAAAACAAACTCTCCCACCAGATGCTACAGACTGGACCGAACGGTTACTCTGAGATCCACCGGCCTGATGAAACGGCCTCTTCCCAGTTGTAGGAGCAGAACAAGACCTCGAAAACTGACCACCCTTACCGGCCGAGAATCCGCCAGCAGTCTTCTGCTTCTTAGCCTCTGAAACCGACTCTGATTCCGGGACGGCCATCTCGATCGCTAGAGCGCGATCCTGGTATTCCTTCAAAGTGGCACACATGAGCGGTGCCATACTCTGCCTGATATGCGGCTTCATGCACATATTGAAGTAACGGATTTTATCAGCCTCCGTCCTCACCTGATCTTTCACGAAACCCAACTGCTGATTGTAAGAGATAATAGCCTGAGAAATCGGCACATCTTGGGGTGTGGCAGTGAAGAACTCCACATTTCGGCATTCTTCGACTGGCGGTGGACAATATTTTGCTTCCATAGCAGCCCTGAACTAATCCCAAGTGGCTCGACAGTCTCTGGGTGCAACGACCTCCCACCATTGCACAGCTTCCTTATCTAGGAGGTACTGGGCAATATGTACCCTCCTGTATTTGGGACAAGCTACGGCATCGAAGGTCCTGGACAACTGAAAGAGCCAATTCTACCAACCGAGGGAGTTAGAAGATCTGGAGAAACGAGGAGGGTGCATCTTAGTCACCGTCTGAAGCCACTTACTAGCATCCTCTTCAGGTGTCGGGGGCGGATTCTGGCGTCCACCCTGAGCTATCTGAGCAAGTTGGGCTACTAATTGCTGAAGTACGGCAGTAGCCCCGGCGTCGGTATTATTACCCGACGGCACTGAGTGAGAGGCTGAGTCTGCTGAGGACTGAGAAAGTGAGCCCTCTTCATTATCAGCACCCCAAACACGGCCTCGGCCGCATCCCCTAGCTGGTCTACCACGACCTCTCAACATACTGAAGAAAATATGAAAAGAACAAGATCAGAAAGATTAACAATCTACAAGGTTGGTATCACAATTCTCAATTCCGAACAACACAAGAAAACGAATTCTAAAAGTATAAGAGTTCGAGGAAACTTACAGCCACGGGTCGCACGAAAAGATGGTAGCGTGATAATATTAGACTCAATGACTGACTCTAACGACGCAACTGACAGACCCAAAATTTACCAACAGCCTAGGTATCCAAAACCTAAAGCTCTGATACCATAACTGTAACACCCCAAATCCACAAATGGGACATTACACACCGTAGAATCCCCGTGAGGTCTACCAGGCTAACTCAAGACACGTAAACCACAATAATATCCCAAAAGATGCACTCAAAAAGTAAATAAGGCCGTGGCCTTGGCCAAAACATTTTAACAGAGTACATGAAACATAAATTAAGTACCAATTCATTGCCCACGCAGGGGACTTAAACCAAGTTTAAAAATAAACAGTCTAACTCCAGTACTCAACCAAATGCAATGACAAAATAGAAAAATACAGACTCGAGCCACATCATTATGGCAGCCCATCCTTTGCATGTGCATCCCGTGCCAGCTACTTAGCTCGATCAGTACCTGAGATGCATAAGACGCATTTCCCCCATTTAAGGGGTTAGCATTCGAATAGCTAGTGCAAGTACACAATTACACAACATTATATACATACGAGATACAACGCAAACAAACCATTTAGGAAAAACATTTGAAATCAATATTCCGGAATATCACATTTACATCTAAAATAGTGTATCCTCAAGTTTTCCATTTCATAACCATCCACACTTGGTAACTCGCGACCGTACCCCTTAGTATCGGCCCCCAGAGGTCCCGTCGAACCGTCCCCGGGTGAGAAACCACTTCCACGGCCGTACCCCTTAGTATCGGCCCCCAGAGGTCCCGTCGGACCGTCCCCAAGTGGAAGAACATCAACACACGCACCCAAGTCCACTTCCGTTGCCGTACCCCTTAGTATCGCCCCCCAGAGGCCACATATGCCATCCCTGGGTGGAAGAGCAACAATCATAAATCATTCAATAATACAATTTACATCATTCGCATCAAAACCGTACACACACAATGAAATGTAATACATGTACTTGCCTTGGATAACACGAGGCGAAGAAAACGGTGGAAGGAAAAGGTTTCGGTCCGAACAATCTTCACAAATCCGATCCTAACAACAATAGAGACTCAATCAACTACAATTCTACTGAGTAATCACGAATTAAACGGTGTTCTACCCTAAGGGACAATACGCCGAACACTACGGAGGCATAAGGTTCAAATTCGATCAACGAAGGGAAAAACTTGGAATTGATCCGCTAAAGTTCTAGGAAAACATAACACTACGATTACCCAACTATAATTCATCATCAATCGAAGCAAAAAACGAAAGGAAAATTGTATAATAGCTAAGAACCCTAAAATTATGTAAATGTCTAATTACCTCAATTCAACGATGGAATGGCGGAAGGAAGATGATTGAATCGTGTTAAAATGTCCAATACCGAGTTATAAGATGCTAGAATTCAATATCCGGATGAAATCGCCCAAAAACCATGATGAAGGAGTGGAGAGCCGAGAGGAATGGTGAAAATGGGGTTAAAACCCGTGTCTGTCCAATATATACTGGACAGAACACGGCGCAACAAACGGCCCAAATGGCATCGTGTTCAGCGTTGTATTGCGGGTCAGCGGCCGACCCCTGTGCGACACGGCGCACAGACACGGCGCAAAATGCCGCGGATCGTGCGCCGTTTTGCAAGGCAGCGGGTACCACTGGGCAACACGGCGCACAGACCCGGCGCAGAATGCCGCGGGTCTTGCGCCGTTTTGCACAGGTAAGGCCAGACAACCTCTGGACACCAGACAACGCTACCAAAACGGACAAAGACGATTAACCAAAACACGATATGCCGACCCAATGGTCCGGGAACATTACATGCAATGAGAAACAATATCCAAAAATCCGAAACGGTCTAAGGTACACAACCATAATCGAAAAAGGGATAAATTCCCTAAACTTATAGGAAATTACGAAACGGCCCGAACGTCCGAAAATCACGATACAACGTAGGATTAACAATCCGAAACTCACAACAAGCTCCACTCAACCATACGAACTCATGGAAATAGGAAAATAGCGAAATCGAACGAGTTTTACGAGAATCGAATACACATGCGATAAAAAACAACTTAAGACGAAAATATGTGAAAACATCATCGAAACTCGTCCAAACGGAGAAACTCCAAGAACAAAATAGATTCAGAATTCCAAAACAGTGCTAAGCGAGTTGTCCGAAATGAACATACAACAAAAATAGAAATTACCAAAAATGGAAAACACGGATATTACAGTGAACCCCGGATAACACCTACTTCTTTGACAATAGCGCCATCCATTTCTCGCTCATGTGGCCGAGCCTCTTATGCCATAACTCTGTTACGTCATTATTGTCAATTGTGTTCATGACATTAATCGAGATCTTTGGATTTGTCACATACAGTTTCCCTGTCTTCTCCCCTCTACCGACAATCAAGGAACCTCGAGTGAGTTTCCACACTCTCTTGCCAAAACTGCTATGATAGCCATCATCATCTAGTAAGCCAACGGAAATCACATTTAGCCTCATATCCGTAACATGTTTTACATTACGTAAAACAAGTTCCACACCGGTTTCGAACCTCAAGTGGACGTATCCCACTCCAACAATCTTGGATAACCCATCGTTACCCATCTTGACTATCGCATAGTCACCCGTAGTATAAGAGGAATAAAAATCCCTACGTGATGTAACATGACACGTAGCTCTAGTAGTGGTTCACCCAACTCGAATCATCTCTGGCAAGATTCACCGTGTCATAATCGCAACAAACAAAGAATTCTTCGGTAGTAGTATTTACTTCGGCTTTTTCATTACTACCGTTTTCCTTCTTTTGAGAGTTCTCTCGGCCTTGGCGATTTTTCTTCTTTAATTGTCGGCAAAATTTCTTCTTATGCCCTTTCTTACCACAATGGTAACATTCAATATTGGTATACTTCCCCCTGAAATTACTTCTTTGTGGCCCTCTATAACTCGGACCTATGCTTTGACCTCTCCCCCGGCTTTCAGTAACAAGAACATCCGACTGTGACGAAGATCCATGTGCCTTTCTTCGGACCTCCTCGTTCAGCATGTTCCCCTTAGCAAGTTCCATCGAAATAACACCATCAGGGGCAGAGTTGGACAACGACGTACGAAACGTCTCCCAAGTATCTGGTAATATGTCCAACAACCACAAAGCTTGAACCTCCTCTTTAAATTTAATGACCATTCCGGCAAGTTGATTAATGATGCCTTGGAATGCATTCAAATGATCCAATAGATGAGTCCCATCTTGATATTTTAAGTTCATCATTTGTTTAATGAGGAACAACTTATTATTCCCCATCCTTCGAGCATACAATTGCTCGAGCTTGTGCCACAATTCTCGAGCGTCCTTTTCTCCACTAATATGATTCAACACATTATCATCCACCCATTGTCAAATATAGCCACACACTTGGCGATGCAAAATAGTCCACTCGGCGTCAGAATTGCCTTCCGGTTTGTCTTTGCTAAAGACCGGTAGATAATAATCTTTCACATATAGAAGGTCTTCCATCTTCCCCTTCCATACATGGTAGTTCGAACCATTCAAATTCACCATTCTACTCGTGTTGGCTTCCATCTTACAATTGAGATAATAAACAACCACGAAACAAAAATCCCGTGGCTCTGATACCACTTTGTTGGGGAAAACTACATAATAATGACGTCACAACGAAACGTTAAAACTCGCTTGACAACTTTCCCAATCTTCAATTGTAACTTCGAGGTTACCGACGAGTAGATCAAATGATTACAACTCGACAAACAATACAAATGATATACCAAAAACGATAAATGACGAGACACAATTTTTAGCGTGAAAAACCCCTCAAGACGAGAGTAAAAACCACGGGACTGAAGCCGCTTAAATCCACTATCACCAATTCACAATACACAATCTTCCATAGTACAAACCAGAGGTATACAACAATCTTCAAATATTTAGTAATAAACGATCTTCAAGTATTTGGAATACAACAATAACAACAAGATCGAGAAAAAGAAACACCGTAAATAGCTTATACAAAAAGCTAACAAAAATACCCGAACTTCCGGACTCAAACCCTCGATCTATTCTGGTGAAAAGGTTTGCTCAATTGCTACCAAGCCCTTGTCAAAAATCACGACGATCTGATCGATACACCTCTGGGAAATCGAACAAGTATTTTCTCACTTTTCTTTTTTCTCTTGTGTGTCTCTCTATTGTCTCTCAAAGTGTAGGTGAAGTATAAAGAAAAAAAACGCAGCCCAGCTGCTTAAAAGAACACCCAAAACCAGGGTTGACCCCGTTTGCCATGGCCCGAGCAAGGTGTGCTGTGGCACACTCAGAAAATATGCCCAGGAAAATCCCAGGGGGCCGCGGCCCGTAGTACAGTGGCGGCCAACTTTTGTTGGGTGATTTCAGGGGGCCGCGGCCCGGATGGGCAGGGGCCGCGGCCCGAAGTGCAGTAGCTGGGGGAGATTTTGCACATTGATGTGCCGCGGCCCGGAGTCCAGTCGACTCCGAGAAGGCCTATATTTCAGAAATAACTCTTACAGAATCCATAATGGGTATACATAAAACAAACCAAACTACTAAAAATTAAAATATTTTTGATAGTTTGGTCAGTTTTATATATACCCATTAAGTACCAAATAGGAATTAATTTAATGAAACCAAATCCAACAGTTTCGTTGTGGATCCTATTTGGTACCCCGATTACTGATTAAATAATCTCATCATCAATTTTTTTCAGCAACTATTTTCTGGGTGATAAAATTTGAAAAATAAATTTGGAAGTTTCATTCCGAAAACTTAGAAGATTATTCCTCGTATGATATCAAAAAAAATATATATATACTTTGTATGTATAAAATTTTAAATGAGAGTGACGGAATATAATTTTAAGTAACTATGTGTGTTAGTGTTAGTGTTACAACCAGGACAAAAATATTAATAATTTCTTCCAAGGAATGCTTTACAAACTAAAATCAATTGATATAACATCGAAAACTATTCAATATATTTTGAGAAAAGTATGAAATTAACGTATATATTAAGCAAAACATACAGTAATATCAAAAATAAAAAATTTGATCGTAAACACAATTGGTATCCTTTTGCATGTGCAATGCACATGCATAGAGACTAGTAGATAAAAAGGTTATAAAGTCTAGTTTCCGGAATATCTGATTGTTCGTCCATATCCCTCTTTTTTTATGTGGTACGGAAACCTAATTTTTGCTTGCACGTGTTAACATTTGGTCCAACGAGCTTACTTTACATCCTACACTAGTAGAAAAAACATCAAAGACTTCGGTACGTCTCACTTCGGTAATGTATATTAGCGAAGTAAAAACAAACAACAACTTCGCTTTTCAATTTAGGGAAGTAAACTACACACATAGACTTCAGTAAATGGTATCAAACAAAAAGGCAGGAGCTAGTTAGAAATTTTAAATTCCAAAGACTTCGCTAATTTTATAATTACTGAAGTAAAAAGTGTGAATTTTTTTTTGACGCAATTTTTTAAATATACTTGAGCTCAATTAATTTTCAGACTCCAAAAATGTTTCATACTCCAAAAAAACCCTCTTTCTTCGCCCGCTCATTTCCAATCTCAACCCTCCTTCTTCGTCCGCTCATTTTCAGTACCACGCGATTCTCCAATCTCAACCCTCCGCTCTCCGAGCCGGTGCTCGAAGCCCTCACCCAAGGCAGCTTCGAGTTCTGCACTCCGATTGACGGCCACTATCCTGTTGCTAATTGCTATGCATCGCCGTCGACGCTTCCACCAGCTCGGGAAAAACCCTTGCCTTCGTGCTCCCAGTGGTCGAGATTCTCCACCTAGCAGATATGATACCACTCACTCATCGGATTTGAGTGACTTGGGCATGGAGTACTCGATTTGCCCATCGAAAGAGGAGGGGGCATGCTTGGTTGGGTGAGAAAGGGCCGATGGTATGATTCTTATATTCATCTCTATCACGAACTGTCGGACTCTTGAATTATGGAATTTATTCCCTTCGATATTATCAAATAAAGACTGACTAGGCGTTTCTTTCATTCTTCAAGTCATGCTCTTATAGAGGTTGAATCAAGGAAATGAAAAAATAATGTTATGTAATTAGCGAGACATTTTTTTTTTTTTTTTGCGGTAAAAGGTCGGTGGAAGTATCGGATGGAAGAAGACAACTCAATGTGGATCCAGATTCGATTCGAGCTTGTTTCTTACAATATCTTTGTCTTGTTATTTACATTCTGAATCCATCATATGTGATGTTTTCTGTGACATTTCCCTCGGTTGCATTTTGTGAAATGGTATTCATTGTGAAACATATCAGTGCGAGTTTGAGGAGGCTGCATTTAGTGCTCCATTAAATAAAGTTGTAAGGTGCAAGACCAAATCTGGTTGGCATTTGTTGCAAGCTCTCTCTGAAAGGTAAGATTTCATATGTAAGACGAGTTTTGCAAGAAGCTGGGCATGTAGTTTCTTTGTTTCTTATTTTTTTCTCTTTCTTTATATGCGAGAGGAATCGGTTCTTGAACATATTCATCCAGTGAGCTCCATGAGAAAATGCAAGATCCATCTTTTCTTGACGAGGCACAACTAATTGATGTTAGAGAACCGATGAAGTGTATGTGCATAACTTTTGCTCTTTGCTACATTGATGTTACGTAGAATTTAAAAATAAAGTGAATGTAGTTGGTCAAGAACAATAATTTGGAGACTTTTACCTTTAAACATGCTCATCCACATCCCCCTCCCTTGGGTTCCATGCGTGGAGGATAAGTGTTCTTTGAAGTGAGTGGTATCATATCTGCTACCGGTAAAGGGAGACTAAAGTGTTGTATCGATCGTGTGCTCTTTGATAGCACACTACGGAAGCTGGACTTTGGGGCTCTTATTAAGTCATCTACGGTGGCCGTGCAAGATATTCCTCGCTTGAAATTCAAGCAAACACGAAGGTTAATGGTGATGAAATACTTATCGGTGGTGGTGTTGCTTTGGTATTCGAACCCGTGGATGGCCCAACCTTCCATTTGAGCAGAAATAATGGGACAAAAGTGTTGCATCCGAGTGTTTGTGACTGTGACATCTTGTTCATTGCCTTCCCAAATATGATTCATATGAGTGGCTTGTCTTTGAAGAGGTGTCAATGAAGAAATTGAAGATTGTTTGAAGAGACATCATCGAGATGAGAGAAAGAGCAACAATATTGAGACGCCGCCTCCTCAAATAAAAAGGTCAAGAAGAAGAAAGAAAAAAAGTTAAGGTTGGTGCATTTGTGTTCTCGTTGTATCTCTCTCTGTTTTCTTTTCTTTTCTTGCGATCCTTTTCTTCCATTGTTCAACCTGCAATTTCGGATGTAAGGCATAATATATAATATTAAAAGTATAAAAAAATCACTTAAGCCAAATAACAACAATCAATACGATGAAACATATTCCAAGCAACAACAAATCCAACAACAAGCCCCAGATTTTTATACATACAACTTAAAACACAAGATATAGATTTCAATCTTACGCAGAGCAGGAGCCATAAAATAATTGTTCGTGTTGCAGTTTACTTCTGAAGCTCATTCATTGTCCATATTTCCAAAGGTGTGCTTATGTACTAGTGTACATGCTCTTTAACCTAACATTTCTAGATTTTAATGGTAGCTGATGGTATGAAGAATGTGATGACCCTTGAACTTAGTGGTTTTGTTAACAATCTTTGGGATAATGTGAATGGAGGCTCTGTTTGAAAGGTGGTGATGACCTAATTTTAGGAAGTGAGATAAGTGACTTGAGCAAACTTTCACCCCTTTAGCTTATGGACTTTAAATCATAAAATATTTCCTAGAAAATGATACTTTGCTTTGCTTTGAAATGATGAGAGAATAAAAAGGAGGATGGATGCAAAGACTATGGTAAGAAAAAGTGGCGTACCGATTACGGATTATGTAAAGTTTCCTAAAGCGCACTAGAGTATCTTGACTTCGTGATTTCGGGAATTGGTAGCATCGGTGAAGGACCCCAGTCCCACATTCTTGACTAATTTACGGTGGAACACTAGTAATATCCACTTTTTCCATGTTGAACACCACAGTTTATTGATGATGTTGATTCAAAATTGCTCCCTCCCTCTCTCTCGATTATGTATTGATATAACCTTCAAGACTTATTTTCTTGATTGATTCGATTTATTTTATTTTTATAAATGCGATCAGATAAAGCGGTGTGCGGCTAACTCTGTTTCATGGTGAGTTTCTTTGTCATTAATGGATACCAATTTATACCTTCATTTTATGTTCCACCGTTGTTTAGTTCTTAAGAAAAGCCATCTTTGATCTTCATCAACTTCAATGATCCTGCCATCGATTTTCGGTTTCATGAATGCCTGATATTTGGTGATACTAGTTACCTTTTTTCTCATTGTAAACTCTCTCTCACATCTAGCCGCAAAGGGAGTTTGTTGTTTGTTCTGCTATGTATCTGGTTAAATTCCAAGTCCGTTTCTAAGCCGAGTTTCTTGATTGGAAGTTAATCGATGTCTTGTCATGCTCTCATGTGTTCGGGAGAAATTGGTACTGCATTGGACCTTTGGTTACCACTAACAACGCCAAAAATATTACTACAATGCTACTACTCGGGTATGTTATAGTCAAATCCTAAATACTCGTGTCCATATCCATTTTGTTTCCCCATAAATATGTAGGTCGAGGCATATGATATTTGTCGGATGAAATTGATTTCTATTTGTCCTTATTTTTGAGATCTTTTTGTCTAGATGACCACGAGAATCTCCATTATCCTTTTGGATGATGCTTGATATGGCCGTATGGGTTATGGTTTATCTGTTTGTCTGCTTATTCTTTTCTTCTCTTACAACCGTGCAAGTCTGGACTTTGGAATTGTTCATTTCTTCCGCATGCTCTGAGTCACGACAACTACCCATAAGGATGTAGACCTAGTTCTAACTTTTCATTTCAAAAGCGTGAGGCATTCTACGAATATGGCATGCTTGGTAATCAATTTTCCGAATAGATGAAATTGTTAATGATGTTAACATGTCTTACTTTTGGTTGCAAAAGTTCCACTTAAATCTTGTCTAAGTAAAATACTTGACAAGTGAATCACAGGTGATATTAGATATACGGTATGTTCTTAAATCAAAATAAGATTTCAATAAGTGAAAAGGTCAAGTGGTTCTTGATTTTCCTTTGTTTAGTTATGGACACGTTGAATTCACCACCCACGATGCGGACCAAAAGTATAATCATTGTTTAGTTTTATTTCCAATAAATTTTTGTTGAACACGATAAAGACCTAATTATTTAGTAATTTATTTTCGACCCTTGAACTCAATGGATCAAATTTGCTTGGTCGTGATGTGAAAATTGATTTAGCAAAGGAAAGAGGGAAATAGGTTCATACACTCTGGCGGGTATGAACTTTAAACTCTTTATGTATTTTTGCACTTTGTTTATATATTTAAGAGTTCGACTTTTAATTGATGCATCACTTGTTCTGTATATTTAGCAATGACAGGTCTTACCAAAAGAGTAAGTTCTTTATACCAACACTCTGTAGTTATGCATAAATTATTTATAAATTTGCTAACAAATTATACCTTGGTGGTACCTTGCAGCGACTTATGGCTACTCTCGAGGGACACTTTGGGGAGTGGGGTGAGATTGTAAAACTTAGTATCCCTAAAGATTATGAATCGGTGGTCCAAAAGGGTAAGGTTTATTTGTAATAACGAGTTACATCATATATTTGTTCTTCAAGCTTTTGAGGCTTACATCTCGATGCTTTATTATTGCAATATTTTGAAAAAGTAGAATTTTGAATGGCCACCAATCTGTTCTAAATGGGAGACCCTCGCCATGAATTTTGAAGAATTCAAAAAAATTGTGGTATGTATACATGTTTTGTTACTCAAGTTCCTCACTGGTAGATTGCACCGAATTCATTCTCTGCTTTTGGATGGTAGAATACATTTTCATCTGGTGGAGTTCAATGGGAGGTTGCGGTCGGTAAGTCTCTTGAAACCGATGTTATTCTGTTCTTGAAAGGCAACGGAAGGTCGATTCGAGTTCTTTCATGACTATACCTTTTCTTCTCTCTCGGTAAAAGAAAATCGTTGGCTTCAATTGATGGCAAAGTTTCTATATTCTGCATTTGTGACGAAAATACAGAAGGCACAGCGTCGACAGCAAAGAGAACAGATGCTCCTGGATGTGTCTCGTAGACATTGTGGAAGTTTATTTGATGTTGGCATATTATAGTTATGCCCAATGCAAACTTGTGAATCACGCGAATCTGAATATTTGGCCTTTTTGTACGACAGTCCGCCGTTTATATATGAAATTGTGGTTTATTACTATTATCAATGCTTATGATCTTGTGTTATTAAATTGGGATCTTGTGATTTGAGTTTGTTGGATTTTTAATGAGGTTGATTGATGTATTTGAGGTTGTGTTGTTGAGATATTGTGAATTGAGGTTTTTTATTGGATGGATCATGTTTTTGTACAACAGGGATTCTATATTTACAAATTGAAAAGAAATATGCAATGTGGTTATTTACTTCGGATAAAAAACGAAGTCAGAGATATATAATTAGAAGCGAATAGGAAATATACACTTCAGCGATTATAAAATAAGTGAAGTGGAAGGACCTTTTTTACTTCGCAAACCCCCATATTCGGGTTCTAAAAACCGAGATAGACTTCGGTTATTACGATATTAGACTTCGTCTAATAAGCGAAGTCTAAAGTATACCTTTAACTACACGAACATAGACTTCGGTAATTATAACATTTTTACTTCGGATATTATCCGAAGTCTTTGACGTTTATTCTTATAGTGCTAGGTCTTCAACACACCCCGATTAAGATTTTATTGGATTTTTTTGGACTTTAAAAATCTGGAGGTATTCAATCCGCATTTTGAAAAGTCCTTAAAAATCTTGTTTAGAAACTCCTTAAAAATCATGAGGTATTCAAAACTTCATAGACTTTGAAAGATTTTAAAATCTCATGAATTTTGTAGGATTTTCATTCAAAAATATAAAGAGAAAAATCCTCTAGAAATCTTACCTCATCACACGAGATTTTGATGGACTTTCTCACCTTTTTTCTCTTTGTGCGCGCGACACTTGTAACACCCCGAATCCGCTCAGGGATATTACACGCCGTAGACCCTCTCCTCGAGGATCTACCAGGCTGATAACTAAAATCAAACATCTAAACCTCGCCTTTAAGGCTAAAATGACTCAGTAGACCGACTTGGTCTTTCAATAATAACATACAACTCAATTCCAAACACATACCCACGCAGGGGTCAAAATACAATAAACTCCCGTACAACGGGGAAAAGATACCGCAGCGGAAAAGAAAATACAACTGGACCAAAATGACATCAACAGATCCTCGTGTGATTAGTATCGTTCATCTTTCATCATCCTTCGTGCCGACCCTGTGCTATGCTCCAAAACCTGAATGCAAAAATAGACATCCACCCCCCGAATACTCGGGGGTTAGCAAAACTCCATTATTTTGCTAGTGCAAGTACAAGTGCAAAAATACGAGCCATACAATACAAGTTCCAGGAACAATAATAATCAGGAATCCTCAAAGTTCCAAACGTAATGAAAAGCACTTCTCGAGGCATGAGTTTGGTAAAACATTCCAAAACCGAAAGATCACAAATCAAGGGAAAACGATTTATAAAACAGTTTAAAATGCCATCGAGAGTTTTAATAGAAAACAATTTAGGATTTCCGAATCCTTCTCTTTCCAAAAATCAACAGGGGTCACAGCCCAAAGGTTTGTTTTCGCAAAGAAAAAAAAACGACAACAGTTCACAGGCGCAAAACTCAAGTCACGTGTCCTCGACGGACGGAAAATCAAATACCAACTCGTGAAGTTTTTACTCGTGATTCCTGGACTCACCCATTGGAATTCCCGTCGTGGCCCCGTCGAACCAACACACGGTGAGTAAAATACATTCACTAAATAACATATCACAACACCTAGCATCGCCTTGGGAACAGAGTAATATCATTGATTCCCGCACGAGGCCTCGAAGGACCCTCCCGCGCTGGCTAGCTAAACAAATTACAACACATAGCATCGCCTTGGGAACAGAGTAATATCATAGATTCCCGCACGAGGCCTCGAAGGACCCTCCCGCGCTGGCTAGCTAAATAAATTACAACATATAGCATCGCCTTGGGAACAGAGTAATATCATAGATTCCCGCACGAGGCCTCGAAGGACCCTCCCGCGCTGGCTAGCTAAACAAATTACAACACATAGCATCGCCTTGGGAACAGAGTAATATCATAGATTCCCGCACGAGGCCTCGAAGGACCCTCCCGCGCTGGCTAGCTAAACAAACTCAAGCACGAGTAATATATCACACCGAGGATATCCAAACAATTCACCGAGAGGCATCAACCACTTAGTAAAAACAACACGTCAACCACAATGCACCGAAATGAAACAATATACGTCCACACGCAAATACCAAGTGCATCATCAACACCAAACATGTCCATAAGATTCACATACTCATTCGAGAAACACACCAATCACAAAACACACACGATTTTGAAAGAGGGCCTTTAACAAGGCTAACCAAATCTTTTGAAAACTCGTTTTAAACAATCAAACAAATATATAAAGACGATCACCAATTATCACATTCACAAAACAAGAATAGTATGGGCAAGGTACTTGCCTCGAAATCACAATCGCAACGAGACGACGGATAGGACGCGGTCGAATAGCCCCGAACGCTCGAACACCATCAAGAACGCGATAGCACCACGAATATTACGAGAATAACACTACACGAATCATCAATCACCAACGGGATTCAACATCGGAATCCTCGAACACCTATAAACCTCCGGAAGGAACAATAACACATGGTTACGATGAGAATCAAGGCCAAAACAACGGAAATCCCAACAAACTATCGAAGGGAAACTCATTGGGACATTTAATCGAACACTAAATGTTCAATAATTCCCAAGAACACTCGAATCGTCAATCGAGTTAAACAAACTCGATATATGGATATACAACCCATAGAACACGATTAATAACATCATACTACACCAATCGATGTATCAAAATCGGATTAGAAACGAAATCAAGAACAATTTCTCCAAAAAGTCAACTTGAAGGAAAATCAAGAATATACCTAGATTTGACGAAGAACACGGATTGGATGATGATATAATCCACAAGAATCTTCCAAAATGCCTTGGAAATGATTAGAATCGGCCAAGAACTCGATTTCCCGAGCCTCCCGTCGCGACGCCGAAAAAGGAAGAAAAATCGCGTGGAAAATGAAATCGCCGAGCCGAGCTATATATAGCCCGGCGGGGTTACTGGCCAGAATCGGCGGGCCTTACGGCCGTAACTCGGACACCTTACGGCCGTACACGGCAGCCTTACGGCCATGTAATCGCATTCGTCAAAAATCGCCCGGCCAATGGACACTTACGGCCGTAACTCGCACACCTTACGGCCGTAACCGGCCTTCGTCAAAATCCGCCCAGCGCTCGTACGGCCGTACCCGATCACACTTACGGCCGTAACTCGGACACCTTACGGCCGTAACCGGCACCTTACGGCCGTAACTCGGCCAGGCCAGGCCCTGCTCCGGCCGTGACTCGGCCGTGGCCACTCCGACGGCCCGGACGACCCCGAAACCCGAACCTGAGTAAAAATCGAAGATACGGTTACGAAGTACTCGCAAAGACGAATCCAAGCACTAAGAGAACACACGATTCCGACCATCCGAAGTGTCGGAATTCGACAACGGAAATAATTACCCCAAACTTTGGGAAATTACAAAAATGGCCCAAAACGTCCGAAAATCACGATACGTGATCGAAACACCGAACCAAAGCTCGCAACTTGAATAATAACATTAAATGAACTTGCGAGAAACTCGAAACAACAGTTTCGACCGAGATTCGCAAGAATCGAACTCAAGTGCGGAAAAGTCGCTAAAAAGCACGGAACTCAACAAAACGACACCGAAACGAACTCGGATGACAAAAAGTGCAGAATTAATCATTCTCAGAATGACGAAACGGTCATGAGTGAGTCGTCAAAACAGACTCCGACCAAAAAAAGAAATTTACCGAAAATCGAAAATTGCGGATATTACATTCTACCCTCCTTAAAAGAAGTTTCGTCCCGAAACTTAAAACAAGTAGGGGGAGCAATATACCCGCCAGGAAAACTCGACGAGATACACAAAAATAGAAAACTCGCGCCCAACGGCGAAACGCTGCAAGAAACGCAAAGAGACATACGGCGTGACAACACGCTCCACGACGACCAACACAATGTCACCGTTAGGGATACAATAAAACCAACAAATGACAAGCGTCATCAAACGGATAATATAGCCAAGTCAATTATCCGACAATCACAAAACACAACGAGCGAAAGTCGTATGATTGACCAACCCAACGGTACATCAATCAAACGCGAGCCAATCGTTGAACTAATCTCGAATTCCACCGCCCAAGGGTTGGAAGATCGAAACGAGACTAATTTCCCAAACTTAAGGGAATTAGGAAGGAGCCCGAATGCTCAACGATCACGAAAGGAGGACAAAAACCGAACAAACAAACGACCGAACCACAACGGTCGAGACAACAAAAGCGACGATCATGTTCGAATCACGAAGAACAATAAGGTTCAACCGACAACTCCGAGGTTCACATCTCGACTCGAGACAAAACATGATCCGGTGAAAACAACAAGATGCACACTCGCATAAGATCCACAGGAAAGGGAATAACAATTGAAAAGTCACATCGACGAATGAGTAATTCCGAAATAATACCACCCTCGTTCGATCAACAAAAGCAAGGGCGGGACAAGCTCGAGAAAATGTCAATGAACATAAGCGAGTCGGCCAGTCGAAAATACGAAGTTCCACATCCGATCCACTTCGAATAAGAGAACTAGTAAAACCAGATGATGTCACTTCCGAACAAGGTTCACAAGAATCGAACCGAACTCGAAAAAGTCACAGCGATAACCAGATTGACCCAAAACAAGATCACAGCTCGTTCGAATGACGAAACCGAAATACAGAACAAGTTCAGAAAGTATCAACAAAAACGAGCGAGTCGATAGACTCGAGAAAGAGAAAATGTAGAAGCCAAAAATAATACGGGTATTATATACGACCTCTTCTAAAAGAAGGTCGTCCCCGCTACTCACAATAACGAAATCAAGGAGACGACACAACAGGCAATCGACAGAAACATCCTTCAAAGGCCTCTCAAAGCCGATTCTGATATCTGTGCTGAAGCGCGAACTCCGAAAGTCTCGGTAGCCAATTCGCAAAACTGAATTCGGTGACCCTCGAGTCCACACTCGAAATGTGTTACTGACGAGAAGGACAAATTGCACGTACATTCCCCCGGCACATCACGGTTGAAATGCCTCGGCTCGGCATACCGAAAATACAAATGCTAGATACAATGGAACATAACACCGCAAAACAACATACCGGAGATGCCAACTCAGCACAACAAGGAATCATAACACATATGACATACAATGATTTCCATCGTAAAGCAACAGGCATACTAAAATCATAGCAACGACGGTATCGTTCAGCAATCTCAACGGCCCGAACGATAACCAGCACATAATCACAAAACATCATGGAATAATCACACATATACACGAACATAAAAACCCAAGCTTCAACACCTCACACTCGTGTGGGACACGCAATCCACCACGAGATGACAACCATTAAGTACCGGTTCACACCTCTCACAGAGGGCTAGTACAACAAATACGTGGCAACGCCTCAACGTTCATGCCACCAACTCGATCATAATTCGGAGGCTAACACCCTAACAACAATACAAACATCATACACACTTTCTCCGACCAAAAGCAGGAAATGATGGGTTTTAAAACGAAAACCACCTTTTGAAGACAGTTTGGAAACACCAGTTGATCTTGAGTATCATTTTACAAAAAGTTGAACAAACATCATTTCCGAGACTTTGAAAATCATCTTGCGTTTGAACAAAAATGAGGACACCTTTCTTTTAGTGAAAACTTTCCAAATATTCGACCCTCGGATCTAAGTAAAAGTGTTTCTAAAACAATGAAAATATCTCAAAACATTTTGGTCCTCGAGGTAGAAGAATTTTGAAACAGATTGTGGCACCGTAGAAGTACCGCGAGAAAACAATTCATTTTAAACGTATGTCTCGAAATTTATTTCTAAGATACTCAAGTTTTTGAAACTAATTCAATGCCAAAAAGGACGATGCCAAAAAGGCTAGAATGCCCAAAAATTTCAGGTAATCACACGGAACATCATAGCGCTGTGGGTCCCGCATCGGAACCCCAGGCTAAAAACCATTTACAAAAATGCCAAAAAGGCCGATGACGGTAATGTTTCAAAAACTCACAAAAGCCATTTTACAACATGCTAAATACCGTCATAAGAATTTTTCCAAAACGACCAATGCCACAATGCCAAAAACTCGGTTAAGGGAATCGATTTTCGAAATAAAACTCGGTCGGTAAAATACCGGAAGTCATTACAAAAGAACTCACGCAGCGGATAAAAGAAATACAGTTCAACATGCATAATCTATCAACACTACTCCTCATATGAACGAAATATTAGAGTCAAGTAACCACATATCACGAAATCAAAATTCATAAAAGGATTCCGTCACTTAACAAATAATCATAAAAATAGCTCGTGTCACACGAGGCACAACACAAAGAAGGGAGACTTACAGCCACAGGTCGCACGAAGATGATGATCGCCCACGATACTAATCACGACCAACAAACTCAGACGACGCGTCGCGACACGACTTAGTCAGACAAGATCCGACGAGACAAAAACTCAATAGACACCACTGACCCGACAGCCTAGGTTTCCACAACCTAAGCTCTGATACCATTTATGTAACACCCCCAATCCGCTCAGGGATATTACACGCCGTAGACCCTCTCCTCGAGGATCTACCAGGCTGATAACTAAAATCAAACATCTAAACCTCGCCTTTAAGGCTAAAATGACTCGATGACCGACTTGGTCTTTCAATAATAACATACAACTCAATTCCAAACACATACCCACGCGGTCAAAATACAATAAACTCCCGTACAACGGGAAAAGATACGCAATGGAAAAGAAAATACAAGCTGGACCAAAATGACATCAACGGATCCTCGTGTGATTAGTATCGTTCATCTTTCATCATCCTTCGTGCCGACCCTGTGCTATGCTCCAAAACCCGAATGCAAAATAGACATCCACCCCGAATACTCGGGGGTTAGCAAAACTCCATTGTTTTGCTAGTGCAAGTACAAGTGCAAAAATACGAGCCATACAATACAAGTTCCAGGAACAATAATAATCAGGAATCCTCAAAGTTCCAAACGTAATGAAAAGCACTTCTCGAGGCATGAGTTTGGTAAAACATTCCAAAACCGAAAGATCACAAATCAAGGGAAAACGATTTATAAAACAGTTTAAAATGCCATCGAGAGTTTTAATAGAAAACAATTTAGGATTTCCGAATCCTTCTCTTTCCAAAAATCAACAGGGGTCACAGCCCAAAGGTTTGTTTTCGCAAAGAAAAAAAAACGACAACAGTTCACAGGCGCAAAACTCAAGTCACGTGTCCTCGACGGACGAAAAATCAAATACCAACTCGTGAAGTTTTTACTCGTGATTCCTGGACTCACCCATTGGAATTCCCGTCGTGGCCCCGTCGAACCAACACACGGTGAGTAAAATACATTCACTAAATAACATATCACAACACCTAGCATCGCCTTGGGAACAGAGTAATATCATTGATTCGCGCACGAGGCCTCGAAGGACCCTCCCGCGCTGGCTAGCTAAACAAATTACAACACATAGCATCGCCTTGGGAACAGAGTAATATCATAGATTCCCGCACGAGGCCTCGAAGGACCCTCCCGCGCTGGCTAGCTAAACAAATTACAACACATAGCATCGCCTTGGGAACAGAGTAATATCATAGATTCCCGCACGAGGCCTCGAAGGACCCTCCCGCGCTGGCTAGCTAAACAAATTACAACACATAGCATCGCCTTGGGAACAGAGTAATATCATAGATTCCCGCACGAGGCCTCGAAGGACCCTCCCGCGCTGGCTAGCTAAACAAACTCAAGCACGAGTAATATATCACACCGAGGATATCCAAACAATTCACCGAGAGGCATCAACCACTTAGTAAAAACAACACGTCAACCACAATGCACCGAAATGAAACAATATACGTCCACACGCAAATACCAAGTGCATCATCAACACCAAACATGTCCATAAGATTCACATACTCGTTCGAGAAACACACCAATCACAAAACACACACGATTTTGAAAGAGGGCCTTTAACAAGGCTAACCAAATCTTTTGAAAACTCGTTTTAAACAATCAAACAAATATATAAAGACGATCACCAATTATCACATTCACAAAACAAGAATAGTATGGGCAAGGTACTTGCCTCGAAATCACAATCGCAACGAGACGACGGATAGGACGCGGTCGAATAGCCCCGAACGCTCGAACACCATCAAGAACGCGATAGCACCACGAATATTACGAGAATAACACTACACGAATCATCAATCACCAACGGGATTCAACATCGGAATCCTCGAACACCTATAAACCTCCGGAAGGAACAATAACACATGGTTACGATGAGAATCAAGGCCAAAACAACGGAAATCCCAACAAACTATCGAAGGGAAACTCATTGGGACATTTAATCGAACACTAAATGTTCAATAATTCCCAAGAACACTCGAATCGTCAATCGAGTTAAACAAACTCGATATATGGATATACAACCCATAGAACACGATTAATAACATCATACTACACCAATCGATGTATCAAAATCGGATTAGAAACGAAATCAAGAACAATTTCTTCAAAAAGTCAACTTGAAGGAAAATCAAGAATATACCTTGATTTGACGAAGAACACGGATTGGATGATGATATAATCCACAAGAATCTTCCAAAATGCCTTGGAAATGATTAGAATCGGCCAAGAACTCGATTTCCCGAGCCTCCGTCGCGACGCCGAAAAAGGAAGAAAAATCGCGTGGAAAATGAAATCGCCGAGCCAGGCTATATATAGCCGGCAGGTTACGGCCGTAACCGGCAGGCCTTACGGCCGTAACTCGGACACCTTACGGCCGTACTCGGCAGGCCTTACGGCCGTAACCGGCATTCGTCAACAATCTGCCCGGCCAAATGGACACTTACGGCCGTAACTCGCACACCTTACGGCCGTAATCGGCCCGTCAAAATCCGCCCAGCGCTCGTGCGGCCGTACCCGATCACACTTACGGCCGTAACTCGGACACCTTACGGCCGTAACCGGCACCTTACGGCCGTAACTCGGCCGAGGCCACCTGCTCGTGCCGTGACTCCGACGGCCCGGACGACCCCGAAACCCGAACCTGAGTAAAAATCGAAGATACGGTTACGAAGTACTCGCAAAGACGAATCCAAGCACTAAGAGAACACACGATTCCGACCATCCGAAGTGTCGGAATTCGACAACGGAAATAATTACCCCAAACTTTGGGAAATTACAAAAATGGCCCAAAACGTCCGAAAATCACGATACGTGATCGAAACACCGAACCAAAGCTCGCAACTTGAATAATAACATTAAATGAACTTGCGAGAAACTCGAAACTCTTGATTTCGTAGAGATTCGCAAGAATCGAACTCAAGTGCGGAAAAGTCGCTAAAAAGCACGGAACTCAACAAAACCACACCGAAACGAACTCGGATGACAAAAAGTGCAGAATTAATCATTCTCAGAATGACGAAACGGTCATGAGTGAGTCGTCAAAACAGACTCCGACCAAAAAAAAAAAAATTTTACCGAAAATCGAAAATTGCGGATATTACAACACTCCCCTCTCCGACAGCCACATTTGAAGCCTCCGATCCCCAATCAATTATTATTATTATTCATTATTTATTATTACTATTATTTTTTATTGTTACTTCTATTATTATTATTACTACTATTCTTCTTCTTCGCCTTATTATTATTGTTATTATTATTATTATTATTATTACTACTACTATTATTACTATTAGTATTACTATTATTATTATTATTTATTATTACTATTATTATTATTATACTATTACTATTATTATCAGTATTATTACTATTACTATCATTATTACTTATTATTATTACTACTATTATTATTATGATTATTATTTATTAGTTATTATTATTTATTATTGTTATTATTATTACTATTATTATTACTAATATTACTATTACTATTATTCTTATTCTTACTATTATTATTTTTATTATTATTACTATTATTATTAATATTATTACTATTAGTATTATATACTATTACTACTACTATTATTATTATTATTATTTACTACTACTATTATTATTATTACTATTATTATTATTACTATTAGTATTACTATTACTATTACTATTATTATTATTTTTTTTATTACTATTATTATTATTACTACTAGTACTGTTATTATTATTACTACTATTATTACTATTAGTATTATTAGTACTATTATTATTATCTATTATTATTACTACTTTAATTATTATTACTATTAATATTATTATTACTTTTATTATTATTATTTATTTATTATTATTATTACTATTATTATTATTATTACTATTCTTCTTCTGCTTCTTCTTCTTATTATTGTTATTATTATTATTACTACTACTACTATTATTACTATTAGTATTATTATTACTATTATTATTAATATTATTATTATTTATGATTTCTATTATTATTATTATTATTATTACAATTACTATTATTATTATTATTACTATTACTATTAGTATTATTATTACTATTATTATTATTTATTAGTTATTATTATTTATTATTATTACTATTATTATTAATATTACTATTATTATTCTTATTCTTACTATTATAATTTTTAATATTATTATTACTATTATTACTATTAGTATTATTATTACTATTACTATTATTACTATTATTATTATTATTACTATTACTATTATTATTATTACTATTTATTCTTACTATTACTATTACTATTATTATTATTTAACTGAGGTTAGCTTGTGCTTGTTTCATGACTTGAGCTGGATTTTACATTCTTACAAAGTAGATGAAAATCAATGTAAATCAATCAAAAAAAATTTTCCAAACTCTGCGTGTCTGTGGAATTAGAAAATTCACAAACTTTTTAAACTCCAAAAAAATCCCGCATAATATCCACAACCAATACACCCCCTTAAGTTTATTGAGTTTTTGTCGTGTCCTTTCGAGTATAAGACTAATTGAGTCCTTAATAGGAAACTGCCCTTGAATGCCACCAAGAGGACGAGAGAGTGAGAGCATTGTAATTATGAACATCAAATATATTTATGTAAAGACATTTGTTATTTTATATTACTGTATGTCACTAACTTCATGTTTTCGTATATAGAAACATAGTCCTTGCATTTGAAAGAGAACACGCCCATCCTTATCGCATAAAAGAATAGGCATTAGAAGTCTATATTGCTCGAATGCTTAACTGGTTCGCAAGTCGAAAGACTTAACTGGCATTAAGACTTGTACAACATGTGTTTTTGACATATAAAATGTTTGTCTTCACTAAATGTGAATGGAAGCACATAATATAAGTATGCTAATAGGATTAGTATACTCGTGCCCTCGCCTTTATTCAGTCACATGGATTTCACTCTAGTATAGTCAATGACTGAACCGAAAGGTTGTACTAGGTATACATGAAATTTTAACTTGAGTATTCCTTAGGAGATATTCTGGTCATATTAAGTTAGTCATTAGAGCAGCTCGACTCAATCACCGACCGTTGGGGCAAACCTAGAAGTGCAACTTGATGGGCACATAGCAGTCTCTGCTAAATAAAAAGATACTCTTTCTCCTGTAAGTGAACAGGTGAATGTCCTATGTGGTTAGTGACATATGAGATCATAAGTATTTGGCCAAATCATATAGAGTTAGATGTATTTGACATACAAGAGGTCAACAATCTCGATTTGCACTAACATATGCATAACATCAACTTATAATAAAGTTTGACATTGCCATAACTTTAGTACTTGATGGGGAATCTGATTTAAGGGTTTATACATATATATTGATAACATAAATGGTTTAACATGATATCATTCATTCGTTTTCAGTTGAGCTATAGTGTGAGCCACTGGACTAGCTAGGTTTTACTCATACTCTTTGCTTCCTCCCATTGCTGACTCGAACGAAGCTACAGAGTCGTGCAAATAGAAAAGATGAGGATTAAATTGAGCATATTCTCTCTTTGAGAGTATTGTAACACCCCAAAATCTCAATGGGCTATTACAGTGCCATGGACCCCACATCAGGACTCCACCAGACGAACACGACAAAAATACATGAACATTGACCAAAAAGGAAATCAGAGTTCCTACTATGATATCCGACACAATATTTCGATATGGAATTTCAAAGATAAGATGGGCCTACATGGTCAAAAATAAAAATACAACAACACCCACGAGCCTTCCTTGGATAACACAAAATAACAACTAACAAGTTGGAAAACACTCCAACTACTAACTAACCAACATGAACCCCAAACAACTTGGGACTAGTATCACCCGATGTTGGAATATTTAATTCCAAATATTCATTAATCAAGTTTTGATGATTAGTTGTTAAACAAAAGAAAACTACAAAGAAGCTAAACAAAACAACGAAGAAGTCGAAGACGCAAAAAACTGAAAATAAATATGCATAACGTACGGAATACAATAAGATTAACGTACGTAATAGAAGGAACTTAACGTACGTAACACATCATGCTTAACGTACGCAATGAAGTGTTTCTGAATTCAACAACGAGCTGTTGAAGATGACATCATGGCATAGGTCAGCATGCAACGGATACGAAGACTATAGTTAACGGACGCTATGAAGGCAGAATAACATACGCTACTGTATGAACTTAACGTACGTAAAGGTGAAGTGTTAACGTACGTAAAAGAAAAAACGAAGGCTACTGGACTAATCTGCATTGAGCATAACGTACGTAACAGGTTAATGTCAACGTACGTAACGAGCTACCGTACATAAAATTTGGATGATAACGTACGTAATGGAGTCAGGAGTGGCTAACAGCTAGTTGAGGCTTTGGAGCCTATAAATACCACTTCCTATGGTATTGAACATATAACAACTTCAAGAAATCAAGATATTGATCATATATTGTTATACATTCAATCGTTGTTGTAATTATGGTTATATTGTTAAGTGTTTGAGTGTTATACACAAAAACATACACGAGAGGAAAAAGAAAGGATAAGATTCGATTCGGTGTTATTAGGATCAAAGATCCGGCATTATTAGAATCGCAATCTTTATCTACGTGAGGTTTGTCTAGTACCTATAGAAAGATAGATAGGTTGATTCCTTGTCCGATAGAAAAGGACAATGGTTTAACTTGGACCGAAAAAAAAGACAAGTGAGTTACGGTTTATCTCGGACCGATAGAAGACGAGAATTGTAACGGTAATCCCTCAACCGATAGAAGAGAGGTACAGAGGTTGATCTTTAGCCTATAGAGAAAGATACTAAATAGAGGACGTATGCACGTTTGGCTGAACCTCTATAAATCTTGTGTCGTTTATTTTCCGCACCTCTAAATATGCTTTCGCACAATAGCGCGTATACCGAATCTTGCTCCAAAAACTGGTATCGGAGCGGTACCTCCTAGAAACGGCTTAACATCCAAGGAGAAGACGATCCAAATGACTTTTCAACTTGCCCCGGTCGAAGGTCTTGCTCTAAATCGACCTCCATTCTTCGATGGATCTAACTTCATGACATGGAAAAAGAAGATGTCAATATTCGTCCGAGCTTATGACATCGAGCTATGGAAAGTGATATGTCTTGGTCCAAAAATTCCAATCAAATCCGACAGTACACTTAAAAATTTTGAAGAGTACAGTGATTTTGCTTGGAAAATGATCACTATTATTGCAAAGCCACGTAATTATTGTATTGTGCTTTAAATCCGGAAGAACACAACCGGATATCTTCGTGTGATAGTGCCAAAGAGATATGCAAGATGTGTAACACCCCCAATCCGCTCAGGGGTATTACACGCCGTAGAACCTTTCCTCAAGGATCTACCAGGCTAGTAACAACATGAAACCTCTCGACAATGCCTTTAAGGCTAAAATGACTCAGTAGACCGATTTGGCCTGTCAATAAATACATACAACTCAAATACAACTCATGCCCACGCAGGGGTCAAAACACAACCACACCCGTACAACGGGAAAAATATAGCAGCGGAAAATAAAGTACAACCGAACCAATAAACAATATACGGTTCCTCATGTGATTAGTATCGATCATCTTTCATCATCCTTCGTGCCGGCCCTGTGTTATGCTCCAAAACCTGAATGCAAAAATAGACATCCACCCCCGAATACTCGGGGGTTAGCAAAACTCCACTGTTTTGCTAGTACAAGTGCAAAAATACGAGTCATACAATTCACATTTCACGAATAACAATAACCAGGTTCGAGTAAAGACTTCCCAAAATTTCAAGATCAAAATATCAAGGGAAACAATTTAAAAAAAAATGATTTGAAATACCATCGAGAGTTTTAATAGAAAACAATTTAGGATTATCAAATCCTACTTTTCCAAAACCCAAAAGACGAAAGGGGTCACAGTCCCAAAGGTTTACTTTCCGTAAAATGACATTTACCAAACCGTTGGGATTTCAGCCCCAAATCCATAAAATGACTTTTACAAAACCATTGGGATTTTAGCCCCAAATCTCATCAACTCACAGTACACAAGAACGACCACAAGGTTCGTCTCCCAACATCAAAATCCACAAATAAAGGATTTAACACAAACAACAAAATATTCTAGTGCCATCCTAGCCAAGTAAGCCAAACGAACAACTTACCTCTTACACACTTAGTCGATGCATGCAATCTTGAAAACCGTTCAAAAGCACTCATTTCGGAAATGCCAATATCGAAACAAATTTGCAAAATGCACCACAATTAACCGTGGATCCACCCCTCCGTGGACCCCTACCGAGACCCCGTCGGATCTAACCCATAGTGAGCATACACACACACACACGTTACTCATGCAATACTAATATGCTAAGAATGTAAGTTCATCAAGAATACTTACTAGAGATGGCCACTAATCCGACACCATTATCAAACTCTTCAAAAACATAATAACAAGATTAAATACGGAATACACGATTCCATAACTTTAAACAATAGGGATATCATCAAAGCCTTCAACATTCAAAATGATCAAATCATAATCAATTCCCAAACACACCATTCACAAAACACACACGCGTTTTGAAAGAGAGCCTTTAACGAGGCCAAATCGAAATCCTTTGAAACTTCATTTCAAACAACCAACAAACACACCAAGACGATCACCGATCATCATATCCACAAAATAAGAAAAGTATGGGCAAGGTACTTGCCTCGAATAAGAACAACGCGGAGAATCGACCGAAGTAGGTTGACACGAACCGACTACGAACTCGCAGACTCCACCGAACGACAATCCACAACAATGAACTACGAACGAAGACAATAACAACGAAAATGAATTCCAAAGTACGACCCAAAGCCGTTGAATTCAAAGAACAAATGACGAAAGTTCAAGGATTTCCCCCAAAACGGCCAAGAACACGATTCGTCCCGACAAAATACGAAAACGGAATTCCAAGTTGAAATATGGATATACAATCCATAAAATGTGTTTAACAACATCATTTAACCACAATCGATCCATCAAAAACGGATGAAAAACGAGATCGAGAACAAATCCCCCAAAAAGTCAATTTGAAGGAAATCAAGAAATATACTTCGATTCGACGAAGAACAATGGATTAAATGATGTTCAACACAATAATACTACCAAGATTAATCATACCCATCATGAATTAATCAATAATACGGAACGAATCGGACAAAAACGCAAAAACCCCAAAATTCAAGAAACTAGGGTTCTAAGAAAGATTACCTTGATTCGCTGGATCAAAGGACGATATAGGAGGATTGATTGATGTTATGAACTAAAGAAATTCGTGGATTTGTTGTTAAACAACATGGCTCCATGATAAGCACACCCTCAGCCGCGGAAGAGAAGGAGAAGAAGGAGAAAAATGGCCAAAAACCCGTCTGCAGGGCCTTAAATAGGCTGCACAGTGTGCCGCGGCCCAGCGGGAGTGTGCCGCGGCACAAGGCCAAATCTGCCGGCAGTGACTCGGCAGTGTGCCGCGGCCCTGCCGGCATGTGCCGCGGCACAAGGTACAGAGTGCTCGGCCAAAAACTGGGAATGAGAGTGACTTAGCTATTTCGACCATAACTCCCTCGTCCGGACTCCGATTGACTCACCGTTTGAACCATTGGAAAGCTAACTCGATGATTTATAATATTGCAAAGACTCAGAATTTTTGGAGTTTCCAAAAATTAATGGCGATCTAACAAAGTCGAACTCATACGTGGAAAAATCGCTAAAGAACACGGAATTCAACAGAACGACACCGAAACGAACTCGGATGACAAAAAGTGTAGAATTAATCATTCTCAGAATGACGAAACAGTCATGAGAGAGTCATCAAAATGGACTTCCGCCGAAAAAAAGAAATTACCGGAAATCGAAATTACGGGTATTACATTCTACCCTCCTTAAAAGAAGTTTCGTCCCGAAACTTAAAATAAGTAGGGAGAAGCAATATCCCCTGCCAGGAAAACTCGACGAGATACGCAAAAACCGAAAACTCCCGCCCGATGGCGAAACGCTGCAAGAGACGCAAAGAGACATACGGCGTGAAAACACGCTCCACGACGACCAACACAACGTCGGCGTTAGGAATATAATAAAACCAACAAATGACAAGCGTCATCAAATGGATAATATAGTCAAGTCAATTATCCGAACAATCACAAAACACAACGAATGAAAATCAATATGATTGACCGACCCAACGGTACATCAATCAAAACGCGAGCCAAACGCTGAACAAATACGGAATTCCATTGCCCAAGGGTTGGAAGATCGAAAACGAGACTAATTTTTGGAACTTAAGGGAATTAGGAAGGAGCCTGAACGCTGAACAATCACAAAATGAGAACAAAAACCGAACAAACAAACGATCGAGACAACAAAAATCGAACAATCATGTCCGAAACACGAAGGATAATAAAACTCAAACAACAACTCCCAGGATGATCTGGTGAGAACTACAAGACATGCATTCCCATAAGATCCACAGGAAAGGGAATAGCGATTGAAAAGTCACAACGACAAACGAGTTATTCCAAAACAATACCACACTCGTTCGATCAACAAAAGCAAGGGGCAGGACAAGCTCAGAAATGTCAACGAACATAAATGAGTCGACGAAGTCGAAAACACAAGAGTTCCAAATCCGATCTACTTCGAATAAAAGAACTAATAGAACCAGATGATGTCACTCCTGAACAAGGTTCACAAGAATAGAACCGAACTCGAAAAAGTCATAGTGATAACCAGGTCGACCCACAACAAGATCACAGTTCGTTCGGACGATGAAACCGAAATACAGAACAAGTTCATAAAGTGTCAACGAACATGAGCGAATCGATGGACTGGAGAAAGAGAAAATACAGAAGTCAAAATAGTACGGTATTACCTCCGACCTCGTCCACGAAATTCACAAAAATGGGAGCAAGGTAACAAGACATTAAACAACCAACACATAACGGAACCATCACCGATGCACACGGTCATACCAAACCAAGCTCTAACAGCTCGCACATGCGCAACAATGCAAAAATCACCACGAGGCGACAACATTCAACACCAACATCCCGCCTCTCACAGGGGGCTAACACAACAAATGTGTGGAAAACGACTCAACGCTCACACCGCCAATTCGATCATACTCAGGAGCAAATATCAAAATGACAACGCGAACATCACACATACATACCCATCCCTCAAACGGGTGTAATATCCGGTATTTTCTGTCCCTTGTATTTTCATTTTTGGTATATTTCTCGGTCATAGTGACCCTCGTGTATCTTTCAGTATGTCCTTCCTGTCAACTGTTGAACTATAATCTCGTTATTGTTTATTGTTTCAACTTTCCTCATATGAGTTCGACTTTGTTAGATCACCATTAATTTTTGGTAACTCCAAAAATTCTAAATCTTTGCTATATTATAGAGCATCGAGTTAGCTTTCCAATGGTTCAAACGGTGAGTCAATCGGAGTCCGGACGAGAGAGTTATGGTCGTTTCGATTTTGGCGATCATCGCCGATCGAACTCGGCCGTGTCGTCCGACACGGCCTGCGGCTGCTCGTCCGAATCGCCGAAAGTTTCGTCTCAGACCCGACCGTGTCGACCGACACGGCCCGTGCTGCATTTCGTCCGAATCGCCGAAAGTTTCTGTCTCAGGACCCGACCGTGTCGTCCGACACGGCCCGTGCCGTACTCGTCCGGAAATGCCAGAACCGACTGCCGACACGCCCGACCGTGTTCCAGGACACGGTCGAGTCATGCCGAGTCGCTGTCGGACGGGTCACTGTCGGAAGGCCCTCCGCGCCGCGACCGTGTCAAGCAGGACACGACCGTGCCGATCGTGCCGATCGTGTCGGCCAGCTGTGCAACACGACCGTGCCGATCGTGGACACGGTCGAGTCCCTGTCGGCCAGCTGTGCAACACGACCGTGCCGATCGTGGACACGGTCGAGTCCCTGTCGGCCAGCTGTGCAACACGACCGTGCCGATCGGCACGGGCCGTGTCCGGCAGGCAGTCAACCCCTATAAATTCATTTTTTTCAGCATTTTAGCCCATTTCACCCCTTTTCTTCACCTTCAACCGAGAGAGTAAGCTTGAGGGAGGGTTTTTCCTTCACAAATCATTTGAGTGTTTGATTTTCTTCATCTCCTTTTGATCGTGAAGCCCGGACAATCAATCCAACGCGTGTTCTACGGATCTTAGTACTTGAATCTCCGAAGGTAACATCTCTAGAAACCTATTTTCGATTAATTTGGGGGTTTTGGGTTTTTCTTCCGACTAGTCCCGTTTTGTTGGTGGATTCTTGATGAATACGATTAATATTGTTAGTATCTTTAGTTTCCTACGGATTCATGGATATTTTGTGTATTTTTACGGAATCGAGAGGGTTTGGTTGTGGTCCGCCCTCGTTATTTTTGGTATGAATATACATGAATCGTAGGCGGGTTTTCGGGTGTATTCCATTTCCATAATCGTTTAGAAGTGGTTGTGATTGTACTATTCGAATCGTTAGGTTCATTCTCGTCGGTTCCTTGCGGTCGTGTTCAACTCTTCCGTTCCGTTCGTGTCATCGTCTAATTAATCGAGGCAAGTATCCTTATGAACTTACGATCTTGACATAGTAGTTTTGTATGAGAAATTGTGTGCGTGTGTATGCTCACTGCGGGTTAGATCCGACGGGGTCTCGGTAGGGCTCCACGAAGCTGTGGAACCGCGAGCTTGCTTTTAACCACTGTGGGTTAGATCCGACGGGGTCTCGGTAGGGATCCACGAAGCTGTGGGTCCGCGGTTAATTGTGGTGCATTTTTACAAATGTGATTTGATATTGGCATTTCTGTAAATGAGTGTTTTCGAACAGTTTTCTCTATTGCATGCATTACTATATGTGTAAGATGTAAGTTGTTCATCTGGTTACTTGTACTAGCGTAATTGCTAACCCCTCTGGGGACCCGTTTTGGGGAAATTCGTTTTATGAATTTCAGGTCAGGTTCATCGAGACGAGCGGGCGCTGGACCAGTACACGGATGATGGCCGTGCGTGATGATTGTGCACGAGTGACGTTTTAGCGTCTTTTACCTTTTCATCTTATGTGGTTTTGAACTAATAGTTGTACTCGAGTACTTAAGGGGTTCTTGTTCGTTCGGATTGTATTGTTGCTTAGTATGTTGTGTTGGATGATGATGTTATATTGACCGGTTGAACCGGGTGGATTATTCTGTTTTGCGTCTTTATGACATGGTATTGTTCTGTCGTTTATGTGAGTCGATGAGTATGATGCTGTTCAGCCTGGTGGGTCCCATATAGGGATTCACGGCGCTGTAATATACCTCGAATATCTTGAGGGTGTTACAGAAAATGGTATCAGAGCTGATTAAGGATTATGACCTCAAAATCCTTTATCATCCGGGCAAGGCGAACGTCGTGGCCGACGCCTTGAGTCGGAAATCGATTGCATTGCGATCGCTTGAGATCCTTACGTCTCAGTCCGAGCTTCGGCGAGCTTTAATCGAGTTAGATGTTGAGGTTCTGTTGCCGGGAACTGTCGGACAATTTCGTGCTTTGGAAATTTCGTCATCTTTGATCGATGAGATTAAGCTGAAGCAGTCAGAGGATCCGATGATTACTCAAATCTGAGAGAATGTTCTTAAGGGCAAGTCTCCTGGGTTTGTGATTCACGAGGATGGTATTTTGAGATTTCAGAGTCGGCTTTGTGTGCCGAACGACTCAGAGTTGAGACAGGGTATTTTGCGTGAGGCCCATTCCACACCCTATTCCGTTCATCCTGGCTCGAGTAAGATGTACAAGGACCTGAGGAAGAATTTCTGGTGGAATGATATGAAGGATGAGGTCGCACAGTTTGTAGCGAGATGTTTGACTTGTCAGCAGGTCAAAATCGAGCATCAGCGACAAGTTATTCTGATCACTTCCCATTCCGGAATGGAAATGGGAAGATATATCGATGGATTTCATTACGAGTTTGCCGAGATCGAGATCAGGCATGAATATGGTTTGGGTGATTGTTGATCGTCTGACCAAGTCGGCACATTTTCTGGGCATCAAGGACACTTGGGGCCCGGAGAAGTTGGCCCGTATATTTATCGCACAGAATGTGACGCTTCACGCTACTCCGAAGTCTATCGTTTCGGATCGTGATGGCCGTTTCGATCGCACTTTTGGCAAAGCGGAGCATAAGTCGTAGGGAACCCGTTTGCATTTGACTACCTCTTTCCATCCTCGATCGGATGGATACCGGAACGCACTATCCAGACGTTCGAGGATATGTTGCGTGCGTGCGCCTCGATTGAGCAATGATCGGGAGGAGCATTTGCCATTGATCGAATTCACGTACAACAATAGTTGGCACGCGTCGATTCGGATGGCACCGTATGAGGCACTTTATGGGCGGCGATGTCGGTCACCGATTTGTTGGAATGAGGCGTCCGATTTAGTCGGGACCGAGCCGGATGTCGTTTTAGAGACGAGGCGGAAGATAGAATTAATTCGAGAACGGATGTTAACGCCCGCAGTCGGCGTGTCATATGCCGATGTCCGTCGTAGACCTTTAGAATTTGAGGTGGGAGACCACGTTTTGTCAAGGTGTCGCCAACGAGAGGAGTTTTCCGTTTCGGGAAGAAAGGGAAGTTGAGTCCGAGATTTATTGGACCCTTCGAGATTCTCGAGCGAGTCGGTGGGTTAGCATACCGTTTGGCGTTACCTCCGGCCTTGAGTCATGTTCATAGCGTTTTTCATGTTTCCCAGCTGAGGAAATATGTTCCGGATCCTAGTCACGTCATCGATTATGGCGAGATTGATATTGCTGAAGATATTACTTTTGAGGAGCGTCCTTTGAAGATTTTGGAGCATCGTGAGAAACGACTGAGGCATAAGACCATCCCTTTGGTCAAAGTGCAGTGGTCGAGACACGGTGTCGAGGAGGTAACTTGGGAAACCGAGGATAGCATGCGTGCTAGGTACCCTGAGTTGTTTGTTTCTTAAGTTTCGGGACGAAACTTGTTTTTAGAGGGGTAGAATGTAATATCCGGTATTTTCTTTCCCTTGTATTTTCATTTTTGGTATATTTCTCGGTCATAGTGACCCTCGTGTATCTTTCAGTATGTCCTTCCTGTCAACTGTTGAACTATAATCTCGTTATTGTTTATTGTTTCAACTTTCCTCATATGAGTTCGACTTTGTTAGATCACCATTAATTTTTGGTAACTCCAAAATTCTAAATCTTGCAATATTATAGAGCATCGAGTTAGCTTTCCAATGGTTCAAACGGTGAGTCAATCGAGTCCTGACGAGAGAGTTATGGTCGTTTCGATTTTGGCGATCACTGCGATCGAACTCGGCCGTGTCGTCCGACACGGCCGTGCACTCGTCCGAATCGCCGAAAGTTTCTGTCTCAGACCCGACCGTGTCGTCCGACACGGCCCGTGCTGCACTCGTCCGGAATGCCGAAAGTTTCGTCTCAGACCCGACCGTGTCGTCCGACACGGCCCATGCCGTACTCGTCCGGAAATGCCGGAACCGACTGCCGACACGCCCGACCGTGTTCCAGGACACGGTCGAGTCATGCCGAGTCACTGTCGGACGGGTCACTGTCGGAAGGCCCTCCGCGCCGCGACCGTGTCAAGCAGGACACGACCGTGCCGATCGTGCCGATCGTGTCGGCCAGCTGTGCAACACGACCGTGCCAATCGTGGACACGGTCGAGTCCCTGTCGGCCAGCTGTGCAACACGACCGTGCCGATCGTGGACACGGTCGAGTCCCTGTCGGCCAGCTGTGCAACACGACCGTGCCGATCGGCACGGGCCGTGTCCGGCAGGCAGTCAACCCCTATAAATTCATTTTTTTCAGCATTTTAGCCCATTTCACCCCTTTTCTTCACCTTCAACCGAGAGAGTAAGCTTGAGGGCGGATTTTTCCTTCACAAATCATTTGAGTGTTTGATTTTCTTCATCTCCTTTTGATCGTGAAGCCCGGACAATCAATCCAACGCGTGTTCTACGGATCTTAGTACTTGAATCTCCGAAGGTAACATCTCTAGAAACCTATTTTCGATTAATTTGGGGGTTTTGGGTTTTTCTTCCGATTAGTCCCGTTTTGTTGGTGGATTCTTGATGAATACGATTAATATTGTTAGTATCTTTAGTTTCCTACGGATTCATGGATATTTTGTGGATTTTTACGGAATCGAGAGGGTTTGGTTGTGGTCCGCCCTCGTTGTTATTTTTGGTATGAATATACATGAATCGTAGGCGGGTTTTCGGGTGTATTCCATTTCCATAATCGTTTAGAAGTGGTTGTGATTGTACTATTCGAATCGTTAGGTTCATTCTCGTCGGTTCCTTGCGGTCGTGTTCAACTCTTCCGTTCCGTTCGTGTCATCGTCTAATTAATCGAGGCAAGTATCCTTATGAACTTACGATCTTGACATAGTAGTTTTGTATGAGAAATTGTGTGCGTGTGTATGCTCACTGCGGGTTAGATCCGACGGGGTCTCGGTAGGGCTCCACGAAGCTGTGGAACCGCGAGCTTGCTTTTAACCACTGTGGGTTAGATCCGACGGGGTCTCGGCAGGGATCCACGAAGCTGTGGGTCCGCGGTTAATTGTGGTGCATTTTTACAAATGTGATTTGATATTGGCATTTCCGGAAATGAGTGTTTTCGAACAGTTTTCTCTATTGCATGCATTACTATATATGTAAGATGTAAGTTGTTCATATGGTTACTTGTACTAGCGTAATTGCTAACCCCTCTGGGGACCCGTTTTGGGGAAATTCGTTTTATGAATTTTAGGTCAGGTTCATCGAGACGAGCGGGCATTGGACCAGTACACGGATGATGGCCGTGCGTGATGATTGTGCACGAGTGACGTTTTAGCGTCTTTTACCTTTTCATCTTATGTGGTTTTGAACTAATAGTTGTACTCGAGTACTTAAGGGGTTCTTGTTCGTTCGGATTGTATTGTTGCTTAGTATGTTGTGTTGGATGATGATGTTATATTGACCGGTTGAACCGGGTGGATTATTCTGTTTTGCGTCTTTATGACATGGTGTTGTTCTGTCGTTTATGTGAGTCGATGAGTATGATGCTGTTCAGCCTGCTGGGTCCCATATAGGGATTCACGGCGCTGTAATATACCTCGAATATCTTGAGGGTGTTACAACGGGAATGGATAGGTTTTAAAAACGAAAACCTCATTTTGAAAATAATTTAGAAGAACACCGGTTGATCTTGAGTATCACCTTTCAAAAAAAAGTACAAATGTGAAACATCGTTATCGAGACTTTGGAGAACCATTTCGCATTTGATAAAAATGAGGACACTTTCTCTTAGTGGAAACTTTCAGAATATTCGACCCTCGGGTCTAAATAAAAGTGTTTCTAAAACATTGAAAATATCGCAAAGCATTTTGGTCCTCGAAGTAGAAAATTTTTGAAAAATATTGTGGCACCTAGGATGTACCACAAGAAAATAACTCATTTGAAAAGTATGTCTCGAAATTTATTTTTCTAAGATACTCAAGGTTTTCAAAAATCCAATAGGCCAGAACGCCCAAAACTCACACATATCGACGTTCACTAAAACAACTCCTAGTACACGCATCAAAACGTTTAAAATCAAGACAATACATGTCTTTAAACGGAAATAAACGATAAAATACCACATTCAGAACAAAACCACTGACCCCATTCGAGGCCTATAAGGACCCTCCCGCACTGGCTAAGGAACAAGTCGAACGCGTATAAGCACAAAGCTTCCACAAGAGAACTTGTAAACCATGCAAATCGATTCGAAAATCATCAGCAACGGACAAAAACGACAATAAAAATACATCACAAGCGACGACACTCCTCGTATAATTCAAATAAGAGAGTCGACTAAATACATATCCTGAAATCAAAATCCACATAAGGATTCCACCACTTAACAAATAATCATAAAAATAGCTCGTGTCACACGAGGCACAACACAAAGAAGGGAGACTTACTTCCACATGTCGCATGAAGATGATGATCGCCCCACGATAATAATCACGACCAACAAACTCAAACGACATGTCGCGACACGACTCAGTCAGATAAAATCCGACGAAACAAGACTCAAACAACACGACTTGACCCGACAACCTAGGTTTCCTCTGTTAGGAATATATGCCCTCGAATGCCACTCAGAGGATGAGAGAGTGAGAGCAATTGTATTGTAATTATGAATATTATATTTAATAAGCCAATTATTATTTCTATATTATTGTATATCACTGGCATTGTGATTTGGTATATAGAATAATAGTCCTTGCATTTCAGAGTGAACATTCTACTTCTTATGGAGATAAGGAGATAGGCACTAGAAGTGTTTAGAGCTCGAATGCTTAACTTGTTCGCAAGTCGATAAAACTTAACAGGACATTAAGTTTTAATAAGACTTGTATAACGGATGCTAGGACGTGTGCACGTCTTGATAGCATAGTTATAATTATATTGGTGGGACCAGTATACTCGAACACGACTCATACTCGATTCAGTCACACGGTATTCACTCTTGGAGAGTCGATGACGAATCGAAAGGTTGTGATAGTATACGTGGACCTTTGACTTGAGGGTTCAGTAGAAGATGTGCTTGTGATGTTTAGTTTGTCATTAGAGTAGTTAGACTCATTTGCTTAATTGCTGAGTCGACCTCGAAGTGCGGACTATACGGGCAGGTAGCAGTCTTTACTGTACGCCAAGAAAGGATTCTATCTCCTGTTAGTGAGCAGGCGAATGTCCTATACGGTTAATGGCGAATAAGATCATAAGTCTTTGGCCAAAGCATTCTGATATAGTCGTATTAGATACACTATTAATCAGTCGGTCTTGATTTGTATTAACACATGTATAGAGTCTAGTCAACAGTAGGGTTTGACTTTACCGTGACCCGAAGATTTAACCGGGACATCTGATGAAGGGTCTATACGTATATGGTATTCATGACATAATGGTTCTGGAATGATTCGTTCATTCGTTCTCAGTCGGGGTTTACAGTGCGGCACGCTAGGCTGGCTAAGTGCTGCCCGCACTCATTGATTCATCCCAATGCCGGCTGAGACGAACCTACGGATTCGCGCAAGAGGATCATTGACGGATAAATATGAATTAATAATCTCTCTTATAATATTAGATATTAGTGATTTATCGGATAAATCAAATAGCGGTCTTATGAATTGTAAGTAAGTTACTGGGTGATTACTTTAATTCATAAATTATATTTCTTAGAGAAATGTATATTTGTGTTTGATATAACTAATTAATTGGATTAATTAATTAGTATGAACACATTGGAAATAAAACGGATTCGTTTGACGGACATCCAATTCACGAGGGATTCGTTTGACGAACATCCAATACACGAGCCGAATTAACTCGACCCGTTTCTTAGAAGATTCCCTATAAGCCCCCCCTCCTCTCTACTTTGTCTCTCTCTCATTATATAATATACTTGTGGGATCATGTGAGGTGTAGAGATGCTTTTAAAAGCATCTTCTACATGTGAGGCTTGTAATGATTTGTGAAAAGAAAGTCTTTTAATCAAAAAAGTCTCATTCTTCCTTCCTCAAGTGAAAATTTCGTTTTTGAGAGAGCTTCAAGAGTGAGAAAAATTTTCTACAGCATAAACTTGATCTTAGAGACAAGTTATTAGTAGAAAAGATCGAGAGAAAAATTCCTACAAGCTTCCCTAGCCGCATTCTTAGAGAAAGGAAGTTTGCTGATTTTTCCGTCAAGTTCCGACGTGTGAAGTAGAGGCACCGTGCTTTCGGTGTTTGGAACGAAGGGCTCTTCATCATCATCATCATCATCATACGAAGGTTTTTCAGAGACATCAAAGATATGGGACTTTGATTCCTTGCTCTTCGTATTTCTTTTCGTATATACGTTACTTGATCGATCCTCTTAGGGATTCCGTTTATTCTTCCGCTGCGTTTATTTTCTGTGGAATCCCAACATCCTCAACCTAAGCTCCGATACCATTTATGTAACACCTCCAATCCGCTCAGGGATATTACACGCCGTAGAACCTTTCCTCAAGGATCTGCCAGGCTAGTAACAATATGAAACCTCTCGACAATGCCTTTAAGGCTAAAATGACTCAGTAGACCGATTTGGCCTGTCAATAAATATATACAACTCAAATACAACTCATGCCCACGCAGGGGTCAAAACACAACCACACCCGTACAACGGGAAAAATATAGCAGCGGAAAATAAAGTACAACCGAACCAATAAACAATATACGGTTCCTCATGTGATTAGTATCGATCATCTTTCATCATCCTTCGTGCCGACCCTGTGTTATGCTCCAAAACCTGAATGCAAAAATAGACATCCACCCCTGAATACTCGGGGGTTAGCAAAACTCCACTGTTTTGCTAGTACAAGTACAAGTGCAAAAATACGAGTCATAAAATTCACATTTCGCGAATAACAATAACCAGGAATCCTCAAAGATTCAAATACAACAAGATGAGCACTTCCCGAGGCAAGAGTTCGAGTAAAGACTTCCCAAAATTTCAAGATCAAAATATCAAGGGAAACAATTTAAAAAAAATGATTTGAAATACCATCGGGAGTTTTAATAGAAAACAATTTAGGATTATCAAATCCTACTTTTCCAAAACCCAAAAGACGAAAGGGGTCACAGCCCCAAAGGTTTACTTTCCGTAAAATGACATTTACCAAACCGTTGGGATTTCAGCCCCAAATCCGTAAAATGACTTTTACAAAACCATTGGGATTTTAGCCCCAAATCTCATCAACTCACAGTACACAAGAACGACCACAAGGTTCGTCTCCCAACATCAAAATCCACAAATAAAGGATTTAACACAAACAACAAAATATTCTAGTGCCATCCTAGCCAAGTAAGCCAAACGAACAACTTACCCTGAGTCATTTTAGCCTTAAAGGCATTGTCGAGAGGTTTCATGTTGTTACTAGCCTGGTAGATCCTTGAGGAAAGGTTCTACGGCGTGTAATACCCCTGAGCAGATTGGGGGTGTTACATAAATACATACAACTCAAATACAACTCATGCCCACGCAGGGGTCAAAACACAACCACACCCGTACAACGGGAAAAATATAGCAGCGGAAAATAAAGTACAACCGAACCAATAAACAATATACGGTTCCTCATGTGATTAGTATCGATCATCTTTCATCATCCTTCGTGACGACCCTGTGTTATGCTCCAAAACCTGAATGCTAAAATAGACATCCACCCCCGAATACTCGGGGGTTAGCAAAACTCCACTGTTTTGCTAGTACAAGTACAAGTGCAAAAATACGAGTCATACAATTCACATTTCGCGAATAACAATAACCAGGAATCCTCAAAGATTCAAATACAACAAGATGAACACTTCCCGAGGCAAGAGTTCGAGTAAAGACTTCCCAAAATTTCAAGATCAAAATATCAAGGGAAACAATTTAAAAAAAATGAATTGAAATACCATCGGGAGTTTTAATAGAAAACAATTTAGGATTATCAAATCCTACTTTTCCAAAACCCAAAAGACGAAAGGGGTCACAGCCCCAAAGGTTTACTTTCCGTAAAATGACATTTACCAAACCGTTGGGATTTCAGCCCCAAATCCGTAAAATGACTTTTACAAAACCATTGGGATTTTAGCCCCAAATCTCATCAACTCACAGTACACAAGAACGACCACAAGGTTCGTCTCCCAACATCAAAATCCACAAATAAAGGATTTAACACAAACAACAAAATATTCTAGTGCCATCCTAGCCAAGTAAGCCAAACGAACAACTTACCCTGAGTCATTTTAGCCTTAAAGGCATTGTCGAGAGGTTTCTTGTTGTTACTAGCCTGGTAGATCCTTGAGGAAAGGTTCTACGGCGTGTAATACCCCTGAGCGGATTGGGGGTGTTACATAAATACATACAACTCAAATACAACTCATGCCCACGCAGGGGTCAAAACACAACCACACCCGTACAACGGGAAAAATATAGCAGCGGAAAATAAAGTACAACCGAACTAATAAACAATATACGGTTCCTCATGTGATTAGTATCGATCATCTTTCATCATCCTTCGTGCCGACCCTGTGTTATGCTCCAAAACCTGAATGCAAAAATAGACATCCACCCCCGAATACTCGGGGGTTAGCAAAACTCCACTGTTTTGCTAGTACAAGTACAAGTGCAAAAATACGAGTCATACAATTCACATTTCGCGAATAACAATAACCAGGAATCCTCAAAGATTCAAATACAACAAGATGAACACTTCCCGAGGCAAGAGTTCGAGTAAAGACTTCCCAAAATTTCAAGATCAAAATATCAAGGGAAACAATTTAAAAAAAAATGATTTGAAATACCATCGGGAGTTTTAATAGAAAACAATTTTGGATTATCAAATCCTACTTTTCCAAAACCCAAAAGACGAAAGGGGTCACAGCCCCAAAGGTTTACTTTCCGTAAAATGACATTTACCAAACCGTTGGGATTTCAGCCCCAAATCCGTAAAATGACTGTTACAAAACCATTGGGATTTTAGCCCCAAATCTCATCAACTCACAGTACACAAGAACGACCACAAGGTTCGTCTCCCAACATCAAAATCCACAAATAAAGGATTTAACACAAACAACAAAATATTCTAGTGCCATCCTAGCCAAGTAAGCCAAACGAACAACTTACCCTGAGTCATTTTAGCCTTAAAGGCATTGTCGAGAGGTTTCATGTTGTTACTAGCCTGGTAGATCCTTGAGGAAAGGTTCTACGGCGTGTAATACCCCTGAGCAGATTGGGGGTGTTACATAAATACATACAACTCAAATACAACTCATGCCCACGCATGGGTCAAAACACAACCACACCCGTACAACGGGAAAAATATAGCAGCGGAAAATAAAGTACAACCGAACCAATAAACAATATACGGTTCCTCATGTGATTAGTATCGATCATCTTTCATCATCCTTCGTGCCGACCCTATGTTATGCTCCAAAACCTGAATGCTAAAATAGACATCCACCCCCGAATACTCGGGGGTTAGCAAAACTCCACTGTTTTGCTAGTACAAGTACAAGTGCAAAAATACGAGTCATACAATTCACATTTCGCGAATAACAATAACCAGGAATCCTCAAAGATTCAAATACAACAAGATGAACACTTCCCGAGGCAAGAGTTCGAGTAAAGACTTCCCAAAATTTCAAGATCAAAATATCACGGGAAACAATTTAAAAAAAATGATTTGAAATACCATCGGGAGTTTTAATAGAAAACAATTTAGGATTATCAAATCCTACTTTTCCAAAACCCAAAAGACGAAAGGGGTCACAGCCCCAAAGGTTTACTTTCCGTAAAATGACATTTACCAAATCGTTGGGATGTCAGCCCCAAATCCGTAAAATGACTTTTACAAAACCATTGGGATTTTAGCCCCAAATCTCATCAACTCACAGTACACAAGAACGACCACAAGGTTCGTCTCCCAACATCAAAATCCACAAATAAAGGATTTAACATAAACAACAAAATATTCTAGTGCCATCCTAGCCAAGTAAGCCAAACGAACAACTTACCTCTTACACACTTGGTCGATGCATGCAATCATGAAAACCGTTCAAAAGCACTCATTTCCTGAAATGCCAATATCGAAACAAATTTGCAAAATACACCACAATTAACCGTGGATCCACCCCTCCGTGGACCCCTACCGAGACCCCGTCTGATCTAACCCATAGTGGTTAAAAGCAAGCTCGCGGATCCACGTCTCTGTGGACCCATACCGAGACCCCATCGGACCTAACCCATAGTGAGCATACACACACACACGTTACTCATGCAATACTAATATGCTAAGAATGTAAGTTCATCAAGAATACTTACTAGAGATGGCCACTAATCCGACACCATTATCAAACTCTTCAAAAACATAATAACAAGATTAAATACGGAATACACAATTCCATAACTTTAAACAACAGGGATATCATCAAAGACTTCAACATTCAAAATGATCAAATCATAATCAATTCCCAAACACACCGTTCACAAAACACACATGCATTTTGAAAGAGAGCCTTTAACGAGGCCAAACCGAAATCCTTTGAAACTTCATTTCAAACAACCAACAAACACTCCAAGACGATCACCGATCATCATATCCACAAAATAAGAAAAGTATGGCCAAGGTACTTGCCTCGAATAAGAACAACGTGGAGAATCGACCGAAGTAGGTTGACACGAACCGACTACGAACTCGCCGACTCCACCAAACGACAATACGCAACAATGAACTACGAACAAAGACAATAACAACGAAAATGAATTCCAAAGTACGACCCAAAGCCGTTGAATTCAAAGAACAAATGACGAAAGTTCAAGGATTTCCCCCAAAACCGCCAATAACACGATTCGTCCCGACAAAACAAGAAAACGGAATTCCAAGTTGAAATATGGATATACAATCCATAAAATGTGTTTAACAACATCATTTAACCACAATCGATCCATCAAAAACGGATGAAAAATGAGATCGAGAACAAATCACCCAAAAAGTCAATTTGAAGGAAATCAAGAAATATACTTCGATTCGACGAAGAACAATGGATTAAATGATGTTAAACACAAGAATACTACCAAGATTAATCATACCCATCATGAATTAATCAATAATACGGATTAATCGGACAAAAACGCAAAAACCCCAAAATTCAAGAAACTAGGGTTCTAAGAAAGATTACCTTGATTCGCTGGATCAAAGGACGATATAGGAGGATTGATTGATGTTATGAACTCAAGAACTTCGTGGATTTGTTGTTAAACAACATGGCTCCATGATAAGCACACCCTCAGCCGCGGAAGAGAAGGAGAAGAAGGAGAAAAATGGCCAAAAACCCGTCTGCAGGGCCTTAAATAGGCTGCATAGTGTGCCGCGGCCCAGCGGGAGTGTGCCGCGGCACAGGGCCAAATCTACCGGCAGTGACTCGGCAGTGTGCCGCGGCCCTGCCGGCATGTGCCGCGGCACAAGGTACAGAGTGCTCGGCCAAAAACTGGGAATGAGAGTGACTTAGCTATTTCGACCATAACTCCCTCGTCCGGACTCCGATTGACTCACCGTTTGAACCATTGAAAAGTTAACTCGATGATTTATAATATTGCAAAGATTCAGAATTTTTGGAGTTTCCAAAAATTAATGGCGATCTAACAAAGTCGAACTCATACGTGGAAAAATCACTAAAGAACACGGAATTCAACAGAACGACACCGAAACGAACTCGGATGACAAAAAGTGTAGAATTAATCATTCTCAGAATGACGAAACAGTCATGAGCGAGTCATCAAAATGGACTTCCGCCAAAAAAAAAAATTACCAAAAATCGAAATTACGGGTATTACAAGATGCTAGAAGTCACACATGAAGGAACGTCTCAAGTCAAGGAGATGAAAATAAATATGCTCCTACATGAATACGAGCTATTTATGATGAAAAGTGAGGAATCCATCACGAACATGCTCGACGTTTTTCGGCATTTCTAATGGATTAGCTTGTTTTAGGAAACCATTAACAAGTAGTGCAAAAGTAAAGAAAATCTTAAGATCACTACCTGTTGAATGGGACGGCACTGTGACAGCAATAATGGAATCAGATCTCAACATGCTCGACTTTAGCGCCCTCGTTGGTTCGCTAATTAATTTTGAGATTGTTCTAAAATCATGGAACAACAAGCCGAAGCCGAAAGAAAGAACTATAGCTATGAAAGATAAGATGTTTCGCAAAGAAGAAATCCCGGTAGATGAAAGTGACGAAGAATCTGTAACACCCCCAATCCGCTCAGGGATATTACACGTCGTAGAACCTTTCCTCAAGGATCTACCAGGCTAGTAACAACATGAAACATCTCGACAATGCCTTTAAGGCTAAAATGACTCAGTAGACCGATTTGGCCTTTCAATAAAAACATACAACTCGATTACAACTCATGCCCACGCAGGGGTCAAAACACAACCACACCCGTACAACGGGAAAAATATAGCAGCAGAAAATAAAGTACAACTGAACCAATACATGATGTACAGTTCCTCATGTGATTAGTATCGATCATCTTTCATCATCCTTCCTACCGACCCTGTGTTATGCTCCAAAACCTGAATGCAAAAAGAGACATCCACCCCCCGAATACTCGGGGGTTAGCAAAACTCCACTGTTTTGCTAGTGCAAGAACAAAGTGCAAATACGAGCCACACAATTCACATTCCACGAATAACAATAACCAAGAATCCTCAAAGATCCAAACGAAACAAAAAGCACTTCCCGAGGCAAGAATTTGAGAAAAAGTTCCAAAATCGAAAGATCACAAATCAATGGAAAAATTTATAAAAACAGTTTAGAATGCCATCGAGAGTTTTAATAGAAAACAATTTAGGATTATCAAATCCTACTTTTCAAAATCCAAAAGACAAAAGGGGTCACCGCCCCAAAGGTTTACTTCCCGTAAAATAACCTTTACCAAACCGTTGGGATTTTAGCCCCAAATCCGTAAAATGACTTTTACAAAACCATTGGGATTTTAGCCCCAAATCCGTAAAATGACTTTTACAAAACCATTGGGATTTTAGCCCCAAATCTCATCAACTCACAGTACACAAGAACGACCACAAGGTTCGTCTCCCAACATCAAAATCCACAAATAAATGATTTAACACAAACAACAAAATACTCTAGAGCCATCCTAGCCAAGTAGGCCAAACGAACAACTTACCTCTTACACACTTAGTCAATGCATGCAATCATGAAAACCGTTCAAAAGCACTCATTTCCGGAAATGCTAATATCGAAACACATTTGCAAAATGCACCACAATTAACCGCGGATCCACCCCTCCGTGGACCCCTACCGAGACCCCGTCGGATCTAACCCATAGTGGTTAAAAGCAAGCTCGCGGATCCACCCCTCCGTGGACCCCTACCGAGACCCCGTCGGATCTAACCCATAGTGAGCATACACACACACGTTACTCATGCAATACTAATATGCTAAGAATGTAAGTTCATTAAGAATACTCACTAGAGATGGCCACTAACTCGACACCATTATCAAACTCTTCAAAACACAATAACAAGATTAGATACGGAATACACGATTCCATAACTTTTAAACAACAAGGATATCATCAAAGCCTCCAACGTTCAAAATAATCAAATCATAATCAATCCCCAAAACACAACGTTCACAAAACACACACGCGTTTTGAAAGAGAGCCTTTAACGAGGCCAAACCGAAATCTTTTGAAACTTCATTTCAAATAACCAAACAAACACATCAAGACGACCACCGATCATCATATCCATAACACGAGAAAAGTATGGGCAAAGTACTTGCCTCGAAATCACGATCGCAACGAGACGACGGATAGGATACGGTCGAATAGCCCCGAACCCCCGAACAATATCAAGAACGCGATAGCACCACGAGTATTACGAGAATAACACCACACGAATCATCAATCACCAAACGGGATTCAACATCGGAATCCTCGAACACCTATAAACCTCCGGAAGGAACAATAACATATGGTTACGACGAGAATCAAGGCCAAAACAACGGAAATCCCAACAAACTATCGAAGGGAAACTCATTGGGACATTTAATCGAACAATAAATGTTCAATAATTCCCAAGAACACTCGAATCGTCAATCGAGTTAAACAAACTCGATATATGGATATACAACCCATAGAACACGATTAATAACATCATACTACACCAATCGATGTATTAAAATCGGATTAGAAACGAAATCAAGAACAATTTCTCCGAAAAGTCAACTTGAAGGAAAATCAAGAAATATACCTTGATTCGACGAAACACACGGATTAGATGTTGATATAATCAACAAGAATCTTCCAAAACGCCTTGGAATGAGTAGAATCGGCCAAGAACACCTCCTAATGGTCACTCCCGTCGCCCGCACGTAAACGAGGAAAATGAAAAAACGAAGTCCGCCGAGCCAGCCTATATATGGCAGGTTACGGCCAGAATCCGGCAAGCCATACGGCCGTAACTCGCCCTTACGGCCGTACTCGGCAGCCTTACGGCCGTAATCGCATTCGTCAAAAAAATCATCCAAAGAATCGCCGGGCACTTACGGCCGTAATTGGCACACATTACGGCCAGAATCGGCCTTCGTCCGAAGATGCCTGCCCCGCCGTGCGCCATACCCGATCACACTTACGGCCGTAACTGGCACACATTACGGCCGTAACCGGCACCTTACGGCCGTAACTCGGCCAGGCCAGGCCCTGCTCCGGCCGTGACTCGGCCGTGGCCACTCTGACGGCCCGGACGACCCCGAAACCCGAACATGAGTAAAAATAGGAGATACGGTTACGAAGTACTCGTAAAGACGAATCCAAGCGCTAAGAGAACGCACGATTCCGACCACCCGAAGTGTCGGAATTCGACAACGGAAATAATTACCCTAAACTTTAGGAAATTACAAAAATGGCCCAAAACGCCCGGAAATCACGATACGTGATCGAAACACCGAACCAAAACTCGCAACATGAATAATAACATTAAATGAACTTATGAGAAACTCGAAACAACAGTTTCGGACGAGATTCGCAAGAATCGAGCTCAAGTGCGGAAAAGTCGCCAAAAGACACGGAACTCAACAAAACAACACCGAAACGAACTCGGATGACAAAAAGTGCAGAATTAATCATTCTCGAAATGACGAAACGGTCATGAGCGAGTCTTCAAAACGGACTTCCGCCGAAAAAAAGAAAATTACCGAAATTCGAAATTGCGGATATTACATTCTACCCTCCTTAAAAGAAGTTTCGTCCCGAAACTTAAAATAAGTAGGGAGAAGTAATATCCCCTGCCAGGAAAACTCGACGAGATACGCAAAAACCGAAAACTCGCGCCCGACGGCGAAACGCTGCAAGAAACGCAAAGAGACATACGGCGTGAAAACACGCTCCACGACGACCAACACAACGTCGCCGTTAGGAATATAATAAAACCAACAAATGACAAGCGTCATCAAACGGATAATATAGTCAAGTCAATTATCCGAACAATCACAAAACACAACGAACGAAAATCAATAAGATTGACCGACCCAACGATACATCAATCAAAACGTGAGCCAATCGCTGAACAATTACGGAATTCCACCGCCCAAGGGTTGGAAAATCGAAAACGAGACTAATTTCCCGAACTAAGGGAATTAGGAAGGAGCCTGAATGCTCAACAATCACGAAACGAGAACGAAAACCGAACAAGCAAACGATCGAGACAACAAAGATCGAACAATCATGTTCGAAACACGAAGGATAATAAAATTCAAACAACAACTCCCAGGATGATCTGGTGAGAACTACAAGACATGCATTCCCATAAGATCCACAGGAAAGGGAATAGCGATTGAAAAGTCACAAAACAAACGAGTGATTCCGAAACAATACCACACTCGTTCGATCAACAAAAGCAAGGGGCAGGACAAGCTCAGAAATGTCAACGAACATAATGAGTCGACAGAGTCGAAAACACAAGAGTTCCAAATCCGATCCACTTCGAATAAAAGAACTAATAGAACCAAATGATGTCACTTCCGAACAAGGTTCACAAGAATCAAACCGAACTCGAAAAAGTCACAGCGATAACCAGATCGACCCACAACATGATCACAGTTCGTTCAAACGATGAAATCGAAATACAGAACAAGTTCAGAAAGTATCAACGAACACGAACGAGTTGCAAGAAAGGAGTAAGAGAAAATACAGAAGTCAAAATAGTACGGGTATTACCTCCGACCTCGTCCACGAAATTCACAAAAACGGGAGCAAGGTAACAAGACATTAAACAATCGACACATAACGGAACCATCACCGATGCACACGGTCATACCAAACCAAGCTCTAACAGCTCGCACATGCGCGACAATGCAGAAATCACTACGAGACGACAATATTCAATACCAACATCCCACCTCTCACAGAGGGCTAACACAACAAATGTGTGGAAATCGACTCAACGCTCACACCGCCAATTCGATCATACTCGGGAGCAAACATCAAAATGACAATGCGAACATCATACATACATACCCAACCCTCAAATGGGAATGGATAGGTTTTAAAAATGAAAACCTCATTTTGAAAATAATTTAGAAGAACACCGGTTGATCTTGAGTATCACCTTTCAAAAAAAGTACAAACGTGATACCTCGTTATCGAGACTTTGGAAAACCATTTCGCATTTGATAAAAATGAGGACACTTTCTTTTAGTGAAAAGCTTTCAGAATATTCGACCCTCGGGTCTAAGTAAAAGTGTTTATAAAACATTGAAAATATCTCAAAACATTTTGGTCCTCGAGGTAGAAGAATTTTGAAACAGATTGTGGCACCTTAGAAGTACCGCGAGAAAACAATTCATTTGAAACGTACGTCTCGAAATTTATTTCTAAGATACTCAAGTTTTCGAAAATAATTCAATGCCAAAAAGGACGATGCCAAAAAGGCTAGAATGCCCAAAAGTTTCAGGTAATCACACGGAACATCATAGCACTGTGGGTCCCGTGTCGGAACCCACCAGGCTAAAAACCATTTACAAAAAGGCCGATGACGGTAATATTTCAAAAACTCACAGAATCCATTTACAAAATGCTAAATACCGTCATAAGAATTTCGCCAAAACGATCAAGGCCATAATGCTGAAAACTCGGTTAAGGGAATCAGTTTTCGAAATAAAACTCCGTCGGTAAAATACCGAAAGTCATTACAAAAGAACTCACGCAGCGGATAAAAGAAATAAAGTCAAACATGCACAATCCAGCAACACTACTCCTCATATGAACGAAATATGAAGGTTAAATAACCACATATCAAGAAATCAAAATTCATAAGAGGATTCCATCACTTAACAAATAATCATAAAAAGAAGGGAGACTTACATCCACAGGTCGCACGAAGATGATGATCGCCCCACGATACTAATCACGACCAACCAACTCAGACGACGCATCGCGACACGACTTAGTCAGACAAAATCCGACAAGACAAAACTCAACAGACACCACTGACCCGACAGCCTAGGTTTCCACAACCTAAGCTCCGATACCATTTATGTAACACCCCCAATCCGCTCAGGGATATTACACGCCGTAGAACCTTTCCTCAAGGATCTACCAGGCTAGTAACAACATGAAACATCTCGACAATGCCTTTAAGGCTAAAATGACTCAGTAGACCGATTTGGCCTTTCAATAAAAACATACAACTCGATTACAACTCATGCCCACGTAGGGGTCAAAACACAACCACACCCGTACAACGGGAAAAATATAGCAGCGGAAAATAAAGTACAACTGAACCAATACATGATGTACGGTTCCTCATGTGATTAGTATCGATCATCTTTCATCATCCTTCGTGCCGACCCTGTGTTATGCTCCAAAACCCGAATGCAAAACAGACATCCACCCCGAATACTCGGGGGTTAGCAAAACTCCACTGTTTTGCTAGTGCAAGAACAAAGTGCAAATACGAGCCATACAATTCACATTCCACGAATAACAATAACCAAGGATCCTCAAAGATCCAAACGAAACGAAAAGCACTTCCCGAGGCAAGAATTTGAGAAAACGTTCCAAAATCGAAAGATCACAAATCAATGGAAAAATTTAATAGAAAACAATTTAGGATTATCAAATCCTACTTTTCAAAATCCAAAAGACAAAAGGGGTCACCGCCCCAAAGGTTTACTTCCCGTAAAATAAACTTTACCAAACCGTTGGGATTTTAGCCCCAAATCCGTAAAATGACTTTTACAAAACCATTGGGATTTTAGCCCCAAATCCGTAAAATGACTTTTACAAAACCATTGAGATTTTAGCCCCAAATCTCATCAACTCACAGTACACAAGAACGACCACAAGGTTCGTCTCCCAACATCAAAATCCACAAATAAAGGATTTAACACAAACAACAAAATACTCTAGAGCCATCCTAGCCAAGTAGGCCAAACGAACAACTTACCTCTTACACACTTAGTCAATGCATGCAATCATGAAAACCGTTCAAAAGCACTCATTTCCGGAAATGCTAATATCGAAACACATTTGCAAAATGCACCACAATTAACCGCGGATCCACCCCTCCGTGGACCCCTACCGAGACCCCGTCGGATCTAACCCATAGTGGTTAAAAGCAAGCTCGCGGATCCACCCCTCCGTGGACCCCTACCGAGACCCCGTCGGATCTAACCCATAGTGAGCATACACACACACGTTACTCATGCAATACTAATATGCTAAGAATGTAAGTTCATTAAGAATACTCACTAGAGATGGCCACTAACTCGACACCATTATCAAACTCTTCAAAACACAATAACAAGATTAGATACGGAATACACGATTCCATAACTTTTAAACAACAAGGATATCATCAAAGCCTCCAACGTTCAAAATAATCAAATCATAATCAATCCCCAAAACACAACGTTCACAAAACACACACGCGTTTTGAAAGAGAGCCTTTAACGAGGCCAAACCGAAATCTTTTGAAACTTCATTTCAAATAACCAAACAAACACATCAAGACGACCACCGATCATCATATCCATAACACGAGAAAAGTATGGGCAAGGTACTTGCCTCGAAATCACGATCGCAACGAGACGACGGATAGGATGCGGTCGAATAGCCCCGAACCTCCGAACAATATCAAGAACGCGATAGCACCACGAGTATTACGAGAATAACACCACACGAATCATCAATCACCAAACGGGATTCAACATCGGAATCCTCGAACACCTATAAACCTCTGGAAGGAACAATAACACATGGTTACGACGAGAATCAAGGCCAAAACAACGGAAATCCCAACAAACTATCGAAGGGAAACTCATTGGGACATTTAATCGAACACTAAATGTTCAATAATTCCCAAGAACACTCGAATCGTCAATCGAGTTAAACAAACTCGATATATGGATATACAACCCATAGAACACGATTAATAACATCATACTACACCAATCGATGTATCAAAATCAGATTAGAAACGAAATAAAGAACAATTTCTCCGAAAAGTCAACTTGAAGGAAAATCAAGAAATATACCTTGATTCGACGAAACACACGGATTAGATGTTGATATAATCAACAAGAATCTTCCAAAACGCCTTGGAATGAGTAGAATCGGCCAAGAACACCTCCTACCGGTCACTCCCGTCCGCAGCCGCACAGAAACGAGGAAAAATGAAAAAACGGTCCGCCGAGCTGTGCCTATATATGGCCGGCAGGTTACGGCCAGAATCGGCAGTGCCTTACGGCCGTAACTCGCCCTTACGGCCGACGCGTGTGCCTTACGGACGTAACCGGCATTCGTCAAAAAAATCAGTCCAACAACTGTCGGGCACTTACGGCCGTAACTGGCACACATTACGGCCGTAACCAGCCTTCGTCCGGAAGATGCCCAGCGCCCGTACGGCCATATCCGATCACACTTACGGCCGTAACTGGCACACATTACGGCCGCAACCGGCACCTTACGGCCGTAACTCGGCCAGGCCAGGCCCTGCTCCGGCCGTGACTCGGCCGTGCCACTCCGACGGCCCGGACGACCCCGAAACCTGAACCTGAGTAAAAATCGGAGATACGGTTACGAAGTACTCGCAAAGACGAATCCAAGCGCTAAGAGAACGCATGATTCCGACCACCCGAAGTTTCGGAATTCGACAACGGAAGTAATTACCCTAAACTTTAGGAAATTACAAAAATGGCCCAAAACGCCCGAAAATCACGATACGTGATCGAAACACCGAACCAAAACTCGCAACATGAATAATAACATTAAATGAACTTACGAGAAACTCGAAACAACAGTTTCGGACGAGATTCGCAAGAATCGAGCTCAAGTGCGGAAAAGTCGCCAAAAGACACGGAACTCAACAAAACAACACCGAAACGAACTCGGATGACAAAAAGTGCAGAATTAATCATTCTCGAAATGACGAAACGGTCATGAGCGAGTCGTCAAAACGGACTTCCGCCGAAAAAAAGAAAATTACCGAAATTCAAAATTGCGGATATTACAGAATCGGTATATTATGCCAAGAATATTAATAAGATTCAAAACTTATTGAACCGGAGAAAGAAGCACATCAAGACGGGCGAATCTAAGAAGTTCGACAACAACTGTCGATTATGTGGTAAACCCGGCCACTTCGCAAAGAATTGTCGAGCATCAACTTCAAAGAAGGAAGTCTTAATTGCCACGTGGAGTGACGAAGACGAGAATGAAGATTTCATGAATTAAAATAATCTCGCACTCATGGCAAGAAGTTCATTCGACGAAAGCGACGTCGAAAGCTGGGTTAGTACATCATATCAAGATGAATTATATGAAGCATTCGAATTATTACATACCAATTTTCAAAATGCTTTAAGTGAAATTAAATCCCTTCAATCGAAAAATAAAATTTTGGGAGACGAACTCTCCAAGTTTGAAAAAGGGAAAAATATCGAGACCGATCATTCTCAATGTCTTGAAAATGAAAATATTTCAAAGAATGATCTTTTGAAAGACGAACTTAAGGGTTTAACAAAGAAATTTTCGTGTGGAAACGAAAACTTTGAACAAATTTTATTGGTTAAAAAATTTACCTTAAACAAACAGGGGTTAGGATTCAAAACAAATTTAAAACTGAGTCGTTAAATTTAAAAATACACCGTTATGAAAATATTTAAAAACTGGGCATGATATCTCAAATTGTAAAAGCCCATATCGGACGATTAAAATTAAAAAGATTTGGATTTCTAAAGGAACCACTATTCCGAACATCGTCCATATCAAAGAAAAACGACCGACTTTCAGTTGGATCCCCAAAAATTATTTTTCATCAATTGGTACTTTACTCAGGGGGAGTATTATTTTTAATGGGGAGATATTTTTATTAGGGTCAGTTTACACTTTATGCATACTTATCATGGGTCTAGTCTATTATTGTTTATATACACTTTTTACTGATAACAAAAAGGGAAGAAGAATGGAATAAAAGAAGTAAGGGGAGAAAAACGAGAAAAGCGTCATGGAAGAATGACGAGAAAAATAAAAAGTTAAAAAAGATGAAAAAGAAAAATGAAAAGTAGTTGAAAAGGAGAGAAAGAAAAGATGAGAGGAGAAACTAACGAAACAGACAAAGTCGAAAACTTTGATCTGTAGAATATACATATATTTTATTTTGCAGGTTTTATCCCATTCAAGGTATTGTTTTGTAATCATCAAAAAGGGGGAGATTGTTGGAATATTTTATTCTAAATATTCATTAATCGAGTTTTGATGATTAGTTGTTAAACAAAGGAAAACAACAAAGAAGCTAAACAAAAAACGAAGAAGTCGAAGACTCAAAAAGCTGAAAATAAATATGCATAACGTATGCAATACAATAAGATTAACGTACGTAATAGAAGGAACTTAATATACGTAACACATCATGCTTAACGTACGTAATGAAGTGTTTCTGAATTCAAACAACGAGCCGTTGAAGATGACATCATGGCATGGTCAACATGCAACGGATATGAAGACTATAGTTAACATACGCTACGAAGACATAATAACGTACGCTACTGTATGAACTTAAAATACGTAAATGTGAAGAGTTAACGTACGTAAAAGAATAAACGAAGGCTACTGGACTAATCTGCATTGAGCATAACGTACGTAACAGGTTAATGTTAACGTACGTAACGAAGCTACCGTACGTAAAATTTGCATGATAACGTACATAACGGAGTCAAAAGTGGCTAACGGCTAGTTGAGGCTTTGGAGCCTATAAATACAACTTCCTATGGTATTGAACATACAACAACTTCAAGCAATCAAGATATTGATCATATATTGTTTATACATTATATCGTTGTTGTAATTGTGCTTATATTGTTAAGTGTTTGAGTGTTATACACGAAAACATACACGAGAGGAAAAAGAAAGGATAAGATTCGATATGGTGTTATTAGGATCAAGGATCCGGCATTATTAGAATCGCAATCTTTATCCACGCGAGGTTTGTCTAGTACCCATAGAAAGCTAGATAGGCTGATTCCTTGTCCGATAGAAAAGGAAAACGGTTTAACTTGGACCGACAAAAAGACAAGTGAGTTACGATTTATCTCGGACCAATAGAAGACGAGAATTGTAATGGTAATACCTCGACCGATAGAAGAGAGGTGCAGAGGTTGATCTTTAGCCTATAGAAAAAGATACCGAAGAGAGGACGTAGACACGTTTGGACGAACCTCTATAAATCTTATGTCGTTTACCGAATCTTGCTCCAACACTTGAATGCCTTGTCGCCATCATCATGCCCCTGTGTCTTAACCACCTCCTTGCAAGAACCTAAAACATGAAAACATGTTCCGCCCCGATGGGTCGGTCATCCAGATAATGAATACCAAATACATTGCATGGCATGATATGCATCCAAAGGAAATCAATGGTATAGCAATAATATGAGATGATCATAAGAATGGTAAGTATCAAACAATCATGAACTTTATGCCATGGCATACGAACGACACCTATTCACATGTTAGAATACAAATGCCCAACGACGAATAATCAACACTGCTCATGAAACAACAAACTTCCCCGAAGGCAAACTAGCCAAAGTTGAAATGAATAACAACAACGACGCCCGAAGGCTCCAATCGAAACCACGATATATCACAAATGACATAAAAGCCCTCATCCGAAGCAGCAATTCATCATAATGGCATAAAAGCCCCAGCTGAAGCTGCAATACATCATAATGGCATAAAAGCCCTAAGCCGAAGCTACAACATGAGATCATCCAATGACCGTGACCTGTTGAATTGCAGGGGCTAGGAAACCAACTGCATTAAGTCCAAGCCCCAGACTTACCCATAATGAGATCACCAAGTAACCGTGACCTACTGAACTGTAGGTGTTGGGAAACCAACCGCGAAGGTTCAAGCCCCAAACTACCCATAAAGCACTAGCCTAGACTAGCCTCCAAACACAAATGATCACAAACGACAATGATCACAAAATTACCGAACTCACAAGAATGATAGTATACTGTCTTGAGTCGGCCAACACGACAACAATAAACCACGGATCGGCACTGTCCTCGACGGTCCCAATTCAAATACCTCGATTGCCTTGGATCAGCCATATCAATAACAATAATATTGTGGATGGGTACCATCCTCGACAGTCCCAATTGAATATCTCGATTGCCTTGAAATGGCCAATCGACAAAAACGACCTAACTAATGGGAATCGTCCTCGATAGTCCCAATTTAATACCTCGATTGCCTTTAATCGGTCAATCAATAACAATAACAGATGGCTCAGTGCCTTTAATCGGTCACCGATGACCGAGGTGATAATCGAATACGTTAATGCTTTTAATAGGCCAATACAACATCAATAGTAAAACATCAATATCAATAGAAACAATCATAATGATGTCTTAAATCGAACATCAATATCAGCAATAACAATCGATACATTGATACCACGAACCGGCTATCGACAACAACAAGTATCTCAATGCCTTGAACCGTCCATTGACGAACAACAATAACATTTTATTGTCGAATGGTATCGTATAAAACAATTCCCTGATATCAATAAAGTCATAGGGACTATATTTCGGAATGATATAACACATTCATACACATAATTGATAACATTAATCTCATTAACCAGTACAAGTATAATACTTGCCTCAAACCGAAGGCAATGAAATCCTTCCACGATCAACGTCCTCAACAAAATGATCAACCACATGAACAACCTTGAATGAACACAATCCATTCAATAACAATGATCGAATAATAAGTCTCAAAGACTACAAACATCGATTTCCCTCAACAAGGTAATTCGATAATATCAAACAACTCATTCCAATCGGATGAAATGATCGGACAACCCTTGGTAAGTAAATAATTAAAAGTTTACCAATAAAACTCAATTAATCTTGTGAAATCAACACACAAAGACTAATTCCCGATGAACAACATCATCTAAAAATCATATCATAATACAAGATTATAACAATCCCCAATCAAACCCTTTAATCTTCATAATGTTCTTCAAACTAAATCCCCAAAACTAAAGAAATTAACATACACATCTCATAATCATACATATAAACTCATATATACTATGATTGCAACTCAAGAATATCACAATCTATTCGGAAATGAAATTCAAGATGAAAAACAATTACCTCTTGAAGGTTCGGATGAAAACCTATCCTCTCCAAATCACCTCCCAAGCTTCATAATTGTGTTAGATGAAAAAACTATGAACTCTCAAGTGTTTAGTTAAACCTCCCCAAGGAGTATTTCTCTCAGAAGAAACAAAGAGAAAAGCGAAAGAAGAATGAAATGAATATATAATATACATTACTAGCATGTGCTAATGAGTACCTTAGCGCGAGCTAGCTGTTGGGATTCCGGATACAAAACCGAGTACGCAGCAGAATAATAAAACTTAATATAAAGAATTCCAAACAGGATCGATCAAGTAACATATATACGAAAAATAAATTGACGAAGATAAAGGATTAAAGTCCCATACCTTTGAAGCCTTTGATAATATCTTTGCAATATAATGATGATCACAAACCCGACCACAAGCCCTTCGTCCCAAATACCAAAAATACGATGTCTCTACTTCACACATGTCGGATGTTGCCCGAAAAAATTCAACGAAACTCCGTTCTTCAAGAACACAACTAGGAAGTTATCGTAGGAATTTTCTCTCTAATTTTTCTTGCTTATTTCTTATCTCAAAGATGAAGAACACTTGAAGAAAAATTCTCCCCTCTCTCTAATAAGCTCTCGGCCGAACACCACATAAGGTTGTAGGTAGTGGTGTGATAATGATATCATATATATAAAGTCTAACATGCCAAAACAAAGGATAAGTCTTGATTGATAAGATAACAAATCAAGACACTTTGGAAGCATGTGGAAGACTAATCACCACCCACCAACAAAAATGACAATCACATGTGGAGAGGGGGAGGGGGGCGGCCTACTAGGAAGGTGCTAGGAAACGGGCCGAGTCACTCGGATCGTGTACTGGACGTTCGTCAAACGACTCCGTTAAATACACTCCGTTTTATCACCAATGTATTTATACTAATTAATTAATCCAATTAATTAATTATATCAAATACAAATATATTTCTCTAAGAAATATAATTTATGAATTAGATTAATTACCGAGTAACTTAATTTCAATTCATAAGACCGCTATTTGATTTATCCAATAAATCATAATTTAGATATCCAATATCTAATATTAATATAGAGATAATAACTTCACATTTATCTGTCAACGATCATGATGCGTGACTCTGTAGGTCCGTCTTAGCCGGCATTGGGAGGAACCAATGAGTGCGGGCAACACTTAGGGGTTTTTTACTTTTTTTCCATTAATACCTGAATAGATTAAGCTGTCTGAGTGGATTAATCTGTCTGAATTGAAAAAATATCTTGTTGTTTCTTTCTTTTCTGAATGAACTATTTGAATGACAGAAATGATCATTTTACCCCTCAATATGAATTAAGTCATTTTTGATAAAGGACGGATTGAGCATTTTAGTTTATATTATCAATTTAAATTATATGACATAATATTTATTTTAATTTATATTATAATATATATTCATAAATCATATTATAATTTTCAGGTATATTTAAATAATCAGACAATATTTTTATAAATATATTAAGTTATATTTTAATATATATAGTTATATTTATTTTTTTAATAATCAATATAAAAAAATCAATTTAAATAATATAAAATAATTTTAATTTACTTTATATTATAATATTTATTCATAAATCATATTATAATTTTTAGGTATATTTAAATAATCAGACAATGTTTTTATAATACATTAAGTTATATTTTAATATATATATAGTTATATTAATTTTTTAATAGTCAATATAAAAAATCAATTTAAATAATATAACATAATATATTTTAATTTATATTATAATATATATTCATAAATTATATTATAATTTTTAGATATATTTAAATAATTAGACAATAGTTTTATAAATATATTAAGTTATATTTTAATATATAGTTATATTAATTTTTTGAATAGTCAATATAAAAAAATTAATTTATATAATATAACATAATATATATTTTAATTTATATTATAATATATATTCATAAATCATACTATAATTTGTAGGTATATGTAAATAATAAAATAATATTATTATAAATATATTAATTTATATTTTAATATATATATTTATATTAATTTTTTTAATAGTCAATATAAAAAAATCAATTTATATAATATACCATAATATATATTTTAATTTATATTATAATATATATTCATAAATCATATTATAATTTTCAGATATATTTAAATAATCAGACAATATTTTTATAAATATATTAATTTATATTTTAATATATATAGTTATATTAATTTTTTATCAATAAATAGTTTATATTTTATGAATTTTAAATATATTAAATTTATACTATATATACTCAATTATAATTAAGATTATATGATAATTTATACTATATGTACTCAATTCTTTTATTATTAGAGAGGGTAATTTTGGTATATTGGGGAAGTATTTCTGGTTTAATGGTAAGGACACCCCAAAATTTGCTTAATGAAAAAGGCATTATTAAGATCATTAAGTTGAAAGTAAACAACAAAATATAGCTGATCGATTAAGCTGATTAAGCATTAAGCTGATTAAGTAAAAAGTAAACAAGCCCTTAGCCAGCCTAGCGGGCCGCACTGTAAATCCCGACTGAGAACGAATGAAGGGATCATTCCAGAACCATTTTGTCGTGAATACCATATATGTATAGACCCTTCATCAGATGTCCCGGTCAAGTCTTCAGGTCACGGTAAAGTCAAACCCTACTGTTGACTAGACACTATACATGTGTTAATGCAGATCAATACTGACTGATTACTAGTGTATCCAATATGACTAGATCAGAATGCTTTGGCCAAAGACTTGTGATCTTATTTGCCATTAACCGTATAGGACATTCGCTTGCTCACTAATAGGAGATAGAATCCTTTCTTTGGTGTTAGGCGTATTTTTATACGCTTATTTATCATTATTTAGTATTAATTTGGCAAGTAAAAATTGCATAAATGAGCTCTTAATGCCTTAATCTCGCATGTTTGACAGAAGATTGGAGTCCGGAAGCTAAAACGAGGCGAAACGGGCGAAAACGGCGAATTTTGGCCGTGGGCCGCGGCACAAGGCAAGTGGGCCGCGGCACACTAGGCGGTTTTGGTGTGCTCCGCGCGGATTTGGACCGTTTTGAAGCCAGTTCTCGACCTACTCACACGGACGCGATTTGGAGACTGTTGAGAGCTATAAATAAGGGTTTAAGACCCTAATTAATCATCTTGGAGGCTTGGGGGAAAAGAAGGAACACAGAAGATTATCGCAGACGAGAGAAGCAGAAGAGATCAAGGGCAGAGGGCGGAAGCCAGAAGAACGAAGGAATCCGAGCTCTTCATCTGCGTTTGATTTTCATGCTTTTATTTATTAATTCTGTATTTTCATTATTTAGCATGTCAGGCTAAAACCCTAATCTAGGATTTTGATGAAACCTACATTTTGACGGATTTACTTGAGATTATCTATTTAATTCCCTTTTTGTTGAGTTTTCCCAATTGTGTTTAATGCTTTCAATTATCTGGCCAATAGTTGTATTGTTTTAATCATTCAATTCGAATCGGGAGAGGAGAGTTGGTGATGAACTATTGGTGAGGACCGTTTTATCTTGTGAGATAGGAATATACTCATAGGAACTACGTAGCCTTTTGGAGATTTTATGCTTTTTGCCTATTGACGAATTAATTCACCTAGGGATAGAGTGCGTTATTCGCCTTTAGAAAAATCTATTGACCTCGGGAGAGGCGGTAGAGTATATTAGCAATCTTCGCCTTCAATAAATTGGGAAAATCATTAACTTCAGATAATCGAGAGTAAATTCGGATAAACCAAGGTGGATTCATAATCCTAGACTTATTCATCATTTGATTTTTTTTCTTCAAGCGATCGTTTTTACTGTTTAGTCTTTTATTAATTTTCTTTAGTAATTAATTGCTACCCAAAGTTCGATTGTTCAAATAAAACTGGAATACACAAAATTCGGTAGTTAGTGATTCAGTCCTCGTGGGAACGATACTCACTCATCACTTTATTACTTGTATACGATAACGTGCACTTGCGTTTAAGAATTATCGCAACAAGTTTTTTGCGCCGTTGCCGGGGACTGAAATTTTTGCTAATATCGATTTCAGTATTTCTAATCTTAGTTTGAACGTTTTTATTTACTTATTTTCGTGTATTTAATTTTATTTATTTATTTGTTTGTCCTTTCAGGATCTTTCGCGTAGTGCATGAGAAAATTTGGTAACGAAGGCCTACTACCTTTGGATACCGAACTCGAGCGCACTCTTCGAAGGAACAAGAAGGAGAAACGAGAGTTACAGACGATAGTGACCATGGCCGAAAATATTGAAATTCAAGGAGGAAATAATATTGTGCAGCAAGCTCAACCGGAAATGGCACTTCGAGATTATGCTATGCCGCAGATTAACGCAAACTTTTCGGGAATTCGGCGTCCCACTATCCAGGCGAACAATTTCGAAATCAAGCCTGCTATTATTCAGATGGTGCAGGCGAGCCAATTCTGTGGATTGCCGAATGATGACCCAAACGCATATATTGCTTCTTTTCTCGAGATTTGTGACACGTTCAAGAACAATGGTGTCACCGACGATGCTATCCGATTACGGCTTTTCCCTTTCTCTTTGAGGGATAAAGCGAAATTTTGGCTGAATTCCTTACCGTCGGGGTCGATCACAACATGGGCAGAGTTAGCGCAAGCCTTCCTTGCTAAATTCTTCCCACCTTCTAAGACGGCGAGACTGAGAAACGAGATCACTACTTTTGGTCAGTATGACATGGAATCGCTTCACGAGGCATGGGAGCGATACAAAGATTTGTTACGGAGATGCCCACATCACGGCCTTCCAGACTGACTTCAAATTCAGACGTTCTACAATGGATTGAGTGCCTCTACACGCACTCTCGTGGATGCAGCCGCCGGTGGAGCTTTGATGGGAAAGACGATGGCTGAAGCACACTCGTTGTTGGAAGCCATGGCCGCTAATGCTTATCAATGGCCATCCGAACGAATAACGCCTAAGCGAGTTATGGAAATTTCGAGTAATGACCCGATATCTACATTGTCAGCTCAAGTCGCCGCCTTAACGCAGCAACTTCAAGCATTTTCGCATGCTCCTTCCCCCGTTACAATTGAGTCTTGCAATTGGTGTAACGGATCTCACCCTAGCGTGGAGTGTCAAGTCGGAAACCCGTTCGAGCAGCCCCAAATTGAACAAGCCCAGTTTGTAGGAAACAGAAACCGGCAAAATAATACGTACTCCAACACGTATAATCCGGGGTGGCGTAATCATCCCAACTTCTCATGGAGAAACGGACAGAACTCGAACCAGCTTCCGTTCACTCAAAACCAACAGCAGCCCGCTCCCGCTCCAAAAGTTTCTCTCGAGGAAGCAATTGCGAAATTGGCAGCAAATACGAGTAAATTCATGACTCGTACTGAAGCAACATTGCAAAATCATTCCGCCTCCATTCGCAACTTGGAAGTTCAACTGGGCCAGATTGCTAACGTATTGACAGCCCGCCCGGAGGGAGCATTGCCAAGTACGACCGAGACAAATCCTAGAGAAAGTCTAAATGCGATCAGTTTGAGAAGCGGGAAGGAGGTGTGTGACCAGCCCGAGAGAAGTGAAAAGAGAAGTGAAATTGAGGATAAGAAAAATTTAGCGACGGAGAAATCACAAGATTGGAGACCTTCGATAACGTTTCCGGATAACCCGAAGGCATATGTGCCACCCGTCCCGTTTCCACAGAGATTACAGCAGAAAAAGGCGGACAAGCAATTCTCTAAGTTCCTCGACGTGTTCAAGAAGCTTCATATTAACATTCCATTTGCCAACGCGTTGGAACAAATGCCAAGCTACTGTAATATCCGCAATTTCGGATTTCGGTAATTTTCATTTTTCGGCGGAAGTCCATTTTGGTGACTCACTCATGACCGTTTCATCATTCCGAGAATGATTAATTCTACACTTTTTGTCATCCAAGTTCATTTCGGTGTCGTTTTGTTGAGTTACGTGTCCTTAATCGACTTTTTCACGTGTGAGTTCGACTTTGTAAAGTCACCATTAATACTTGGAAACTCCAAAAATTCTGAATCTTTGCAATATTATAAAGCATCGAGTTAGCTTTCCAATGGTTCAAACGGTGAGTCAATCAGAGTCCGGAGGAGGGAGTTATGATCGAAATAGCTAAGACTGCACGATGTGCCTTTTTGGTGTTGGAGTGGACTGTACCGTGTGCCTCGGCACACTTCGGCTGGGCCGCGGCACTAAGCCAGTACTGGGCAGTTTTTTTTTGCCGTGGGCCGCGGCACACTTGTCCTGTGCCGCGGCACACAGTGCAGATCAGCCTATTTAAGGCCTGGCAGTGTGTTTTTCACCCATTTTCTCATCCTCTTCCTTCTCTTCCGCGGCTGGAGGTGTGGAGATCATGGAAAGATGTTGTTGGACAATCAATCCATGAAGTCTTGGAGTTCATATCATCAATCATCCATCATATAACATCCTCCGATCTACCGAATCAGGTCAGATTTGCTAGAAATCTAATTTTGGGGATTTTGGGTATTTTGTTCGATTTCGTCCGTTTAATCCGATTTAACTTAGGATTGTGATGGATTGATGATTATTTAGATGTATTATATCATTTCCTTTATTATTCCATGGTTGGATCGTTTCGATTCGTTGTTTTGGTCGAGTTCTTAGTCAACGCCTTGAAGGTGTCTGGTAAAATGTCTTAGAGGGGTTTTCGGGCGTTCTACGATTATTCCTCATCATATGATCATTGATTTATTGATTATATGATGTTAGGGTCGAGTTTCTTGCGAAGAAACCATGTCGAACCCTTCCGTTCGTTGTCGTCTTCCTTTTCGATAGCATCGGGCGTTTTGAAGCTTTCCGGTTGAGCCGTGTTCGTCGAAATACTTGCGTGCCAATTTTGAGGCAAGTATCTTGTCCATACAATTCTTGTTTTATGGATATGATAATTGGTGATCGTCTTTATATGTTTGTTTGATTGTTTGAAACGAGTTTTCAAAAGATTCGACTAGCCTCGTTAAAGGCTCACTTTCAAAACGCGTGTGTTTTGTAAATTGTGTGGGTTGTAAGTGAATACGTGAATCCTTTGGATATGTTTGGTGTTGATGTTGCGCTTGATAATGCGTGTGTACGTATACTATCTCTTTTCGGTGCGTTATGGTTTGAAGTGGTGTTTTGCTAAGTGTTTGATGCCTCTGGGTGAATTTGTTGGATGTCTTTGGTGTGATATGTTATTTGCGCATGATTGCTTCGCTCACCTCGGGGGGTCCGACGGGATCACGGAGGGAATTCCAATGGGTGAGTCCGGAATTCATGAGTGGTGATTGTATTTTACTCACCTCGGGGGGTCCGATGGGATCACGGAGGGAATTCCAATGGGTGAGTCCGAGATTCATGAGTAAAAACTTCACGAGTGGTGTGTATGTTTGGTGATTGTATTTTACTCACCTCGGGGGGTCCGACGGGATCACGGAGGATGGGTGAGTCCGGGATTCATGAGTAAAAACTTCACGAGTGGTGTGTATGTTTGGTGATTGTATTTTACTCACCTCAGGGGGTCCGACGGGATCACGGAGGGAATTCCAATGGGTGAGTCCGGGATTCATGAGTACAAACTTCACGAGTTGGTATTGATCTTATGTCTGTCGAGGACACGTGACGTGGGTTTTAACCCTATGAATTGTTGTCGGTTTTCTCTCTGCGAAAACAAAACCTTTGGGCTGTGACCCTATTGATTTTTGGAAAGAGAAGGATTTGATAATCCTAAATTGTTTTCTATTAAAACTCTCGATGGCATTTTAAACCGTTTTATAAATTGTTTTCCCTTGATTTGTGATCCTTCGGTTTTGAAATGTTCTACCCAAACTCATGCCTCGGGAAGTACTTTTCGTTACTTTTGGATTTTTGAGGACTCCTGGTTATTGTTATTCATGGAATGTGAATTGTATGGCTCGTATTTGCACTAGCAAAACAGTGGAGTTTTGCTAACCCCCGAGTATTCGGGGGGTGGATGTCTATTTTTGCATTCAGGTTTGGTAGCATAACACAGGGTCGGCACGAAGGATGATGAAAGATGAACAATACTAATCACACGAGGATCCGTAAAGGGTCATTGGTTTAGTTATAGTTTATTTTCCGCTGCAGTATTCTTTCCCGTTGTACGGGAGTGTGTTGTATTCGACCCCTGCGTGGGCATGTAATGGGTTTGAGTTGTATGTATTTATCGAAAGACCAAATCGGTCTACTAAGTCATTTTAGCCTTAAAGGCATTGTTGAGATGTTCTATGTTGTTATCAACCAGGTAGATCCTTGAGGAAAGGTTCTACGGCGTGTAATATCCCTGAGTGGATTGAGGGTGTTACATAAATGGTATCGGAGCTTAGGTTGTGGAAACCTGGGCTGTCGGGTCAGTGGTGTCTGTTGAGTTTTGTTTCGTCGGATTTTATCTGACTGAGTCGTGTCGCGACGCGTCGTCTGAGTTTTGTTGGTCGTGATTAGTATCGTGGGGCGATCATCATCTTCGTGCGACCTGTGGATGTAAGTCTCCCTTCTTTGTGTTGTGCCTCGTGTGACACGAGCTATTGGTATGATTTATTTGCTAAGTGACGGAATCCTCTTATGGATTTTGATTTCTTGATATGTGGTTATTTGACCCTCATATTTCGGTCATGTGTGGAGTAGTGTTGCTGGATTGTGCATGTTTGACTTTATTTCTTTTATCCGCTGCGTGAGTTCTTTTGAAATGGCTTTCGATATTTTACTAACTGAGTTTTATTTCGAAAATCGATTCCATTAACCGAGTTTTTGATATTATGGCCTTGATCGTTTTAGCGAAATTCTTATGACGGTATTTAACATGTTGTAAATGGCTTTTGTAAGTTTTTGAAACATTACCGTCATCGGCCTTTTTGACATTGTAAATGGTTTTTAGCCTGGTGAGTTCCGGTGTGGGACCCACGGCGCTATAATATTTCCTGTAATTACCTGAAATATTCGGGCATTCTAGCCCATTGAATTATCCTTGAAAAACTTGAGTATCTTAGAAAATAAATTTCGAGACGTACTTTTAAAATGAATTATTTTCTCGCGGTACTTTCAAGGTGCTTTCTAGTGCCGCAATATGTCTCAAAATTATTCCAATTGAGGACCAAAATATTTTGAGATATTTTCAATTATTTGTAGAAATGCAGTTGCTTAGACCCAAGTGTCGAATATTCTGAAAGTTTTTCACTAGGAGAAGGTGTCCTCATTTGTGTTCAAATGCAAGATGATTTTCAAAGTCTCGATAACAGTGTTTGCACTACTTTTTGTAAAGTGATACTCAAGATCAACTGGTGTTTCCAAACTATTTTCAAAAGGTGGTTTTCATTTTTAAAACCTATCATTCCTGTTTGCGGACCGAAAATGCATGTATGGTTTTCGAACTTTCATTACAGTGTTAACCCCGAATTGTGATTGAATTGGTGGCGTGAGCGTCGAGTCGTTCGCCACGCATATGTTTTGTTAGCCCTTTGTGGGAGGTGTGATGACGATCTTTAATGTTGCCACTTCGTGGTGGCTTGCGTGTTATCGCACCTGTGTGAGCTGTTAAAGCTTGGGTTTGTACGTTTGTGTACATGTGTGATTGTTTCATGATGTTTGTAATTATGTGTTGGTTATTGTTCGGACCGTTGAGGTCGCCCAACGATACCGTCGTTGCTGTAGTGTTTGTGTGTGTGTATTACTTTACGATGGTAACCGTTGTATACGGTATGTGTTATGATTCTTCGTTGTGCTGAGTTGGCATCTCCGCTATGTTGTTTTGCGACGTTATGCCCCATTGTATCTAGCATTTGTATTTTCGGTATGCCGAGTCGAGGCGTTTCAACCGTGATGTGCCGGGGCATGCACGTGTAATTGTCCTTCTCGTCAGTAACGCGTTTCAAGTGCGGACTCAAGGGACACCGAATTCATTTTTGCGAATTGGCTACCGAGACTTTCGGAGTTCGCGCTTCAGCACAGTCATCGGAATTAGCTTTGAGAGGCCTTTGAAGGATGTTGTGTCAGTTGCTTGTTGTGTTGTCACCTTGATTTCGTGTTGTGAGTTTCGGGAACGACACTTCTTTTAGAAGGGGTCGAATATAATACCCGTATTATTTTTGGCTTCTGCATTTCCTCTTTCTCAGGTCTATCGACTCGCTCGTGTTCGTTGATACTTTCTGAACTTGTTCTGTATTTCAGTTTCATCATTCGAACGAGCTGTAATCTTGTTTTGGGTCGATCTGGTATCGTTGTGACTTTTTCGAGTTCGGTTCGATTCTTGTGAACCTTGTTCGGAAGTAACATCTTTTGGTTCTACTAGTTCTTTTATTCGAAGTGGATCGGATTTGGAACTTCTGTATTTTCGACTCTGTCGACTCGTTTATGTTCGTTAACATTTTCTGAGCTTGCCTTATCCCTTGCTTTTATTGATCGAACGAGTGTGGTGTTTCGAAATTACTCGTTTGTCGTTGTGACTTTTCAATTGCTATTTCCTTTCCTATGGATCTTATGTGAATCACATCTTGTTGTTTTTACCGGATCAAATATTGTCTCGAGCCGAGACGTGAACCTGGGAGTTGTTGTTTGAATTTTATTGTTCTTCGTGATTCGAACATGATTGTTCGATTTTTTTCGTCTCGACCGTTGTGGTTCGATCGTTTGATTGTTCGGTTTTTGTTGATCTCGTTTCGTGATTGCTGAGCGTTCAGGCTCCTTCGTAATTCCCTTGAGTTCGAGAAATTAGTCTCGTTTTCGATTTTCCAACCCTTAGGCGGTGGAATTCCGTATTTGTTCAGTGTTTGACTCACGTTTTGATTGATGAACCGTTGGGTTGGTCAATCGTATTGATTTTTGTTCGTGTGTCTTGTGACTGTTCGGATAATCGACTTGATTGTACTATCTGTTTGATGACGCTTGTCACTTGTTGGTTTTATTATGTTTCTACCGGTGGCGTTGTGTTGGTCGTCGTGGAGCATGTTTTCACGCCGCATGTTTCTTCGCGTTTCTTGCAGCGTTTCGCCGTCAGGCGCGAGTTTTCAGTTTTTGCGTATCTCGTCGAATTTTCCTGGCAGGGGATATTGCTTCTCCCTACTTGTTTTATGTTTCGGGACGAAGCTTCTTTTAAGGAGGGTAGAATGTAATATCCGCAATTTCGGATTTCGGTAATTTTCATTTTTTGGCGGAAGTCCATTTTGGTGACTCGCTCATGACCGTTTCGTCATTCCGAGAATGATTAATTCTACACTTTTTGTCATCCAAGTTCATTTCGGTGTCGTTTTGTTGAGTTCCGTGTCCTTAATCGACTTTTTCACGTGTGAGTTCGACTTTGTAAAGTCACCATTAATTCTTGGAAACTCCAAAAATTCTGAATCTTTGCAATATTATAAAGCATCGAGTTAGCTTTCCAATGGTTCAAACGGTGAGTCAATCAGAGTCCGGAGGAGGGAGTTATGATCGAAATAGTTAAGACTGCACGATGTGCCTTTTTGGTGTTGGAGTGGACTGTACCGTGTGCCGCGGCACACTTCGGCTGGGCCGCGGCACTAAGCCAGTACTGGGCAATTTTTTTTGGCCGTGGGCCGCGGCACACTTGTCCTGTGCCGCGGCACACAGTACAGATCAGCCTATTTAAGGCCTGGCAGCGTGTTTTTCACCCATTTTCTCATCCTCTTCCTTCTCTTCCGCGGCTGGAGGTGTGGAGATCATGGAAAGATGTTGTTGGACAATCAATCCATGAAGTCTTGGAGTTCATATCATCAATCATCCATCCTAGAACATCCTCCGATCTACCGAATCGGGTCAGATTTCCTAGAAATCTAATTTTGGGGATTTTGGGTATTTTGTTCGATTTCGTCCGTTTAATCCGATTTAACTTAGGATTGTGATGGATTGATGATTATTTAGATGTATTATATCATTTCATTTATTATTCCATGGTTGGATCGTTTTGATTCGTTGTTTTGGTCGAGTTCTTAGTCAACGCCTTGAAGGTGTCCGGTAAAATGTCTTAGAGGGGTTTTCGGGCGTTCTACGATTATTCCTCATCGTATGATAGTTGATTTATTGATTATATGATGTTAGGGTCGAGTTTCTTGCGAAGAAACCATGTCGAACCCTTCCGTTCGTTGTCGTCTTCCTTTTCGATAGCATCGGGCGTTTTGAAGCTTTCCGGTTGAGCCGTGTTCGTCGAAATACTTGCGTGCCAATTTTGAGGCAAGTATCTTGTCCATACAATTCTTGTTTTATGGATATGATAATTGGTGATCGTCTTTATATGTTGTTTTGATTGTTTGAAACGAGTTTTCAAAAGATTCGACTAGCCTCGTTAAAGGCTCACTTTCAAAACGCGTGTGTTTTGTAAATTATGTGGGTTGTAAGTGAATACGTGAATCCTTTGGATATGTTTGGTGTTGATGTTGCGCTTGATAATGCGTGTGTACGTATACTATCTCTTTTCGGTGCGTTATGGTTTGAAGTGGTGTTTTGCTAAGTGTTTGATGCCTCTGGGTGAATTTGTTGGATGTCTTTGGTGTGATATGTTATTTGCGCATGATTGCTTCGCTCACCTCGGGGGGTCCGACGGGATCACGGAGGGAATTCCAATGGATGAGTCCGGATTTCATGAGTGGTGATTGTATTTTACTCACCTCGGGGGGTCCGATGGGATCACGGAGGGAATTCCAATGGGTGAGTCCGGGATTCATGAGTAAAAACTTCACGAGTGGCGTGTATGTTTGGTGATTGTATTTTACTCACCTCGGGGGGTCCGACGGGATCACGGAGGGAATTCCAATGGGTGAGTCCGGGATTCATGAGTAAAAACTTCACGAGTGGTGTGTATGTTTGGTGATTGTATTTTACTCACCTCGGGGGGTCCGACGGGATCACGGAGGGAATTCCAATGGGTGAGTCCGGGATTCATGAGTAAAAACTTCACGAGTTGGTATTGATCTTATGTCCGTTGAGGACACGTGACGTGGGTTTTAACCCTGTGAATTGTTGTCGGTTTTCTATCTGCGAAAACAAAACCTTTGGGCTGTGACCCTATTAATTTTTGGAAAGAGAAGGATTTGATAATCCTAAATTGTTTTCTATTAAAAATCTCGATGACATTTTAAACCGTTTTATAAATTGCTTTCCCTTGATTTGTGATCCTTCGGTTTTGAAATGTTCTACCCAAACTCATGCCTCGGGAAGTACTTTTCGTTACTTTTGGATTTTTAAGGATTCCTGGTTATTGTTATTCGTGGAATGTGAATTGTATGGCTCGTATTTGCACTTTGTTCTTGCACTAGCAAAACAGTGGAGTTTTGCTAACCCCCGAGTATTCGGGGGGTGGATGTCTATTTTTGCATTCAGGTTTGGGACCATAACACAGGGTCGGCACGAAGGATGACGAAAGATGAACAATACTAATCACACGAGGATCCGTATAGGGTCATTAGTTTAGTTATAGTTTATTTTCCGCTGCAGTATTCTTTCCCATTGTACGGGAGTGTGTTGTATTCGACCCCTGCGTGGGCATGTAATGGATTTGAGTTGTATGTATTTATCGAAAGACCAAATCGGTCTACTAAGTCATTTTAGCCTTAAAGGCATTGTTGAGATGTTCTATGTTGTTATCAGCCTGGTAGATCCTTGAGGAAAGGTTCTACGGCGTGTAATATCCCTGGGCGGATTGAGGGTGTTACAGCTACGTTAAATTCATGAAATAGATCTTGTCAAAGAAAAGAAAACTCGAGGAGTTTGAGACAGTCGCCTTGACGGAGGAATGCAGCGCGATTCTTCAGAAGAAGCTTCCACCAAAATTGAAAGATCCGGGAAGTTTCAACATATCGTGCACCATGGGGAATCTCTCTTTTAATAAGGTGTTGTGCGATCTCGGTGCTAGTATTAACTTCATGCCTCTGTCTATTTTCAAAAAGCTGGGAGTTGGAGAAGCAAAGCCGACGACGGTCTCCTTGCAATTAGCGGATCGATCTATTAAATATCCAAGAGGAGTGATTGAGGACGTGCTAGTAAAAGTGGATAAATTAATCTTTCCAGCGGATTTTATTGTTCTCGACATGGAGGAAGATCAAGATATCCCGATTATCTTGGGACGACCATTTTTAGCGACCGGCCGAACTCTTATAGACGTGGAAAAAGGGGAATTAATTCTGAGGGTTCAAGATGAGCATGTCACGTTCCAAGTGTTCAAATCTTTTCCATGTCTGGGAGGTGTTGATAAAAGTTCACAAATTGAAAGTGTAGATGCCGTTGCTAAAGAAAGACACCGGAAGAATCGTCGGTCGAAAGACTCATTTTCAGATGGTCCAACTTCTGAGAAAGATGTAGAAAGAGTCGCATATCTCAAGCATGTGGACATGCCATCATCGCCATCTGACCAACCACACTCGGACAAGTCTGCTGCTGTCATAAAGTCATTTTTGAAAGAGGGAAATAAGCCGGAAATCAAACGGACATCTAGTCATGAGAAAAACGGGTGTTTCGGGAAGTTGTTCGCGTCAAAACCTTTCCGCAACCAACATTGGGTGTCTGAATCGAAAATCGAATCGTTAATGACCGATGGTCAAAATTTTAAAAACCATATTAATGGTTCGATGAACGGGGCGGAGATCAAATGGAGTTTGCGAAAAGCGAACTGATTTTTTTAATAGGTCCGGCTGAAGACTCTAAACTTAGCGCTTCTCGGGAGGCAACCCGAGTTCGTAGTTGTAGATTTTTGAGTTTCTGTATTTTTCTTGCATTCTTGAATTTTTATTTTTCATCATTTTGTGCTTTGATTTGCTTTTACCTCTCGCTCTTGACGTGTTCTTCTTAAAATTCTGTGCAGGAAAAGTCCCAGGGGAGAAATTCATTACTGAGCCGCGGCACAAGGCTTGTGATCCGCGGCACACACAAATCGAAAGGGAAAGCTAAACTTTCTGTACTCTGTGCCGCGGCACAACATTACTGAACCACGGCACACTTGAGCCCTGAGCTGCGGCAAACGAAAGCTGAGCCGCGGCCCACAACAAAACAAACGAGCAGGTAAAAGAGACTGTACTTGGTGTCGCGGCTCACTTGAGCTGTGCCGCGGCACACCATGCGGAATTTCAAGAGCCCAGTTACCTTATAAGTCTCATTCGGCCGACTACCCAGGTAAGTTTTCCTTCCCTTTCCTCTCCCTTGCGCGCGATCGGCCGACATCCTCCTCCCTTCTTCTTCTTGCAATTTTCTTGCACTTTTCACAATCCAAGCAAGGTATGTCCAAATCTCTAATCTCAAATTGTTCTATGAATTTAAATGTGAAGTTGTGTTATGCATTGGATGGATTGAATATGTTTATTTCCTTCAAAAGTTCTATGATGGTTAAGTGGAGGACATGATGTTTTGATCGATTTTTCATGATTATTTTGGATTATGAATGAGTTGAATGTGTCGTTTGTCACGACGAATGAGTCGTTTTTTTGTTCTTGGGGATTTAATGGAGCTATTGCCATATTTGTTCTTCAAGTGAACTCTTGCCCTTTAAGTGTTTGATGAAATGTCTGAATGAAAGATTTTATTTGTTAAGGCAATATTTTGAATCTATGTGCAACGTATTCGTTCTGGAATTACAGCAACCCCAACCCATACGTCTAGTTTAAACATTATGATTCAATTTCATTTTTCTCTCACGGATGTGCTATCTTGTTAAATTCTTGATTTACGGTTGGATATCTTTAGCCGAGTGATGATTATTTTCGTTATTGTTTGCGTAAATAAACTCTGATGTTTAATTTTTTTCAGGACTCGCTATGGCTAGGACTAAGAAGCTGAGCAAGAGGGCCAGGACGCAGTCGTCCCCCACTCGAGGGGAAACTTCTCGTAGTCGCACCGAGTCGGAGGCGCACCAGTCTTCTGACTCGGAGATCCACAAAATCTTCAATGAGAAGATTCAGCTGCGACCTATTATCCCGGAGAGGGGATTCACTCCAGCCCCCCAAGACGGGGAACTGCTTGCTATGATAGACGAGATGGGGTGGGCCCGATTTGCTGCACCCCCCGAGCCAGCGGTGATATCGATAGTGCAGGAGTTCTATGCCAGCGCGTTATTGAAACACATTCGAGCAGGCCAGATGTTGCAGCAGTCAGACACTCGGACTCAGGTCGATGTCCGAGATATTACGGTTGATTATTCCACAGCTGCTATAAGGAGGTTGTTTGGGCTGCCGGTGGTAGATAAGACGTCTTATGACCGAGTTATGGCTAGCCTCACGAAGGAGGCTCTGCTCGAGACTATTACGCAGCCCGACTCTGACTGGGAGCGGCGCGCACCGGGTTCTTCCACTTTTCACTTCAAGAGCTCGCGCCTCAATCGGCTCGGGCGTGCCTGGCTATATTTTATTTGCGCTCGTATAGACCCCACATCTCAGATCCGCACTGTTTTTCTCTCCCGCGCCCGGACACTATATGCTATCACATTCGGGCTGCGATTCGATGTGGCCTCTCTCTTGGTCCGTTCCATATTCCAGTGTATTCAGGGAGGAGCCAAGATGGGGTTGAAGCACCCCTCTCTTATCTGCGCTCTGTGCCGGTAGTCGGGGCTGACGTGGTCAGACGACGAGCCGATGCTTGCTCCCCAGGCCCCGATCGACCACCGCATCATCTCACATTTTGACCAGTGGGGAGGAGCGCCGGCGCACACTCGGGGGAGAGGATTTATAATGGATGAGGCCCACGAGGGGTCCCCCGAGCCCCTTCTGCTAACACAAGGGCAGGCAGATACCGGCCCGCCGCCCGACAGAGAGAGATTGCAGGCGATGTTCGACGAGCTGAGGGAGGATATGAGGAGTGAGAGAGAGGACCAGAGGAGAGAGAGAGGATATGAGGAGAGAGAGAGAGAGAGGAGATGAGGAGAGAGAGGGAGAGTATGCTGGCTGCTATACGAGAGGAGCAGCGGACGGAGAGAGAGAGCATTATTGCTGCCGTCAGGGGTGAGATGCGAGAGCAGACCCGCCGGGCCAACCGACGAGAGGCGAGGCATCTAGCAGAGAGGGATGCCTACCACCAGGAGCACCTAGCTGCATGTATGGCCCATATCATCCACCCAGACGGGCCATTTATTGCGCCTGCTCGGCCAGCCACACCACCCTCCTCACCGGATGATGCCGGCACCAGCTCGTGAGAGGACTGGAGGGGAGTACTTGACCTTTCACTTTTTATTGCATATTATATTTTGTCCATTGAGTTCAATGTACGTCCTAAGTTTGGGGGGGGGGGGGTATTTCTGTTGCTACATTCACTGCTGTACTTATTTCGTTGCACTTTTTGTTATTTTTAGTCATCTTTTTGTCGATAGCCTTGCTTGTCATGATTTTACTCTTATTCATGAATTTTTCGTGCTTCTATTTGTGTAATACTGATGTTACGACACTGTTTTTCTCTCTGAAGAAACGGTCGAGTTTTAGTCGGGTTGTAGTCAGTGATTTCTGTTTCTGCTAAGTCTTCATTTAGGTCCGAAATTTTTTTTCGTGATTGTAGAGGTCTTGGCGGATAAGAGAGGATATATACGTGTTTTAAAATCACCTTCGATACGTTTGGTTACATTTTTCGGTTAGCTAGTCATCCAGTTACATAAGTCGTGTTGGCGCTTAGATTGAGTTTAGAGTCGGTCAGTTTTTCCCAAAAGTCGAGTTATTTTTGTTCTATGATGGGAAGTCTAGTAACCGGGGGTATTCACGTGACCCGTTTTTTACTCTCGCGTAAAACAACGGCCCTGATTAGACTAGTGGTTTAGAAATTCACATGTGCCGATGATAGGGAGCCTAGTAACCAGGGGTACTCGCGTGACCCGTTGTTTACTCTCGCGTAAAACAGCGACCTTGATTCGGACATGCGGGAATTAGCTATTCGAGTTGTTTCTCCGCTGTGGAGGGGAACTTAGTAACTAGAAGCATCCATGTGCCCCATGAGTATCTTTTACGTCAAACGGTTTCTCAATACATGAGAATGGAAATTCCACCCTAGGATTATCCCGATGAAACATCCCGAGATCCGAACTTAGTGGTCAACTCGAATCAATTTCTTGAGCATATATATAAGGGAATACTGTCCGAGAGTTATTATTTATGAAACTCGTGAAAATTTTGCCATTAGACTGTGGAACGGGGCGAATTTAGCTCGTTTATTTTAACCTTTCATATTGACGGTCGATTAGATTCACGTTTGTTAATCTTTGAGCTGGATTTTCTGCATGAACGAGTGATTAGGACTGAACTTGGTTACTTTGTGGAATCAGTGTTCTGAGTGTAGCTTGCTATTATGATACTCGTATTATTCAGAGAGAATTTCAGGATAGTATTAATTAGGTTGAGCACTATGAGTTGCACGATTATTCACGATATTCTTTTGTTGAAATTAATTCTTTTTGCTTGAGGACAAGCAAAGGCTCAAGTTTGGGGGTATTTGTTAGGCGCATTTTTATACGCTTATTTATCATTATTTAGTATTAATTTGGCAAGTAAAAATTGCATAAATGAGCTCTTAATGCCTTAATCTCGCATGTTTGACAGAAGATTGGAGTCCGGAATCTAAAACGAGGCGAAACGGGCGAAAACGGCGAATTTTGTTCGTGGGCCGCGGCACAAGGCAAGTGGGCCACGGCATAGGAAGGCAACCAGTGGGCACCAGAGTAGATCAGACTCAGGCCGCGGCACACCCAGTGAGCCGCGCCCGCACGTAACACCCAGCCTGTGTTTTAAATTACACGCCATGTGCCGCGGCACAGATTAAGTGAGCCGTGGCACACTAGGCGGTTTTGGTGTGCTCCGCGCGGATTTGGGCCATTTTGAAGCCAGTTCTCGACCTACTCACACGGATGCGATTTGGAGACTGTTGAGAGCTATAAATAAGGGTTTAAGACCCTAATCAATCATCTTGGAGGCTTGGGGGAAAAGAAGGAACACAGAAGATTATCGCAGACGAGAGAAGCAGAAGAGATCAAGGGCAGAGGGCGGAAGCCAGAAGAACGGAGGAATCCGAGCTCTTCATCTGCGTTTGATTTTCATGCTTTTATTTATTAATTCTGTATTTTCATTATTTAGCATGTCAGGCTAAAACCCTAATCTAGGATTTTGATGAAACCTACGTTTTGACGGATTTACTTGAGATTATCTATTTAATTCTCTTTTTGTTGAGTTTTCCCAATTGTGTTTAATGCTTTCAATTATCTGGCCAATAGTTGTATTGTTTTAATCATTCAATTCGAATCGGGAGAGGAGAGTTGGTGAGGAACTATTGGTGAGGACCGTTTTATCTTGTGAGGTTGGAATATACTCATAGGAACTACGTGGCCTTTTGGAGATTTTATGCTTTTTGCCTATTGACGAATTAATTCACCTAGGGATAGAGTGCGTTATTCGCCTTTAGAAAAATCTATTGACCTCGGGAGAGGCGGTAGAGTATATTAGCAATCTTCGCCTTCAATAAATTGGGAAAATCATTAACTTCAGATAATCGAGAGTAAATTCGGATAAACCAAGGTGGATTCAGAATCCTAGACTTATTCATCATTTGATTTTTTTTCTTCAAGCGATCGTTTTTACTGTTTAGTCTTTTATTAATTTTCTTTAGTAATTAATTGCTACCCAAAGTTCGATTGTTCAAATAAAACTGGAATACACAAAATTCGGTAGTTAGTGATTCAGTCCTCGTGGGAACGATACTCACTCATCACTTTATTACTTGTATACGATAACGTGCACTTGTGTTTAAGAATTATCGCAACACTTGGCGTACAGTAAAGACTACTACCTATCCGTATAGTCCGCACTTCGAGGTTGACCCAGTGATTAAGAAAATGTGTCTAACTACTCTAGTGACAAACTAAATGTCACAGGCACATCTCTTGCTGAACCCTCAAGTCAAAGGTCCACATATACTATCACAACCTTTCAATTCATCATCGACTATCCAAGAGTGAATACACTGTGAGTGAATCAAGTATGAGTCGTGTTCGAGTGTACTGGTCCCACCAATATATCTATAACTATGCTATCAAGACATGCACATGTCCTAGCATCAGTTATACAACTCTTACTCAAAACTTAATGCCCAATTAAGTTATCGACTTGCGAACAGTTTACGTAAATAAGCCTTAAACACTTCTAGTGCACTTCTCTCTAATCCAATAACGAGAGTGGAATGTTCGCTCTTATTTATAAGGACTTCAGTTCAGTGTTTACCAAATCAAGAATGCATTTGAAACACTATAAACAATGAATGAATCATATTGCATTTGAAGTACAATGCCCCTTCTCTCTCATACCTGAGTGGCATTCGAGGGTATATTCCTAACAATCTCCCACTTTCACTCAATGCCATACTTCATGGTATCTAATATCCATGTTCTTCAGATGTCTTTCTACGACAGCCTGAGATAACTGCTTAGTCAGCGGGTCAGAGACATTGTCTTCTCTGTCTACTTTTTGCAATGAAACATATCCTTTGCTAACCATCTCTCGAACAAGGTGATACTTTCTCCCTATATGCTTGATGCTGTGGTGAGCCCTTGTCTCCTTGGCTTGGGCGACAGCTCCATCATTATCACAGAATAGTGATATAGGCAGCTCCGCATTAGGCACCACTTGAAGTTCTTGCACAAACTTCTGCATCCAAAATGCTTCCTTGCTAGCCTCTGAGGCATCTTGGTACGCTGCTTGGCAGGTGGAATCTGTAGTAGCGATTTGTTTGGAGCTTCTACAAGACACTGCTCCTCCCAGATGTCAACTTACAGTCGTCCTTGTCTCCTTGAAAATCAGAATCGGTGAATTCAACCACTTTTAGTTATCCACCACCATAAGTAAGAACCATATATTTAGTCCTTCTCAAGTACTTAAGAATGTTCTTAACGACAATCCAGTGTTCCCTTCCCAGGTTTGCTTGAAAACAACTTACCACACTCACAACGTAGGCTAAGTCCGGTCTCGTGCACAACATAGCGTACATGAGGATACCTACTGCCGAGGCATATGGTACCTTACTCATCTCTCTTTTGTCTTCCTCACTTTGAGGACATATTTTCTTGGTGAGATGAATTCCATGTCGCATGGGAATGAACCCTCTTTTAGAATTATCCATCTTGAATCTTCTCGGGATCTTTTCTATGTACAGGGCTTGGGAAAGTCCTATCATTCTTCACGGTCTCTCTCTGTAAAGATAGATATCTAGAATATAGGAAGATTCTCCCAAGTCTTTCATGGAGAACGTTTTTGAAAGCCAAGCTTTGACAGTGCTGAGCATTGCAACGTTATTTCCTATAAGTAGAATATCATCTACATATAGTACTAAGAACGCAATGTTTCTCCCACTAATCTTTTTGTAAACACATAGATCCTCCTCGTATCAAAGTCCTTGATTGCTTTGTCAAATCGAAGGTTCCAACTCCGAGAAACTTGTTTCAGCCCATAAATGGGTCGTTGCAGCTTACACAACTTATGAATATTAGCTTTGGACACAAAACCCTTAGGCTGTTCCTCCTCGAGGTATCTATTTAGAAAAGCCGTCTTGACGTCCATCTGCCATATTTCATAATCGTAATGGGCAACAATGGCAAGCATCATGCGAATATACTTAATCATAGCTACGGGTGAGAAGGTATCATGATAATCGATCCCTTCTTTTTGGGTATAACCCTTTGCCACAAGCCTGGTCTTATAGGTGTCAACATTGTCATCTTCATCAGTCTTCCTCTTATAGATCCATTTACTTCCAATAGGCTTCATGCCAGTTGGTAGATCTACTAGAGTCCAGACCTGATTGGCATGCATCGAGTCTATCTCAGCTTCCATAGCTTCTTGCCATTTATCGGAGTCCACAGCCACTATCACCTGGTTATATGTGACAGGTTCATCCTCACGGCTATGAGGTACGTCGTGGAGACCCAGTTCTTCGACATGTGTATAGCCATACCTCTCAGGTAATTGAGACACCCTATCAGACCTTCGAAGTGGAGGTTGTGTTACAATAGGTTCGGTTTGTGATTCCTGATCAGATGTCTCCTCAGGACTTTCAATATGCTCTTCCAAATAGACATTTCTACCCGAGCCACCTTCCTGAATGAATTCATCCTCATGGAAGTGCGATTGTATATCCACGATGACCCTATGGTCTTCAGGCATGTAGAATATATAATCCATCGAGTCCTCTGGGTATCCAATGAAACGTCCCTTCACGGACCTCGCTTCCAGTTTGTCCACCTTAGCCTTCTTGACATAGGCTGGACATCCCCAAATCCTTATGTGATTGAGACTTGGTTTCTTACCCTTCCACATCTTATGCGCAGTGATATGAATAGATTTGAAAGGACATATATTAAGGATATAGGCAGCGGTAAGTAAGGCGTACTCCCACAAGTAAATTGGTAAATCAGTGTAGTTCAACATAGAGCGGACCATGTCCAACAAAGTCCAATTTCTCCTTTCTGAAACACCATTTAACTGTGGGGTTCCTAGCAGCGTGAATTGTGAAACTATTCTATGTTACTTAAGGAACTCATCAAACTCGGTGCTTATATATTCGCCACATCGGTCCGGCCGAAGTATTTTGATATGACATCCAGTCTGTTTTTCATCTAGGGCCTTAAATTCCTTGAATTTAGTAAAGGCTTCGGATTTATGTTTCATTTAGTACACAATCCCATACCTAGTATGATCTTCTGTGAACGTTATGAAATATTAATATCTATCTCGGGCTGATTCCAAAGCACCACAAACATTGGTATGTGCCAACCCAAGTTTCTCAGCAGCCCTTTCAAATGTCCCTGTGAAGGGGGACTTAGTCATCTTGCCTCTAAGGCAGGATTTACAAGTTGGATAGGGTTCTTCACCCAATGTACTTAAAAGTCCATCTTTATCCATCTTGTGAACCTTGGTCTGACCAATATGACCAAGTCTGAGGTGCCACTTAAGAGCTTGATTAGTATCATGCCTGCCACGTTTCCTAGTTATAATGTTCACTGCTAATTTGTTTTGCAAGTTCAGATGATATAAACCATTCAACAATGTAGCTGTACCAACAATTTTATTTCGAAAATAAATTTTACAACTACCATTGCCAATGAAGAAAGAAAATCCTTTTCGGTCCAAGATTGGAATGGATACAATGTTTTTACGCCCATTGGGCAAAACCAGTACTTCATCTAACATCAAAATAAAACCGGATTCCAAACCCAGTAAGAGTGATCCAATAGCGGTTGCCTCGACACTTTGTCCGCTTCCGATAGTGACCATCACTTTCCCAGCTTCAAACTGTCTACTTCGTTCCAGATCCTGATTCATAGTACAAATATGAGAAGTAGCACCTGAATCCAGAATCCATGAAGCAGAATATACAGTTAGGGAACAATTGGTTTCAAAAACAAAAAGTTCCGTACCTGATGCGCCATTGATCTCGGGACAAGTCCTACGCCAGTGGCCTAGCTCACCGCATTTAAGACATTTGTCCCTAGGTTTGGGACCGTCTACCATCTGAACCTTTAGGGCCCTACCCTTGCCTTTCTGCACCCCTTTCTTGGGTTTATACTGCTCGTAGGTCTTTTTCTTTTTGTTCTTGGACCTTCGAGGCCCAGAAGAAATCACAAGAGCAGACTCCCTCGGCTTAGTCTTCATGTTAGACTGTGCCGTCACCATCTTGTTCCTTAGGCCAGCTAATGTGCATGAAATTTCATTACAGTTGAAATTCATTACAAATTACATACAAGAGTCAGACATAGATTGAAGGATGAGATCAATCTGAAGGGATAAATCCTTATGAAAATTGAGCACCTCGAGCCTCTCAATCATATATATCATCTTGAAGATGTGGTCTCCCACTTTCTCCTCTTCCTTCATCCTAGAAATGAATAACTGCTTCGATATCTCATATCTAGTAGTCCTACTGTGCTCTCTATAAAGCTCGGTCAAGTGTGCGAGAATCTGCCTAGCAGAAGTCATTTTCTCGTGTGCTCTCTGCAGCTCATTAGTCATTGAGCCCATCATAAAACCACGGACCAGCATATCATCCTTGACACATTTTTCATGGACGTCAATTTCTTCCTGATTACCCCTAGTCCGGACTGGAGTCGGTGGAATGTCCGCCTCTAAGATGTATCCCAGAGACTCCATACTGAGTACAATCATCAGATTCCGCACCCATTCAGAAAAGTTGTGGCTAGTTAGGAGATTCTTTTCAAGTAGTATAGCAAGTGGGTTCTTTGCCATTTTAGAGAGATATTTGTTTCATTTCTCTGCATTGATTTAGACAAGATTGAATTAGTGACTTGTTTTATTATGACAGAGTATAGAATTTAAGGGCTTGTATAATTCTTGTCTCGGCTCCCACTAATTTTATTGGAATTACACACTCCCATGTTATAACCCAGAAGTCATGGTTAAATTGTAACACCCCCAGATCCGACCGGGAATATTACAGCGCCGTGGGCCCCGAGATGGAACCCACAAGGCTGAAGGAATTTTTCGCAAACATTTACAAACGCCCAATAGGCTAACGACGGTATTATCTATTAAAAACATTTGAAGATTTTATAAAACTCGTTTATCAAAACCGTCGTAAAATCTCATTTGAAACCACAAGGCCCGAAATGCTAAAACTCAACAGTTTAAAAACATAGGTTAAGCTATCGCTTACACGTATCGACAGAATAGGTTTAGAAAATGATTGCCAAAGTAACCTAAGTTACCAGATACCAAAAGGCCATTTAAAAATACTCACGCAGCGGATAAAGACAAACAATTAAAATACTCTAGCAGCGGAATACAACAACAGATCAGAAGCTCAATACACAAATACATGTCCTAGCCAGTATCCTCCGGGAAGCTCATCTCTTCACAACCGCTACAAGCTTGATAATCCAAGAACCTAAAAAGAAAGCCCACGATGGGGTTAGCCATAATATCCAACAATGATAACCATCGCATCACGTCAATAATTACATATCAATGGAAATACTAAGTAAGAATACGACCAATGTAATCTTACCGTCGTAACTTTACAAAAATCCACGATTCGTATCCTTAACAACACAATAAGATAATACCGAAATATCTGTACGGTATCTCAACAATACTCAAGGTTCTCAAAACATTATCATAATTCGCGATGCGGAAATTGTACCAACTCTGGCCAATTTAATCCATCGGATAACATCGACAATTCCAATACGATAATCGATTGTCCATCAAAGACAAGTACCAAGGAAATACGGAACATACCTCAAGATTACGAAATACCATGACAATCACGTCAGTCTAATCCGAGATTAGATCAACATAACATACGGACATGGTCCTAACACAAGACCTACAAATGCATACTCATATGACAACGTCAATATGATCACAACAATAACGACAATGTATACTTATGGCAAACCCATAATATACATATGCACAACAACAATACATGGCAATCCGATGATCCAGCATTCACTGCCTAGATCCCCCGATGATCCCGTCAGACCAACCTGAGGTGGAAAACCCGTCCGTTGATCCAGCGCACGCTAGCATAGATCCCCCGATGATCCCGTCGGACCAACCCGAGGTGGACATACAACAACAATGCACAAATGCATATAACAATGATACACAATGCATGACAACAACGATACACACATGTATCACAACATGATCGACAAGAAATGAAAAAAATGATTAGAGTACTTGCCCCGAGTCCTTCGAGAGCAATCTCGATGTCCATACCATCACGAACCATTATTCTGAATATTCGACGATCCGAAATGTCACGGATGGTAAATAATTCACGCCTTTGTCTATACCATGATGTATCCTCGATACCAAGTATGCCACAAGAATGTAAATCATATACATTATGATTTTATTTCCCAAAACTCAAATACAACCTATAATCTCAAATCTCCTGTGATTACGATTTATAAACATTGCTATACGAATTATAAACGAATGAAACTGAAACCATTCATTAAATATTATAAACTGAGCAAGTAATAACTTGCCTCGATACCAATGAAGCCGTTACCAATTCCTTGTCGTCGTCTACATGTCCCTCGACCCTGATCAAAGAAATCTACGAACATTCTTGAATACGACCGCAAAGCATGGTTCTAAACATCGATCAATAATCTCAACCTATTATAATAATCGATTTAACACACATTCGATAACAATCAACAATCGATATAACTAATCCACAAACCCAACGATTCCAAAATATCTCGATTAAACACAAGTCCGAACAATCTAACTCAATTACGAATTCATTCCCATGATTCCACAAAGCCCACATATCGATTCGACAAGGCGAGTATACAAACATAACCGAAATATTCCAATCAATTTCTCTTTCAAAACTTCAATCAAACACCTTGAAGGCAGAATTCAAAGGTATATTCGAATCATCAATCAACAAACACCAACCACATCAAGAACACGAAGAACATAATCACAAACATATATATCCTTCAACATTACATGATTCTAGCCATCGATACGAACTAAACCACCAAAATATATCATGAATCTCAAACATCCCAAAATATTAGAGTTCAAGCCAATTACCTTCAATCCGGCGAAAGAATCAATAATGATGTTATAATCCTTGTTCCAAGCTTTCCTAGATGTTATCACTTGATAAACCAACTCAAAAGCTGAGGTTTAGGGGTTAAAAACCGAGTTTGGGTGATTTGGGACGAAAGGGGATCGTGTAGGATGGGTTGGGAAATGAAATTCCCGACTTCTTTACGTTTTTATACGCCCAGGCATGTTAGCGTACGCTAACTTCATCAATAGCGTGCGCTACTGCTCCTGCAATATAGATGATAGTTTTTGCCATTTTGAGCATAACTCACCGGACTCCGATTAACTCACCGTTTGAACCATTAGAAAGCTAACTCGATGCTCTATTATACTGTTATGTTTCAGAATTTTTGGAGTTTTCAAAAATCGGTGGTGATTTTCCAAAGTCGAACCTTATACACATTACTTTCCAAACAAGTGTCCAAATCTTATTTCCACTAACATTTCAACATATAGTCTTCTTAATCATATCATATACACCAAGAATCATAATCACTTGCATGTTCATCATCATACGAAGTAAACAATAACAACAACATTAAAACCCCGAAATGAAGGGAGATATTAACCAACATATCTCTTGAAGAAAAACAATACCGTTCAAAACCACACGAATCATATCAATATCCACATATCAACCATATTATCAACATAACTCAGTAATCCATCTCATAACCATACTCATTAACTCATAAACATGATGATCATCAACTCAAGAACATCATATACAATCCAAAATGAAATCCCAAAGTGGAGAGTAATTACCTCTTTGAAGGAATGGATTGAATCCCAAGGTTGAATCCGTTTTCAATCACTTCCAAGCTTCAAATGTTGTTAGGAATGATCAACTCAAGTGTTTGGAACCTCAACTTCTCTCTAAGACCTCTCTCTATCGGTTCACATGAAGAAATGGACGGAAATGACGAATAATGGCCAACTGCACTTATATATATACTGTACATTACTAACGTACGCTAACATCTTCAGTTAACGTACGTTACACACTTAGCGTGCGCTAACTCTCTTTGTTAGCGTGCGCTATCGAAGTTCAGAGGCAACTGTCTTACTACATGAAGTGATTTACGTACGCAATGCCCATGCAATAGCGTACGTAAATGCCTCTATTTAGCATACGCAAGTGTCCTACCTTAGCGTGCGCTACTCATAGTTGACTCGTTTGTTTGTATGCTTCCGAAGACAGGTCCACACGCCGAAAGTGCTGACGAGGATAAGATTCCTTTTTGTCCGATATACAGTTAGCATGCGCTAATCAACATGCATTAGCGTGCGCTATCACTACATTACAACATCCGTTGACTTATCAGAACGTGCGTCGAAAGTGGCCTGGTCCACACGCAGATTCCTTCCGGTCTGACTGCATTAGCGTGCGTTATCTTATATCCGTAGCGTGCGCTGAACCTGCACGATAGCGTGCGCTACTCATGATTATTAGCGTGCGCTAATAATATTACACTTAGCCATTTTCAGCTATTCTTGTCCAACGTCTCAACATACAGAATACGAACATACGGCATACTGAATACATATACTTCTTACATCCAATTGTCGACCAAGTACGACAATTATACAAATACAGATGTCTCGGTCCTTCAATTATTTTACCCATACTGTACAGATTCCACGCTGTACAACATAACTCGGATAACATTAAACAATAGTAATAGAAATTCCGGATATTACATACTACACCACTTAAAATAAGTTTCGTCCTCGAAACTTGCAATCCGTCATAAAAACAAATAAACCGTTCAACCAAAATATCCCGAAATAATCACGACAACGACTAATCATCATTATTACCGAATAACCAAAATAGCATACTTACATATGCGCCAAGTCGACGATCTCCTGAGATACTAGCAAGTGACTTCACTGAAAAGCCTCAACACGCTTACAATAACAATTCCATAAGTCCCAACCAGATATATTATCGTCAGATGAAATAATCTATCCGTGTCAGATCTTGTCTGCCTGATCGCACAATCAAATCCCAATCCGGATACAAATCAATAATACACAATACAACTGTGAAACAACTGTCCAAAACAATGACAACAGACCCCGAAATATCGACATAATGTCCGAACGCTCATACGATCGTTAACGATGATCAATCAACAAATTAGCCAAGAATATCATCGACATGATAAACTCTAATTCGACCATCCAAAGGTCAAAACACACTTCGAGAATACTTTCACACGGTAAGCTCCAACATGGTCAACACAGAACCACGGAAATAGATATACGAAAGAATAACATTCTCAAAATGACACACCAATCACGTACAGTAGATCTCAATAAACATACCCGACTGGCGAACATATCCAATCCTATATGGAGTGGGAACGACCACTCAATATTCAAAGCAACCAGCATGGGGTCACCATCTCCAATGTCTCAGTTTCACAAAACCCACAGTTCTAAAATTACATCTTGTGCATGAATTCTACATCCTGTAGCATATTGTTCTTATCCGATCAATCGACCGATCATCCCTAGATAACCAACTACCATACTGAAGTTCGAATCTTTATTCATCGTACCGTACTGATGCCTTATCCAGTTTGTGAGTCACACTCATAACTCCATCATGATATGCATTATGCACTAAATGCGTATTTATATCGATCATATTTTCAAAACTAGTTTGAAATCATATAGTCTCGTCAAAAGACAAATTTCCGAAAGTTCTTTCAAAATTTTCAAAACTCAAAACATAAATTTTTCGTAAGTCCACGAAATCAATTTTCGAAAAAATTAAATCGGCTCGCTGGTGCCAAGTATTCGATAACAGTTTCCTTCGATTCTACACGATTTCGAAGTTTCAAATGAAAACTATGCAAATGCTAGACTACATCCATATTACTGTATACCGATTCGGTTCGCTATTCCATCGAAAAATCACACGATAAAGTTCCAAAATTTTCAATATATAAACTCTGGCTAATAACTCCTTTTCCACATATGACTCGCAACGTCAATCATTTTCCATCCTGGATCACCTCAATTATGCTATGACAATGCATTGAAACAAATCAACACAGCGAAAGACTTCCCGAGAAGTTTCTTTTGAACAAGTAATCCAGAACCCCGAAAGGCAGGAACGACATAGATAAACGATTGATAAAGTGTTTTACAAGTCTCAGGAGTTTTTAAGAAAACAGAAAAGTCTTTTGAAATATTAGGGTCTCAGCCCGTATCTCGTTCCGCATTATAAGAAGTTTAAAAAGTAGGAACTCTTTTTCGGACCCCAAGTCCTAAGTTATAAAACAATTTCAAAAATCTATTGGGTCTCGGCCCAAAAATCATTTACGGTAAAACATCCGTAAAACATTCATTTTGAAAAGTATCATTTTCAAATGCTCAAAAACAGTTCATATATCTCAAAATGAACTAACATGACTACATGTTCTCCTGAACAATCCACAATATTTCTCCCAAATGCACAAATTGTTCCAAAACTTAATCGACATATTGATTTCCAAAATCATAACTTCTCAAGATCATCAATCCTGTCCCAACTCTGTCATCTTATATTGTAACGCATAATATCTTTCTGAACCTCAGAACATATCAACTTAGAATGGCAATAAATCTCAATGCAATTCAAAAATCTAATACTTACAGATCGTGAAGCCGACGATTCCCCGTGATACTGGCACATGTCTTGACTCAAGAAAATACTCGACACAGATATTTTCAAAACACACATTTTGCAAACTCAGTTCAACTCGAGAAAACAACACAGCTCTATCTGAAGAAACACGTTAACACTATTTGAAAAAGTTACAACAATCCCAGTACCACACTGGTAAATCACATAACGCACAAGCCCGAGTGAACAATAAAAACCCAGAGCTCAAACACTTGTCAACCGACAACTCGAATGACACGACAAAAGCACGACCCAACTCGACCCGACTGCCTAGGTTTTCACAACCTAAGCTCCGATACCATATTCTATTACACCCCCAGATCCGACCGGGAATATTACAGCGCCGTGGGCCCCGAGATGGAACCCACAAGGCTGAAGGAATTTTTCGCAAACATTTACAAACGCCCAAGAGGCTAACGACGGTATTATCTATTAAAAACATTTGAAGATTTTATAAAACTCGTTTATCAAAACCGTCGTAAAATCTCATTTGAAACCACAAGGCCCGAAATGCTAAAACTCAATAGTTTAAAAACATACGTTAAGCTATCGCTTACACGTATCGACAGAATAGATTTAGAAAATGATTTCCAAAGTAACCTAAGTTACCAGATACCAAAAGGCCATTTAAAAATACTCACGCAGCGGATAAAGACAGACAATTAAAATACTCTAGCAAATGAATACAACAAATGCATCGAAGCTCAATACACAAATACATGTCCTAGCCAGTATCCTCCGGGAAGCTCATCTCTTCACGACCGCTACAAGCTTGATAATCCAAGAACCTAAAAAGAAAGCCCACGACGGGGTTAGCCATAATATCCAACAATGATAACCATCGCATCACGTCAATAATTACATATCAATGGAAATACTAAGTAAGAATACGACCAATGTAATCTTACCGTCGTAACTTTACGAAAATCCACGATTCGTATCCTTAACAACACAATAAGATAATACCGAAATATTTGTACGGTATCTCAACAATACTCAAGGTTCTCAAAACATTATCATAATTCGCGATGCGGAAATTATACCAACTCTGGCCAATTTAATCCATCGGATAACATCGACAATTCCAATACGATAATCGATTGTCCATCAAAGACAAGTACCAAGGAAATACGGAACATACCTCAAGATTACGAAATACCATGACAATCACGTCAGTCTAATCTGAGATCAGATCAACATAACATACGGACATGGTCCTAACACAAGACCTACAAATGCATACTCATATGACAACGTCAATATGATCACAACAATAACGACAATGTATACTTATGGAAAACCCATAATATACATATGCACAACAACAATACATGGAAATCCGATGATCCAGCGTTCACTACCTAGATCCCCCGATGATCCTGTCAGACCAACCCGAGGTGGAAAACCCGTCCGTTGATCCAGCGCACGCTAGCATAGATCCCTCGATGATCCCGTCGGACCAACCCGAGGTGGACATACAACAACAATGCACAAATGCATATAACAATGATACACAATTCATGACAACAACGATACACACATGTATCACAACATGATCGACAAGAAATGACAAAAATGATTAGAGTACTTGCCCCGAGTCCTTCGAGAGCAATCTCGATGTCCAGACCATCACGAACCATTATTCTGAATATTCGACGATCCGAAATGTCACGGATGGTAAATAATTCACGCCTTTGTCTATACCATGATGTATCCTCGATACCAAGTATGCCAACAAGAATGTAAATCATATACATTATGATTTAATTTCCCAAAACTCAAATACAACCTATAATCTCAAATCTCCTGTGATTACGATTTATAAACATTGCTATACGAATTATAAACGAATGAAACTGAAACCATTCATTAAATATTATAAAGTGAGCAAGTAATAACTTGCCTCGATACCAATGAAGCCGTTACCAATTCCTTGTCGTCGTCTACATGTCCCTCGACCCTGATCAAAGCAATCTACGAACATTCTTGAATACGACCGCAAAGCATGGTTCTAAACATCGATCAATAATCTCAACCTATTATAATAATCGATTTAACACACATTCGATAACAATCAACAATCGATATAACTAATCCACAAACCCAACGATTCCAAAATATCTCGATTAAACACAAGTCCGAACAATCTAACTCAATTACGAATTCATTCCCATGATTCCACAAAGCCCACATATCGATTCGATAAGGCGAGTATGCAAGCTTAACCGAAATATTCCAATCAATTTCTCTTTCAAAACTTCAATCAAACACCTTGAAGGCGGAATTCAAAGGTATATTCGAATCATCAATCAACAAACACCAACCACATGAAGAACATAATCACAAACATATATATCCTTCAACATTACATGATTCTAGCCATCGATACGAACTAAACCACCAAAATATATCATGAATCTCAAACATCCCAAAATATTAGAGTTCAAGCCAATTACCTTCAATCCGGCGAAAGAATCAATAATGATGTTATAATCCTTGTTCCAAGCTTTCCTAGATGTTATCACTTGATAAACCAACTCAAAAGCCGAGGTTTAGGGGTTAAAAACCGAGTTTAGGTGATTTGGGAAGAAAGGGGATCATGTAGGATGGGTTGGGAAATGAAATTCCCGACTTCTTTACGTTTTTATACGCCCAGGCATGTTAGCGTACGCTAACTTCATCAATAGCGTGCGCTACCTGTTCCGAGAATACAAACAGTATAGTTTTTGCCATTTTGAGCATAACTCACTCATCCGAACTCCGATTAACTCACCGTTTGAACCATTAGAAAGCTAACTCGATGCTCTATTATACTATTATGTTTCAGAATTTTTGGAGTTTTCAAGAATCGGTGGTAATTTTCCAAAGTCGAACCTTATACACATTACTTTCCAAATAAGTGTCCAAATCTTATTTCCACTAACATTTCAACATATAGTCTTCTTAATCATATCATATACACCAAGAATCATAATCACTTGCATGTTCATCATCATACAAAGTAAACAATAACAACAACATTAAAACCCCGAAATGAAGGGAGATATTAACCAACATATCTCTTAAAGAAAAACAATACCGTTCAAAACCACACGAATCATATCAATATCCGCATATCAACCATATTATCAACATAACTCAGTAATCCATCTCATAACCATACTCATCAACTAATAAACATGACGATCATCAACTCAAGAACATCATATACAATCCAAAATGAAATCCCAAAGTGGAGAGTAATTACCTCTTTGAAGGAATGGATTGAATCCCAAGGTTGAATCCGTTTTCAATCACTTCCAAGCTTCAAATGTTGTTAGGAATGATCAACTCAAGTGTTTGGAACCTCGACTTCTCTCTAAGACCTCTCTGTATCGGTTCACATGAAGAAATGGACTGAAATGACGAATAATGGCCAACTGCACTTATATATATTGTACATTACTAACGTACGCTAACATCTTCAGTTAACGTACGTTACACACTTAGCGTGCGCTAACTGTCTTTGTTAGCGTGCGCTATCGAAGTCCAGAGGCAACTGTCTTACTACATGAAGTGATTTACGTACGCAATGCCCATGCAATAGCGTACGTAAATGCCTCTATTTAGCGTACGCAAGTGTCCTACCTTAGCGTGCGCTACTCATAGTTGACTCGTTTGTTTGTATGCTTCCGAAGACAGGTCCACACGCCGAAAGTGCTGACGAGGATAAGATTCCTTTTTGTCCGATATACAGTTAGCGTGCGCTAATCAACATGCATTAGCGTGCGCTATCACTACATTACAACATCCGTTGACTTATCAGAACGTGCGTCGAAAGTGGCCTGGTCCACACGCAGATTCCTTCCGATCTGACTGCATTAGCGTGCGTTATCTTATATCTGTAGCGTGCGCTAAACCTGCACGATAGCGTGCGCTACTCATGATTATTAGCGTGCGCTAATAATATTACACTTAGCCATTTTCAGCTATTCTTGTCCAACGTCTCAACATACAGAATACGAACATATGGCATACTGAATACATATACTTCTTACATTCAATTGTCGACCAAGTACGACAATTATACAAATACAGATGTCTCGGTCCTTTAATTATTTTACCCATACTGTACAGATTCCACGCTGTACAACATAACTCGGATAACATTAAACAATAGTAATAGAAATTCCGGATATTACATAAATCGACTTCTTAGTGGTGATCGAGTTCTTTACAAATTTTAATAGACGCAACCTATCAGGTTTCTTGCCTATTAATTTCTGTAAAGTGATGTCCAACACCAACCCTTCTAACGGATCATTCGATCTTCTTTTACTCCTAGTCTTCATGCCCTTAACCTATCAGGTTTCTTGGTAATCCAGACTATCTAAGTTGTTGACCATCAACGTCTATCAGTCTGACTGTTGAATCTCGTCCGGCAACCTATCAGGTTTCTAGGGTCGAAATTTATCACCAACCGAAGGCATCTAACGCACTCAAGAATTTATCAACCTCTACCAAATGTACTACCCCAATAACTCGGAAGCATAGCACACCGGCTCGGGTATCAATTTTCTACAAGTTTGATGGAGGAAAGGAAACCTCGTAACCTTTTCAAACTTAGTCTATTTGATTGTCGGGAGAATTTCGCGATTAATGTTACACTTTGCATATTAATTCATTTATAAGCGCGTTTGTGTTTGTCAATCATTCAAAATGAAAAACAGTAAATAGCAACCTAGTTACTACCAACATATAGCTCATGGACCTTTTTCCTAAGTATTGGGCCACTCAAATGACCCAATAAAGAAAATAAAAACTACAGTCTCGATTCTTCGTCTTCTCGGTCGGTTGTCTTTGGTCTTCGTCATAGCTAAATAAATAATTACATCAATGAAAATTGCATCCTATTATACAAATTTTCTAGTAAAAATAAATAGGCTCAAAACGGCCTTCAACCCAATTGAATCGAACAAATCAAAAACTAAGTCCACGAGCTATATCACCATCACATAAGGCATTCCATATAACATGTAACGGCAACGAAATTAAATAATTAATTTAATATATTTATCTAATTAATATATGAAATTAATCTATTCAGTTTCTACAATATTAATCCAATTAATATTAAATGGCATTAAAATTAAATAATCAATTAATATATTAATACAATTAATATAAAAATTAACCTATTCAATTTTAATGGTATTAATCAAATTACTACTTATAATCGTCATTTTAATTCGTTCGAAGTAATCCGGCCAAAAATATTCTCGTTTAATTTATTTCCCTTAATAAAAATATTCCAAATATATATTTAAGTCAAATTAAATCCAATTTAAATTTCGGGAAATAATTACAACAAAAAATAAGCTCAAAATGGAGTCCCGGATAATCCGGTATCAGGCCCAGCCCGTGGCCCGATTCAAAATTGGGCCAAGACCCGAGAGGCAGCATGGCCGAGCCATGTCTCGGCTGTAATATCCGGGGGTAATTTTTTTTTTCGTGTTACTGTTGAGTTGTACGTATTCATTTGAAATTGTACAAGTGTTGTTGTTTGGACCGATACAATATATATATTGTATTAGAATATTTCGGGATCGAAATATTTATACTGGTCGACGGTTTGGTTCGTCGTTTGGTTGTTGTTTGGCGAGTTTGGAATTTTGGCTAAGTTTATAGCCATAGCGTACGCTACCTGTGTAGCATTACGTACGCTAATTTGTTGCGGTTGCGTACGTTACGCCCTGAGGTTACGTACGTAATGCGTGGTAGGTGGTGGGAACCTTCCTCGTGGTCAACTTTCGGGGCGAGGGTATCTTTAGGGTATCATTTATATATATATATATATATATATATATATATATATATATATATATATATATATATATATCATGAGATTCCTCACGTTACTTTCACGTGAAATCATCCCTCACCTATATATCACTCATCTCTCTCTCCCTCATTCATGCTACATCATATATATATATATATATATATATATATATAAATCAACATCAATCATCATCTCCCTCATGCACCTCTCCCTCTCTCGGCAGCTCTCTCTCCCTCTCATTTTTTTTTCTTTCTTTTTCTTCCCGTGCCATCCGCCAGCTCTCTCTCCCTTCTCTCCATCATATTTTTCCGGCAAGGTGGAGCTTCAATACGGGCGGCCGGCTTCTCCATTTTTCCGGCGAGATTTTTTCGGCATGTAAACCCGGTCGACGTGTTTCGGCATTTTTTCTTCTTTTTCCGGCGAGACGGAGCAGGCACCAGCTTCTCCATTTTTTCCGGCGACCGGAGGTAGGGCCGACGTCTCTGGCGGCGACTGGAGCTCGGCGGCGGCCGATCGGAATTTCCGAACCGGAAGGCATTATAAATCCGGTCGATCTGAAGTATTCCGGCATTTTTTCGGCGAGCTCGGGCGTCCGGCGTCTTCGTGGTTTCCGGCCATGGACGGAGCTCCATTGATTCCGACGACCGGAGGTGGTTTTTGTCCGGAACGGACGGCGGAACGGAGGTTTGACATTCTTCCGGCGAGGAGTTGCAAACGGAGATGGTGAAAACCGGCCATAGACGGAAACGGGCCGGAGTTGGACGAAGTCCGGCGGGTCATTTTTCCGGCGGCCGATTTACGGCATGGGAGTTTTTTTTTTCTCTTTCTTCTTCCCGGCTCCTGGTAAGTTTTTATGTGTTTGGTGTGTGTTTTGTGTATATATATACATATATATATAATGTATATATATAAATCTGTTATATATATATATATATGTGTGTTAAGATGTGTTATGTATAGTATATATATATATATGTAACGTGTGTGGGGCAGGGATCCCCTACAGTGCACAGCACCATGCTGTGCACTCCCTGCCCTCCGATCACACACACCCGCATGGGTGGGTGGGTGTGTGTGCCCCATCCGACGGACGGCAGTGCACAGCATGGTGCTGTGCACTGCAGGGGATCCCACCCCAACGTGTGTGTGTGTGTGATGTGCACAGTGAGTGTGATTGTGTAGTGTTAGTATATATATATATATATATTGTGAGTTGTATTGTATATATTATATATATATATATGTAATATATATATATTATATATATATACGTATATATAGATTAATACGAGTATAGTATGTGTTCGTGTTGGAATCGGAATTATCTATTGTGTTGTTTTCGGTCGATATTGTGTTATCGAATGAATTGTATTTCATTCAAGGTTGTTCGAGTGCTTGTGATTGTCGGAGGACGCGTTGATCGATTCGTGGTAGGACGTTGATCGTGGAAGGACTTTCTCGCCTTCGGTTTGAGGCAAGTTTTATACTTGTACTGGTCAATGAGATTAATGTTATCATGTATGTGTATGAATGTGTGTATCATTTCGAGACTTGGTCTCTTTGTGATTTTGTTGATATCAGGGGATTGTTTGATACGATACCCTTCGGCAAGTTATGCCAAATATTATTGTTGTTCGTAAATGGCCGATCCAAGGCATTGCGGTACTTGTTGATAATATTGTTGTCGATAGCCGGTTCGCGGTATCGACATATCGATTGTTATTGTTGATTGATGTTCCTTTGAGATATTGTTGTGGATAGCCGGTTCGCGGTATCGACGTATCGATTGCTATTATTTATTGATGTTCCATCAAGATATTTTTTTTGTGAATCGTCGTCATTGATATCAGTGTTTTTCTATTGATGTCGTTTTGGCCGATTGAAGGCATTCACGTATTCGATTATCATCTTCGTTATCGGTAACCGATTAAAGGTGCCGAGACATCCGTTGTACAATTGTTATCGGTTAACCGTTCTGAAGGTAATCGATATATTGAATTGGGATTATCAAAGATAATTCCCATCCGTTGTATAATTATTATCGATTGTCCGCTCTAACGGTAATCGATATATTGAATTGGGATTATCAAATATAATTTCCACCCGTTGTCAAAAAGATAATTCCCATCCGTTGTATAATTGTTATCGATTGGCCATTCTACGGTAATCGAAGTATTGAATTGGGATTATCAACGATAATTCCCATCCGTTGAATTATTATTGTCGTGTTGACCGATTCAAGGCAGCACACTATTATTCTTGTGAACTCGGTAATTTTGTGATCTTTGAAGGTTGAGGATTTTCCCGAACTGTTGTGTTGTGATCGTTGCTCGTGTTAATTGGTCCTTAGGGATTTTGATCCCAGGATGGTTGTTTCGAATATTGTCGGTCGTGTCGATCTTTCATTATTCGTGTGTCATCGTTCACTTGGTGAGGCGTATGATTTGTTTTGGATGTGTTATCCTTTGAGTTTCGTTGTCATGTTGTATCGTGACATATCCGGAATCATATCTGCGTTCCGATTGGTTATTGTGTAGGATTTTTAGCCAGGCACATATAGTCATCGGCGGATATTATTCCGCGTTGGATCGCACACGGGACGTAGTTTCGTGAGGCTAATTAGGTACATTGTCCTACGTATATTCTGGATTCCATATACGGGGCGGACATGTGCACGGACACATTTCCGGATCGGGCGTACTGTGATGTCCATCTTGTGAGCCATAAACTTTGATCGTCCATAGTATTGGATGAGTTTGACGTTTTGTGATTGAGCGTTCATACGCCTGAGGGGTATGTTCGATACCATGTTTGTTTCTTTGAGATCTGTATTGTGATGATTTGACTTCGGCCGTGTTCGGCTTCGTGCCATCGTGATATTTTGGCAGCATTTCGGCTTTCGTGCCATCGTGATATTTTGGCACTTACCGAGGGCTTTCGTGCCATTGTGATGTATCGGTATTTCCGTTTGAGCCTTCGGGCATTGTGATCCTTATTTATTTCAGCGTTTGATTGATTTACCTTCGGGTAATGTATTGTTGTGTTCTATATTGATGTTTCGCCGTTGGGCACATATGTTCTAACCTATTGAGCAGGTATTGATCGTATGCCATGGGCATAATATTCCACGAATGCTCGATTCTTACTTTGGTTTGTGAGCATCTCATACTACCATTGTTATCGTTTATTCTCGCTTTGGATGCATATCATGTTGTGCATGTACTTGATATTCATTATCTTGGATGGTCAATTCTGGGGCGGAACATGTTTTCATGTTTTAGGTACTTGCGAGGAGAGAGTTGAGACACAGGGGTATGACGAGGGCGACGAGGCATTCGAGCGATACTAGTCCGAGATATTTTGGTGTTCATGTTGGTCAGACAGTTGGAGTACTCCCATTTTGTTCAGTCGTTGTCGTTTTGTATTATCCGAGCAAGACTCGTGTATGTTGTTGTATTTTTATTTTGGCCATGTAGGCCCATTCTTGTCGTTGAAATTCCATATCGGAATAGTATGTCGGACGTCATAGTAGGGTCTGTGATTTCCTATTTTGGTCAGTTTGTTGTATTTTAGTCGTGTTCGCCTGGTGGATCACCTGATGAGGGGTCCACGGCACTGTAATAACCCAATGGGATTTGGGGGTGTTACAGAAGATGGTATCAGAGCATTGGGTTGTGAGATACTCTGGCTTGTGTGTTATGTGGCTCTACCAAGGCGGTAGTAGCGGGTCACGAGGTTATGACAACTGGACAATGGGTTTTGTGAGTCGTGATAGTTGGACGACTGTATGAGTCATTCTTTCATCGAGTCGTCGTCAGTGAAGACTAGTATCGCAAGACCTCGAAGCTTCGTATGACCTGTGTAAGGACTCTATTCTCTTTTGTGTGCATACATTCATTATGTCATTGATTAAACCTGTTTTGTTGACACTTGTATGTGGCGATCGGTTGCGATTGATTTATGATTATTTGCTTTGGAGCGTGTGGGCTCTGTATCGGCTATGATTAGCGCGATCGATGTGATCGTTTATCTGTTGAGTATGTATACTCGTGTTTTGCGTTGACCTAGCATTCTGGTCGTTGAGGCGTATTTGAGCTGTGGTCATGATCGAATGTTATTCTTTCAGTCTGGAAAGAGGACGTGACAGAGGGGGTAGAGGCCGCAGAGTGGGCCGACACCCGAAACCTCGCACCAATGATTTGGTGGCTGACGAATCATTTTCGGAGTTGTGCTCGAGAACCCACCAATCGTGATTGTGTTTGGATCGAGTTCAAGACTCTCATGTTAGAGAGGTATCATCCGGCTCCACTTCGTGAAGCCAAGTTGTCGGAGGTTTTGAACCCTGAATCCGTCGAGAACGAGGGTATTATTGTTATTGCTGAGAAGTTTCAAGGACTTCTTCAGTTTACTTCATCTGTTATCCGTACTGAGGCGGATAAGATCAAGTATTTTAACAAGAGGTTGAACCCGCAGTTGAGAATGCAGTTGTTCAATCACAATTGCAACTCACTTGGCGAATTCATCGAGAAGGCTCTTGGAGCAGAGCTTTCGATCGAGGAGCTTACTTAGGAGGATCCTTCAGTATCTTCTGGTGAGAGGACTAGGATGCCGATTTGTTCAGAGGGACATCGAACTCCGACGTCCAGGAGGTCGTTTTCTAGTCGACTTCGTGCTGGGAAAGCATTTTCTTCCCGAGCGGCGAGTTCGATCGTTATTTGTTTTATTGTGATTCATGGGGCATGTTAGTACTCTATGTACAGTGCCGGCTATTATTTATTTTTCTCGTGTCGGGTAGGGACACCTTGAATCTGCAGGAGTTCTAGTGCCAGTAAATCTCGAGAGATCTCATGGGTCTCGAGAGATTTTGTCACTTCAGTCCGTACTTCATCCAAGGGGTCATATCGGGCTTCGGGAGCCAGAGGTATGGACACCCGAGGGGAAGTAGCGAGTTCAGATTTGTGTTTTCCTCGAGTCGATGGGATCGAGGAGCTCGATGATCTGGAGGATGTTGATTCCGGGTACATTTGAGATGTAACCTTGATTTGTATTTTCCTTGTCTTTCGGATTGATGTTTGACTCGGTCTGTATTTTAATATTGCGGTTGTGAACCATTTATTATTGATCTATCTTGTTATCATTGTATATGAGAATCTTGACACTTGAGTCATTTGATGTGATTTTCTGTCCCTTTGGTCCTGTACCCGAGATTTTTGTGATGATCTGGGTAATCGTTCATTGTGATTCGAGACATCAAGTCGTGAGGACTTGGGTGCGCGATTGATATGGTCCCGAGGACTATTCGTGCGTTGTTATCTTCTTTTGTGGTGCGACTTCCTGGCTGGTCTCTAGCAGGAGAGTCATGATTCGGCTAATCTCGCATTTGATTGAGTGTCTTTATCACTTGATTTTTTCGCCTTGTTCAGGCAGAGGAGACGTGGGGACCCGTGGGGTCGGCCCAGTTGCTTAGGCGGAATTGCTCGTATTGAGGAGTATTCCTGGAAATGTTGTTTTCTTATCCTGATTGATAGTCCGTGCCCCGACTTGTGCACCCTGAGTTTCGAGGACGAAACTATTTTTAAGGGGGGGAGTATGTAATATCCGGGGGTAATTTTTTTTTTCGTGTTACTGTTGAGTTGTACGTATTCATTTGGAATTGTACAAGTGTTGTTGTTTGGACCGATACAATATATATATTGTATTAGAATATTTCGGGATCGAAATATTTATACTGGTCGACGGCTTGGTTCGTCGTTTGGTTGTTGTTTGGCGAGTTTGGAATTTTGGCTAAGTTTATAGCCATAGCGTACGCTACCTGTGTAGCATTACGTACGCTAATTTGTTGCGGTTGCGTACGTTACGCCCTGAGGTTACGTACGTAATGCGTGGTAGGTGGTGGGAACCTTCCTCGTGGTCAACTTTCGGGGCGAGGGTATCTTTAGGGTATCATTTATTTATATATATATATATATATATATCATGAGATTCCTCACGTTACTTTCACGTGAAATCATCCCTCACCTATATATCACTCATCTCTCTCTCCCTCATTCATGCTACATCATATATATATAGAGAATTCGGGAAGGAAGGTGACACCTTCTTTTTTTTGTGAGGTGCCCGCCACGTGTCATGTTCTGATTGGAGGTGAGTGTTTTAATTATAACACTCACCCACCAAGTGTTGTGGGCCAGTAGGGTGAGTGTTATAATTAAAACACTCACCTCCAATCAGAACATGACACGTGGCGGGCACCTCACAAAAAAAAGAAGGTGTCACCCTATATCCCGAACTCTCATATATATATATATATATATATATATATAAATCAACATCAATCATCATCTCCCTCATGCACCTCTCCCTCTCTCGGCAGCTCTCTCTCCCTCTCATTTTTTTTTCTTTCTTTTTCTTCCCGTGCCATCCGACTCTCTCTCCCTTCTCTCCATCATATTTTTAAGCAAGGTGGAGCTTCAATACGGGCGGCGGCTTCTCCATTTTCCGGCGAGATGGAGCTTGAGTTGGCGGGCGGCGGCTCACGACCGGAGCTCGGCGGCTGGTCGGAATTTCCGAACCGGAAGAGGCTGCAAACCGGTCGACGTGTTTCGAATTTTTCTTCTTTTTCGGTGAGACGGAGCAGGCACCGCTTCTCCATTTTTCCGCGGCCGGAGGTAGGGCCGACGTCTCTGGCGGAGCTCGGCGGCCGATCGGAATTTCGACCGGAAGGCATTATAAATCCGGTCGTCCAAGTATTACGGCATTTTTTCGGCGAGCTCGGGCGTCGGCGTCTTCATGGCTTCCGGCCATGGACGGAGCTCCATTGATTCCGGCCGGAGGTGGTTTTGTCGGAACGGACGGCGGAACGGAGGTTTGACATTCTTCCGGCGAGGAGTTGCAAACGGAGATGGTGAAAACCGGCCATAGACGGAAACGGCCCGTAGTTGGACGAAGACCGGCTGTTCATTTATCCGGCGGCCGATATACGGCATGGGAGTTTTTTTCTCTTTCTTCTTCCCGGCTCTGGTAAGTTTTTGTGTGTTTTGTGTGTTTTGTGTATATATATACATATATATAATGTATATATATAAATCTGTTATATATATATATATATATATATATGTGTTAAGATGTGTTATGTATAGTATATATATATATGTAACGTGTGTGTGTGTGATGTGCACAGTGAGTGTGAGTGTGTAGTGTTAGTATATATATATATATATATATATATATAGAGAGAGAGAGAGAGAGAGAGAGAGAATTCGGGAAGGAAGGTGACACCTTCTTTTTTTTGTGAGGTGCCCGCCACGTGTCATGTTCTGATTGGAGGTGAGTGCTTTAATTATAACACTCACCCACCAAGTGTTGTGGGCCAGCCGGGTGAGTGTTATAATTAAAACACTCACCTCCAATCAGAACATGACACGTGGCGGGCACCTCACAAAAAAAAGAAGGTGTCACCCTATATCCCGAACTCTCTCTATATATATATATATTGTGAGTTGTATTATATATATATTATATATATATGTAATATATATTATATATATACGTATATATAGATTAATACGAGTATAGTATGTGTTCGTGTTGGAATCGGAATTATCTATTGTGTTGTTTTCGGTCGATATTGTGTTATCGAATGAATTGTATTTCATTCAAGGTTGTTCGAGTGCTTGTGATTGTCGGAGGACGCGTTGATCGATTCGTGGTAGGACGTTGATCGTGGAAGGACTTTCTCGCCTTCGGTTTGAGGCAAGTTTTATACTTGTACTGGTCAATGAGATTAATGTTATCATGTATGTGTATGAATGTGTGTATCATTTCGAGACTTGGTCTCTTTGTGATTTTGTTGATATCAGGGGATTGTTTGATACGATACCCTTCGGCAAGTTATGCCAAATATTATTGTTGTTCGTAAATGGCCGATCCAAGGCATTGCGGTACTTGTTGATAATATTGTTGTCGATAGCCGGTTCGCGGAATCGACATATCTATAAATATTGTTGATTGATGATCCTTTGAGATATTGTTGTGGATAGCCGGTTCGCGGTATCGGCGTATCGATTGCTATTATTTATTGATGTTCCATCAAGATATTTTTTGTGAATGAATCGTCATTGATATCGGTGTTTTTCTATTGATGTCGTTTTGGCGATTGAAGGCATTGGCGTATTCGATTATCATCTTCGTTATCGGTAACCGATTAAAGGTGCGAGACATCCGTTGTACAATTGTTATCGGTTAACCGTTACAAGGTAATAGATATTTTGAATTGTGATTATCTAAGATATTTACCATCCGGTTTATAATTATTATCGATTGTCGGCTCTAACGGTAATCGATATATTGAATGGGATTATCAAATATAATTTCCACCCGTTGTCAAAAAGATAATTCCCATCCGTTGTATAATTGTTATCGATTGGCCATTCTACGGTAATCGAAGTATTGAATTGGGATTATCAACGATAATTCCCATCCGTTGAATTATTATTGTCGTGTTGACCGATTCAAGGCAGCACACTATTATTCTTGTGAACTCGGTAATTTTGTGATCTTTGAAGGTTGAGGATTTTCCCGAACTGTTGTGTTGTGATCGTTGCTCGTGTTAATTGGTCCTTAGGGATTTTGATCCCAGGATGGTTGTTTCGAATATTGTCGGTCGTGTCGATCTTTCATTATTCGTCTGTCATCGTTCACTTGGTGAGTCGTATGATTTGTTTTGGATGTGTTATCCTTTGAGTTTCGTTGTCATGTTGTATCGTGACATATCCGGAATCATATCTGCGTTCCGATTGGTTATTGTGTAGGATTTTTATCCAGGCACATATAGTCATCGGCGGATATTATTCCGCGTTGGACTGTGCACACGGGACGTAGTTTCGTGAGGCTAATTAGGTACATTGTCCTACGTATATTCTGGATTCCATATACGGGGCGGACATGTGCACGGACACATTTCCGGATCGGGCGTACTGTGATGTCCATCTTGTGAGCCATAAACTTTGATCGTCCATAGTATTGGATGAGTTTGACGTTTTGTGATTGAGCGTTCATACGCCTGAGGGGTATGTTCGACAGTCATGTTTGTTTCTTTGAGATCTGTATTGTGATGATTTACAGCTTGAGTGTTCGGCTTTCGTGCCATCGTGATATTTTGGCGGCTTGAGCATTGGCTTCGAGCCATCGTGATATTTTGGCAGCTTCGGCTGAGGGCTTTCAGGCCATTGTGATGTATCGGTATTTCCGTTTGAGCCTTCGGGCATTGTGATCCTTATTTATTTCAGCGTTGGATTGATTTACCTTCGGGTAATGTATTGTTGTGTTCTATATTGATGTTTCGCCGTTGGGCACATATGTTCTAACCTATTGAGCAGGTATTGATCGTATGCCATGGGCATAATATTCCACGAATGCTCGATTCTTACTTTGGTTTGTGAGCATCTCGTACTACCATTGTTGTACTGTTTATTCTGCCTTTGGATGCATATCATGTTGTGCATGTACTTGATATTCATTATACTGGATGGCTGACCCCGTGGGGGCGGAACATGTTTTCATGTTTTAGGTACTTGCGAGGAGAGAGTTGAGACACAGGGGTATGACGAGGGCGACGAGGCATTCGAGCGATACTAGTCCGAGATATTTTGGTGTTCATGTTGGTCAGACAGTTGGAGTACTCCCATTTTGTTCAGTCGTTGTCGTTTTGTATTATCCGAGCAAGACTCGTGTATGTTGTTGTATTTTTATTTTGGCCATGTAGGCCCATTCTTGTCGTTGAAATTCCATATCGGAATAGTATGTCGGACGTCATAGTAGGGTCTGTGATTTCCTATTTTGGTCAGTTTGTTGTATTTTAGTCGTGTTCGCCTGGTGGATCACCTGATGAGGGGTCCACGGCACTGTAATAACCCAATGGGATTTGGGGGTGTTACATCGGCAGCCTCGGCAGTAGGCCCAGGCCGTGCTACCGGCAGCCCCATTTTTCTCGTTTTTTGGCTCGTTTCCAAAACATGATGTTTCTGACTTTTATGTAGAACTTATAAATCAATAAAATAAAATTTTACAGATTTATAATTCACATAAAATTATAGAAATAAAATTTACAATGAACAATTAATATCTCCAATTATACCAATTATGATACTAAATCATAAACATCATCCAATAGCAATAAAAATGCACATATAATCGTATATATAGTATCATTGACCTCTCTCTGATACCACTGTTGGGATTCTGGATATAAAATCGAGTACGCAGCGGAATAATAAAACTCAATATAAAGAATCCCAAACAGGATCGATCAAGTAACATATATACGAAAAATAAATTGACGAAAATAAAGGATTAAAGTCCCATACATTTGAAGCCTTTGATAATATCTTCGCAATATGATGATGATCACGAAACCGAGCACGAGCATGAAATCCCTTCGTCCCAAACACCGAAAATGTGATGTCTCTACTTCACACGTGTCGAATGTTGCCCGAAAAAGTTCAATGAAACTCCGTTCTTCAAAAACACGGCTAGGAAGTTATCGTAGGAATTTTCTCTCTAATTTTTCTTGCTTATTTCTTATCTCAAAGATGAACAACACTTGAAGAAAAAAAATTCTCCCCTCTCTCTAATAAGCTCTCAGCCGAACACCACATAAGGTTGTAGGTAGTGGTGTGATAATGATATCACATATATAAAGTCTAACATGCCAAAACAAAGGATAAGTCTTGATTTGATAAGATAACAAATCAAGACACTTTGGAAGTATGTGGAAGACTAATCACCATCCACCAACAAAAATGACAATCACATGTGGAGAGGGGGAGGGGGCGTCCTACTAGGAAGGTGCTAGGAAACGGGCGGAGTCACTCGGCTCGTGTACTGGACGTTCGTCAAACGACTCCGTTAAATATACTCCATTTTATCACCAATGTATTTGTACTAATTAATTAATCCAATTAATTAATTATATCAGATAAAAATATATTTCTCTAAGAAATATAATTTATGAATTAAATTAATTATCCAGTAACTTAATTTTAATTCATAAGACCGCTATTTATGTTATCCAATAAATCATAATTTAGATATCCAATATCTAATATTAATAGAGAGATAATAAATTCACATTTATCCATCAACGATCCTGATGCGCGACTCTGTAGGTCCATCTCAGCCGGCATTGGGAGGAACCAATGAGTGCGAGCAGTACTTAGCCAGCCTAACGGGCCGCACTGTAAATCCCGACTGAGAACGAATGAAGGGATCATTCCAGAATCATTTTGTCGTGAATACTATATACGTATAGACCCTTCATCAAATGTCCCGGGCAAGTCTTCGGGTCACGGTAAAGTCAAACCCTACTGTTGACTAGACAATATACATGTATTAATGCAAATCAAGATTGATGGATTACTAGTGTATCCAATGCGACTAGATCAGAATGCTTTGGCCAAAGACTTCTGATCTTATTTGCCATCAACCGTATAGGATTTCGCCTACTCACTAACAGGAGATAGAATCCTTTCTTGGCGTACAGTAAAAATTGCTACCTATCCGTATAGTCCGCACTTCGAGGTTGACCCAACGATTAAGCAAATGGGTCTAACTACTCTAGTCACAAACTAAATGTCACAGGCACATCTCTTACTAAACCCTCAAGTTGAAGGTCTACGTATACTATCACTGTAATACCCGGATAATTATTGTGTATTTCATCTGCATTTAAAAGTTGTAGCATTTGAGTATGTGGTATTAGTGTGATTTTCCGTATTCGTATTCCTATATTTGTGAGTTTCCAGAACAGGCATGCATGCATCTGTATGTCATAACGTACGCTAGCAGTTGAACATAACGTACGTTAAGAGCTGCAGATAACATACGCTATAGGCGAGACATAACGTACGTAATAGGCAGTCAAAGGCAGATAAGTCTGGTCGGCACATGGGGCCAGATAGGATATTTTCGGGTAAGGATTCCCCGCGTGAACCTGGACAGCATTTGATAAAGAAAATCAACGAGGCATAGCGTACGTTAAAGGAGTATAATAACGTACGCTACACTGAACATATTACATACGTAAATGTGACTGTTAACGTACGTTAAGGAAGTCAGGAAACGAGATAGTGAGATACTGACGAACGTTAACGTACGTAAAGAGTTGCTCATTACGTACGTTAAGGCCATAGCTGTCACGCCCCCACACCGGGGTTGGACGAGAACGCGACAGTTAACGTAATAAATAACGTTTGTGATAATGAAATTTCAGTAAGCATACAAGTGCCAGATCTCAGCCCGGTGAACTAAGTCTAGTTATTCGATAGAAGAAACATTCATGAGTACAACAGAATTATTACATCAAGTGCAAGAGTACATTGGAAATCAAAATACATTTTGACACAGGAAATAAAGAAGCATTAAAGCAGTATCCTAATTTCCTATGTCTTGGCAATACTTTGAGGACGGTCTTCAGTGGTTGTCAGCATCTGTCTCTTCTTCTTCTTGGTTCTCTTCATCTAGTGGGGTTTTAGAAAAACAATTCAAAATGGGGAGAATAATGGATTCTCAGTGAGTTGGGGTTTGATATTTAATGAGTTTATTAGTTAATAAACATTATATTTCTCACACTTTTGAAAAATAGTGTTGTTTAAAAATTGATACAAGTTTTCAAGAAGAATATTATGAATTATAACATGAATGTACAGTCAAACTCCATAAATTGCGGTTGAGTATGAAGAATGCACGGCGTCGAGCGCCCGATGAGTATTTAGCTTTAGGAGGTCGTCTACATGACTAATCCCTTAGCCTCCTTATAACGTCTTAGACCGTTATCAGTATTTGACCTTTGACTATCACCACGACATTTGGTTTGATAACCGTAGCCTTGGGCATTTGTCGGACCATCACTATAACATTGGCCTTTGAGCTTTATCGCTCTCACGCTTGGTGACGTGTTGCCTTATATCTTATCTGGGCTCTATATGTCCTTAGCTTGGGTCTATACCCAGATCATATCATAATCGCGACTATACCCGAATTCTACGACCCAGTCACCTTAGGATCACTCCGTCATTCGGCTTCAAGGGAATAGGATACGACGGTAGCTTTGCCTAGAACTGCAGCCACGCTGCTCGATTCATGACTTAGACTAACCGCACCTCATGCATATAAATAGAAAAAGGGACTCTAGAGGTACTCGTATGGACTCTAGCGGTGGCTCCCGCCCGAAGGTCGTAGCACTTAGCTCCGCACAGCACTTACTCCCGATTTCTATTGAATAACAATTATTGTCGTGATTAACAACGATTATGTTTATTATAAGATATCAATATGATTATTTAATAGTAAATGGATTTGGATAAACTAGAGGAATTAGTTCAACCGATTGATGATTAGATTGCTATTGTGCGAGTCTTAGCATAATCTTATAATAAACTCATAAATTTGAATAATTCGGTATGGATTGATTATACGTCCGAAAATTACGAACTTTACTGCAAAAAGTCAGTTATGATATGAGGATTGAAGGTCAGAAGTCGCATGAAAGTTTACCTTTCAGAAATTACAATTCTGCCCTTCCGTCTTTTAAGTACTATCATTATTATTTTTACTATAATTGTATGAATTTGGATAATTTGGTACGGATTGATTATACGTCCGAAAATTACGAACTTTATGGCGAAAAGTCCGTTATAATATAAGGTTCTGAGATCAGAAGTTGCATGGAGGTTTTTTCTTCCATAAATTATAATTCCGTCCTTTCGAAATTAAGGTAATATTATTATTATTTTTATTTAGTTTTGTCTTATAATTTTGATTAATTCGTTTGGAGTCATTTAAACTCCGAAAAGTATGAATCCAGTTACGATTTGAACCTTATGACTTGTATTTTTAGAATATATTCAGTTTTAATTTCTATTCTTTTAGAAATTATAATTTCACCCCTTCATTTTGCCTTAATCGGTATTTTAGTGTTCTTCACATATCTTTTTCATTTCTTGTCGGATTGACTTCAAATTTTCGGGGTAAGCTTCTTATGTTATTTCGAGTCCAGCAAGCTCAACTTTTCAGGAATTTTATTTTCGAAACAGTAAATTTCTGTAAATTACAGTTTTGACCCAGAATTCTTGAAATTTATAATTTTGCCCCGATTTTCTATTTTAGTAAATTTCGATTTAGGTGAAATTTTATAGAGAACTTAGTTTTGATATATTAAGACTTACTTTCATGACATAAGACCAGAATTATGGATTTTAATAATTTTACCCCAAAATTTATATTATTTAAATTATTTTAGTTATCCTTCGAATTTAGGTTCGAATTATCAAACCTTCCGATGACTAATTATCCTGTTACCATAGTCCAGTATATACTCATATATTTTTGGAGTTTTTAATAACCAAAGGTCAGATTTGCCACATTCAACAAAAATTTCCACCAATGAATTAATTTGCACATATATTCAAAATATGACAAACTAAAATTCAACAATCGCAAAGATCATTACATGCATGATAATGAATGTCATTTTTAATCAAGTATAGCTAACTAAAATCATAATACTTGCATGAACCATATATATTTTAACTTGTAATAATTTTGAATAATAGAAAAGAAGGAAAATAATTTTACCCACCTCGATTCTTGCCCGATTTAGTTGGTTTTAGGTCTCGGAAGTGGAAGAAAACGATCTCCCTCCTTGAACTACATGGTTCGGACGATTCAAGTATCCATGCATCCATGATGTATATTTTGTTTGCATATTTATCATTAGAGTTAGATTAGAAGGTTATTTTTTTTTAAGGATTATGGAATGGAAGTAGAAAAAGATGAGCTTACCTCTTTCTTGTTGAATTTTTTTTCTTCTTTCTTCCTTCTTCTTCCTTTGGATCGGCCCTCTCCCTTTCTTTCTCTTAGTGCAGATTTTATTTTGGTGTGTGTGGGAGAAAGTGTGTTGGGTGTAAGTATTAAAAAGGGTGTATTTTAAGTATGGTCAAGGCATGAGAAATGGGGTAGTAACTATGTCTCTTGCATGGGGAGACATGCGGCTTTAAAAAAATATTGATTCCCCCTCTTTTTCTCCCCATTTGGCCGCCCCAATATGTGTGTGTATATATTATTATTATTATTATTATTATTATTATTATTTTTTTGTATTTTAAATGTATAGAATGTTAATATATTTAGTTGGACATTTATTTAATTGTAAATGGATTAAGTAGTTGGGTTGGGCTTTCAATCATAATTCCAAGACTTAGGAATTTTATTAAGTTGGGTTTGAGTCCATTAGTGAGTTTATATTAGTAAATGTTAGTACACATAGCTCATTAGGTGAACCAATATTCTACTTTAACTTTCAATAAAATGAAACTAGATGTAGATTATATTATATCATAACAAATGTTATGAAAGTACATCAAGATATAATAAACCGTACATGTAGTGAGCTATCGAATTTAGGGGGTTCTACAATAGCGTACGTAATGTCTTTTGGCTAACGTACGTAAAGTTCAGAATCTTATAAATAGGACATCAACCCACTTCATTTCACACTTTTTCTTCTTCGCTCCTTGTCCGAATTCTGTAAATCCAGAGAGCCTTCGCACGAAACATAACCCTTGATTTAGCCTCTCTACTTGGTGGTTGAAGTTGGGAAGCATCTTGGATTGGTGTTCAAGTTCCCGGTGTTGAGTTCCGCCGAGTGTTTCATCGTTCTCCTCCGTAATAAGGTATGTGATGCTATCCTAGCATAGAATTCGTGTTCTTATACTGATTATGACCATTACTACTGGAGCTATTAAGGTTTATTGGTAACTTAAAGAATCGAACACCATGTTTTAGAAGGATTGGAAGAATTTACACTTAGGATTTCCATTGTTAAGAGAGATTAGAGTTGAGCCTTGATTTTGTTAAGATCGGGATGGAGTTTTGCTGAAATCGTAACATGCCTTTGATGATGAATTTGAAACACTCTTTTGAGGAATGATATGTTAAGGTTATCATGTGCATTAGAGGAATTCAATAAGATAAATGTAGAGGGTATTCTTCATGTATAGTTCATGATTTGTAGAGTTTTCTTGTTGTGATAATCTTCATATTGATGGCTAGAATGAAGTGATTAGTTTGGCGATAATTGTTTTGAACTTAAAACTTTGACAAGAAGGATTGTGTGTGGAAGAACAAAAAATCTTAGAGATGAACTAATATAGAAATCGATTGAATTGTGTTAAAATAATCGAACAAAGTATTGGAAATGATAATTAGAATTGGAGTGTGGATTTGTGATGATTTAAATATCCTTGTGTTCGTAGACGTCGACATTTCATCTCCGTTATGGTCATTTGATTCGCATGAAGTATGTCACCAGTTCGACTTAGCGTTAGTCGAGTAGTTAGAACATGAACCGGCCATACATAGATGTTAACTCGGACATAACTTAAGACATTAGGTGTTCGTACGTTAGCTATGTGACATAAGTTGAACTCTTTGTTATTTCTTTTTGAATAAGGTCCGAGCTATGCAAGTGATTGATCGAGGGGGCAACCTTCGGGCGTATAGACAGTCGTTGAAGTACTTATTTCTTGCCATCTTTCTAAGGCAAATACTTTAATTATGTTTATCCGTGTTGATGTCGGTTATGTTGTTTTGTGTCGTGCATAGGTATTGTGATTGTTTTATCCACCATGTGTTGGTCCGACGGGATCATCATGGGAATCTATAGCTGTGTGTGCTGGATCATGAGAATCTATAACTGTTGTGGACCGACTCATAAAGTCAGCTCATTTCATCCCAGTCAAGATGAACTTTCGAATGGATCAGTATGCTCAACTCTACGTCAGTGAGATTATTAAGTTGCATAGAGTGCCAGTTTCTATAGTATCCGACAGGGATACTCGTTTCACATCGTGTTTTTGGGAAAGTTTGCATGAAGCCTTGGGAACGCAGTTGAATTTTAGTACGGCCTATCATCCTTAAACTGATGGTCAGTCTGAGAGGACCATTCAGATTCTTGAGGATATGTTGCGAGCATATGTGTTAGACATGGAAAATAATTGGGAACGACTGTTCCCTTTGGTAGAATTTGCTTACAACAACAGTTATCAGTCAATGATCGGTATGGCACCGTATGAAGCCTTATACGGTAGCAAGTGTCGATCACCAGTATATTGGGACAAAGTAGGTGAAAGGAAAATCTTGGGTCCCGAGATGATTGAACAAATAGTAGGTGTGATGGATAGGATTCGTGAGAGGATCAAGATAACACATGATCGTCAGAAGTCTTACGCCGACAAGCATAGGAAAGATCTCGAATTCTATGTTAGCGACAAGGTATTCCTGAAGGTATCTTCTACTAAGGGAATTGTTCGTTTTGGTCCAAGGAGCAAGTTGAGGCCGAGATATATTGGACCATTCGAAATTCTTGAACGAATTAGAGAATTAGCTTACCGCTTGGCTTTACCCCCAGAACTTTCGGCTGTGCACAATGTTTTCCACGTATCGTTGTTGAGGAAGTATGTGCACGATCTCAGCCACGTCATCAAGTATGCCGTCGTGGAGGTGAACAAAGATCTTACTTATGAAGAACAACCTGAAGTTATTCTCGACCGATCAGTCCGACAGTTGAGGAACAAAGAGAAGGTGTTTGTCAAAATCCAATGGCGTAGCCACCGCAAAGATGAAGCCACTTGGGAGCGCGAAGAAGAACTTCAAGCTCGTTATCCGAATTTCTTCAATCGAGGTATGTCATTTATTTTCGAGGACGAAAATTTTTCTAAGAGGAGTATGATGTAACGTCCGCCATTTTCTTAATATAATATTATTATATTAATAATGCATTTCATTTCATTTAGTCTCATTTCATTACCGAGTGAATAATTGTTGTACAATTATTTTCACTTCAGGTACAAGTCAATACATTTAATTTCATTTAGAGGTCATGAATAGTTATTTTGACATATCACAAGTTTTAGCCCGAGTCATTTTGTCAGATATAATCAAGTAGTCATTGTTTATTTTTATAATAGTGTTATTAATTATTCAAACATAATACTAACACTACTATTTTATTAGTATTAATATTATTATTATTATCATTATCATTTTTCAGATTATTATTATCAGTATTACCAAATTATTATTTTTACATCTACCATTATTATTATTATTATTATTATTATTATATTATTTATATTTAATCATGTATTATAACTTAATCAATTATGATTAAACTTAATTAATCATAATTAATAACTCTTCTTTTCCCAGATCGTTCCCCTCATAGTTCTTCTACTTTATCAAACTTATTGATACATATACAACATACAATCCTAATCCAACTAAAATACTTAAAAACCTACCTATAAATCCTACTGCAATTCGTTACAAATCGATCAACATCCTAAGAATAGAAAAAAAAAAAAACACATATTTTTAACCCGACCCTTTTATCAGCAAACCCAGGCCCGACTTCAAACCCATAATCAATTCCCACGGCCCGATTCCGGCAATCTAGGGCCGCGTCCGAACCCAAACAATCGGCCTTCAACCCAGAAACCAAATCAGAAAACTCTAAACCATATTCAGAAAACCCGAAACCAACAGAAATCATCGAAACCAAAACTAAAATCGAAGCTTTTAGCCCGGGCTCAGCCCGAACTCGGTACCTTCAAACTCGATTTTAGCCACAAAACCAACTGCAACCCGAAACCGAATCGACCTCCGACCCGACTTGCCTTCTCATATGAGTTCATCCGATTATTACAACCCAAAACCCGAACCTCCAGTCACCTTCGATTCACCGGAGAAGACCGTTGTTCATGGTAAGCTTTAATCCACCGTTGAGGTCACACATCGTCGTCCGCCGCCACTGCCTCCTATTCCGTATTTCACCGGTCGCGTGATGGGCGTGTATGTCGGACCGAGTGTGTGTGTGTGTGTGAGTTTTTTTTCTGCAAATCTGAGTTTTACATAGAGGTTAGAGAGGAGAGATTTGTGTGTGTGATGTTCTGCAAGATTTGGCATCGATGCCGAGATAAGAAATGTAGAGAGAGAGAGAGAAGAAGTCGATGGGTACGGTGATGAAAAAGAAAGGAGTGTGTTTGTGTCGGGTGAAGAGAAGGTTAGGGTATTTATACCCGCGAAATTTTAGGGTTTTTCATTTTAGCCCTCATTTTTCCAATAACTTTCGATTTAACTCCGGACACTTTTAATTATTTCAAATTGACCCCAGACAGATTTCTAGACCAAGACATTTAAAATATTGACTCTTCAATTAATGTTAATAATTAGTCCAATTTTATGCATATATTTTAAATTTCAGTCATTATATTATAATATTTTATAATGATTAAGTTATTATTATATATAGACATTAACAAGGATTTAAGGGTTTAGGACTGTGAGTTGAGCATCTTCATATTCAAGTTCAAGCAGCATCATATTATTCAGGTGGGAATTTTCACTATCACTTTAATTGCTTTGATTGGATTGTATATGTGATATTCTATTCATGTTTAAAATTTACGATACATAGTGTAAATCAGGCTCACCTGTATACGTGTAAAGAGGCTATCTTAAGATATATATTGTGTGGAGACACCTGCACAACCTCAATATTCACATGTGTGCTCGATTCATGTTATATGTGGTATTGTGTGTATGTATTCATGTTGAGGAAAATGTTATTGGTAGAATCATCATTTAAATGCTTTCTATGAGATTGTATATTACTGTGACGTGTGTGATTTCCACGCGCTGAAGGAAGCTCGCCCCATCTATATTGGTCCTGCATGTTAAACCAATCCGGATGGACGAAAGAGCGAGCCGAGGGGGCATATGATGAAATTTTATTAAATGATGTTTTTTCTTTTTTGTCTCGCGTTTTTTGAAATTTATTTGCAGAAACTTTGATTAGAAATTAACAATTTATAATTTATTCTGCTGCCGCAATTATTATCTCTTATCTATGATGTGTTCTTGCCTTAATTACAATGTATTTATTTTAGTCAGTGTAGCGACTTGACTTTATAGGCGAGAATTTTTAATATTCTCAAAAGAAATTATTTTTCGTCAAAATTTACCTTTTTACTTAATTTCCCCTATAGTTACCTCTAGAAAGTCGGGGCATTACAGAAACATATTGGGTTTTATCCCTTTGTCCGTGTTTTTATCGTTGTTCTTCTGGTATTCATATTGAATCAACGGAATTAAACGTTAATCACGTATGTGTATTCATACGGATATTCTAAAAATCAACGGATTAATACGTTTATGCTTACGTTTGCTGCATCACAAAGTCAGGTCAGGAATTTCCGAAGGTGTTCTGAATTGAAGGACGTAACATAAGAATCAAGATCAGTCCATGTGAAATTGAATGAAGAGAGCAGGGAAGAACATGATTTTTGTTTTATGAATTTAATTTCTTATATGTATCAGATCATAAATTGTAGAAGAAAAGGCCTTATGATTTATCTGTGTAAGGAGATAATGGTGATTGTTGCAGAACTGGTGAGGGCTGCTCAGACGGATGAAAAAAAGTAATGACAGTATTTGTGTATTTGTATTTTGTACTGCAGAGTTTGTGTATTTGTACTACTAGGTTAGGGTTAAATAGTAGGCCTAAGAGTACATGAGGTGTATAAATCTACTGGGCCTATTGGGCTAAAGAAAAGAAATTATAATAAAAATTTATTGGACTTTAAATAATTGATAAAAATATTTAACAATAATACTACAACTATTAATATATATTATTGTCTTTAATAATAAATAATAATACTGGTATTATCAATAAATAATACTATCAATAATAATAATATAATATTTATATTTATAGTTATTTTTAAATGTCTTTTAAAATTTATTGATAAACTGATTCGAGCTTAGAATATATACGATGTATGAAAATGCCCATGATTTTATTAAATGCGATTAAATGAATTTGACTTGTACGTAAAGTGAAAATAAATGTACAACAATTACTCACTCGGTGATAAATGTAATGCGATGAAACTAAATGAAATGAAAATGTATTTACTAATATTATTATAAATAATAATATTATATTATGAAAATGGTAGATATTACATCTTACCCCTCTTAGAAAAATTTTCGTCCTCGAAAATAAATGACATACCTCGATTAAAGAAATTTGGATAACGACCTTGAAGTTCCTCTTCGCACTCCTAAGTGACCTCATCTTTATTGTGGTTATGCCTAGGGCTGAGCATCGGGCCTGACCCGGCCCGGACCGACCCGGTTCGGAATGGACGGGAATATAAATGGTCGGACTTTATCGACCCGACTCCCGGACCTGTTCAAAACCGGGCCAACCTGGTCCGGACCCGGTAAAACCGGGTCGGTCCGGGCTGGCTCGGTTCCAGCCCGATTTAGTAAATTTTTTTTTTTGCATATTAAGTATCCTGTTATTACATTTAGAATGCTTTCTTTTTTACATACTCTCGAAAAATACAATTATCAATCTTAATATCTTCATTTACTTACCAAACTCCCAAATTCAATAATATTTTAGGATAAATAAACTTAATTAGAATAATGTGCATCGATCCATTAATCATCATTATTTCATCACCACCGAGGGTAAATTACAATAAAAAATATTTTCATGTATTTTATATTTTTACCGGCTGTTCCGGGCGGGACCTGAATTTTCCACATTTTGATCCGGTCCGGCCCGAAACCCGGATTTAGGCAAAATACAGACCCGGGACCTGGACCTGATTAATAGGTCCGGTACGGGTAAAAACCGGGTCCGGACCATTTATGCTCAGCCCTTACGCCATTGGATTGACAAACACCTTCTCTTTTTTTCTCAACTGATCGGTCGAGAATAACTTCTAGTTGTTCTTCATAAGTAAGATCTTTGTTCACCTCCGTGGCGGTATAGTTGATGACGCGGCCTGAATCGTGCACATATTTCCTCAACAATGATACATGAAAAACATTGTGCACGACCGAGTTCTAGGGTAATGCCAAACGGAAAACTAACTCTCCAATCGGTTCAAGAATTTCAAACAGTCCAATCGGCCTTAGCTTGCTTCTCGGACCAAAACGAATAATTCCCTTGGTAGGAGATAGCTTCAAGAATACCTTGTCTCCCACACCGAATTCGAGATTTTTCCTACACTTGTCGGCATAAGACTTCTGATGATCATGTGCTATCTTGATCCTCTCTCGAACCTTATTAACCACACATACTGTTTGTCCTCTAATACCCTAGATTCTCGTTTCCGGTTATTTCTGAATTTTGTCAGTTGTGCCGGTTATTTTGTTCTATTGGCGATTACTTGAGTTTTCCCCTATGTTGGGTACGATATGATGTACCGTGTGAGATTTTCATCGGGTGCGACTTATCATTGCGTAAGTCGAGCTAATCGTATGTCTTATTTCATTATTGTTCGTCTTCTTCCGGATCGTTGTTGTGGTTCTATTGTAATCTTCGGTTTGTGGCAGAATCGTTTTGCAACTAGAGATTTTCTGGCCAAACCTGTACAACACGGCGGTAGAAACAACTGAGACATCCGCCGTGTCCTGCGCCGTTTGCCGAACGGTGCTGGCGAGCGCCGGGTCCTGCGTCGGGTGTCCGTGCATTTTGGTCAGGCTAGCCCTCTGCCGAGACACGGCCGAGACACCCGCGCAAGTGTTTGCGCCAGGTGATGCGCCGTGTCGGACACGGTCGAGACACACGCGCAAGTGTCTTGCGTCGGGTGTTGCGCCGTGTCGGTCAGGTCGCGCACTGACCCGCAACATGGCGGCAAACACGGCGCTCGTTGGGCCGTTTGTCGCGCCGTTTTCCGCACGAGTACAAATATTACCGAGCATTCGACTTTCACTCATTTTTTACCATTCTAACTTCGTTCCTTCCACAACCAAGTCTTGGGGAACTTGAAGGCATGTTGTTAAACTATGAATCCACGAAGTTCTTGAGCCCATATCATAGATTAATCATTCTGTAACCTCCTCCGATCGACCGAAGCAGGGTAAGTTTTCCTAAAATCCTAGTTTTGGGAAAATTGGGGATTTTGCTTGATTTCATCCGTTTAATCCGAATTCACCTAGATTTGTGATGGATTATTGATTATTAAGTTGTATTCTACCAATTTTTCTCATTGGTTCATGGTTTGATTCGTCGTTTTGTTGAGTTCCTATTCGACGCCTTGAAGGTGTCCGGTAGAATTTCATAGAGGGGATTCGGGCGTTCTATGATTACTCTTCCTCATACGATCGTTGATTTATTGACGATATGATGTTAGGGTCAGGTTCCTTGAGAAGAACTCGAGTCGGAACTCTTCCATTCGTCGTCTTCTTCAAGGTTTCGAAGCTTCCCGATCGATCGTGTTTTCATTATTTTCGCCCGGAGAATTGTAGGTGTTCGAGGTTTCCCTGTTGATCCATATTCGTCGGAGTGTCCAGTATCGATTATCGAGGCAAGTATCTTGCCCATACATTTCATGTTTCGTAGACGTAATAGTTGGTAATTGATTATTATGTGAAATCCGAATGTTTTAATGAACTTTCCAAAGGATCGATATATTCTCGATAAATGTTGTCTTTCAAAAGACAACTCGTGCATTTTGGGAGTAAATGTGCTTTACGGTGTATGTGTATTAGTGTTGTGTGGTTGTGATTATATTATGTGATTATAGTAGACCTTTTCCATGGGTAGAAGGTTGTGTATTGATGCGCGTACTCGTTTGGATTATCCAATAGGGTATGTCTTGCGGGACTCCGAGGTTCGTGGCTTGCTAGACCGATGCCGGGATAACTTGTGGGATTATCCAATCCGGGCATGTCTTGCGGGGACTCCGAGGTTCGTAGCTTGTTAGCGCGATGCCGGGATAACTTATGGTTGTGGTTTGGTTATGTGACATACGTGTCATGAGTTGTCCGATCGGGTACGTCTCGTGGAGGCTCTGAGGTTCGTGAATTGTTAGACCGATGCCGGGATAACTATGAACGTATGTATGGTTGTGGTTATGCCACTGTTTCCGCGGTGACATGTTGTATTGTGTGGTTTCCCATTGGGTTATTCGCTCGGGTATGTTCTGTGGGAGCGTATGAGGTTCGTAGCTTGTTAGCACGAGCCGCGAATAATCCCTGGGAATATGTTGATGTGTATGATTGGGTCGTGGACCCCGTGTTTTGTGATCGGAGTGGTATGATTGAGTCGTGGGCCCCGTGTTTTGTTATCGTATTTGTATTTTGGAAAATAATGATCTTTGGGCTTTGTCCCCAGTGGTTTCGACAAGTGAAAATTCTTAAACGTTTCAACACTCCCGAGATCTTAAAATGTTTTCTCAAAATGTATATCGAGCTACATTACCAACTTTCGTGTTTCGAACTGTTTGTTCAAGTAAATTATCTCGGGAAGTCTGTTGTTATTTTTGTCTGGATGACTATTCACGATCATTATGTTCCTGGAGTATGATGTGTATGGCTTGTGTTTGTATTTTATACTTGCACTAGCAAAACAGTGGATTTTTGCTAACCCCCGAGTAATCGGGTGGTGTATGTCTGTATTGCGTCCAAGTTCTTGCAGGTTATTGGGGAGCAAATCACATGAACGGTAGGAGAGATGATGGAATGACGGTGATACTAATCACATGAAGACCAGTGTTGAGTATTTTGGTGACGTCTTGTTGTTTTGTTTTTCCGTTGTGGTATTTTCCCGCTTTATGGAAGTGTTGATGTATTCTGACCCCTGCGTGGGTATGAGCTGTGAGAAAGAGTTATGTATAAGTGATATGTATGTTGTGGTAAAAGACCAAATCGGTCTAATGGTTCTTTATTAGCCATGTCGGCATGTATTGTGTTGTTGTGATTTCTGTATTTAGCCTGGTACATCCTCACGAAGATGGTCTGCAGCGCTGTAATATTCCCAAGTGGCTTGGGGGTGTTACAGAATATGGTATCATAGCTTAGGTTGTGGAAACCTAGGTTGTCGGGTTGAGTTGAGTGTTGTCGAGTCTTGTCTTGTCGGATTGTGTCTGACTGAGTCGTGTCGCGACGCATCGTCTGGGATGTCGGTCGTGATTAGTATCAAGGCACAATCATCATCTTCATGCGATCTGTGGATATAAGTCTCCCTACTATGTTGTGTCTCGTGTTGTACGAGCTTGTGTGCTTTTGTGTTATGATGTGGAGTTTAAATGTGAATTATGAATACACAATCCATACTTGTTAATTCTCGTATTATGCTGGAATGAAGAGTCGTTCCGGTGTTGTGTGTATATATATATATATATCTTTGTATAAATCGTTTTTACAGGAGTAATGGTTTTGGTGTGGTTACGCAAGGAAAGTTTATCAATGTGATATTTAAAAGCTTTAAATGTTTTAGGAAGTCACGTAAATTTTATTTTAAAACATCCTTCAAGAGAGGAAAAAGTTTGATTTTCATATGATGACCTCGAGGCTGAAAATTTTGAGAATTCAAACTACTTATATTTTATTTTCATCTTGTGTTGCAAGTTTTCAAAAATTTGATTTTAAAAAAACTCAAATGAGGTCTACAATTTTTTTTTACTTGAGACGTGACTTTCACTTTTAACTTTTCGTTTTCATGAATTTCGGTTAAAAGGTATGTGGTAATGATGTTGTTGTTATTTATACTATAATGCTCAGAGTTGTGATTAAAATAGTGGTGTGAATTCTGAGTCGTTCGGTGTGCACTAGTTGAGATAGTCCTCTTGACTGAGAGGGGAAATTCGGTTTTGAATGTTAATTAACTTTTGATGGCTACTTGTGTAACGTTATAATTATGCGAACCGTTGGCGTGTGAATTTGCACGCTGTTGTTTATTTGTAACCTCCAGTCTAGTACTGTTGGTAGGTGATTATGTTTTTCGTTGCGTTAGGTTGTTGCTTGTTACTATGCCGAGGGGCAGAGATCGTGGTCGTAACCGTGGTACTGATGGCCACGGGGAGCAGACACAAGATCGAGAGAATAGTGCCGGGAATGATAATGGTATTGGTGTTGCTACTATATTGCAACAAGTAGCAGCAGAGATGACTCAGTTGACCCAAGCGGTTCAACGCAATACTGACGCGACTCAGAACGTCGGTGTAAATGGATGGCTTCGAGAGGTAATTCGTATGAATCCCCCTCGATTCGCCAGTGCTTCGGATGCGTTGGGTTGGGATGGTTGGCTTCTTTAGTTGATAAGATATTCGAGGCAGTTGATTGCCCCGAAGAGCGGAAGGTGCCTATCGCTCAGTACCTTCTTGATAGAGATGCCGCTAATTGGTGGGAAGCTGTTAAACCTCGTGATCGTGATGTCACGTGGGAGGAGTTCTAGGAATTTATGGAAGCTGAATTTTGTCCGAAACCGATTAGAGATTAGAGGATTCGTGATTCTTATTTGGTAGAACCGTAGGATGTATCGGTGTCACAAGCTATTATCGACAATAGCAAACAACCCAGTCATGTGCGAGATCATGTGAGAACTGAAGAAGAGAAGATCCGTCATTTTGACATATTGATGAAGCCGGAGATTTGCAAGTATATGGCGAGACTCACTTGGACTTTGTTGAGAGATTATCAGAATCGAGCATTAGCCTACGATCTAGCTTCGTTATCGTCGGAACATGTGCCTGAGTCGAAGAAACAGAGGAAGTCTGATGATCTTATGGACAATACAGGAGTTGGTGTTTCTAGATTGCAACGCCGTAGTCTTTCTGCTGTGAAGCTCCATCGCTCGATGAGTGGGACTAAGAGTTCTAAGTCATCAACCTTGACTCCTGGTAAAGCCAGGAGGTGTTTTAAATGCAATGTGTCGGGGCATGTTCGTGCACATTGCCATTCTCCGCCAGTAATGTGTTACAAATGCGGACTCAGTTTTGCGAGTTGGTCACCGAGACTTCCGAGGCACGAACTTGACCATTGATATCAGGATCGACTCTGAGAAGCCCCTGAGAGGTGTAGCCTACTAGTTGTATGTTATGTTATTTCCTTGCTTTGTTGTTTCGAAGTTCGGGGATAAACTTGTATTATTAGAAGTGGATCAGATTTTTGAACTTCTGTATTTTCAACTCTATCGACTCGTTTGTGTTCGTTGATATTTTTTGAACTTGTTCTATTCTTCACTTTTATTGTTCGAACGAGTTATGGTATTTGTTGTGTTGATATTTATTCACCTCGACAGGCGATCGATTGCAAGGTCGAGCGACCAAGTCCACAATCAATCAATCTATGGCGAACTCGCCTAAGCGAAGATACCAGATCACCTCCAGGTAACTAGCGATCGACTCCTAAGGCGATCACCCCTTGGCACCTAGCGATCGACTCTGACGCCCGACTTAAGACGATCGTCCTTTGCCACCGACAGGGACCATCGTCCGTCAAAGTCCATGAAGACTGGACCTCAAAGCAGCGCCCATGTGCAGATCCGCGACAGGCGCCGCGTTTCATGGATCGTTGACCACCAACAGCTGTCTCTGACAAGGACGGCTTCACCTACCGACAAACCCGCCGAAAGGTACAAGGTGGGACCGCCCGTGACAGCGATTTGGATGCGTGCAGACTTCTCATTGGACCGCACAGCTGACTGCCAGCAACTCCTGCAGACTTTAAGGAGACAAGCCCATGTGCTAAAAGACGATCGCCCGCTTATTATAATACAGCAAAGGCGATCACCCAGCATATCCAAGTGCTATAAATAGAGAACCTCCATCTACAGGAAAGGGGTTCACGAACTCTTCATTCAGTTCACGGATTCTCCATTAAGTTCACGAACTCTTCATTCAGTTCACGGATTCTCCATTAAGTTCACGAACTCTTCATTCAGTTCACGAATTCTTCATTCAGTTCACGCATTCTCCATTAAAGTTCAGAGAATACACTCAAATACTTACATACTTTCAGGCCCTTGGCTTTATCTCCGGAATTTGCCTCAGGATTTCTCTCTCACTACCTCTCATCCAGAAGATGGTCGGCAGAGGCAAGGAGTCTCCACAGTGCAGATTCACAGAAGCTCACAAGCCCAGGAGCTCAAGTATACAGCGGCTACACACCGTGAGAGACTGTCGATTTCTCACGGTTGTCACAGCTCATCAACGTTGTTACAAGAACTCACAGAGCATCATATCTGGTTCTTCCGGCAATCTACACGCTCACTAGCTAAGATAACAAGGGTCTTTACACTCATTGTAATTGTACTCTTACATTAATACTTGTATCCCCGAATATTTGTATTAATAACATCTCGCGAGAGCATTCAAGCCCGGGACTAACAACCCCGGCAAATCTAGTGTTATTTACTTTTCCCACAAAAGTGTTCTCGCATTTGTTTGCTATCCATCCATTCCAGCAATATCTATCTACGGATAATATTTTGGGTAGCAACAATTGGCGCTAGAGGAAGGGCTCTATACCTTTATTTTTATTCCTACCGTCCGGAAGAACACTCGGTGTTCTCGGGGCATATACTTGAAGTGACACTCACTGCGCTTCAAAGAAAGCCTTCAGAATCATGACGTCCGCTACTACATCGAAGAGAGCCGCTCTCCGAACCGCCGGACACAATATCCCAGCTCAATCCGAACCCCAGCCGACGGCCGGGGGAAGCCACGGCAACGCGAGACTCTCGATCCCGCACCTGAGGGGTAGTCCCAACCTCTCACTCGACCAGTTCCAAACTGAGGAATAGATCGAGGAGGCTATGACCATCCTAAAAGAGCGACGGAGAGCATGCGCATCGCCCATAATAACTCCCTCGACCATCCGCCGCATGGGCAAACGGAAATTCAATGGGCTACTGGGCGAGCGATCGTCAGAAAGCCCCGATTCGCGAGGAAAGGCTCTCGCACGAACGGACGGGTCCGTATTCAGTCGCTTGGGACGCGACCCAGCGTGGAGACCGGGGCATCCTGGTCCCAACCACGAAACGATGGAATCCGAGTCCGTTACCAGAAGTTCGGCCTACCCGATTCGAAGCCGAACGCAGATCAACAATATGACTCCCGCTCCGATCGCCAGAGGATCAATACTTGATCGCCTCGGCTCTCGCTCTGAGCGCCGGGCCGCGAGCAGCCAGGCCACGGCGATGGCCACTATGCAACGCCAGCTCGACGAAATGAAAGCACTCTTGGACACTGGGGCAAGCACCAGCAGAAAGATCATCGGTCCGACCGAGCCACTCGCGGTCCACATCGAGCTCGCCCCCGTGCAACCAAGGATCGCCCCTCCCAAAACACCTCTGTATGAAGGGAGATCGGACCCCGAAACCCACCTAAGTAAATTCCAAATTTACATGACCGGGTGTGGGGCAACAGATGCAACCAAGTGCCGAATCTTCCCATTAACATTGGTCGAGCTGGCCCATAGGTGGTACGTCTCACTACCACCACGATCGATCATCTCCTTTGAGAAACTGGCGAGTGACTTCACGTCATACTTCGCCACCAAGGTCGCCAGACCAGAAGGCCCCCACCGCATGATGAAAATCAGGCAGGGGGAAGACGAAACCGACGCAGATTACATCGACCGAGTAGACGAAATCATCTTCACCGGTGAGCCCATCAGTGACGAGCTCGCTCTCTACTCGGTCCTGGGGGGATTCTACGGTCATTCACCCATGTTTAGGCATCTCACCAAGGATATCCCCCCAACCTACGCGATCTTCCGCGCTAAGGCTGCCGACTTTCTGGCCAGGCAAAGGCTACTCACCCTCCGCCTAGGCGAGGAAACGCCTCCTCCCGTCCGAAAGACGGCGATCGCCAATACCGAAAAGATGGTCGCCAAGTCATCCGGCGACCACAAGGCCTTCGAGGATATGGAAGCCCATCTCGTCCACAAGTTCAACCGAACTCCGGCCCATATTTTCTATGCCATCAAGGGGCGCGAACCGCTGAACAAGCCAAAGACGATAAGGGACCACGGTCATCTGGACCGCAATCAATATTGTGCTTACCACAAGAGTCCCGGCCACAGTACCAACCAATGCCGCGACCTCCTCAAACAGCTCTGGAGATTGTTCGAGGAGGGCAAGTTGGACAGCTTATTGGCTTAGCCGGAGCCCCTACCAATCTCCCCACACGATCGTCCGAGTCGAACGCGAACAGCCTGGGAAAGCTCATACGAGCCGACCCCTCGATCAACCTCGGCGACCGTCTCTACATGCTTCAATCAAGAGAAGGGAACTTCGGAAGTCTCTCCCCGATTTCCCACCTCATTAAACAAAGGCTACTGCCTGAGCTAACGCTTCGAAAAACTGGAGGACTCGCTTGCCATCTACAGTTCATCATCTAACATGTTGGACTAAGGCACGAGATCACCTCCCCCGCACAACGTACACCGTCGAAGGTCGGCATTTAACATGACGATCCGAGGTGGAAGAGTGCAGCCATGGTCCTGGTGGTCGATGGAACCGACTGCTTAGACCATGCAAGGTTCCTTTGGGCTGAGATCGCTCGCCCTTAGTTTAAATACGAGGCGGGCGTAGTCGAAGGACCCTCCAAACAAATCAGTGGACACGATCGCCCGCCCTCGAAGGTCCATCACTCAACATGGTGGATCCCTCACGGACAATGCGATGCGCCCCTACCCCCGTCTCAACGTATACCATCGAGGATTTCCATCTAACATGGCGATCCGAGGTAGAAAAGAGCTAAAAGCTGCGGACGTGGAGTCCATTAATCCGACGACGCCCCGCGCAAGGACTCCTCCAGACTAAGACCGCACGCCCTTCGTTTAAATACGAGGCGAGGCGCAGCCTAACGGAGGACCCTCACAATAAAATGAGTCACGAGGCAGACAATGTCGCTCGTGCGCAAGACATGATCATGGAGATCGGTCCATCGAACTCCGCGATCGTGCACGGCTCCTCAGGACCTAGATGGACGGCTTTCCTCGAGGATTCGACAAAATTAAAGACCGCTCACTCAACGATTTATTTTCGTCCCCTTACTCTCACTAAGTGAACAAAAACAAGGGGGAAGAGTTGCGGACTACCTATACGACGATCGTCCCTATCCAATCACATACGGAGATCGAAAATTAGCAGATGTTTGTGCAGCGATCGAATTTGTTGTAAAAGTTATCTATTCGAGTTTATCAATTCAATTAGACTTACACGCGCAACAATCTCTCCTCACACATTTGTACAAAGTCAAGCAAAAGACTCAAAAACAGCAATCATTCAAGTGATAAATCGAAGAACCAAACATTCATTTCATTACTTGAAGTCTCAAAGGTACATATACGGTCGCCCGAAGGCCGAAGTACTACAAAGAAAAGCTACAAAACTACAAGGCGAAAAGCTAAAGCAAACAAGAATGAAGAGCCTTAGGCCCCCGCCTGGCCTTCGCCTTCCATCACCGGATCGGCCTGCGGCCCTTCGCCAGCTTCCGGAGCGGCCTCCTCGTCCTCCGGAGCGTTAGGATGAACGAGGTTCACCGGAGTCGGATACCAGCTCAAGTCCGCACCGATATCCGCGAGATCCAAGATCGGCAAGGAGAAAGCAGGATGGATAGGATGCTCCAACGCATACGCCTTGAAGTTCTCAGCAAGAGGGCCGACCTCCAACCCTCCCTTCTTACCAGCTCGGATCGAGTCAGCGAATGCCATATAATAGGCAAACTCGCTGACAAACTCCAAGTTAAGAAAGGGATCGTCCTTGGTCGCCTCTACCTCCCCTTTCAGCGCCGCCATCGCTTGTTGCGCACCTTGGAGCTCGACCTCCCGTGCAACTGTATGTTCCTTCGACTCCGCCAGCTCGCTAGTCAGCCGAGAGATAGTCACCTTCAGCCGATCGGCCTCCTTCTCAGCGGCCTTCTGCGAGCGAACGACATCTGTCATCCGATCTCGAAATCAGTCAACCGTCACCCGAGCCATCTCGGCCTCCCATCTCGCCAGCTCAAGCTCTTGGCTCGCCCACTTAGCTGCATCCAAGGAGTCCTTCTCCATTGCCACAATCTTGTCGGAGAACTCGGCGTTCTCTTTCCGAGCCGCCTCGAGATCAGCCTGCAGGCAAGTAGTGGAAGGACGCCCCTCAAACTCCTGCCACGGCACTGGCGGCCATGGTCGTCGCACGAGAGAAAGGGCGGCTACATCGTACTCCCAGATCGCTGACGAGCGATCGCATCTAGATCGGTCGTCCAAGCCTTCGGCATAGTGGAAACTGCCCGGTTGACGTATAACGGGATATCACAGGGTTGGCGAGGAGATCAGCTCGCTAGGAAATCCCGCACCATCGGCGGACAAGATGGATCAGTGCTACGGATCCTGCATCAAGCAATAGAAGTTAGCACATCTCCCACGCAAATAACAAGTTTCAACTCAGCAAGCAAAGTTTACCTCTTGGCTCTCTCGGGATCGCGGCAGAAGTATGGTTTCCCACGAGGAGTCTCAGCTTCAGCGATCGCCATCTCCTGCAAGAAAGCCGCGGAGGGAGTAGGCTCATTCTCCGGAGGAACAACGGTGATCGGAGGCGCGGCGATCAGCACCTCACTGGCAGGGGCGGAAACTAGAGTTTCTCCCGACCTCTGCCGTTTGCGGTTCGTTCGAAGCCCCACCTCAGGAACTTCCTCCTCAGCCACGATCGGCTCCACGCTAGGCTCCACCTCCGGAATGATAGGTAACGCCACAGGAGGAGCCCGAGATGACTTCTTCTGCGGAGGCAACCCAAAACTCCAGGGTTCGACATAGCTATCTCCAGTGGGGGCTCCAAAAAGCGAGGAAAACGAACCTCTACAATGAGGACAACCAAACCACAGTTAGACCTATTCCTCCAATAGGACGATCGCCCAACAAATGGCGATCATAGAAATTCGTACCTGAGACCGAGAGATGTCTCGGGAAACAGAATAGCCGAGCAGACAGCCAACGACTCTCCCTGTTGATCCGTTGAGCGTCTAAGTTGTCGTCCAGCAAACTCCGTATCCGCTCCCAGATGACCAGAAAATCAAAATATAGCTCCTCAATCGCCGGAATGTGGAAACCTGCAAAAATGAAATCAAATTAGATCAGTTCAGAACATATCCGAATAAAGGGAGAGTCTGAACCCTTACCGGGATTCCTCTCCCGAAAGCTAGTGGGGATCTCCAGCCCGCCCGTGGGATTGTCGCTCGCAGAAGCCCTCCACGCACCGGCGACCCAGAACCACTTCACCGGGTCGCCCCGCACCTTGTTCGGGACTCCAAGTATCACCCGACCGGATCGGCATTGAATATGATAGCCTTCGACCGACCCTTTCTGAGCCGTCAATTTGAACAGGTGGTTCATCTACGACGGTGAAGGAAGGCGATACAGGCGGTGACCGCCGAACAAGGTAAGAGTACAAATTATCTGGAGCCAAGCATTCGGCATCAACTGGAGAGGCGCCACGTTCCAAGCGGCCAGCAGATGGGAGACAGCAAAAGATAGAGGGAAACGCAGCCCGACCTCCATAATCGCCTCGTTCACGGTGACCATACCCATCGGGGGCTGATCGGCTCTCTCATTCTCAGCCGGCACAAATAGATCCACATCTGAAGGGATATGAAACCTCGTCCTCGAGACGGCCAGATCCTTCCTGATCGCCGAACTCCTGATTTGGCCAAGAGACCACAGAGATTGCTGAGGAGCCCGAAATAGCGATCACTTGGGAGGTTGATAAGGATGAGTAATCGAATACTCCCGATAATTGAACTTAGGAGACGGGCCGGCCAACCTCTCCATTATTTCAGCAAATGCCACATAAGCCTGGCCAAAGGCACTGTGCCGCTCCCAGTAGGCCCTCACCGCAAGATCTCTCTCCATCTGCGAGCGTCTGTGTTCAACGACCGCCTCCTTAGCCACGTCGGCCTCATTGAATAGCGCCTCAACTTCCGCAGGGTCGATACCGGATCGAATAGCCTCAGCGACCGTCTCTAGATGGAAATCTGCGGAGGATCCTCCCCGGACATTAGATGTCCCAGCGGCCGAGGAAGTGCCCTTTCCCGACGAATAAGATGTTCCAAACATTCTCAAAGAAAAAGAGGAGAATAGGAGTGTTCTTCTTACCCAAGATTGAATCGATCGACGATCGGAAGCAAAGTCTCCAGAAAATTCTTCAGCGATGTTATCCTTCTTTCTCCGATTAAAACGCATAAGAATGAACACTGCCACCCTGCACCTTTTTATAGGAGATGGCAGGGGCTTCAAAGCAATTAAGGAGAGTCTCAGGGGTTGAAGTGCAACCGTCGCATTTATTGACCCCCTTGAAACCCGTGTACGCGTCTTTTCAAGGACGCGTCAGGCAAGGAGTCATAAAGGACCGTCGGTCTCCTCCAACAGGAACCCATCACGTGTCCCAGAGACTTTTCCGCATCCGCTGCCATTTCCCGCTCTTTTCAGTGACCTATCAGGCCATCCAAATTCAGAATCAATCAGCTCAAAGACGATCGCCAGTTCAGTAAAATGCAGAGTCACTCGAAGTTCAGCGATCGCCAGCAGAACCACCTCACCTTACGTTTCCAACATAGGAGCGAGCTGGGGGGCAATTGTTGTGTCGAGATTTATTCACCTAAACAGGCAATCGACTGCAAGGCCGAGCGACCAAGTCCAAAATCAATCAAGCTATGGCGAACTCGCCTAAGCTAAGATACCAGACCACCTCCAGGTATCTAGTGATCGACTCCTAAGGCGATCGCCCCTTGGCACCTAGCGATCGACTCTGACGCCCGACTTAAGACGATCGTCCTTTGCCACCGACAAGGACCATCGTCCGTCAAAGTCCATGAAGACTGGACCTCAAAGCAGCGCCCATATGCAGATCCACGACAGGCGCCGCGTTTCATGGATCGTTGACCACCAACAACTGTCTCTGACAAGGACGACTTCACCTACCGACAAACCCGCCGAAAGGTACAAGGTGGGACCTCCCGTGACAGCGATTCAGACGCGTGCAGACTTCCCATTGGACCGCACAGCTGACTGCCAGCAACTCCTGCAGACTTTAAGGAGACAAGCCCATGTGCTAAAAGACGATCACCCGCTTATTATAATACAGCAAAGGCGATCGCCCAGCATATCCAAGTGCTATAAATAGAGAACCTCCATCTACAGGAAAGGGGTTCACGAACTCTTCATTCAGTTCACAGATTCTCCATTAAGTTCACGAACTCTTCATTCAGTTCACGGATTCTCCATTAAGTTCACGAACTCTTCATTCAGTTCACGAATTCTTCATTCAGTTCACGCATTCTCCATTAAAGTTCAGAGAATACACTCAAATACTTACATACTTTCAGGCCCTTGGCTTCATCTCCGGAATCTACCTCAGGATTTCTCTCTCACTACCTCTCATCCAGAAGACGGTCGGCAGAGGCAAGGAGTCTCCACAGTGCAGATTCACAGAAGCTCACAAGCCCAGGAGCTCAAGTATACAGTGGCTACACACCGTGAGAGACTGTCGATTTCTCACGGTTGTCACAGCTCATCAACGTTGTTACAAGAACTCACAGAGCATCATATCTGGTTCTTCCGGTAATCTACACGCTCACTAGCTAAGATAACAAGGGTCTTTACACTCATTGTAATTGTACTCTTACATTAATACTTGTATCCCCGAATATTTGTATTAATAACATCTCGCGAGAGCATTCAAGCCCGGGACTAACAACCCTGGCAAATCTAGTGTTATTTACTTTTTCCATGGAAGTGTTCTCGCATTTGTTTGCTATCCATCCATTCCAGCAATATCTATCTACGGATAATATTTTGGGTAGCAACAGTATTATTTCGGATTAATCCATTTATCGTTGTGACTTTTTCCGAATTCGGTTCCATTCCCGTGAATCTTATGCAAATGAATATCTTGTAGTTTTTACCAGATCATCTATTATCTTGAGTCGAGGTGTGAACTTCGGTATTGCTATTCGATTTTTGTTGTTCGTTGTGCTTCGAATTTGGTTGTTCGACCGTTGTTGTTTCGATCGTTTGTTATCCAGTTTTTGTTGATCCCGTATCATGATTTTTGAGCATTCAGATCACTTCATAATTTACTTAAGTTCAGGAAATTAGCTTCGTATTCGATCTTCCAAATCTTGGGTTGTTGGAATTTCGTAATTGTTTAGCGATTAACTCGTGTTTTGACTGATGTGCTATTCGGGTTGGTCAACCATATTGATTTTTGTCCGTTGCGTTTTGTTAACATTCTGGCGTAGCGATATGGATGGTAGCAGCTACGTACTGCATGTGATTCGTTATAGATCGTCGGCAGCGGATAACATGTGTGTTATCTGAGATTATCCTACGTTGATTGTTTCATGTTTTAAGTTTCAGGGATGAAACTTCTTTTAAGAGGGGTAGAATGTAATACCCGAGATTCTCGTTTCCAGTTATTTATGAAATTTTGTCGGTTGTGCCGGTTATTTAGTTTTGTTGGCAATTACTTTAGTTTTCCCCTATGTTGGGTACGGCATGATGTACCATGTTGTGAGATTTTCATCAGGTGCGACTTATCGTTGCGTAAGTCGAGCTAATCGTATGTCGTATTCATTATTATTCGTCTTCTTCCGAATCGTTGTTATCGTAATCTTTGGTTTTTGGCAGAATCGTTTTGCAACCGGAGATTTTTTTGCCAAACCTGTACAACCGGCGGTAGAAACGGCTGAGACATCCGCCGTGTCCTGCGCCGTTTGCCGAACGGCGCTGCCGAGCACTGTGTCCTATGCCAGGTGTCCATACGTTTTGGTCAGGCTAGCCCTCTGCCGAGATACGAGCGAGACACCTGCGCAAGTGTTTGCATCGGGTGATGCGCCTGTAGGTCACAAGTCGTCTGGAATAAGTCTGGGGGGTGGGAATAAATTTATTGAAACTCTTTTCCTGAAGTCAGGTGAATTTCTCAGCTGATAGGTACAGATGACTTAAAGTTGTCTGTAGACACGTATGCGGAAGACAGCTGATGACGATAACAGATAACTAAATGCTCTCTATATATAACTAATCAATGGAACAATTTAATATGTATGCAGCAGGTAGATATGATGTTCAATGCAGTAAAAACATGAAGGCACTTATAGTGGTCTCAGAGGTGGGGTAACTCTCTACTAATCCACTTCTCTCCAAACCAGTTGGAGATAAATTCACTATAACTGTCAACCATTGATAAATGTTACAATAAATTTTCCCTAGTTAAAACAGCTTCTAACCAGTGGAAACCCGTGGCCGTTGCAACTCCTTTGACTGCCTAGCACCTCCTGATTGAAAACCCGTGGATGCCTTAACAACTTCTCGAGCTGTCTATCACCTTCCAATCAAGAATCCATGGATGCCTTATCAGTCACGAAACTTATGAAAACCTGAGTTTTTGTCTTCTCCAACTAAATAGCTTCTTCGAATATGACTGCTTAAGCTTTGCTCTTTACGATGCTATTTGTTCACTGAGATTGCTTTGACTGCTTTGTTCGCTTGAAAATATTATTCGCATCGTACTCAGCTCAATTCATATCTTCGGATATTTATAGTATGATCCTTTGAGCTTCCTTCATAGGCGTTGCACTACTGTAACAAATCCGTCCATTAGAGAGTGGATTTGTTTGTTTATCTTATCAATCCGTTGCAAGGCTGGATTCCCTTTTTCAATTTCGGCCGTTTGAAGGACTTTCTTGCGAGCGCCGTTATTCTTGATTAGAATAAGTGTAAAGTCTTCAGAGCGCGGATCTTGATGAATATTTGATTCCTTGCTTTTCGGGAATCTTTCAAGTTTGTCTCCTACGTCCGCATGTGACTTTCCGTGATTGTTGAATTTTAAACACTTTAGTGACGTGGACTGAGTATCTTGGCTGAACTGGGAACCTGTCTGAAATAACTTGGTCAAAGCTGCCTGAAGTGAAGTCAACCTTATCTGATGTAAAGTGCTCTGATGTGAAGTCTTTGAAGTTCTCTGATCTGAACTTCTTTGCTCTGAACTTCTCTGATCTAAACTTCTCTGAGATGAAGTTCTCTGCTATGAACTTCTCTGAGATGAAGTTCTCTGCTCTAAACTTCTCTGAGATGAACTTCTCTGCTCTCAACTTCTCTGATCTAAACTTCTCTGAGATGATCTTCTCTGATTTGAAGTGAAGTTCTCTGATTTGAAATTCTCTACTTGAAGTTCTCTGACTTGAAGTTCTCTGAGATAAAGGTCTTCTGATCTGGAGTGAACTTCTCTGATCTTATAAAGTTCTCTGTTCTGACTTAGTTGATTTTACACCTGATCAATGATACAAAGCCTAAAAACTTAAGGCCTATAGAAGATACTCATTTGGTTCTTCTTTACATTTTGCCAAGTACTTAAACATACATTTAAATAATCAATTAATACAGGGATGACATCATCAAAATCTAATAGATATTCCTAACAAATTCCCTCTATTTTGATGATGGCAAAACTAAAGCATTCAAATGTAAATATGTCTGCACAAATAAGGTGCATGACACACATCAAACTCAGTCTTCCTTTGAGACAACTAGTGGGTATCATTCAAATGACTGTTATAAAATTTATTGATATTACATTACAGAACAATCTTTGAATGATACAAAATACAAGTAAATTACCATAAATTTACAGGTAAATTCCAAACTAAATTTACAAGTAAATGAAATTACAGGTCTAATCTATCAATCTCCCTCTAGAAATCTTCAACTTGGATGGAGGGATAGACCTTGAAGGTTTTGCACCAATTGGCATTTTGGAAACTGGAGCTAGTCCATATTTCCTTCTGACTACCAAAGATGCAAACTCTTGTTCCTCGTGTGAAGTGAAGTTGTTCTCCACACACATTTTCTTAATCTCCTTCTAAAGAGCCAGCTCATCGAGATCATTATTTATTAGCGTAGGGGCTTCTTCAGGTGTTAAATTGGAGATCATAGTGTAATACTCAATTGTAATTCATTCATTTTCATTCAGTATTAATCAGTCAGTAATTATCACTCAGTAATTTTCACTCATTATTAATCATTCATCATTCATGATTCATTCATTTGCGTTCACTGTTAGCATGTTGTAACCGTATATCAGTTATCGATCGTCATTTCATCTCCGTTTATAGATCGAGACGGGAGTATTATCATTTTCATCGTGATTGGTAGTCTTGTACTGGGAGTATCATCTTTGGCATGTGTTGGACTTGTTCACTTTCACATTCGTATGGTATGTCGGATCATTCATCAATCGTAGCGAGGAATCGGAGTTATCGGATTTTTCACCTTGTCCAGCAATGAGTTACGGCCATAAGGATTGTAGGTTACGGCCGTAATAGGTGTTCATTGTTTTTAGGCCATTTTGGACGAATGGGACTTACGGCCTTAAGGTTGCGACATACGGCTGTAAGTTGAGCAGGTACGGCTGTAAGGCTTGGCCGGTTACGGCCGTACGTGTCCAGCAGGGTGCCCAGGCATTTTTGGCCGAAGGCGAGTTATGGTCGTAAGATGGGTAGGATACGACCATAAGTGGTATTCGTAAATTTCAGGTTTTGTCGGACGAGAGGGACTTACGGCCGTAAGGGTTGCGGCATACGGCTGTAAGACGAGGAAGGTACGGCCGTAAGGCTTGGCCGGATACGGCCGTACGTTACAGGCAAGGTGCCTGGTCATTTTCGATGAAGGGGGCTTATGCCCGTAAGTTTGGCCGAATACGGCCGTATCGTCCGAGTTACGCCCGTAAGGTGTGCGGGTACGGCTGTATGGATGTCGGCAGGTGTTTTAGACAAGGGCGAGTTACGCCCGTAAGTCAAGTTCGGATACGGCCGTAAGGCTGTCGGCAGGTGTTTGGACGAAGCCGAGTTACAGCCGTATGAGTTGGCTGGTTACGGCCGTAAGGCCATTGACCTGGGATGTTACGGCCGTAAGTAGGCCGAGTTACGACCATAACTTCCGGCAGTTTATAAGGACTTGGCCGCGGCTTTTTCATCATTTTCACCTTTTCTTTCATCTTGTTCCGAGAGAGAGAGAGCTTGAGGGCGGGTTTTTCCATCATCAATCACTTGAGTGTTAGATTTTCATCATCTTCATTCATTTGGGAAGCTTGGATACTCGATTTAACTCGTGTTCATCGGATCGAAGTAGTTGGATCTTCAAGAGGTAATTTCTTCAACATCTTGGATTTCGATTTGTATTGAGATATGATGTTTTGGACGTTAAAATCATGTTGTATGAAGTGAAGTACGCATGATTATGGATATGTATGATTATTCAATGGATTATTGAAGGATTATTCAAGAACACTTTGAATATTGAATTGGATTTGGGGGTTTTTGATTAATTGTTGTTGTAATCACGAATTTGGACATTTATTTTGGATTATTGATCATATTGAAGATGTTTTGTTGGTTTGAAACACTTCTTGGGGATTGGATATTGGTATAATTGAGGTTTGGTTGTTAACAATCGAAGATTGGCCACAACGTATTCGATTTAATGCCCCAATGAGCTTGGTTTAGTCGTTTTGATGTTTTGAGTTCGATTTAATCATGTTTGATTCGTATATTAAGTGGATTGTTGGTAATTGTGTTATTCAAGGTTGTTCGAGCTACCGACATTTCATTTAGTACGTTGTTCGTGGAAGGACATTTGTCACCGGTGTTGAGTAAGTTAATTCTTACTCGGTTAAAAGGCTATTCATTCCTTTTGTTGTTGTTCATTCATAATCATAACTCATTCATCATTGTATTAACCGTATTGATATTTGTAATTGTCGAATAATCACTTGATTAATGAGGAAGGGCGGATCCAATCATTTCATTGAACTATCATTCACTTCACCATTATTTTCATCTCGGTGAGTCATTATTGACTTTGTCAGATTATTATTCATTGGTATTCATTATGGCCATTCTCGTTCATATGACCTTCTGGGTTCATATTGCGTGGCCGGGTGCGGATGTGTGGAATTTTTAGTCGAGCACGCTATGGTCATGTATTGGGATCGATACATTGGACTATGCACACGGTAACGATTACCTCCGTGAGACTAATTAGGTACAAGGACGGATGTGTCCGGTCATTCGTCTTGTACACTTGCACAGAACATTACGGGCGTACTATGATACTCCTCTTCAGCTCAATTCATAACTAAGGATATTTCATAACTAAGATAACTCATGATTGTGTATTTTCAACCCTTGAGGATTGTTGTTCTGTGTAACTGACCCCGTTGGGGGATTTTGTTTTCAGGTCACGGCAAGGCAAAGGCACGGGAAGAGCATATTGAAGGCGAGGAGTCCCAGTGATACTAGTAGGCCCCCCCGATCTTTTCAGTCATTCATGTTGTTGTCATTTATTTTCCGTTGCAGATTTTCATTTGGATACTACATTTCATTAAGTGTTGTGTATTTTATCTTCATATAAAATATACTAGTATTCAGTATTGTCCTGGTGTGTTGCACTTAAACTCCTCATCGGAGTATTTGGTAATATAATGTGGTTCGGTACTACAATTATATTATTTAATTCATCAGTTTTCATTTGCCTGGTGGGTCCCAGTCGGGGATCCACGGCACTGTAATATCCGTCTAATTTGGGGTGTTACAGAGTTGGTATCAGAGAGTGGTTTTGAATACTACCTTCCGAGTCGTGTCTCATTTGAAGTCATCGTCATCGGACTAGTATCATTGGACTTTCGCGTCACGTGTGACCTGTGAAAATGCCGAGCCAATCAGACCAAGAACTGTAAGATTTCTAATGCCATGGTATAATTTCTGGCAATAAGAATCATTCATTCATCATTCATTAGTCAACAATCCTCAACATCATTCATCTTGATCCGGACGATCATGTTAACTCATTAATCACTCAGTTCATTTCACAGTTCAGTTATTGATCTGGAGGATCATATCATTAATCTTGTTAACTTGTTCAAGATAATCATTTCGAGAATTTCATCAGATAATCATTTCACCTCAGTTAATCATTCATGTAATCATTGTGCTAGAGCGCGTACGCTCATTTTCATCATTTCATGACGTAATCATAATGTGATATTCATGCGAGAGATATAATCATCATGTGACTTTCCTACTTCAGTATGGAGAGAGCAGGCAGAAGACGCGGAGGACAAGGCCGTGGTGCGGGCCGAGTCCCGAGAGGTCGCGTTAATACACGTGCGAACGTGAGGAATAATGCTAACTCATCTAGCAGCGACGCTGCCACTCATTCACCTGGGCGTGATCATTCACTATCGGGGAGTCGTACCCGGGACACAGCTCAGTCAAAAGGTGTTCGGATTGATCCACTCGCCTTTATGCAGGGCATGATGGCCCAGATGACTCAGATGACACAACTGATGGAGAGGATGCATAACTCAGCTAATCAAAATCAATAGGCTCCTCCGCCGCCACCTCAGAGACAATAGATGAGTGTGGGCAGTATCATCAACGACATCTATCGCCAAAGGCCACCTACTTTTGAGGGCTCATCTGAGCCGGCGGATATTGTTCATTGGCTCGAGCATTTCGAGAAGTTATTTTCTATGGTAGAGTGTCCCGAAGGACACAGAGTTTCAGTTGCGGCTTACTATCTGGGTAAGAGCGCTCATTCTTGGTGGTTGTCGTTGAAGCCCACCGACGGATCATGTACTTGGGATCAATTCAAGACTCTCATGATGGAGAGGTATTATCCGGACCCACTCAGGGAGGCCAAGCTATCAGAATTACTCATTCCCGACCCCTCAGTAGACGAGGATGTTCTCGCCATTGCCGAGAAATTTCAGGAACTTCTTCCATTCGCCTCATCTATCATTCACTCCGAGGCAGATAAGATTAAGTATTTCAGCAAGAGGTTGAAACCCCGAATGCGAATTCAGTTACTCAATCATAATTGCACCACTCTGGCTGAATTCATTGAGAAGGCTCTTACTTACGAGTTCACTGCTAAGGAGATTGCTAAACAACAACCTTCATCTGCTAGCAAGAAATAGAAGAATCGTAATCAGTCTGAAGGCGGTCAGACAACCTTCAAGAAGCCTCGTGCGGGCACTACTTTCTCTGAGCGACCTCCTGTGGCGCCCAGACCGGCGGAATCGCAGTCCAGAGCGGCTAGTTCGGCCATCACCTATTTTAACTGTGGGGATCTTGGTCATGTCAGCACCAAGTGCCCGAGGCAGACTGTCATGTGTCATAACTGTGGTATTGCTGGGCATAAGGCCCATTTTTGCCGAAGGGACTCCAAACCTACTCCGGCGTCATCTCAGGCCCCGAAGCAGTCAGCTGTTCATAATCAGGCCACTCAGTATGCGTCGTTCAAGATGACAGGAGCGAATAAAGGTGGAGCCGTTAGCCATCAGACGGGAGCGTCCGGTGCCGGGACTAGCAAGCCCCGAATTTATGAGATGAAGAAGACCGACGATCCAGAGGCCCGGATGATCTCAGGTATACTCGATATTCTATCTCAACCTGTGTGTACCCTTTTTGATACTGGTGCATCACATTCATTTATTTCCGAGTCATGTTTGAGTAGACTACGTCTGGGTAGTGCTACTAGTTGTGAGCCTTATGTCATTGATCTACCTGATGGTAGAAGAATTATCGGGAATCATGAGATTCAGAATTGTCCGATTCAGCTTCATGGCCGTGTATGGCTAGCAGACCTTATTGTGGTAGATTTTCCGAGAGACGACGTCATCTTGGGTATTGATTGGATGGATCGTCATGATGCCATCATTAGTGTCTGTAAGCGTATGGTCACTATCATTTCAGACGATGGGGTCGAATGTGTTTTTCAAGGAGGTAATCCCGGCTGTTCGGGTAAGGTCATTAACTTGATGAAAGCAGTGAAATTACTCAGTCAGGGGTGTATTGGTTATTGGTGATATATGACCAAAACCGAGAAATCACCAATAATGTTGACGGATATTCCGGTAGTGAGGGAATATGCCGATGTATTTCCAGATGAGTTACCCGGTTTGCCTCCACAGAGAGATATGGAATTCATGATTGAGTTGGAGCCTGGTACATCTCCAATATCGAAGGCACCGTACCGGATGGCCCCGACCGAAATGCAGGAGTTGAAGAATCAACTTGAGGAATTGTTCCAGAAAGGTTATATCCGACCGAGTGCGTCCCCGTGGGGAGCACCAGTATTGTTTGTCAAGAAGAAGGATGGTTCTTTTCGCTTGTGTATTGATTATCGGGAGTTGAACAGGGTGACGATAAAGAATAAGTATCCTCTACCCCGTATTGATGATCTCTTAGATCAACTTCAGGGAGCTTCAATATTTTCCAAGATCGACCTAAGATCTGGATATCATCAGTTGCGAATTCGAGAGTCGGATATCGCAAGGACAACGTTTCGTACACGCTATGGTCATTATGAGTTCGTGGTAATGCCGTTCGGGTTAACTAATGCACCTGTGGTATTCATGGAGTTAATGAATCGGGTTTTCATCGACTTTTTTGATCAGTTTGTTGTTGTCTTCATCGATGACATTTTGATTTATTCTCGTGACCGAGAGGAGCACGAGGTTCACCTTCATCAGGTTCTCAACATGTTGAGACAAGAACAACTTTATGGAAAGTTTTCCAAATGTGAGTTCTGGATGTCCGAAGTGAAATTTATCGGACATGTAATTTCATCAGATGGAGTGCGTGTTTATCCTCAGAAGACGGAGGCTATCCAATATTGGTTACCTCCGAAGAATGTTAAGGAAATCCGAAGCTTTCTAGGATTAGCCGGTTATTATCGGCGGTTTGTGGAGGGATTTTCTAAAATTGCTCAACCTATGACGAACCTTTTGCGAAAGGATAAGAAATACGCGTGGTCCGACGCGTGTCAGCGGAGTTTTGAGGAACTCAAGATCCAGTTAATTTCAGCACCTGTACTTTCCTTGCCGCAAGGGACTGAAGGATTCGTGGTTTATAGTGACGCGTCCGGACACGGTCTCGGATGTGTATTGATGTAGAATGGGAAGGTTATTGCCTATGCTTCACAACAATTGAGACCTTACGAGGTTAATTATCCGATCCACGACCTGGAGTTAGCAGCCGTGGTTTTCGCGTTGAAGATTTGGCGTCATTACCTTTATGGCGTCACCTGTCACATATTCACCGATCACAAGAGTTTGAAATATATATTTACTCAGAAGGAGTTAAATATGCGACTGAGGTGGTGGTTGGAACTAATCAAAGATTATGATATCGAGATCTTGTACCACCCGGGCAAGGCAAACGTGGTTGCCGATGCCTTGAGTCGTAAGTCCGTTCAGGAGCAAATGCTTGCTCGTTTAACAGTTCAGAAGGAGCTTCAGCAGGAATTCCTTAGACCCGAGATCGAGGTCTGGCTTCAGCGAGTGCAAGGGCAACTTTGCATGTTAGAGATTTCATCGCCACTTGAGGAGGCAATCAGAGAGAATCAGGGTTCAGACCCATCATTGTTGCGCATCCGTAAGGATGTGGCTCAGGGGAAAGCCCCTGGATTCGTGGTCCACGAGGATGGACTTTTGAGATTTAGGGATCGGTTGTGCGTACCGGCGAATGACGAGTTGAAAAACTCAATTTTGATAGAAGCTCATGCTACCACTTATTCCGTTCATCCGGGGTCTAGCAAGATGTACAAAGACTTGAAACAAAATTACTGGTGGAGTAATATGAAGCGAGAAGTCGCAGAATTTGTTTGGAGATGCTTAACCTGTCAGCAAGTCAAGATTGAACATCAGCGACCGGCGGGTATGCTGAAACCTCTCCCTATTCCAGAGTGGAAGTGGGAAGATATTTCGATGGATTTCATCACGAGTTTGCCGATGAGTCGTCGTGGCATGAATACAATCTGGGTAATTGTGGACCGTTTGACTAAATCGGCTCATTTCCTTGAGATTAAGGATACGTGGGGTCCCGAGAGACTTGCCCAGTTGTTTATCAGAGAGATAGTGAGACTGCACGGTACTCCTAAAAGTATCGTTTCCGATCGTGATGGACGATTCGTGTCTCATTTTTGGAAATCAGTTCATCGTACTATGGGAACTCAGCTTAATATAAGTACCGCTTTTCATCCTCAGTCTGACGGACAATCAGAGAGGACTATTCAAACATTAGAGGACATGTTGAGGGCATGCGTCCTCGATTGGAAAGACGATTGGGAAGCCAAATTATCGTTGATTGAGTTCACGTACAATAATAGTTGGCATGCTTCGATTAAGATGGCACCTTACGAGGCCTGGTACGGTCGTCGTTATCGATCTCCTTTGTGTTGGGACGACTTATCAGAGTCAATCGGCACCGAGCCCGATATGCTTATAGCCGCCCGTGAGAAGGTAGCTTTGATTAGGAGTCGTCTGTTGACCGCTCAAAGTCGACAGAAATCATATGCAGATAGTCTTCGTCGACCACTAGAGTTCTAGACAGGTGACCACGTGTTGGTCAAGGTATCCCCGAGTCGAGGCATTTTCCATTTCGGAAAGCGGGGAAAGTTGAGTCCGAGATTCATTGGGCCGTTTGAGATTTTGGATCGAGTAGGCGAGTTAGCTTATCGATTGGCTTTACCTCCGGCGTTGAGCCGAATTCATAATGTGTTTCACGTCTCTCAATTACGGAAGTATGTTGCCGACCCGAGCCACATACTTCAGTTCGACGAAATCGAGATCGCGGATGATCATTCGTATGAGGAGTGTCCTATACGAGTTTTAGAGCAGCGAATCAAACAGTTGAGGAACAAGAGGATTCCTTTGGTTAAGATTCAGTGGTCTAGACACAGAGTCGAAGAGGCTACTTGGGAAACCGAGGAGAGTATGCAGGAGAATTATCCCGAGTTGTTTGACCCTTAATTTCGAGGACGAAACTCTTTTTAAGGGGGGAGCATGTAATACCCGGTTGTAATTCATTCATTTTCATTCAGTATTAATCAGTCAGTAATTATCACTTAGTAATTTTTCACTCATTATTAATCACTCATTATTCATGATTCATTCATTTGCGTTCACTGTTGGCATGTTGTAACCGTATATCAGTTATCGATCGTCATTTCATCTCCGTTTATAGATCGAGATGGGAGTATTATCATTTTCATCGTGATTGGTAGTCTTGTACTGGGAGTATCATCTTTGGCATGTGTTGGACTTGTTCACTTTCACATTCGTATGGTATGTCGGATCATTCATCAATCGTAGCGAGGAATCGGAGTTATCGGATTTTTCACCTTGTCCAGCAACGAGTTACGGCCGTAAGGATTGTAGGTTATGGCCGTAACAGGTGTTTGTTGTTTTCAGGCCATTTTGGATGAACGGGACTTACGGCCATAAGGTTGCGACATACGGTCGTAAGTTGAGCAGGTACGGCCGTAAGGCTTGGCCGGTTACGGCCGTACGTGTCCAGCAGGGTGCCCAGGCATTTTTGGCCAAAGGCGAGTTACGGTCGTAAGATAGGTAGGATACGGCCGTAAGTGGTATTCGTAAATTTCAGGTTTTGTCGGACGAGAGGGACTTACGGCCATAAGGGTTGCGGCATACGGCCGTAAGACGAGGAAGGTATGGCCGTAAGGATTGGCCGGATACGGCCGTACGTTACAGGCAGGGTGCCTGGTCATTTTCGACGAAGGGGGCTTATGCCCGTAAGTTTGGCCGGATACGACCGTATCGTCCGAGTTACGCCCATAAGGTGTGCGGGTACGACCGTTTGGATATCGGCAGGTGTTTTAGACGAGGGCGAGTTACGCCCGTAAGTCAGGTTCGGATACGGCCGTAAGGCTGTCGGCAGGTGTTTGGACGAAGCCGAGTTACTGCCATACGAGTTGGTTGGTTACGGCCGTAAGGCCGTTGACTTGGGATGTTACGGCCGTAAGTAGGCCGAGTTATGGCCGTAACTTCCGGCAGTTTATAAGGACTTGGACGGGACTTTTTCATCATTGTCACCTTTTCGTTCATCTTGTTCCGCGAGAGAGAGCTTGAGGGAGGGATTTTCCATCATCAATCACTTGAGTGTTAGATTTTCATCATCTTCATTCGTTTGGGAAGCTTGGATACTCGATTTAACTCGTGTTCATCGGATCAAAGTGGTTGGATCTTCAAGAGGTAATTTCTTCAACATCTTGGATTTCGATTTTGTATTTAGATATGATCTTTTGGACGTTAAAATCATGTTGTATGAAGTGAAGTATGCATGATTACGGATATGTATGATTATTCAATGGATTATTGAAGGATTATTCAAGAACACTTTGAATATTGAGTTGGATTTGGGGGTTTTCGATTAATTGTTGTTGTAATCACGAATTTGGACATTTATTTTGGATTATTGATCATATTGAAGATGTTTTGTTGGTTTGAAACACTTCTTGGGGTTTGGATATTGGTATAATTGAGGTTTGGTTGTTAACAATCGAAGATTGGCCACAACGTATTCGATTTAATGCCCCAATGAACTTGGTTTAGTCGTTTTGACATTTTGAGTTCGATTTAATCATGTTTGATTCGTATATTGAGCGGATTGTTTGTAATTGTGTTATTCAAGGTTGTTCGAGCGACCGACATTTCATTTAGGACGTTGTTCGTGGAAGGACATTTGTCACCGGTGTTGAGTAAGTTAATTCTTACTCGGTTAAAAGGATATTCATTCCTTTTGTTATTGTTCATTCATAATCATAACTCATTCATCATTGTATTAACCGTATTGAGATTTGTAATTGTCGAATAATCACTTGATTAACGAGGAACGGTGGTTCCAATCATTTTATTGAACTATCATTCACTTCACCATTATTTTCATCTCGGTGAGTCATTCTTGACTTTGTCGGATTATTATTCATTGGTATTCATTATGGTCATTCTCGTTCATATAAACTTCTGGGTTCATATTGCGTGGCCGGGTGCGGATGTATGGAATTTTTAGTCGAGCATGCTATGGTCATGTATTGGGATCGATACATTGGACTATGCACACGGTAACGATTATCTCCGTGAGACTAATTAGGTACAAGGACGGGTGTGTCCGGTCATTCGTCTTGTACACTTGCACAGAACATTACGGGCGTACTATGATACTCCTCTTCATCTCAATTCATAACTAAGGATATTTCATAACTAAGATAACTAATGATTGTGTATTTTCAACCCTTGAGGATTGTTGTTCTGTGTAACTGACCCCGTTGGGGGATTTTGTTTTCAGGTCACGGCAAGGCAAAGGCACGGGAAGAGCATGTTGATGGCGAGGAGTCCCAGTGATACTAGTAGGGGCCCCCGATCTTTTCAGTCATTCATGTTGTTGTCATTTATTTTCCGCTGCAGATTTTCATTTGGATACTCCGTTTCATTCAGTGTTGTGTATTTTATCTTCATATAAAATATACTAGTATTCGGTATTGTCCTGGTGTGTTGCACTTAAACTCCTCATCTGAGTATTTGGTAATATAATGTGGTTCGGTACTACAATTATATTATTTAATTCATCAGTTTTCATTTGTCTGGTGGGTCCCAGTCGGGGATCTACGGCACTGTAATATCCGCCTAATTTGGGGTGTTACAGTATAGGCATCGAACTTCTTGGCATATTTCTTCATAGTATCCCAGAGCTTTGGCCAAGTTGAGGACATAAAATTTATGAACGACTGCTGTGGGGAGCAATCTTTAGCCTGGAGTAATTCCCAGAGATAGTATTTTTCTCTAAACTGCTTCTTTGCTCCTCCCCACATTTGTACCATCTCAGCAGGCAAAAATTCCTCAACGAACCATTGCTCTTTTCCCTCCCATTCAAATCTTTGCTCAGGTTCCTGCTTGGTCCTTCTCTTCTTGGCTGCAGGTTGATCTTCAGATGGTGCAGCCATCTCCTTTCGCTTCAGGTGAGAAGTTCCAGCTTGGATGAGAGGCAAGGTTTCTTCTATGCTCTTACCTATTCCTTATCCTTATATTCCTCTTCTTCCCTCTTTTACCCCTGTCTGAACTCAGGAGCTTTGATGTGCTCTTTACCCTTTCCGTCCCCCTTTATGCCAGCATCAACAATAGCTGCTAGCTGCTCCTCCACCCTTGTCATAAAATCAGACATGCCAAGAGGCATTCTGGAATTCGTAGGTGTTAGTGAAGGGTCCTTCTTATTGAGCAGAGCGTCCATCTTCAGGTTGAGAAACTGGAGATCTAGCTTCACCTCAGTTGCTAATAGCTTGGCAACGGTGTCCTCGACAATCCATATGATCAGCTCGGTTAGCTCAGGTGAGATAGACATTGCAGGTGACATCTAAGGGGCATTCTCACCTGAGTCCTCTTGGTCAGCTATCCTTCTTGCAGTTGATTTTTCTGAAGGTAGGCTTCGATCAGCTGGCATCTGATCAAATGGGGTTTTGTCAGGTGTGCCTGATTTGTCTTCTTCAGGCTGATGCAAGCTAGATGCCTGATCAGGTGCACCATCAGCTCCATCATATTTCTTCTCATCTCCTTCCTTTTCTTCTCCTTCTTTTTCTTCTTCTTTGTCTTCTTCTTTCTCTTCTTCTTTTTCTTCTTCTTCTTCTTCATTTTCTTTTTCATTTTCTTTTTCTTTTTCTTTCTCATCTTCTTCTTCATTTTCTTTTTGTTTTTCTTCTTCTTTCTCATCTCCTTCTGCACTTCTGTTTTTTCAACTTCTCCCTCTTCTTCTTTTTCAACTCCTTTTTCTTGTCCAACATTTTAAACTCCTCCTTGTTCAACTGCAACTTCTTTCTCAATATTCTCAACTTCTTCAACTGCAGCTCCTTTTTCTGCCTCTCCAACCACATATTCAACTTCAACTTTCTCAACTTCCTCCTTTCTCCCAGCAGCCTCCTCTTCAAACATTCCACACTACAGAACCTCCTTCATTATTTGGAGGATGAATTGTTCCATGTTCTGTTTGAAGTGGAGCATGAACCAATCCTCCTCAAGTATAACCTGCACATTATTTTCGTGACAAAATAATATGATGAGTTGTTCTACAGCTATAGGATGCTCCCAGGAGGTCTTATCAATGATATTTTTAAGTTCAGAAAAAGTGTACATCCTAAACTCTCTCCATTCCTCGTACATGTTGATGAAGGAATATTTTAACACTTCCTTTCTTACTAACTTCAGATGTGCTGCTGAGAGTCCTTGGGGGTTGTTGGTCTTCAGGTTGAATGAATAATTGGCAGTAGGAATCTCAATTATCTCCCCTGCTTCTTCTTCCTCTGTAATATTTGGAAGAGAGAGGAGGGGAATGTTGTCTGTCATCAGCTCAGGTTGGTCGGGATGATCTTCAGCTAGGTCTGGTTGGTGCAGGGGAGATGACTATCTACGTCTGAGCAGATTGGTCTTCGGTTGGTGTAGGTGGGCTGTCATGCTGCACCTCTTCTTCTTTTTTATCAGATGGGTAATTCACCAGGCCTTTCTGCCTTTTCTCTGGTGAAGTTTGAATGTGGACAACCTCCTCTGGTTCAGGTGACTTTCTTTTGAACCCGCGTGGACAGAGGAGTGTTGTCATCGTCGGAGTCATCTGCAGAGGGCTTCTCGAATGCAGGTGATTTTGGAGCGATCTCAGCTGCAGTTCCCTCAGACTTGTCTGATTCGGTATCCGAGGGGCCTCTGTACTCAGGTGGTCCGGAGGACATTTTCTTGATTATTCTTGCAGTTTCTTCCTTCTTCTCTCTAATGGTCTTCAGGGTCTCGTGGTCGAGGTGACAAAGTCTTTTGCTGTTTTGGAAAGGGCCCGCCTTTCCCTTGGCTTTTTCAAGATGCTCCAGAATCCAGCTGATTTGAGTTCTGAAAGCAAGCTTTTGTCTGAATTTTTTCTCATCTTATTCCCAGCTCACTTTATTCACTTCCCGAACCAACTGCCAGTTAATTCGTTTTGACTGGATGAGGGCACCCAACACCACGTATTTGGCTGAAGACAATTGGTCATAACTTCCAGCCATGCCCATGACTATCTTGTTAGTGATGTCAAGAACATACTTGTACTCTTTCTTCAGGTCATTCTTTTCCGTCGTGAGTTTGACCTTTGAAGATTCTTTTGGCGACTTGATTTTGAACCACGTCTCAGTCGAGCTTTGTTTGAGAGCCTCGACTGTGATGCCTCAGTTTTCCAGGTTAAAGGCATCTGCGATTGTCTGAGCAGTTATATCGACTTCCCCCTCCAAGAATCATGCTCGAAATGTAGTGCTCCGTCACATAGGCCTCCCTGTAAAAGCAGATAACAGCTTCTTTGTACAGCTCCTTGGGGGCGGTGTCGAAAAAACGGTAGATTCCGTTTTTCTTCATCATTCTTATAATTATCGCCTTTCGCCTTTCTGGTTTGTCGCATGCAATCATTGAAAATCGACCACGATACTGAAAATGATCTGGTCCTTCACAAGCTTTAGGTAACTCTTCGAAATAGGCTTCCATTTCTGCACAGAAAGTTTTTAGCCGAGTTTAGTGAAGATTCAAAGAGTTTTGCTTCTGAAAAATTAGGGTTTTAAAAGCTTGAAGACGGTGAAGGTTGTGAAATGATTTTCGCCGCCTTAAATAGCGAGTTGAAAGGACGCTTTGGATTTTTAGTAATAAAATAATCAACTGGTGGTACGATTTTGACAGTTTAAGAAATAACGATTGAATTTGATTGGACGTCGTGTAGGTAGTGTGAACGTGTGTTTGTCCACGTGTATAAAGAAAACAATATAATAATTGAGTTGGTTTAGAAACTTAGCTGATTGACTATTTGACTTCTTGTCTGCTCTACATCAGGTAGCTTGTGTCGCCTGTGGTCAACTAACTTTTTCTTGTCTGATCTGCATGCATCATGTAGGATAAGTTGCCTAAGGTCAGCTAGGCTTCTTCGTCTGTCCTTCGGCTTCTCGTTTGGTCTGATCAGATGGGTTCATTGTCTGCTCTGATCAAGTAGCTCTTCCTAGTCTGCATCAGGTAGCTTCCTTGCTCGTCTAATCTGATCATCAAGTAGCTTTTTTGTCGGTACTAGATTCCCAATCTAGTAGGCTAAGTTCCCTGCTTAGTTCCAAAAACCTTTCTTCTGGTAAATGTTTTGTGAATATGTCAGCAATTTGGTATTCAGTGCTGACTCTTTCCACTCTAACTATCTTGTTAAGCACATGATCTCTGATGAAATTATGTTTAACATCAATGTGCTTTGTCCTTGAGTGCAATACTGGGTTATTGGTTATTGCGATTGTACTAATGTTGTCACACCATATTGGGACTTCATTTGCAATGATGTTGTAGTCCTTTAGCCATTGTCTGATCCATAGAATTTGTACAAAACAGCTACCTGCAGCTAGGTATTCTGACCCTGTGGTTGATATTGAGTTAGATACCTGCTTCTTGCTAAACCAGGATATCAATCTGGTTCCTAGGAATAGGCACATTCCACTGGTGCTTTTCCTATTAATCTTGCATCCTGCAAAGTTTGCATCTGAGTATCCTGATAGCTCAAAGTTGTCGTCTTTAGGATACCATAGTCCAACATTGATTGTAGATTTAAGATATCTGATAATCCTCTTAGCTGCTTCCTAGTGAGAATGCTTTGGCTTGGATTAAAATCTTGCACATACTCCTACGGTATAAGATATATCTGGCCTGCTTGCAGTGAGGTATAGCAATGATCCAATAAGTCCTCTGTAGTGGGTTGAATCTACTGATATGCCTCCTTCATTTGCATCTAGATGTAGGCTAGTGCTCATTGGTGTTATTGTTGGTTTGGCTAAATCCATTCCAAATATCTTGATTAGGTCTCTTGCGTATTTAGCTTGATTGATGAAAATTCCATTGTCCATCTGCTTGACTTGCAAACCAAGAAAGAAGTTTAGCTTGCCCATCATACTCATCTCAAATTCTCCTTGCATGAGATTTGAGAATTTCTCACATAGCTCCGTGTTGGTTGAGATAAATATGATGTCATCCACATATATTTGAACTAATTGTATATGGTTTTCATGCTCTACTCTGAATAGGGTCTTGTCAACCTTGCCTTTGCTGAAACCGTTCTTCTCTAGAAACACAGATAGTGTCTCATACCATGCTCTTGGTACCTGCTTGAGTCCATATAGATCTTTTAGAAGCTTGTAGACTTTGTCTCATTTGACAAATCCAGTGGGTTGCTCCACATAGACTTCTTCTTCTAGAATTATATTGAGAAAGGCACTTTTCACGTCCATCTAGTAGACTTCAAAATCTTTGAATGCTGCATATGCAAGGAATAGTCTGATGGCTTCCAATCTTGCAAAAAGTGCATAAGTTTCATCAAAATATATTCCTTCACATTGTGCATATCCTTTAGCAACTAATCTGGCTTTATTCCTAACAACAACTCCATTTTCATCACACTTGTTTTTGTAAACCCATTTGGTGCCTATAACCTTCTTGTGATCTGGTTTGTCTGTTAGTTCCCAGACACTGTTTCTATCCATTTGGTTCAACTCTTATTGTATTGCATTGATCCATGAGTAGTCCTACAGTGCTTGGTCTGTTGTCTTGGGTTCCATTTGAGACATGAAACATGAGAACAATGCCATTCCTGCTGGTACTGTGGACTATCTGGTTCTGACTCCATCAGTTAGATTTCCAATGATTTGTTGGATGGGATGATCTCTGATCCATTTGGGGATATCTTCTTCTTCCGGGTTTGTTCCCCCTGTAGAGTTGCTTTGGTGAACTTCTTCTCTCTCTGCATCAGTTTGGTTCTGACCTACTTGGTCTGCAACTGGATCAGCTAAGGTCTTGTCATCTGCAGGTGGGGATCCTGTCTGATCTGCAGATGAGTCTTTATCAGCTAGGTCTTCATCAGCTGCATCTGGATCAGGTAGGTTTTAGGGTCCTATCTGATCTGCAGTTGAGTCTTCAGGCTGATTTGTAGGTGAGTCCATCATTCATGTGTCATGAATGATGACTTCTTCTAAGGTGGCGGACTTGAGCTTATTCTCAATTAATTCCACCTGTTTTTTGTACTCAACAATAGACTCGTCAAACACAACATGAGGTGTTTCTTCCACAACTAAGGTTATTTTGTTAAATACTCTGTATGCCTTGCTTATTTGTGAGTATCCCATAAAGAGACCATCATCAGTTTTAGCATCAAAGGCATTCAGTTGGGTTTTACCATTGTTGTGGATGAAACACTTACAACCAAAAATATGAAAGCATGCAACAGTTGGTGTTCTGCCATTCCAAACCTCATAGGGAGTTTTGCCATGTCTGCCTACTATCATACTCCTATTCTGAGTGTGGCATGCTGTGTTGACAGCTTCAGCCCAGAACCTTTTTGGCAGGTCAGCTTCAGCAATCATGGATCTGGCAGCTTTCTTCAAGGTTCTGTTTCTTCTTTTTGTAACACCATTATGCTGTGGAGTTCTAGCTGCAGAGACTTCATGTTGGATCCCATTCTGATCATTGTACTCAGTGAATGCCTTGTTGAGAAATTCTCCTCCTCTATCTGATCTGATCTTGATGATTGAGAGGGATTTCTCATTTTGGATCTTCTTTAACAGCTCAGGTAACTTTGTCAGTGTTTCACTCTTTTATAGAGAAAAACAATCCATGTGTACCTTTAGTAGTCATCTACTACTACTAGAGCATGCTTCCTTCCACTCAATGTCCTTGGCTTGATGGGGCCAAAGAAATCCATATGGAGTAGATCTATAATTCTAGTGGTGTGAGTGGTAGGCTGAATTAGTTTGAATGATGCTCTGGTTTGCTTCCTTTTCTGACATGCATCACAGAGAGATTCCTTTTTGAATACTTCTCCAGGAAGTCCTCTGACCAGCTTTTGAGAGCTAATCTTGTTGATGGCATTGAAGTTCAGGTGACATAGCCTTTTGTGCCACAGCCATCCATTTTCAGCAATTGTCTTGGATAGAAAACAGGTGTTGGGAGTGACTGTATTCCAATCTATCATGTAGAAATCTCCCCTTCTGAATCCTTTTAGCTTCACTTCTCCTGATAGGATATCTATCACCATGCATTTCCTAATGGTGAAGACTACTAGGTTCTTCTCATCACAGAACTGAGTTATGCTCAAAAGGTTTTATTTGAGCCCTTTGACATAGTGGACTTTGGATATTATTATATTTCCTATGTGCAGCTCTCCAAATCCTTTTGTCTGTCCTCTAGAGCTATCACCAAAGGTTACATCTGGGCCTCTTTCTTTGATATAATTTGATATCACCTTCTTGATCACTGTCATGTGCCTTGAGCATCTAGAATCTACAAACCATTCTTCTCCTCCCATTATCGAGTTTGAAGAGATGTGGTAGTAGTCCTTCCACCTTTTCTACAATCAAACAAGCATAGATTTAGGTACCCAAATATGTGTGGGTCCTCGGGGGTTAGTAGGTTTCCTGGAGGATTGATTTCTCCTTGGATTATGAAAGTTACGTTGATTGCCCCTAAAAGGTGTGTGTTGTCTAGGCCTATACCCCTGGGTAGGAATGTATACTGGATATGCCTCGTAAAATTTATGGTGTGGGCCATTTCTAAATCTTGGTTGAGACCATTTATTAAATCATTGGGGTCTCCACACCTATTCATTTTGAAAACTTAGATAACCTTGAGGTTTTCATTTGCCTCTCCCATTTTGAAATTTGTTTTTAGGGAGCCTCTGATAATAATTGGCATAATGTCTTGGCTACTTCTTTTGCCTTGGCCATTGCCTAGTCTTTTATCTAGGTGGCTGCCTTGTGTACCTTGGCTGCTGCCTAAACCTTTGACTTGGCTGCTGCCTATTTTGAAATACGGGTTTATAAGTAGGCTCAGCAGTTGGGACAAGTGTTTCTCCCTTGATGAAAGTAATTTTTGAACTAGATGGAGTGGTGGGGTCATAACCAAGGCCTGATCTAGAATAAAGTGGCCTTTTGTTCATACACAGTTCATCCAGGGTTACAGATGACTATAGAGATGTTATCTCTTTAGCCTGTGTACTATTTAACTGTTTTACCTTGGCTAGCTCAACTTTAACATGAGCAAGTGCAGCTCACTTTTCACTATTTAAAATAATCAGCTTATGTATCTCAGTTGCAGTATTTTCAGCTGAGTTTTTCAAAGAATTTTCAGATCGTTTTTCAAGCTCAGCTATAACATTTTTAAATTTTGCTGACTCTTGACTGAGCTTGTCAAAATCATTTTTCAGCTGGACTCTCTCATATTTCAGTTGTTCATTCTCAGTTGTGACAGTCTGGTGAGCTGATGTTAAGGTTTCAAAATATTTTAGCAATTGATTAAGAAATTTATGAAGATCCATGTCTTCAGATACGTCAAAGATGAAACCTTAAGTATTTTGAGGTTTAGAAGTTACCTCTTCATCAGCTAGGTTGGCCATCAGACAGCTGTATTCATCATCATCATCATTAGAGAAGAATCCGCTGCTTGATTCTACTCTTTCTTCGATCCGATCTTCAATGATAAGGTCCTTCCTCTTGTCCTCTTTTCTGCTCAGGTCCTTCTTGATTTCATCCTTCTTAAGATCAGGACAGTCAAATTGTATATGTCATGTCTTATGACATTTGTAGCATTCAACCTTCTAGTTTCCAGCCTTTTGATTTCTCCTTAGATTGCCTTTGTAGTTCTTCTTGTACTTGGAGTAGTTTTTCCGGAAGTTACTAAATATTTGCATTATGAATGTCATCTCTTCCTCAAAATCTAGAGGATTTGGAGGTTTGACTTCAGATAGGGTCTTGACAGGGGACTCTGCTGCAAATGTTATTCCCTTCTCTGTAGGCTCAGTTGATGATGAACATGGAAGCTCGAACTCATAAGCCTTCAAATCAGAAAACAGCTCCTGGATCTTTATCTTGTTGAGATCCTTTGACTCTCTCATAGCCACAGCCTTCATGCTCCATTCGAGGTTGAGGGATCTTAGAACTTTTAGGGCCATCTCCCTGTTGCCATATGCCTTCCCGAGGGAGTTGATCTCATTAATGATCTCAGTGAATCTTGTGTCCACTTGGTCAATTGATTCACCATTCTTCATTTTGAAGTTGTCAAACTTTTGAGTAGCAATTCACAACTTATTTTCCTTTATCAGCTCGGTTACATCTCATGTGTCCTAAAGTTCTTTGGCATTTTTACAATTCTTGATATTGACCATGGTTGATTTGTCAAGAGTCTGGTACAACACATCTCTGGCCCGGTTGTCAAGATTGGCCAGCTTCCTTTCCTCAGGGTTGAGCTCCGTCCTCTTCTTGGGAATATTCTCTGGCTTCCCAGCTGCAATTTCTTCAGGGGAGTTTTCCTTCTCAAAGATGAAAGGACCATCTTCTATGATGCACCACATGTCGTCATGAATGGATGACAAGTGTGCCTGCACTCTTATCTTCCAAAGGTCATATTCATCAACAGAAAATACAGGTAACCTAGAGTGCATGTGTTGCATGTATTCCATTCTAAATGAGAGATTAAAATATATATCCTCTGATCTTGTTCTGTCAAACTTGAACCAACCTCTTCGATACCACTTGTAGGTCACAAGTCGTCAGGAATAAGTCTAGGTGGGGGGGTGAATAGACTTATTGAAACTCTTTTCCTAAAGTCAGGTGAGTTTCTCAGCTGATAAATACAAATGACTTAAAGTCGTCTGCAGACAACTATGCGGAAGACAGCTGATCACGATAACAGATAACTAACTTCTCTCTACAGATAACTAATCAATGGAACAGTTTAATATGTATGCAGCAGGTAGATATGATGTTCAATGCAGTAAAAACACGTAGGCACTTATAGAGGTCTCAGAGATGGAGTAATCCTCTACTAATCCACTTCTCTCCAAACCAGTTGGAGATAAATTCACTATAACTGTCAACCAGTGATAAATGTTACAATAAATTTTCCCTAGTTACAACAGCTTCCAAGTAGTGGAAACCCGTGGCCGTTGCAACTCCTTTGACTGCCTAGCACCTCCTAATTGAAAACCTATGGATGCCTCAACAACTTCTTGAGCTGTCTACCACCTTCCAATTAAGAACCCGTGGATGCCTTATCAGTTACGAAACTTCTGAAAACCTCGTTCACATAAGTACCCCGAACTTAAACTTTAAAGACAAGGGTTTTTGTCTTCTCCAACTAAAGAGCTTCTTCGAATATGACTGCTTAATCTTTGATCTTTACGATGCTATTTGTTTACTATGATTACTTTGATTGTTTTGTTCACTTGACAATATTGTTCACATCGTACTCGGCTCAATTTATATCTTCGGATATTTATAGTACGATCCTTTGAGCTTCCTTCATAGTTGTTGCACTACTGTAACAAATCCGTCCGTTGGAGAGCGGACTTCTTTGTTTATCTTATCAATCCGTTGCAAGGCTGAATTCCCTTTTCAATTCTAACCGTTTGAAAGACTTTCTTGAGAGCGCCGTTATTCTTGATTAGAATAAGTGTAAAGTCTTCAGAGCGTGGATCTTGATGAATATTTAATTCCTTGCTTTCCGGGAATCTTTTAAGTTTGTCTCCTTTGTCCACATGTGACTTTCCGTGATTGTTGACTTTTTAATGCTTTGCTGACATGGACTGAGTATCTTGGCTGAACTGAGAACCTGTCTGAAATAACTTGGTCAAAGCTGCCTGAAGTGCGGTCAACCTTATCTCATGTAAAATTCTCTGATGTGAAGTCCTTGAAGTTCTCTGATATGAACTTCTCTGCTCTGAACTTCTCTGATCTAAACTTCTCTGAGATGAGGTTCTCTGCTCTGAAATTCTCTGATTTGAACTTCTCTGAGATGAAGTTCTCTGCTCTGAACTTCTCTGATCTAAACTTCTCTGAGATGATCTTCTCTGATCTGAAGTGAAGTTCTCTATCATGGAGTTCTCTGATTTGAAGTTCTCTGACTTGAAGTTCTCTGATTTGAAGTTCTCTGAGATAAAGGTCTTTTGATCTGGAGTGAACTTCTATGATCTTATAAAGTTCTCTGTTCTGTACTTAGTTGATTTTACACCTGATCAATGATATAAAGCCTAAAAACTTAAGGCCTATAGAAGATACTCATTTGGTTCTTCTTTACATTTTGCCAAGTATTTAAACATACATTTGAATAATCAATTCATACAGGGATGACATCATCAAAATCTAATAGATATTCTTAACAGCGCCGTGTCGGACACATCCGAGACGCACGTGCAAGTGTTTGCGCCGGGTGTTGCGCCCTGTCGGTCAGGTCGCGCACTGACCCGCAACACGGCGGTAACACGGGTTTCACTCATTTTTTACCATTCCAACTTCGTTCCTTCCACAGCCAAGTCTTGGGGAACTTGAAGGCATGTATTTAAACTATGAATCCACGAATTTACTGAGTCCATATCATCGATTAATCATTCTGTAACCTCCTCCGATCGACCGAATCAGGGTAAGTTTTTCTAAAATCCTAGTTTTGGGATAATCGGGGATTTTTCTTGATTTCGTCCGTTTAATCTGAATCAACCTAGATTTGTGATGGATTATTGATTATTAAGTTATATTCTACCAATTTTATCGTTGTTCCATGGTTTGATTCGTCGTTTTGTTGAGTTCCTATTCGACGCCTTGAAGGTGTCCGGTAGAATGTCATAGAGGGGACTCAGGCATTCTACGATTAATCATCCTCGTACGTTCGTTGATTTATTGACGATATGATGTTAGGGTCAGGTTCCTTGCAAAGAACTCGAGTCATAACTCTTCCGTTCGTCGTCTTCTTCAAGATTTTGAAGCTTCCCGATTGATCGTGTTTTCATTGTTTTCGCCCGGAGAAATGTAGGTGTTCGAGGTTTCCCAGTTGAGCCGTGTTTGTCGGAGTGTCCAGTATCGATTATCGAGCCAAGTATCTTGCACATACATTTCATGTTTCATAGACGTAATAGTTGGTAATTGATTATAATGTCAAATCCGAATGTTTTAATGAACTTTCCAAAGGATCGGTATATTCTTGATAAATGTTGTCTTTGAAAAGATAACTCGTGCGTTTTGGGAGTAAATGTGCTTTCCCGTATATGTGTATATTAGTGTTGCGTGGTTGTGATTATATTATGTGATTATAGTATACCTTTTCCACGGGTTGAAGGTTGTGTATTGATGCGCGTACTTGTTTGGTGAATATGTGGCGTTGCGTAATATTAGTTGTTACTTTTTTGTAAGGAGGTTGCGATGCTTAGTGTTGTTTAATGGTATTTGCTTGTTGTTGTGTGATGGTTGTAAGTGTTGTGCCACCGGGTAAGATTTGTTGAATCTCCGGGATCCGTCCTTGCTAGTACGGATCGACGTGACCGTGGGGTTATCCAATATGGTATGTCTTGCGGGGACTCCGAGGTTTGTGGCTTGCTAGACCGATGCCGAGATAACTTGTGAGGTTATCCAATCCGGGTATGTCTTGCGAGGACTACGAGGTTCATAGCTTGTTAGCGTGATGCCGGGATAACTTATGGTTGTGGTTTGGTTGTGTGACGTACGTGTCATGAGTTGTCCGATCGGGTATGTCTCGTGGAGGCTTCGAGGTTCGTGGCTTGCTAGCCCGATGCCGGGATAACTATGAACATATGTATGGTTGTGGTTATGCGACTGTTGCCGCGGTGACATGTTATATTGTGTGGTTTCCCATTGGGTTATTCACTCAGGTATGTTCTGTGGGAGCATTTGAGGTTCGTTGCTTGTAAGCACGGGACGTGAATAATCCCTGGGAATATGTTGATGTGTATGATTGGGTCGTGGACCCTGTGTTTTGTGTTCGGAGTGGTATGATTGGGTCGTGGGCCCCGTGTTTTGTTATCGTACTAGTATTTTGGAAAATGATGATATTTGGGCTTTGTCCCCCGGTGGTTTCGACAAGTGAAAATTCTTAAACGTTTTCAAAACTCCCGAGATCTTGAAATATTTTTCTCAAAATATATATCGAGCTACATTTCCATCTTTCGTGTTTCGAACTGTTTTGTTCAAGCAAATTATCTCGGGAAGTCTATTTTTATTTTTGTCTGGATGACTATTCACGATCATTATGTTCCTGGAGTATGATGTGTATGGCTTGTATTTGTATTTTATACTTGCACTATCAAAACAGTGAAGTTTTGCTAACCCCGAGTAATCAGGAGGCGGATGGCTGTATTGAATCCAGGTGCTTGCAGGTTATTGGGAAGCAAATCATTGGATCGGTACGTGGGATGATGGAATGACGACGATACTAATCACATGAAGACGAGTGTTGAGTATTTTGGTAACGTCTTGTTGTTTTGTTTTTTCGTTGTGGTATTTTCCTGCCTTATGGGAGTGTTGATGTATTCTGACCCCTGCGTGGGTATGAGTTGTGAGAAAGAGTTATGTATAAGTGATGTGTATTGTAATATCCGCTATTTTCGTAATGCAATATTATTATTTATAATGATATTATAATGCATTTCATTTTATTTAATTTCATTTAGAGGATCATGAACATTTATTTTGACGTATCACAAATCCTAGCCCGAGTCAATTTCTCAAGTTAATTTCAGAACAATTAATATTAATCATTGTTATTAATATTATAATTATTAGAGGTAATATTATTAATAACAATAATATTTATAATAGTAACCATATTAATATTGACGGCATTAATATTTTTATCATTTTATATCACTATTTATATTACTCTCGATATTATTATTATCGATATTATTGATATTATTACTACCGTCACTATTATTGTTTTATCATTACAATTACTATTATTATTATTATTATTAGCATTATTATTATCATCATTACCATGACCCAAATGTATGGTGCTGACCCAAATCAATAATTAAGCCCAAAAAATATACCTAACCCTAATTTCATACAAGTATAAACACATGATTCTGCGGTAAATACAATACACCCAGCCACTTTCTTTCTCCTCGTTGAGGATCAGCCGCCAAACAAAAAATAAAGAGATACACAACATAAGGCACAACACTTCCACGCGATCTTTCCCAGCCACCAAAAAATTTCATCTTCTGCAAAATACCATCACTGTGAAGGCGTTCCCAGTCCAAAGTTCGGCCGTCGAGTTCACAGGAGCATCTTTCCAAATTCCATCCAAAAATTCGTCTTCTCAGTTCCTCCCCAGCAGAGGTAACTTCCATCCTCAAGTTCTTTAATTTTGATTTCATATTCATATTGACTTCTGCAGTATTCAACCAAATATTTCAAAAACCAGAAAATAAATTTTGATACACGGCTGAACCAAAATAAATTCCAATGTAATCAAAAATAAGAACTCATAATCCAAAAGACCCCAAAAAGTTGCCCAAAATCGAACCAGTTTCAAACCCCATTTCAGTTATGCACCCTCAGCCCAGACCGAATCCAAACTCAGATTTCCGACCCTTTTTTTAAGCAAACATAGAAACCCAAACTCAAATTCGTAAATCAAAACTCAATAATTTATCTGAAAAGAAAAATAAAATAAAAATTTAATACTTTCAATCTCCCGAGCAAAAGAGTCACGAAATCAGGCCAAGTCCAAAATCGACTGAAATCCGACAAAAATTTGGAATGCAAATCGAAAATGAAATTAAACCTAAACAGAATCAATCTCCTGAAATTATTCATGTACTGTCACCGCAAGCTTTCCGGCAACCTCCGCCGCTGCGGATCTCTCCCGTTGCACCGCTCGTCGGAGGACCAGGGCCGTCGCCAATTTCAGTCCGCCGCAGGTCGCTTTGAAGCCGATTAGTGTGCTTCCGATTCTGTTTGGTGTGTGCTATCTGCAATTTTTGCTATCGGCCGCGAGGAGTTATAGAAGGAGGAGGGCTGATTGAGAAGAATTTAGAAGAATTTTCAGGGAATCGGGAGGAGAATCGGGAAGAATGAGAAATGGTGAATGTCGGCTGATGGTGTGGAGAAGGGTATTTATACCCGCAAATTATTAGGGCTTTGCAATTTAGTCCTCTCAATTTCCAGTAACATTCAATTCAGCCCCAGATAGTTTTAATTATATCGTTTTTAACCCAGTCAGCTTCTCAACTCTTATAATTTGACCCCAGTCAACTTTAAAACTTAAATTCAGTCCTAATTTTGACCAAGACACTAAAATATTGACTTTCAATTAATATTAATAATTAATATGAATTTATGCATAAATATTTCAACTTCAGTCATTAATAATGTTAACTCTTCGATTCGTATTGTAGTTTATTTTCAGTTATTATATAGTGATATTTGTATCTTTCATTTATGATATAGATAATAGATTGTAAGGATTATAATTATTATTATTATTATTATTATTATTATTATTATTATTATTATTATTATATGTAGACTTTATCGAGGATTTAAGGGCTTAGGACTGTGAGTCGAGCATCTTCATATTCAAGTCAGACATCATCATTTATTTCAGGTGGGAATTTTCACTATCACTTTAATTGCTTTAATTGGACTGTATATGTGATATTCAATTCATGTTTATAAATTGACGATACATGTTGTAAATTAGGCTCACCTGTATACGTGTAAAGAGGTTATCTTAAGATTCATGTTGTTGCGGGGACACCTGCGCAACCTCAATATTCACATGCGTGCTCGATTCATGTTATGTGGTATTGTGTGTATGTTTCATGTTGTTGCGGGGACACCTGCGCAACCTCAATATTCGTGTTATGCGTGCTAGATTCATGCTATACGTAATATTGTGAGTATGTTTCATGTTGTTGTTGGGGCACCTGCGCAACCTCAATATTCGTGTTATGCGCGCTCGATTCATGCTATATGTAATATTGTGAGTATGCATTTACGTTGAGGAAAAATATGATAGATTATTCATGTTATGCTTTCCATGAGATTATATTACTGTGATCAGTGTAATTTCCACGAGCTGAAGGAAGCTCACCCCCACCTTTATTGATCCCGCAGGTTAAACCGAGCTGGATGGATGAAGGAGCGAGCCGAGAGGGCATATGACAGAGAATTTATTACATGATGTTTTCTTTATGTCAAATGTTTTGAAACTTATTTGGGGAAATGTTGACTAGATATTTATAATTTATGATTTATTCTTCCGCCGCAAATTTTTACCTCGTATCTATGATGAAATGTTGCCTTATTTAAAGGTATTTAATTTTATTTCATTGTAGCGACTCGACTTTGTAGGCGAGAATTTTTATATTCTCAAGAAAATTATTTTTCGTCAAAATTTACCTTTTACTTATTTTCCCCAATAATTACCCTAGAAAGTCGGGGCATAACATGTATGTTGTGGTAAAAGACCAAATCGGTCTAATGGTTTGTTATTTAGCCATGTCGGCATGTATTGTGTTGTTGTGATTTCTATATTTAGCCTGGTAGATCCTCACAGAGAGGGTCTGCGGCGCTGTAATATTCCCGAGTGGCTTGGGGGTGTTACATGTCCAATCATCTCGGGATCCAAGATTTTCCTTTCACCTACTTCATCCCAATACAGTGGTGGTCGACACTTCCTCACATATAAGGATTCATACGACGCCATACCAATCGTTGATTGATAAATGTTATTGTAAGCAAATTCTACCAAAGGAAAAAGTCGTTCCCAATTATTGCCCATGTCTAACACGCATGCTCGCAACATGTCCTCAAGAATCTGAATAGTCCTATCAAACTGATCATTAGTCTGAGGATGATAAGCGGTACTGAAATTTAACTGTGTTCCCAAAGCTTCTTGTAAACTTTCACAAAATGCAATGTGAAACGAGTATCTCTCTCCGATACTATAGAGACTGCCACTCCATGCAACTTTATAATCTCACTGATGTAAAATTAAGCAAACTGATCCATCCGAAAATTCATCTTAACTGGGATAAAATGAGCTGACTTTGTTAGTCGGTCCACGATAACCCAAATAGCATGGTTCCCTCTTTTCGTTCAGGTCAAACCTACCACAAAGTCTGTCGTAATATGTTCCCATTTCCATTCCGAAATATGAAGCGATTTAAGTAAACCAAATGGGCGTTGGTGTTATGCCTTCACTTGTTGACAAACTATACACTTTCTGACAAAGTCTGCCACATGTCTCTTCAAACCTTTCCACCAAAATAGGACACGACAAGTGATGCTGACTAGAACCTGACAAAAGGTGTTTAAGAGATCACCCTCAGAATTAAGAGTTGGTGATATTGATGCTGGCGTGTCTAGAAGAAGAATATAGAGTACACAAGGAACTGTACTCTATGCATAAGAGGATACAAATTCCGAATCTGAACAGTCTCCATCCCCTGTATATAAATCCAATGCTGAACTTAGGTGACTAACCATGTGCACACTAGCTGTATTCTTAGCATAATCTGAACCTGTCTAGGCCAGTGAAGCTCTCAATAATTCACACTGGATCTCATCTATGGAATAAAAGCATAATGGTTTCGAAATGAATAATGTTTGGTACCTAGTCCCAGACCAACCCATCAAGCTGTAATAGGAACCACATAGGTATTTCGAAACAAGAAGGACGTGAATGGCCTTGTAATAAGGAACAAGTCCAGATTAGTTGCCCAAGGCTATAGACAGGAAGAAGGCATAGACTATGATGAAACATTTGCCCCTGTAGCCAGTCTAGAAGCCATTAAGATATTCCTAGAATTTGCGGCTCACATGAACTTTATAGTATATCAAATGGATGTTAAAAGCACATTTTTTAATGGGGACCTAGATAAAGAAGTACATGTTGAACAACCACCAGGGTTTGCTAACCGAGAGGAAGGTGATCTTGTATATAGGCTAAGTAAAGCACTGTATGGTCTTAAGCAAGCATCCAGGGCATGGTATGAAACCCTGTCGCTGTAACTTATCAATAGTGGATTTGAGAAAGGTGTTGTTGACAAAATCCTCTTCAAAATCCAGGAAGGTGATGATCTCCTTATGGTAAAAATTTATGTAGATGATACTATTTTTGGTTCAACTAACCTTGATCTATGTAAAAGTTCTCTAGTCTCATGCAAAGTAAATTTGAAATGAGTATGATTGGAGAACTTGTCTATTTCTTAGTGTTGCAGGTTAAACAATTACCTACAGGAATATTAAACACTTCGAAGTCATCATCTACTCCCATGAGAATTTCCACACAGATAAGTGCTGACAAAGCTAGAAAACTAGTTTATCAATCTCTCTATAGAAAGCTCATAGGCTCACTCCTGTACCTAACAGCTAGCAGGCCCGATATCTAGTTTGTTGTAGGAGTGTGTGCTCGATATCAGGTAGCACCTAAGGATTCAAACTTCACCACGGCCAAACGAATCCTTAAGTACGTCAAAGGAACAATCAATGTAGGATTGTGGTATCCTAAGGAAGAAGGATTCAATTTGGTAGGCTACAACGACTCAGGTATCGGAGGGTGTAGGTTGGATAGGAAGAGTACGAGCGAGACTTGTCACTTCCTTGGACCTAGACTTGTGTCATGGTTCAGTAAGAAGCAATTGGCCAACTCGTTCACTACAACCGAGTCAGAATATTATGCTGATGGAAGCTGCTGCATGCAGATTCTGTGGATGCAGCAACAGCTACAGCACTATGGCATCGAGGCAAGGAAAACTCCAATCATGTGCGATATCACGAGTGCAATCGCAATTACACACAATCTTGTATTTCACTCGAGGGTAAAGCACATTGATATGAAGCATCACTTCATCAGGAATCATGTGGAGAATAAAGATGTCGGGTCAAGAAAATTCATACAGATATTCAGATAGCCGATATCTTCACAAAGCCTCTCAGCACAACGAGATTCTGTATGCTCCACCAGGAATTGAGAATGCTACAGCTTGATTAAAATCCCTGTAAGTTTTTGATTTTGCTCATCAATTGAGTGAGAATGCTGTAAGACACATGAATACAATGTCCACCCTATTACTCGTATACTCAGAACTATAAGTCATATTCTTACTATATGAAGAAGAAGGAACCATTACCTTCCTACAATTGAAGTATGCATTAATTAAGGGGGTCACAGTAGGACCCAGGAATACAGTATTAATCAAACAATTGTTGTAAGAATTGAATCATGTATGTACCTTAGGGAATGTTGTACTTTCACGGATACATCACAAACACTGTAGGATATCAATTAATATTCTAATCATATTAAATTCCATACACTTAATCTTTTTCAAAAATGAATTTTATTCCACGTGCATCGTCTGAATTTAAAACGATTTAATTTTCAACACTGAAATGACATCTGGATTTAAGACCTTGAAACCCATTATTTTTAAATTCAAATCGCCTGAATGTGCAATAATGGAGGCTGTAATGTGTCAGGGGTGGGACCCGGCATTAAATTCAAAAACAGATGTATTACATGTAACTATTACAACCAGATTCATCCTGAACGTTTATTCAAAAATGGTTTCCATTCTTTAAATCTGATTGCTAACTGTAACCTAGCCTTACTGCACACTATAAAAAGGCCAATATGTTGTTCTACAAACTCTTTACACTTTCTACAAATTAAACGAGCCTACAACATACAACCTAAACACTTAGAACTTTTTCTGCAAAGTTTTTGTTTACTTTTCACTTCTCATCTCTCTTCAGCAAAAATGACTTCTTCACATACTTCTTCTCTGTCCTTGAAAAAGAAGGAAACTATCATCGATTGTAGAATTTTTGCTCGCTCTGTGCTTCAAGAGGGTATCATTTATGAAGATAAATACATGACAGGGATGAATCTGATGATTTCGCTTGTCAAGCAACAAGGCCTCTAAAGACTGGGTAGCCTTCACATAGAAAATTACGATGAACAGATCATTGAAGAATTCTATTTGGACGCAACATTCAATTATGCATCAGAAAAGAAGGGTGCTCCAGTTTCTGAGATTGCTTGCATCGTACAGGAGATGGAGATCTCTATTAATAGGGAGGAACTATACAAACTGCCCTCTGACGGTCTGACACTGAAGAAACTAGAAACTTTTGGTTCTGACAGTATGCTTGAAGCTTACTGGAAGCTTTTCCCCGGCGACTCCAAGACGTCATATATCCATACATTCTGCCACAAGAAAAACTTCATTCTCCCCTACTTCTATCTACACGATTCTATTGCTGGGTCGTGGAGAACCGAACCAGAGCCTTCGAGATGTGCACGAACCTGAGGTTTAGAATAATGGTGGCCATCATGAGTGGAGAGAAGGTGAATTGGTGCCAAGTGATAATGAAGCGCCTACAGGAGGAGGATGCCAAGCCAGAAATGCCAAGGAAGTCCTTCGGCTTAATGTTGAATCATGTTCTGACTTGCTGTGGCATCCAGCAATCTCCTGTGGCCAAGAAGATTTTGGCTGAGAAATTCTTGGGTGGCTTCAAGCCCACCTTATATAATAAAGCCACACTGCTTGCCAACAGGCCCGATCCTTTCTCTAAGCCAACATCGAGTGATACAAAAGACGTCAGCGGTCACTCGTCAAAGGCTAAAGATGGTGACAACGACAAAAAGAAGCGGCAGATTAGCAAGAAAAGGGCTATTTCCTACAGCATCTCTCCGTTGGCTGTCGAGAAAAATAAGAAAAAGGCAGAATATCCAGAAGCCTTCGAAGTCAGAAACTATTCCTCCATCACCTCAGCCGACCACAGCGGTCACTGAGGCAGTTCCACCTACTGCACCCTCTCCCCCAGTAGCTGTCTACAAGAAGCAACTCATATGGAAGAAGCACTGGCTTCTACCATAGCAGATCTTGAGCCTGTTGCGGCTATGACGGATGACCAGTGGCTTGCAAACCCTGAGAAAGTATGTGAATCGGCTGCCCCCACGAAGATGACAGCCACTTCTCCTCACAGGCCACCTACCCCTCTGAGGAACCCATCTCCCAACAGGGCACGCCACCCTATGAGGGATCAATCTCCCCAATGGGCTCCCATACCTGTAAAGGATCCCAACTGGGCATTAGAACCCCCTAGTATTCGGAGTCCCTCCCCCTTAGCCATCATAAATCAAACCGTCTTCCAGGTCCAAATCAATGAAGCAATCGAACGCTTCAAAACATGGAAAAACTACAGGGTCTCCCCATACGACACTCTGTACAACTAGGAAGAATAGAAGAATGAGGAATTATTTGTGCTGGAGGTCACTGACACCCAGAATGTCAAGGTCCTGATCAGATGGGATGATCCATTTTGCCACGAGCTAATCACGAAATATTACATGGAAAAGGAGAAGGCCCGACTCAAGGGGAAACAACCTTCAAATGACAAAACTCAAAGATCTAGTCACCATATCGATCCAAACTCAGATGGGGATGATGACGCCCTATAGGCTGGGATGCGGATGAGCCGTGAAGAGGCCTGATAGAAGGATTTTGCCAAGTTGCAGGCTGCCCAGGGCCAGGGGACATCATCTAAGAAATTTAAGTCCCCAACCCCTCAAAATGAACCAGGCCAAACCGATGAATTACAGGAGGAATCAGTCCCTGCTGTAACTGATGAAATTGCTGCACCTGCCTAGCAGCCGGAAGAAAAAACATCTCCCGCCAAGGTGGAATCACTCCCTCAAACCGATGAGGATGCGTCCCGCCCCATCAGACAGTAGGATTCTGTTCCTCCTAAAGAACAGGCAGAAGTTGAGAGCCAACAGGAGGAATCAGTCCCTCCTCTCCATCAGGCTACAGAGACCCAATAGAGGCAGGAGGAATCGGTCCCTTCTGTCTTCCAGACAGTAGAACAGGCTAAACCGATAGAGGTTCCAGCCGCCAAGAAGGTATCACCTCATATCCCTACAGGTTCATCCTCTGAAACAGAGGAGGACTTCCTACCGGACGCCGGACCTAAAATGCCCAAACACAATGTCGTCCTTCAACAATTAGGAGAGCCCTCTGTAACACCCCCAAAACCATACGGGGTATTATAGCACCGTGGGCCCCATGTCGGAACCCACCAGGCTAAAAACCATTTAAAAAAACGTTCAAAAATGCCAAAAAGGCCGATGACGGTAATATTTCAAAAACTCACAAAAGCCATTTACAAAATACCAATACCGTCATAAGAATATCACCAAAACGATCAAGGCCAAATGCCAAAAACTCGGTTTAGGGAATCAGTTTTCGAAATAATCCAAGTTTACGAAGTACTCAAAAAGCCATTTTGAAATGTACACATGATTTGGTAAAAATACTGGAAAAACATTTAGAAAAATATGCACACGCAGCGGATAAAACTCAGTTCAAAATATACAATTGCAGTGGAATAAAACAATCAGAAAAGAATACTCAAAAACAAGCCACAACCAGTATCACCCGGGAAGCTCATCACTTCACGACAGCTACTAGCTCGATCTCCGAGTACCTAAAAATAAAGCCCACGACGGGGTCAACCACAATACTCAATAATGATATCGATCACATCATCATAAATAATTACATACCAATGTAATAATACTGTACGAATACTACCAACATAATCTTACCGTCATAACCTTACCAATCCATGGCAATCCATAACAATTCAATCCTTACCATAATCCCCATTTCGCATTCTCAAATGACGAAATGAACTCAACAACAATCATATGTACTGTATCACAACAATACTCAAAAATCATCAAAACATCATCATAACTCATAGGTGTGGAATGAACCATCTGTGCCAAATCCTGTCCGTCGGATTTACACAATCAAATCTCAACCTGGATAAACCAATAACATACAACATACCTGTAGGTCAACTACTACCAAAATAATGATAACAAGCCCCGAAACATCAACGTACAGTCCGAATGCTCATACGATCAATAACAATGATCAACCAAAACATCAACCGAGAATATCATCGACATGATAACTCCAATACAACCAACAAAGGATCAATGATAACCGAGAGTACCCTCAACATGGTAAACTCCCAACACGATCAACAAAGGATCAACAATAACCGAGAATACCCTCAACAAGGTAAACTCCAAACGATCAACAAAGATAAAAAATAATCGAGAATACACTCAACAAGGTAAACTCCAAACGATCAACAAAGATCAACAATAACCGAGAATACCCTCAACAAGGTAAACTCCAAACGATCAACAATAATGGATCTCAAAGAAATAACTCCGACTGTCGAACATACCCCTCGGGCGTATGAACAACCAGTCGCAAACCGTCGAACATATCCAATCATACATGGATTATGAACGACCAAACAATATGGCTCAAAGATGGACGTCACAGTACGCCCGATCCGGAAATGTGTCCGTGCACATGTCCACCCGGTATACGGAATCCAGGATATATGTGGGACATGTACCTAATTAGCCTCACGAACTACGTCTCGTGTGCACGGTCCAATGTGGAAATATCAACACATGACCATAGTGTGCCCGGCTAAAAATCCTACACAATAACCAATCGGCACGCAGATATAACTCCAGATATGTCACGATGCAACATGACAACGAAACTCAAAGAATCACATATCTAATAAGGATCAAGAGTGTCACCAAAGTGAACAAAGACAAACAGATAATGAAAGATCGACACGACCGACAATATCCGAAACAACCATCCTGGGATCACAATCCCCAAAGGATAATCCATACGATCAACAATCTCAGACAAAAGTTTCGGGATCAACATCCCTCAATGAAACAATCAACACAACCATTAATACCAACAATAGTCTTGGGATCAACATCCCTCAACGAACAACCAATACGAATCTCAATATACGAAGCCTCAACGGACAACATATATAACAACTCAACATAATAATTATCTTCATAACTGAACAATACTTAAATTACCTCAAATCCGAAGACAATATCCTTTCCACGAACCAACATCCCTGAACGAATATGTAATACCTGGCTGTAAATTCATTCATTATCATTCAGTATATTGTCACTCAGTAAATTTTCACTTATTAATAATCATTCATCATTAATATTCATTCATTGTATTCACCGTTCAGAGTAATTTTGTATCGTGTATCAGTTATTATTCGTCATTCAATCCGATTGGAGAATCGGGCCGTGCATATCACCGTTGTCATCTTTGTAGTGGGCTGTATGTGAGGAGTAGCGCACGCTACGTACTCTATTTAGCGCACGCTAATTGAGTACGGGTAGCGCACGCTACCTCTAAGCATTAGCGTATGCTAATGTGGTTCAGGTAGAAAGTCCAGAAGGCACTGGACTGAATTTAAGTTGTAGTAGCACACGTTACGAATGGTAAGTAGAGTACGCTACGTTGTGTGGATAGTGCATGCTACGTAATCATTGTAGTGCGTGCTAAGGTCCGAGCAGGCAGAGTCCAGTGGGTACTGGACTGGAATGGAATAAAACTTAGCGCACGCTATGAGTGGATATTAGCGTACGCTAATGGTGTAGTAGCGCACGCTAGGTAACTGGTGTAACGCACGCTATCGCGAGCAAGGCAAGAGGACAGTAGGTTCTGGACTCCAGTTACTGGGCATCAACTTTCAGGTAGCGCACGCTAACACAAGGTTAACGTACGCTAAGGAGGAGGCGTTTAGCGCAGGCTACCAAGTACGTAGCGTACGCTAATAATGCAGGCAATGGATACTGGACTAACCGGTGTGCCCGCTAGCGTACGCTATGCATCAGGGGTTGGCGTGCGCCAAACTGGCTCAGGTATAAATTGGACAGTTTAGTCTAGTTTCGTCATTTTTCGTCTCACTTCCTGATTTCGGCGTTTCGGGCGATTTCCGGCGAATTGGAGAGATCTTTTCGAGCTTCACTCACCTATCATCACCTTCAAGCTTTTAAGTCAGATTAATCACCACCTTATCTTCTCCAACACATCAAATCAAGGTAATCATTTCTTGAATCTAGAATTTTGGAGTTCGAGTGTTTTCCTTCTGATTTCTTCGTGTGAGCTTGCTATGATGTTGTAATATGTTAGATATGGATTATCTACCTTGAGTACATGTATTCCTACGGATTTATTGGTGTATATTGTGAATTTGATGAATATTGGGGAATTATTCAAGAACCCTTGGGGTTTCACTTTGGATATTTTGGGGGTTTCCGATTGATGTTTTCGTAATCTTGAGTTGTGGTTTCCTATTGGATCATTGATGCCATTAATGAAGTTTTGTTGGATTGATTTACTTTTGGAGGTTGGTTTTCGATATATTTTTGGGGGATAGTTGTAACCAACGGGAGAGTGTTTGCAACGTATCAATTAGAATGCCCCAACGAGATTTGGTTATTGTTGTAATGACGTTTGAGTTGGTGATAATCGTGCTTGATACGTATAGTGAGCGTTTGTTGGTAATTATGTTATTCAAGGTTGTTCGAGCGACCGGTACTTTCCACTTAGGACGTTTGTTCGAGGAAGGACTTTCTTCACCGGTATTTGAGTAAGTTAACTCTTACTCGGTCAAAAGAGATATTCATTCCTTTCATTGTTGTTCATTCATACATGTAATTCACTCATAATATATCATTCATGTCTAAACTTGTAATTATCAACTAATCATGTAACTCACGAGGAATGACGGTTCCAAATCATTTCATTGAAGCTATCACTCGTTGTATCATTATTTCATCTCGGTGAGTCGTTCTTTATCCTTGTCAGATTTTATTCATTATCTCTCATCTTGGTCGCTTTTGTTCTTGTGATCTTCCGGGATTGTATTTCATGGCCGGGTGGTGTATGTGTGGAATTTTTAGTCGGGCACACTATGGTCATGTGTATATGCGGGACTCCGGACACATTGGACTGTGCACACGGAAAAGTACCTCCGTGAGACTATTTAGGCCAAGTTGTGGGTGTATATGAGGGACTTCGGACACTCGGCTACTTGTGCACTTACATATTCCATTCGGGCGTACTATGATGCCCACCATTCAACTCTGTCTTAATTCATTCATGTGATTGTTGTATATTGTTCAATTCTTGAGGATTGTTGTTCTGTGTAACTAACCTCGTTGGGGATATTGTTTTTAGGTCATGGCAGGGCAAAAGCACGGGAAGAGAACGTTGACGGCGAGGATTCCCAGTGATACTAGTAGGGGCCCCAGTCTCTTCATTTCATTCATGTTTCTTGTTATGCATTTTGTTTCCGCTGCACTTCCTTTTGGATTGTCAATTGTTCAGTGTTGTATATTTTATCTTCATATAAAATATACATGTATTCAGTGTTCCCTGGGTGTGTTGTATTTGAAACTCCTCATCGGAGTAATTGATGATGTATTGTGGTTCGGTACTACATTTGTATTGTGTAATTCATTAATTTTCATTCGCCTGGTGGGTCCCAGTTGGGGGTCCACGGCACTGTAATATCCGCCTAGTTTGGGGTGTTATAGAGTTGGTATCGGAGCGTGGTTTTGAATACTACCTTCCGAGTCATGTCTCATTTGACATCATCGTTCATCAGACTAGTATCACTGGACTGTCGCGTCACGTGTGACCTATGCAAGCGCCAAGCCCCTCAGACCGAAAGAACCGTAAGATTTCTGACACCATGGTATGATTTTTGGTAATAAGAATCACTCATTCATCATTCATTAGTCAACAATCCTCAATCATCATTTTGATTTTGATCATGTCGATCATGTTAACTCATTAATCACTCAGTTCATTTCATCACTCACTTGTTTATCTTGTGGATCGTATCATTAATCTTGTTAACTTGTTCAAGATAATCATTTCAATAATTTCATCAGATAATCATGTCACCTCAGTTGATCATTCATGAAATCATTATGTTAGAGCGCGTATGCTCATTATTATCATTTCATGACGTAATCATAATGCGGTATTCACGCGAGATCTATAACTATCATGTGACTTTCCTACTTCGGTATGGAGAGAGCTGACAGTGGACGCAGGGGAAGAGGCCGTGGTGCGGGCCGAAACCCGGGAGCTCGTGCAAATACACGCGCGAACGTAAGGAATAATGCTAATTCATCTAACAGTGACACTGCCAGTCATTCATCTGGAAATAATCATTCACTGTAAGGGAGTCGCACCCGAAACACAGCTCATTCAGAAGGTGTTCAAGTTGACCCTCTCGCTTTTATGCAGGGCATGATGGCCCAAATGACTCAGATGGCACGTATGATGGAGACGATGCAAAACTCAACGGCTCAGAATCAGCAGGCTCCTCCGTCGCCAATTCAGAGGCAAGAGAGGAGTGTGAGCAGCATCATCAACAACATTTCTCGCTAGAGGCCGCCTACCTTCGAGGGCTCATCTGAGCCGGCGGACATTATTCATTGGCTGGAGAATTTTGAAAAGTTATTTGCTATGGTGGAGTGTCCCGAAGCACACAAAGTTTCAGTTGCGGCTTACTATCTGGGTAAGAGCGCTCACTCATGGTGGCTATCTCTAAAGCCCATCGACGGAGCTTGCACGTGGGACCAGTTCAAAACTTTCATGATGGAAAGATATTATCCGGACCCACTTAGGGAGGCCAATATGTCGGAGTTACTCAGTCCTGACCCCTCAACAGAAGAAGATGTTCTCGCCATTGCCTAGAAATATCAGGAGCAGCTGCCTTTCGCCTCATCTATTATCCACTCAGAGGCGGATAAAATCAAGTATTTCAGTAAGAGGTTGAAACCTCGTATGAGGCTCCAATTGCTTAATCATCATTGCACCACTCTAGCTGAATTTATCTAGAAAGCTCTTGCTTATGAGCTTACTGCTAAGGAAATTTCTAAGAATTAGACTTCAGGTTCCGGCAAGAAATCGAAGAAGCGTAATCAGTCCGAAGGCAGTCAGGCCACTTTCAAGAAGCCTCGTACGGGCTTTACTTTTTCTGAGCGACCTCCTATGGTGCCTAACCCCGTGGAATCTCAGTCCCGAGCGGCCAGCTCGGCCATCACCTATTACAACTGTGGTGAACAAGGCCATTTCAGCATGAAATGTCTGAGATAGACTGTCACATGTATAACTGTGGGATTGCTGGGCATAAGGCCCGTTTCTGGCGAAGAGACTCCAGGCCTACTCCGGCGACATCTCAGGCCCCGAAGCAGTCAGCTATTCATAATCAGGCTACTCAGTCATCGTTGTTTAAAACGACGGGAGCAAACAAAGGCGAAGCCCATAGCTATCAGACAGGAGCATCCGGTTCTGGGGCTGGCAAGCCCCGAATATATGAGATGAAGAGAGCCGATGATCCGGAATCTCAGCACACAAAGTTTCAGTTGTGGCTTACTATGTGGGTAAGAGCGCTCACTCATGGTGGCTATCTCTAAAGCGCACCGACGGAGCTTGCACGTGGGACCAGTTCAAAACTTTCATGATGGAAAGATATTATCCGGACCCACTCAGGGAGGCCAATATGTCGGAGTTACTCAGTCCTGACCCCTCAATAGAAGAAGATGTTCTCGCCATTGCCGAGAAATTTCAGGAGCTGCTGCTTTTCGCCTCATCTATTATCCACTCAGAGGCGGATAAAATCAAGTATTTCAGTAAGAGGTTGAAACCTCGTATGAGGCTCCAATTGCTTAATCATCATTGCACCACTCTAGCTGAATTTATCTAGAAAGCTCTTGCTTATGAGCTTACTGCTAAGGAAATTTCTAAGAATTAGACTTCATGTTCCGGCAAGAAATCGAAGAAGCGTAATCAGTCCGAAGGCAGTCAGGCCACTTTCAAGAAGCCTCGTACGTGCTCTACTTTTTCTGAGCTACCTCCTATGGTGCCTAACCCTGCAGAATCTCAGTCCCGAGCGGCCAGCTCGGCCATCACCTAATACAACTGTGGTGAACAAGGCCATTTCATCATGAAATGTCTGAGATAGACTGTCACATGTAATAACTGTGGGATTGCTGGGCATAAGGCCCGTTTCTGCCGAAGAGACTCCAGGCCTACTCCGGCGACATCTCAGGCCCCGAAGCAGTCAGCTATTCAGAATCAGACTACTCAGTCAGCGTTGTTTAAAACGACGGGAGCAAACAAAGGCGGAGCTCACAACTATGAGACAGGAGCATCCGGTTCTGGGGCTGGCAAGCCCTGAATATATGAGATGAAGAGAGCCGACGATCCGGAGACCCGAATGATCTCAGGTACACTCGAAATTTTATCTCGACCTGTGTGTACCCTTTCTGATACTGGTGCATCACATTCATTCATTTCCGAGTCATGCTTGAGTAGACTTCACTTGGATAGTGCTACTAGTTGTGAAGCTTATATCATTGGTCTACCTGACGGTAGAAGAATTATCAGAGATCGTGAGATTAAGAATTGTCCGATTCAGCATAATGGCCGTGTGTGGTTGGCAGACCTGATCGTAATAGATTTACCCAAATACGATGTTATTTTGGGTATTAATTGGATGGATCGTCATGATGCCATCCTTAGTGTTCGTAAGCGTATGGTCACTATCATTTCAGACGATGGGGTCAAGTGTGTATTTCAGGGGGTAACCCCAGTCGTTCCGGAAAAGTTATCAATATGATGTAAGCAGTTAGATTACTCAATCAGGGGTGTGTTGGTTATTGGTGCTATATGACCAAGACCGAAAAATAATCAGTGTCATTGGTGGACATTCCGGTAGTGAGGGAATACGCCGATGTATTTCCAGACGAGTTACCTAGTTTGCCTCCACAGAGAGATGTGGAATTCACGATTGAGTTGGAGCCTGGTACATCTCCAATATCGAAAGCACCATATCAGATGGCCCCGACAGAAATCCAGGAATTGAAGAACCAACTTGAGGAATTGTCCGAGAAAGGTTACATCTGACCGAGTGCATCCCCGTGGGGAGCACCTGTATTATTTGTCAAGAACAAGGACGGTTCATTTCGCTTGTATATTTATTATCGAGAGTTGAACAGGCTGACGATCAAGAATAAATATCCCCTACCCCATATTGATGATCTCTTAGATTAACTTCAGGGAGCTTCAGTATTTTCCAAGATCGATTTAAGATCCGGGTATCATCAGTTGCGAATTCGAGAGTCGGATATCGCGAGAACGGCGTTTCGAACATGCTATGGACATTACGAGTTTGTGGTGATGCCGTTTGGGTTAACTAATGCACCTGCTGTATTCATGGAATTGATGAACCGAGTTTTCATCAAATTTTTAGACCGGTTTGTGGTTGTTTTCATAGACAACATTTTAATTTATTCTCATGACCGAGAGGAGCACGAATTTCACCTTCATCAGGTTCTCGACGTGTTAAGACGAGAGCAGCTCTATGGAAAGTTTTCCAAATGTGAATTCAGGATGTCCGAAGTGACATTTCTCGGACATGTGATTTCATCAGATGGAGTACGTGTCGACCCTTAGAAGACAGAGGCTATCCGAGATTGGTAACCTCCGAATAATGTTAAGGAAGTCCGAAGCTTTCTCGGATTAGCTTGTTATTATCGGCGATTTGTGGAAGGATTTTCTAAATCGCTCAACCTATGACGAACCTTTTGCGGAACGATAAGAAGTACATGTGGTCCGATGCATGTAAATAGAGTTTTGAGGAACTCAAGAGCCGGTTAATTTTAGCACCTGTCATTTCCTTGACCTAAGGGACGGAAGGATTTGTTGTTTATAATGACACATTCGGACACGGTCTCGGATGTGTACTGATGCAGAACGGGAAAGTAATTGCTTATGCCTCACGGCAACTGAGGCCTTATGAGGTCAATTATCTGACCCATGACCTGGAGATAGCATCCGTGGTATTCGCATTGAAGATTTGGCGTCATTATCTTTATGGCGTCACCTATCAAATTTTCACCGATCATAAAAGTTTGAAGTATATATTTACTGAGGAGTTAAATATGCGTCAGAGACGGTGGTTAGAACTGATTAAGGACTATGATATCGAGATACAGTATCACCCGGGTAAGGCGAATGTTGTCGCCGATGCCTTGAGCCGTAAGTCCGTTTAGGAGCAGATGCTTGCTCGTTTAACTGTTCAGAAGGAACTTCAGTAGGAATTCCTTAGGCATGAGGTCGAGGTTTGGTTACAGCGTATACAAGGGCAGCTTTGTATGCTGGAGATTTCATTGCCACTTGAGGAGACGATCAGACTGAAACGGGGTTCAGACTCGTTTTTGTTACGCATTCGAGATGATATGACTCAGGGGAAAGCCCCTCGATTTGTGGTCCACGAGGATGGACTTTTGCGATTTGAGAACCGGTTATGTGTTCCGGCAGATGACGAGTTGAAAAACTCGATTTTGAGAGAGGTCCATGCTACCCCTTATTCTATTCATCCGGGGTCTAGCAAGATATACAAAGACTTGAAACAAAATTACTGGTGGAGTAATATGAAGCGAGAAATCGCAGAGTTTGTTTCGAGATGTCTCACATGCCAACAAGTCAAGATCGAACATTAGTGACCGGCGGGCATTCTGAAACCACTTCCTATCCTAGAATGGAAGTGGGAGGATATTTCAATGGATTTCATCACGAGTTTGCCGACGAGTCGGAGGGGCATGAATAAAATTTGGGTGATTGTGGACCGTTTAACTAAGTCAGCTCATTTCCTTGAGATTAAGGATACGTGGGGTCCCGAGAGGCTTGCCCAGTTGTTCATCAAAGAGATAGTGAGATTGTACGGTACTCCTAAGAGTATCGTTTCTGATCGTGATGAGCTATTCGTGTCATATTTTGGAAATCAGTTCATCGTGCCATGGGAGCTCAGCTCAACTTCAGCACGGTTTTTCACCCTCAGTCCGACGAACAATCAGAGTGAACTATTCAGACGTTAGAGGACATGTTGAGGGCATACATCCTCGATTGAAAAGATGATTAGGAAGCCAAACTACCGTTGATCGAGTTCACGTATAATAACAGTTGGCACGCTTCGATTCAGATGGCACCTTACGAGGCCTTATACAGTCGTAATTGTCGATCTCCCTTATGCTGGGATAACTTATTAGAATCAATCGACACTAAGCCCAATATGCTTATAGCCGCCCGCGAGAAGGTAGCTTTGATCAGGAGTCATTTTTTGACCACTCAGAGTCGACAAAAATCAGATGCCGATAACCATCGTCGACCCTTGGAATTCGAGACAGGCGAACACATTTTGGTCAAGGTATCCCCGAGTCGACGTATTTTCCATTTCGAGAAGCGGGGGAAGTTGAGTCCGAGATTCATTGGACCGTTTGAGATTTTGGATCGAGTGGGCGATCTGGCTTATCGATTGGCTTTACCTCCAGCCTTGAGCCGAATTCATAACACATTTCATGTCTCTCAATTGTGGAAGTATGTTGCCGACCCGATTCACATACTTCAGTTCAATGAAATCGAGATCGCAGATGATAATTCGTATGAGGAGAGTCCTGTATGAGTCTTAGAGTGGTGTATCAAACAGTTGAGGAACAAGACGATTCCTTTGGTCAATATCCAGTGGTCTAGACACGGAGTCGAAGAGGCTACTTGGGAAACCAAAGATAGTATGCGGGAGAGTTATCTCGAATTATTTGACCCTTAGTTTCGGGGACGAAACTCTTTTTAAGGGGGGAGTATGTAATACCCGACTATAAATTCATTCATTACCACTCAGTATATTGTCACTCAGTAATTTTTCAATCATTAATAATCATTTATCATTCATATTCATTCATTGTATTCACCATTCGGAGTAACTTTGTATCGTGTATCAGTTATTATTCGTTATTCAACCCGACTGGATAATCGGGCCGTGCATATCATCATTGTCATCTTTGTAGTAGGCTGTGTGTGAGGAGTAGCACACGCTACGTACTCTCTTTAGCGCGCGCTAATTGAGTACGGGTAGCGCACGCTACCTCTAAGCATTAGCGTACACTAATGTGGTTCAGGCAAACAGTCCAAAAGGCACTGGACTGAATTTAAGTTGTTGTAGCGCACATTACAAATGGTAAGTAGCGTACGCTACGTTGTGTGGATATCACACGCTACGTAATCAGTGTAGCACGCGCTAAGGTCCGAGCAGGCAGAGCCCAGTGGGTACTGGACTGGAATGGAATAATTCTTAGCGCACGATATGAGTGGATATTAGCGTACACTAATGGTGTAGTATCGCACGCTAAGTAATTGGTGTAACGCATGCTATCGCGAGCAAGGCAAGAGGACAGTAGGTTCTGGACTCCAGTTACTCGGCATCAACTTTCAGGTAGCGCACACTAACATAAGGTTAACGTACGCTAAGGAGGAGGCGTTTAACGCAGGCTACCAAGTACGTAGCGTACGCTAATAATGCAGGCAGTGGATACTGGACTAACCGGTGTGCCTGCTAGCGCACGCTAAGCATCAGGGGTTAGCATGCGCTAAACTGGCTCAGGTATAAATTGGACAGTTCAGTCTAGTTTCGTCATTTTTCGTCTCACTTCGTCCCTTCGGCGTTTTCGGGCGATTTCGGGAGATTTGGAGAGATCTTTTCGAGCTTCACTCACCTATCATCACCTTCAAGCTTTTAAGTCGGATTAATCACCACCTTATCCTCTCCAACACATCAAATCAAGGTAATCATTTCTTGAATCTAGAATTTCGGAGTTCGAGTGTTTTCCTTCCGATTTCTTCGTGTGAGCTTGCTATGATGTTGTAATATGTTAGATATGGATTATCTACCTTAAATACATGTATTACTATGGATTTATTGGTGTATATGGCGGATTTGATGAATATTTGGGGAATTATTCAAGAACCCTTGGGGTTTGACTTTGGATATTTTGGGGGTTTCCGATTGATGTTTTCGTAATCTTGAGTTGTGGTTTCCTATTGGATCATTGATGCCATTAATGAAGTTTTGTTGGATTGATTTACTTTTGGAGGTTGGTTTTCGATATATTTTTGGGGGATAGTTGTAACCAACGGGAGAATGTTTGCAACGTATCCATTAGAATGCCCCAACGAGTTTTGGTTATTGTTGTAACGACTTTTGAGTTGGTGATAATTGTGCTTGATACGTAAGTAAGCGTTTATTGGTAATTATGTTATTCAAGGTTGTTCGAGCGACTGGTACTTTCCACTTAGGACGTTTGTTCGAGGAAGGACTTTCTTCACCGGTATTTGAGTAAGTTAATTCTTACTCGGTTAAAGGGATATTCATTCCTTACGTTGTTGTTCATTCATAGATGTAATTCACTCATAATATATCATTCATGTCTAAACTTGTAATTAACAACTAATCATGTAACTTACGAGGAACGAAGGTTCCAAATCATTTCGTTGAAGCTATTAATCGTTGTATCATTATTTTATCTCAGTGAGTCGTTCTTTATCCTTGTCGGATTTTATTCATTATCTCTCATCTTGGTCGCTTTTGTTCTTTTGACCTTCCAGGATTGTATTGCGTGGCCGGGTGGCGTATGTGTGGAATTTTTAGTTAGGCACACTATGGTCATGTGTATATGCAGGACTCCGGACACAGTGGACTGTGCACACGGTAAAGTACCTCCGTGAGACTAATTAGGCCAAGTTGCGGGTGTATATGCGGGACTCCGAACACTTGGATACTTGTGAACTTACACATTCCATTCGGGTGTACTATGATGCCCATCATTCAACTCTATTTATTAATTCATTCATGTGATTGTTGTATATTGTTCAACTCTTGAGGATTGTTGTTCTGTGTAACTGACCCCGTTAGGGATATTGTTTTAAGGTTATGGCAAGGCAAAAGCACGGAAAGAGAACATTGGCGGCGAGGAATCCCAGTGATACTAGTAGGGGGCCTCAGTCTCTTCATTTCATTCATGTTTCTTGTTATGCATTTTGTTTTCCGCTGCACTTCCTTTTGGATTGTCAATTGTTCAGTGTTGTATATTTTATCTTCATATAAAATATACATATATTTAGTGTTCCCTAGGTGTGTTGTATTTGAAACTCCTCATCGGAGTAATTGATGATGTATTGTGGTTCGGTACTACATTTGTATTGTGTAATTTATTAGATTCATTTGCCTGGTGGGATGCAGTCGGGGGTCCACGACACTGTAATATCCACCTAGTTTGGGGTGTTACAGAATACACAGTTATACGAATAATACCGAAATAGGTATAGTCCATTTATGCCAACAATCCACACCGTCCCGACATCAATGTCGACACGGTAAACCAGCCTCGATATCCAACATTCCATATCACTGACCAAATATAACTCACATCTCCGTATTCACCAACACATTTAAACCATATATATTATGATTTAATCCAAACCAAGGCACAATATACAAACCATCATCCCGACAATTTATATTTATAATATCATTGCTATATGAATTATAAATGAAATGGAATCAAAATCATTCATTAAATATTATAAACTGAACAAGTATAACTTGCCTCGATACCGATACCACGAAGCCATTACCAAAATCCATTGCCTTCGTCCGCGAGCTCCTCAGCCCTGACCAAGAGCAATCTACGAACTCTTCGACCTCAACCACAACACAACGGTCATAAACCACGATCAAACATATCAACCTATTGAAGCAATCAATCAACAACAATCCGATAACAATTAATAACCGACATAGCCAACCAATCAAACTCAACGGCTCAACAATACCTCGATCATACACAAAACCGAACAATACAATTCAAACAATTTCGAACTCATAACCATAATACAAGCCGCAACTCGATAATCAATATAACCAAGCAATAAACCCAACGGTTCCACAATATCCCGATTAAATATAAATCCAAAACAACCCAAATCAATCAATCATGAACTCAACCATAATACGATTCCACAATCCGAAAGTTATATCAACAATCAATTTAAACCAATAACGAAAGGGTCTAAACATTACCGATTCCAAATTCAATCTTAAATATGGATACAAGTTTCCTCCTTGTAAATTCATAATAAAAACCAATTACCGATTATCATCACCAATCCGGATGATCCGATTAGTTCGACATTATAGGTAATCATATTCCAAGGGTGTCAAATAATTCCACTATCCGAATTGAACACTTGTTCAATACGTATGAATTCTCAAACTCAAAAGTGGATCATAATCTTATTAAACCCGGAACCATATTCGTATTCCTATACGAATATTGTACCAAAACACATAACTTAGTTCTAGATATGAATATTCCATATTCATATCCAAAACACCAACACCTCTTAAACATGTTCATCAATTCATATAATCCAAGAGTTCCTTAAGAACACAACTTATTCCGAAATCACATTCAAAATCCTCAAACGACATAATCCGATGTGTTCTAACATCTAAACAATCTTCATTCATAATTCAAGATGCATATTATCATTTCTCCAATATACGATTCTCCTAACATCACGAATCATAACAATACTACCAAGAACATCGAGAATACTATGATTCCATAATCATAAACAACATAATCAAGACATAAACCATCGTACCCTTCAATATATAGTTCGTATAACCACAAGAATCGTAGCAACAAAACCATAATCATCTTTATATGAATCTTTCATCAACAATAACATCAAAATTCGAATTCAAGGAGAGAATTACCCAACATACCTCTTAGAAGATGAAATACACAAGTAAACATTTCCCTTGATTAACATGGTGCGAAGAAACCGACGAAAGGAAAGAGTCCCGATCCAACTTCCTTCAAAAGTTCGTTCCTAAATCACAACGATATCAATTCAATCACAATTCTATGAAAACGTATAGAACTTCCCAAGTTCTACCCATTGAAGCAATTTATCGGACACTTTGAGGGCATAGTCCAATTTAATCGATTAACGGAGTAATTATCGAATTTGTTCCACAAAACTTCAAAAGTAATGAATGATTCTGAGAACACAATGAAATTTTATCAATAATCTGAATTAAAACGAAAGAAATCAGCCACAACATCATGAAACTCCAAAAATCCCCAAAACCAAGGGTTCAAGTGTTCTTACCTTCGATCCGGGCGAAAGATGATGTTAGACATGAATCAAACTTCCAAAAAATGATGCTCTATGATGTTCCCAATCAAAACCATCAATTTTTGATGAAGGATCGCGAAGAAACAAAGAGAAATGTGGAAATGGCCAAGTGACCCGAGCCCAGGCCTTAAATAGTCGAGTCCTGCCGGTGACTTACGGCCGTAACCAGCCATGGCTTACGGACATAACCAGCCATGGCTACCCTATCGTCCAATTTGGCCGACACCCTTACGGCCATTACCGGCACACCCCTTACGTACGTAATAGGCCTTACGGCCGTACCCGGCCACAACCTTACGTCCATAATCGGCCAGTCCTTACGAGTCACTATTGGCCGTAATCGGCCATCCCAGCGAGTCACTGCCGACCGTGATCGGCCATCCTAGTGAGTCACTGCCGGAACACGTGCAGCACTGGCAGGTCCTTACGGCCACGATTCGGTTCGTATCTTACATAACGTACTTAACACTTAATCCATAGCGTACGTAATACGTACATTGACTTTCTACAGTATATGCTCGTATTACGTACATAATACACTATGTATAGTGTACGTAAATCCATCCGTTGACTCACCTGTCTACATCCACGACGAAAGCTGCCAACCACGGGCCCACCTGCCGACCACAGCTCGGTCCTGTCCGATTCCTCTTGTTACATACGTAATGCCTTATGCATAATGTATGTAAAATGTAGAATTTAGCGTACGTAAGTCCTTAAGCTTAGCGTACGTAGTGGCATTCTGTACTTGGCCAAAATCCAACTGTTCCTGTACGCCTCGACATACTGGATACGAACATACGGAATACTGAATACACATATACTCAACCCAAAAATATTCTCATACGATACACCTGATATCCAAATCAGTTCAACCTGATACACCATATTCTCTATATAATTGTCAATAAAAAATGTCAATTACATAAGTATAACTGTCTCGGTTCTCAATTTATTTTATCCATACTGTATAGATACCAAGCTATACAGTATATCTCAGATAAAATAACACGAAAAATTTATACTGAAAATCCGGGCATTACACCCTCTGATTCTAAAATTGCTCATCCTTACTCCCCTCGAACTGAATCAAGAATTGAGCAACTGCAACAAATCAGTCGCCAAACCATCTTCTTACAGGATGCTGTCAAAATATTGTATGATATTGGAAAGGAACTTGATTGGATGCAAGGACCTGCCTTTGAGAATTCTCTAGGCTCGAGAAAGTTGTGCAGGATGTTGAAGAAGCATTCAGAATCATGCCCAATTCTTTATGGCAGACCTTGAACTAGCTCAGACAGTACCAAGAGCAGATCCTCAAGCAGGAGCAAGATAAGATGCGAGTCGCAGAAGCTAAAATGGTCGCTTCCTTCGAGAACATCGGGTCTAGACTCACTGCCCATGATCAGAAAATTGACGACCTAACTACAGTGGTCACAAATATTGTAGACTCGGTGAAAGACATGCAAAAAAAGAAGATTGAATCAATGGATATTCTTCGGGACATTCAGGGTAAAGTCACAAAAGACCACTGAGATTCTGCTTCCAATAGACAAACACCCAATAGCAAAAGAAATGAAGGTATGGAAGAATAACGAACTGTTGAGATACTTCTGTATTCTCATCAGGGAGTCTGCCATGTTCAATAAGTTCAAGACACTGGAGGATGCTGCGAAGGAGTTCTCAAGGCTCTTGTCAGAAGAAAAGCTTCCCTTACAACTAAACTGGAGTCAAGACATCATAAGGGTGATCGAATAACTCACCCAGAAGACTGGATTCTTGCCTATGATGTCTCCCAGGGAGGAAGAAATATCTACAGGGACCGAGGCAGAGATTCCTTAGTCAATTGGTGGAAAGAAATCGAGCATGATCCCTCTAAGAAGTCTTCCAGACAACAGTTTCGAAGATAACTCCTGATAGCTATATCTTTCATTTTTGAATGATCCCCGAGGTAATATTTTAATTCCGAACAACACCGTAATTCAGTTTATAAATAAAATTTTGTTTTACCTGAAAATATTACATCTCGTGATCTTTATTTACTGTTTTGATTGCGATATATATTGAAATATTTACTAAGTATAAAATTTACTAAGTCTAAAAGTCGTAAGAACTTGTCTGCAAACATTTCAAAAATTAATGTATCTATTTAGACTGCTTGCTGTAAGATTTTGCCTACGAGCCAATCATAACTTAAGTTTTAATACACTTAGTCTTATATGATCTAAAATTTTAGAACTTTCCTGCGAGCAGTTCAAATTTTACTCTAAGTCTCAAAGATCTGATCATCCGACAGAAGACCTGATGACAGCCTTATGTTTTAAAGGGTTTTGGCATTATCAAAAAAGGAGAAATTATTGGGAAAAATAATACCCTAAGTGTTTTAATAGATGCACCCTATAGACTGTCCCTACAGCAAAACTTGATACTGCGCCCAAGAAGTCATATCATACAGCTAAACAGAAGTTCCTATGTACAACAAGAAGACTATCGGCTACAGCATAAAAGTTGTAGGTGTTTTACTTAGGAAAAGTAAAACACAATACAACAAGATATAGACTTAGAAGTTTAAAACCATTGTGAGATTAAAGAGACTACAGACAGAAGAGCATTTAATGCGGATCAAAGAGATTGTCGGAAGCATTAAATGTAAAAGATCTTTAATTCAAACATTCTGAAACCGCCAATCAGGTCTGTCTAAATCTCACTAGCCGATCAACAATGACATTTATAACGAATCTATTTCCAAGGTTATAAATAGCCCAAGCAAGAGGACATTGCTCATACAGAACGACTGCTCATACATGAACATACTTATTGATCAAGTATTTACTATCTAAGAGCAATATATTCCTTCAAGCAGCCCACGAATATATTAAGTGAATAAATATCAAAGTCCTCACAGAGAACAACACAACTACAGTCGGCTGTATCAATCCGTGTGAACGATACAAAGACTAATTTAGTAATATCATACAATTGTATATGCCTTGATTTTAATAAATTTCTTACTCCTGTGTGGAGGATATGTGGACGTAGAGGGGTTTACCTCGAACCACTTTAAAACTGTGTGTTATCATTTCATGCACTTGCTGTTTTCATACTATCTGTGATTTATAGTATACTTACTTTGAAAACTCTGTAAGCACCAAGCTACAGGAGACTGTCTAGTTGTTGTACTTACAAAAAATTAGACTAAAACTTCCACTACGCCAAAACAAACTTCGAAAAAGAGTACATCTTATTCAGCCTCCCTTCTAAGCTGTAAGATAGTAGACTTTGACCAACAGTCTGCAAATATCATCTACTTATTTTATATTATATATAATATGATGTGTTAGTGTCATACAGAAGATTACATTATCGATGCCTTATAAAATCATATATATATATATATAGTTCACAACCTGTATAATATTAAATAATTATGTGAGAGGCTATAATATATGCTTGAGAGCAATTAGTCTTGACTATTAATATTCATTAGCGTATTTGTATACGTTGAACTGGATCACAGTGAAATAAGTTCTTCTTATCTGATGGAAAGAAGAACGAAGATCCGGGATGATTATTTCTTAATTCTAGTGTATAATATTCAATTATGTATTTATAATATTTAAGATTTATTATGGGTAAGGGTCACATTGATGGACACAATATATTCAATATTTTGGCAATAGTATTATTTGTATGATAATTAATATTATAGCTAGAAATTGTGTCCCAACTTATTTCAGTTGGTAATGTCTCGTTCAGGAGATTAAAAGGATTATTATATTAGACCCTACATGCGGAATAATTTCCTATATAATAATAAGTTTTGAGTGATACTACTCTTAGATAAGAAATTAATTAATTGAAGCTGTCAGCAGCTTAAATTAATTAATGGACATTCGATATCTTAGACACAGAAAATAATTAATTTAGAAAGGAATTTAATTGCGTCAATTGGGATTTGGGCATGAGTTGCAATATTAATTATTTAATGGACTGAATTAATATTAATTGACTCAATTATATTATAAAATGCTCAATCTGGAAGGTTGGGATCCCAAGGATTGCCCAAGATGACTATAAAAACGTCAAAAAAAAAAGAAGGGGTCGCCAATGGCATTCATACAAAATAAAGGATTTTCAATTTTACACTTTATTTAATTGTGGATCTTGACTTGTGTCTTTTACTTCATAATTTAGCTAACACATCAATTTTTTAAAAATACAAAACATATTCAGAAAATAGAGAGAAAAATCGAGAGGCATTTTTTTGTGTGAATTCAACCAATCTAAACAGTCAAGGAAGATCTACACTCGGATCAAGATGGGGAATATCCTAGAATATCTTAAGGTATAGATCAAGAATCAACCATTACATTTCAAGGGTAACTAATTTGTGATCTCTTAGATCTAGGTTAAATTAGTTCTTATATTGCCAATAATGCCTAGTGAATGATATTTTATTTTAAATTTTATTAATCTAGATAATTAATCAATTAACAAGCCTAAAGAGATCTTGTGCTTGTGATTGGTTTTCAAATGCATTTTCCCGAACTATGCCTCCACTGCATTTTTACATCCAGCAATTGGTTTCCGAGCCACTTTTAGGCTTTTATTAATTTAATTATTTTTTGATGATTAATTGGTAGCAATTTAAATACTCATGTTTTATCATTGTTGGAATATTTTTGCTGTATCTATCTTACGGAAAAATATTATCCAAACATCATGGTTATATGAGTGGCTCATTTTTTATTTACATATTTTATTGGTTTTGGCCCAGTTTAAGGCATGTAACGATTTCTCCCATGAGAAAATCCACGGGTAGTCTAGGGCTTATATTTTTCATGTAATTATTGTAAATTTGTGATTTTATTTTATAAAATTGTAATTGGGTTGGATAAAACAAAACACGACAAAATCCCGGAAGAAATTGGAACCGTCGGACACGAAGCTGCGGCCAGCAGGGCGAGCCACCTAGTAGCACACATGTTGAGCGGTCCAGCCCACTATCGGGCTGGGAGTCGGGCTGGTCCAGGTCATTTTATTGTTCGAGCTTAGTCACCCGGTGAATGGTCCAATCCGTTTCATCACCATTCGTTGCGTCTGTTCGTGACTATGATTCAATTTTGGAAGTTTTTTATGTAGTTGATTTTGCATAAAAAGGATAATTCTAAATATGAAAATTCATGGCTCGGCTGGAGACGATGTGACAAGATGCTTGATCAAGTGGAAATGAAGACCATGGTAATTTGATAAATTTTCTCAGGTTCAAATTGGAAATGAAGACCATGATATTTAATAAATTTATTTTATGTTTTCTATATGGATTTTATCACTTTGAATATATGGCATGTATGAATGGTTGAGTTAGCTAGGACGAGAACATTAAGAATTTTAAGGCAAAATAACTAGTTGGTTAGATTGATTTATTTTTTCAATATAAAATCAAGTCGGCCTCCACAATTAATTTATATTGTGAAGTAATTAGCATGCGCATTAACATTAGGGTCTTGATATATATCGAATGTGCTAATCATAAACTTCAAAATAATAGAAAAATGAATATTGATTTTTATGATAGGACCTCTCCATTTGTAGGACTATTATCTAAAAACAATATTCTAAGGTTGTTGCTAACTTACTACGTGGTCAAGAGAACCAACTATTAATGTTATTTATCATAATGCAAGTTAACTAAATAGTAAAGCTAAAGACATTAAAGTCTACTTGAGAAATATATGTAATATCCAGATGATCGTAGCTTTCATATGTGGTTTTTTGAGGTGTTGGTTGATAACATATATATTATGTTTTAAGTTTTTTTTTTTAATTCTTACTGCTTCAAATTATGTGATGAAATTTTTATATTATTCTCAAATGTCTTTCAATTAACTTGCTTTTCTCAAAGAAAATAAACTAGATGGCTAATTTTGCTGATGGGAAAGAAACTAAACGTTGTCATGACTGTTTAAGAACATAAATTTGTTCTAACTGAAGAGTGCCCATTATAACCAAATGCAGCTTCTACATCTCAAGAGGTGGCTGAATACTGCAAAAGGAAGAAATATGATGAGATGACTCGAAGTTACATTCTGGCTTCTTTAGTAAATATATTGCAACATCAACATCAGAGCATGTCTACGAACGCGGAGATGATGCAAAATCTCGGTAAGATGCTCAGGCATTAGAATTGGGCGGTCAGGCATAATGGTTTGAGGGTCTTGATGACTACCAAGATGGCTTATGGGACCCCATTAAGTGATCATATTCTAAAGATGATTTATCACTTGAATGAATTTGATATGTTGGGGGTTATTATCGATGCGGAAGAGCATGTAGATATTGCCTAGGAAACTTGCGTAGAAGCTTTGAGCAATTCCCTTAAACTACAACATGAATCATAGGGAACATACTTTGGCGGATTACTGACAGAGCTTCAAGCTGTTGAAGGTCTCTTTAGGTCTAGTTATCAAGTTCTTGTGACTACTGGTGCTTCAACCTTCAAAACCAAATGGGAAAATAAGAAGAAGCAAGTGGACCAGAAGCAAGTGGCGAGCCTCAAAAGGACAAGGCTCCTCAGCCGGAGGTGTACCAAAAGCTGAAAGGGAAGTGCTACAAATATGGTGAGAAATGACACTTTAAAGGAACATTTGAGCATAAACTAAACACATATATATGGCATTTATGATTAGGTCATATAAGATTTTGAAGAATTTAAATATTGGTAGATGATGGTCCATTGAACGAGCTCCAGGTTGAGTCATTTCCAATATGAATTCTGTCTGGAAGGAAATATGACTAGAAGGGCTTTAAAAGCAAAAGGAAATTGGGTCTAAAATGTGTTCGAATTGGTCCATATTGATGTATGTGATCCAATAAACATCAGGATAAAGATGGTTTCGAATACTGCACCACATTTATAGATGAGTATCCGAGATATAGATACATCTATTTTAGGGGACTTAACTCTGAGGTCTTTGACAGGTTCAGAGACTTTAAGGCTAAAATGGAGTAGCATCATGGTAAGAATATCAAGTCATTATGATGGTGGTGGTGGCGGCGAATGTTGGAAATAAATTCAGTGGTAGCAAAGTTTGAAATATTTGATAAACACATTTTATGCATCAACGAGCATAAGATATATTTAGGCTTCTTCATTAATTAGTTACTAAGATAAATAAGCAATTTAAATAGATAAATATCTACGTAGGCTATATTGGTATTATATTATTACTATCTAGATCTAAGATCAAGTAATAATTATCCTTGTAGCATGTGATTGTAGAGTTCCTTGAATTCGACCTTTAGATCTTCTAGTTTATATCCGCCTTAATCCAGTGTTGTGTGAGCAATAAGCTACCAGACTTGCTTGAACTTCAAACTTGGATCGGACAAAATTCTCACAAAAGCACCTCACAGTTTTTTTCTATTTTTCTAGATTTTTTTTGGTAATTTTTGAAAATAAAAGTGACATAAACACCCCAAATTAGGCGACTATTATAGTTCCGTGGACCCCCGACTGGGACCCACTAGGCGAATAAAAATTGATGACTTAAATAATATAATTGCAGTACCGAACCACATTATATCATCAATTACTCCAATGAGGAGTTTCAAGTATAACACACCCAAGATAATACAGAATACATGTATATTTTATATGAAGATAAAATATACAACACTGAATGAAAATGAGTATCCAAACGGAAGTCTGCAGCGGAAATAAAATGAAGAAAACATGAATGACTGAAAGGATTGGGGCCTCCTACTAGTATCACTGGGACTCCTCGCCGTCAACGTTTTCTTCCCGTGCTTTAGCCTTGCCATGACCTGAAAACAACATCCCTCAACGAGGTCAGTTACACAGAACAACAATCCTCAAGGGTTGAACAATATACAACAATCACATATCCTAGTTATGAAATCTAGCTGAAGAGGGGCATCATAGTACACCCGTAATGGTATGTGCAAGTGCACAAGACGAGTGTCCGGACACACCCGCCCTTGTGCCTAATTAGTCTCACGGAGGTACGTTACCGTGTGCACAGTCCATTATGTCGGTGAACCCGATCACATGACTATCAAGTGCCCGACTAAAAATTCCACACATCCCCACCCGGCCGCGTAATATGAACCCATAAATCCACAAGAACAAAAGTGACCAATGAACATTAATGAATAATAATCCGACAAGGGTCAAGAATGACTCACCGAGATGAAATAACAATGAAATGAATGGTGGCTCATTGAAATGATTGGAACCATCATTCCTCGTGAATTGAATGATTAATTGATAATTACAAGTCTCGACATGAATGATATATTATGAGTGAATTCCATGTATGAATGAACAACAACATAAGGAATGAATATCCCTTTAACCAAGTAAGAATTAACTTACACAACACCGGTGAAGAATGTCCTTCCTCGAACAAACGTCCAAAAAATGAGATGTCGGTCGCTCGAACAACCTTGAATAACACAATTACCCACAATCCGGTCATTATACGTATCAAGCATGATTATAACACTCAAAACGTCGATAGGAATAATCCAAGTTCATTGGGGCATTATAACAAACACGTTGTAACCAATCTTCGAGTGTTTACAACCATCCTCAAATATCGATACCAAACCTCCAAGGAGTGATTCAATCCAACAAAACATCTCCAACACAATCAATAATCCAATATGAATACCGAAATCAAGATTTCAACAACATCTAATCGAAAACCCCCAAATCCAAATCAATATTCAAAGTGTTCTTGAATAATTCCAATTAATCCGATGATAATCCTTAACAATTCATAATCACAAGTATATCACTTCATATATCATGATTATCATGTCTAAAACATCGTATCCCAACTCAAACTCGAAATCCAAAATGTTGAAGAATTTACCTTTTGAAGATCTAAACACTTCGATCCGGTGAAATCATGTTAAATCGACTATCCAAGCTTCCAAATGAATGAAGATGATTAAATCCGAACACACAAGTTTTGATGATGAAAAATCTCTCCCTCAAACTCTCACTCTCGGAACCAAGATGAAGAAGTGGGGAAATGAGCATAAAAATCCCGTCCAAGTCTTTAAATATAGCTCCGAGTTACGTCCGTAACTCACCTCTCTTACGGCCGTAACCTTCCAAGGTCAACGACCTTACAGTCGTAACAAAACCCTCTTTACAGGCGTAACTTAGCTTCGTAAAAAAAACATCATGTCTAAACTACTCGGCTTACGGCCGTAACAAGACCTTATTTACGGCCGTAACTTCCATCTTTATGATCGTATCCTGAAGATCTTACGGCCATAAGTTGGCCTCGTCCAAGACATCTATAAACTAATGAATGCATGATACGGCCATAGCCTGCCTATCCTAACGGTCGTATCTCACCTTCGGCCAAAACATCCTTAAACCAACGAATGCATATTACGGCCGTAATGCATGATCAGTTACGGTTGTAACTCATTGCTGGAAGTGACAAAAATCCGACAACTCCGTCTTCTCGTTACAAAAGGTGAATGATCCGACATACAATACTTGTATGAATGTAATTAAGTCCCATAACATGCGATATGTGATACTTCCAACACAAGACTACCCATCACGATGGTTATGATAATACTCTCGTCTCGATACTCAAACGGAGATGAATGATGATCAGTAATTGATACATGGCTAAAAATACGCCACCGATGAATACAATGAATGAATGTGAATGATGAATGGTTATTAATGAGTGAAAATTATTGTGTGACAATTACTGAATGATAATTACTGAATGATAATGAATGAATTACAACCGGGTATTATATACTCCCCCTTAAAAAGAGTTTTGTCCCCGAAACTAAGGGTCAAATAACTCGGGATAACTCTCCCGCATACTATCCTCGGTTTCCCAAGTAGCCTCTTCGACTCCATGTCTAGACCACTGAATTTTAACCAAAGGAATCGTCTTGTTCCTCAACTGTTTGATTCGCCGCTCTAAAACTCGTATAGGACGCTCCTCATACGAATGGTCATCCGCGATCTCGATTTCATCGAACTGAAGTATGTGGCTTGGGTCGGAAACATACTTCCTCAACTGAGAGACGTGAAACACATTATAAATTCGGCTCAACGCCGGAGGTAAAGCCAATCGATAAGCCAGACTGCCTACTCGATCCAAAATCTCAAACGGTCCAATGAATCTCGGGCTCAACTTTCCCTGCTTCCCAAAACGGAAGATACCTCGACTCGGGGATACCTTGACCAAAACGTGATCACCTGTCTCGAACTCTAATGGTCGACGACGATTACCTACATATGATTTCGGTCGACTCTGAGTGGTCAACAAGCGACTCCTGATTAAAGCTACATTCTCGCGGGCAGCTATAAGCATATCGAGCTCGGTGCCGATTGATTCTAATAAGTCATCTTAACACAAAGGAGATCGACAATGACGACCGTACAAGGCCTCGTAAGGTGCCATCTTAATCGAAGCATGCCAACTATTATTGTACGTGAACTCGATCAATGGTAGTTGGGCTTTCCAATCATCTTTCTAATCGAGGACGCATGCCCTCAACATGTCCTCCAATGTCTGGTTAGTTCGCTCTGATTGTCCGTCGGACTGAGTATGAAAAGTTGTGCTGAAATTGTAATATCCGTACTTTTACTGACTATTTGACCTTGCCGTTTCTCTTATGTTTGTAACACCCCCAGATCAAACCGGGAATATTACACACCGCAGACCCTATCCGTGAGGATCCACCAGGCTAGACATCAAAACAACACATTACATTACATACCGACGAATCAAAATAACGGAACAATAGACCGATTTGGTCTTTCGTCACTGACTTGAAAATCAAAATACATAAACTCATCCAGACTCATACCCACACAAGGGTAAAATACTTGCAACAACGAACAATAAGACAGCGGAAAAGACAATACAATGGACTCCGACTAACTGAACCCAAAACTGGCCTTCGTGTGATTAGTATCATTCGTCTTTCATCATCCCTCGTGCCGATCCTGTGTCTTGCTCCCGAAAACCTGCATGTACCTGGACACAATACAGATATCCACCCCCCGATTACTCGGGGGTTAGCAAAACTCCACTGTTTCGCTAGTGCAAGTATAAAGTGCAAATACGAGCCATACACAACACATTCCGAGAATATAACGAAAGACTTCCCGAGATATATTTAGTTAAAAAATAGTTCAAGTCTTGAAAGCAGAAACGAAGCAAGTAAGCATTTTGAAAACATTGCCAAATCTCAGGAGTTTTGAAAACATCAAAAATTGGAAATGTTCTTAATTCCTCGAAAGCCATTTAGGGTCACAGCCCCAAAGTTCATTTTTCAAAATACAAATCCGTTTGACAAAACACGGGGTCCACGACCCAACCATTCCGGTCACAAAATACAGGGTCCACGACCCGATCGTCCACTTCAATTCACTTACAAGGACATATTACACATAACACATTATTCTTATGCCATTCTAGCCAAGCACCAAGACTCGATATATAATGTCTCTCGACCCCAAGCACAAAGCATTGTGATACTCCGGACAATATCACAATTAACGAAAACAACAACGTCATCCTCAAGATGAAAACCACAACTGGTAACCCGCGGCCGTACCCCTTAGTATCGACCCCCAGACATCCCGTCGGACACTCCGGGTGGGAAACCACTTCCGCGGCCATACCCCTTAGTATCGACCCCCAGACATCCCGTCGGACACTCCGGGTGGAAGTTCATCCACACACGCACCCAAGTCCACTTCCGTGGCCGTACCCCTTAGTATCGACCCCCAGACATCCCGTCGGTCACTCCGGGTGGAAGGAAAAACACACACACGTTCCAAAATCACATTTGCAAACCACAAGCCTCGAAGGTCAATCACGATATATAGTCGAGGTACCTTACTAGAATGGCATTCATCCAACATATACTCACGACCAAGTAATGATACGATTCACAAGGACGCGCAAGATTTCAACAAAGACCGAACGACACAACTAATATCACACAAACTCACATATTCATCCATAAACACGTGACTCCAAGCACATAATTTCACAAGAGAGTTACACTGTACATTTACCGACGCCATAATCATACATAATGACGTCACATGAAAGTAAGGCGATCCTATACTCGTCACTAACACACATATCCAACTAAACATATTAATTCCCGACACACACGGTTCACCTTTACGAAAAGCATGATGGTAAATATACCGATTCTTTTGAAAAATGGTTATAAATATTTATTTAGCACATATCGACGATTAACAACCATAATATCCACAAAACACGTAATGTATGGGCAAGATACTTGCCTCGAAACCACGATCGCAACAAGACGACGGATGAAATACGGTCGAATAGCCCCGAACCCCCGAACAATATCAAGAACGCAATAGCACCACGAGTACTACGAGAATAACACCACACGAATCATCAATCACCAAACGGGATTCAACATCGAAAATCCTCGAGCACCTATAATCCTTCGGAAGGAACAACAAAAGATGATTACGACAAGAATTAAGGCAAAAACGACGGAAATCCCAACAAACTATCGAAAGGAACTCATTGGGACATTTAATCGAACACTAAATGTTCAATAATTCCCAAGAACACTCGAATCGTCGATCTAGTTAAACAAACTTGATATATGGATATACAACCCATAGAACATGATTAATAACATCATACTACACCAATCGATGTATCAAAATCGGATTAGAAACGAAATCAAGAACAATTCTCCGAAAAGTCAACTTGAAGGAAAATCAAGAAATATACCTTGATTCGACGAAATACACGGATTAGATGTTGATATAATCAACAAGGATCTTCCAAAATGCCTTGGAAATGATTATAATCGCCAAGAACTCCATTTCCGTCGCACTGCCGCCAATCGCCGTAAGAAGGAAAAAAAATCGGGTAGGAAATGAAATCTGGCCGAACCAGGCTATATATAGCCGGCAGAGTTACGGCCGTAACCGGCAGGCCTTACGGCCGTAACTCGGACACCTTACGGACGTACTCGGCAGGCCTTACGGCCGTAACCGGCATTCGTCAAAAATCTGCCCAGCACCAGCCGGACACTTACGACCGTAACTCGCACACCTTACGGCCGTAACCGGCCTTCGTCAAAATCCGCCCCGGCCAAATGCGGCCGTATTCGATCACGCTTACGGCCGTAACTCGGACACCTTACGGCCGTAATCGCACCTTACGGCCGTAACTCGGCAAAGCCAGCCCTGCCCGGCCGTGACTGGCCGTAGCCACTCCGACGGCCGGACGACCCCAAACCCGAACACGAGTAAAAATCGAAGATACGGTTACGAAGTACTCGCAAAGACGAATCCAAGCACTAAGAGAACACACGATTCCGACCATCCGAAGTGTTGGAATTCGACAACGGAAATAATTACCCCAAACTTTGGGAAATTACAAAAATGGCCCAAAACGTCCGAAAATCACGATACGTGATCGAAACACCGAACCAAAGCTCGCAACATGAATAATAACATTAAATGAACTTGCGAGAAACTCAAACAACAGATTGACGAGATTCGCAAGAATCGAGCTCAAGTGCGGAAAAGTCGCTAAAAGCACGGAACTCAACAAAACAACACCGAAACGAACTCGGATGACAAAAAGTGAAGAATTAATCATTCTCGAAATGACGAAATGGTCATGAGCGAGTCGTCAAAACGGACTTCCGCCGAAAAAAAGAAAATTACCGAAATTCGAAATTGCGGATATAACATTCTACCCTCCTTAAAAGAAGTTTCGTCCCGAAACTTAAAACAAGTAGGGGGAAGCAATATACCCTGCCAGGAAAACTCGACGAGATACGCAAAAACCGAAAACTCGCGCCCGACGGCGAAACGCTGCAAGAAACGCAAAGAGACATACGGCGTGAAAACACGCTCCACGACGACCAATACAACGTCGCCGTTAGGAACATAATAAAGTCAACGAGTGACAAGCGTCAACAAACAGATAGTATAATCAAGTCGATTATCCAGACAATCACAAAACACAACGAATGAAAATCAACAGGATTGACCAACCCAACGGTACATCAATCAAAACGCGGGCCAACCGCTGAACAAATACAGAATTCCACCGCCCAAGGGTTGGAAGATTGAAAACGAGACTAACTTCCCGAACTTAAGGGAATTTCGAAGGAGTCTGAATGTTCAACAATCACGAAACGAGATCAACAAAAACTGAACAATCAAACGATCGAACCACAAAGATCGAGACAACAAAAATCGAACGATCATGTTCGGATCACGAAGAACAATAAGGTTCAACCGACAATTCCGAGGTTCACATCTAGACTCGAGACAAAACATGATCCGGTGAAAACAACAAGATGCACACTCGTATAAGATCCACAGGAAAGGGAATAATAATTGAAAAGTCACAACGACGAACGAGTAATTCCGAAATAATACCACCCTCGTTCGATCAACAAAAGCAAGGGGCAGGACAAGCTCGAAAATGTCAATGAACATAAACGAGTCGACAGAGTCGAAAATACAAGTTCCAAATCCGATCCACTTCGAATAAGAGAACTAGTAAAACCAGATGATGTCACTTCCGAACAAGGTTCACAAGAATCAAACCGAACTCGAAAAAGTCACAGCGATAACCAGTTGACCCAAAACAAGATCACACTGCTCGAACGACGAAACCGAAATACAGAACAAGTTCAGAAAGTATCAACGAACACGAGCGAGTCGATAGACTCGAGAAAGAGAAAATGGAGGAGTCTAAAAACAACACGGGTACTACATTCGACCTCTTATAAAAGAAGGTCGCCCCCGCAACTCACAACAGCGAAATCAAGGTGACGACACAACAAGCAATCGATGTAAACATCCTTCAAAGGCCTCTCAAAGCCGATTCCGATGTCTTTGAAGCGCGAACTTCGAAAGTCTCGGTAGCTAATTCGCAAAACTGAATTCGGTGTCCCTCGAGTCCACACTTGAAATGTGTTACCGACGAGAAGGACAGTTTACACGTGCATGCCCCGGCACATCACGGTTGAAACGTCTCGGCTCGGCATACCGAAAATACAAATGCGAGATACAATGGGGCACAACGTCGCAAAACAACATAGCGGAGATGCCAACTCAGCACAACAAAGAATCATAACACATACCATATACAACGATTACCATCATAAAGTAATACACACACAAACACTACAGCAACGACGGTATCGTTCGGCGACCTCAACGGCCCGAACGATAACCAGCACATAATTTCAACCATCATGAAACAATCACACATGTACACAAACGTACAAACTCAAGCTTCAACAGCTCACACCCGTGCGACAACACGCAAATCACCACGAGGCGACAAACAGTAAATACCAGTTCATACCTCTCACAGAGGACTAGTACAACAAATGCGTGGCAACGCCTCGACGTTCATGCCACCAATTCGATCACAATTCGGGGTTAACACCGTAACGAAAGTTCGAAAACCATACACGCATTTCCGGTCCGCAAACAGGAATGATAGGTTTTAAAAACAAAAACCACCTTTGAAGACAGTTTGGAAACACCAGTTGATCTTGAGTATCATTTTACAAAAAGTTGAACAAACATCACTTTCGAGACTTTGAAAATCATCTTGCGTTTGAACAAAAATGAGGACACCTTCTCGTAGTGAAAAACTTTCAAAAATATTCGACCCTTGGGTCTAAGCAACTACATTTGAAAATATCTCAAAAATATTTTTGGTCCTCAACCGGAAATTTTTTGAAATGTATTGCGGCATTAGAAAACACCTTGAAAACACCGCAAGAAAATAATTCGTTTTAAAAGTACGTCTCGAATTTTAATTTTCTAAGACACTCAAGGTTTTCAAAAATAATTCAATGGGCTAGAATGCCCAAAAATTTCAGGTAATTACAAGGAACAATATAGCGCCGTGGGTCCCGCTACGAACCCACCGTGCTAAAAACCATTCACAAAAACGCCAAAAAGGCCGATGACGGTAATATTTCAAAAACTCACAAAATCCATTTACAAAATACTAAATACCGTCATAAGAATTTCGCCAAAATGATCAAGGCCATAATGCCAAAAACTCGGTTAATGGAATCAATTTTCGAAATAAAACTCAGTCGGTAAAATACCGAAAACCATTACAAAGGAACTCACGCAGCGGATAAAAGAAATAAAGTCAAACATGCACAATCCATCAACACTACTCCTCATATGAACGAAGTATTAGAGTCAAGTAACCACATATCACGAAATCAAAATTCATAAAAGAATTCCGTCGCTTAACAAATAATCATAAAAATAGCTCGTGTCACACGAGGCACAACACAAAGAAGGGAGACTTACAGCCACAGGTCGCACGAAGATGATGATCGCCCACGATACTAATCACGACCAACAAACTCAGACGACGCGTCGCGACACGACTTAGTCAGACATAATCCGACAAGACAAAACTCAATAGACACCACTGACCCGACAGCCTAGGTTTCCATAACCTAAGCTCTGATACCATAAATGTAACACCCCCAGATCAAACCGGGAATATTACACGCCGCAGACCCTCTCCGTGAGGATCCACCAGGCTAGACATCAAAACAACACATTACATTACATACCGACGAATCAAAATAACGGAACAATAGACCGATTTGGTCTTTCGTCACTGACTTGAAAATCAAAATACATAAACTCATCCAGACTCATACCCACACAAGGGTAAAATACTTGCAACAACGAACAATAAGACAGCGGAAAAGACAATACAATGGACTCCGACTAACTGAACCCAAAACTGGCCTTCGTGTGATTAGTATCATTCGTCTTTCATCATCCCTCGTGCCGATCCTGTGTCTTGCTCCCGAAAACCTGCATGTACCTGGACACAATACAGATATCCACCCCCGACATTTCTGGGGTTAGCAAAACTCCACTGTTTCGCTAGTGCAAGTATAAAGTGCAAATACGAGCCATACACAACACATTCCGAGAATATAACGAAAGACTTCCCGAGATATATTTAGTTAAAAAATAGTTCAAGTCTTGAAAGCAGAAACGAAGCAAGTAAGCATTTTGAAAACATTGCCAAATCTCAGGAGTTTTGAAAACATCAAAAATTGGAAATGTTCTTAATTCCTCGAAAGCCATTTAGGGTCACAGCCCCAAAGTTCATTTTTCAAAAATACAAATCCGTTTGACAAAACACGGGGTCCACGACCCAACCATTCCGGTCACAAAATACAGGGTCCACGACCCGATCGTCCACTTCAATTCACTTACAAGGACACATTACACATAACACATTATTCTTATGCCATTCTAGCCAAGCACCAAGACTCGATATATAATATCTCTCGACCCCAAGCACAAAGCATTGTGATACTCCGGACAATATCACAATTAACGAAAACATCAACGTCATCCTCAAGATGAAAACCACAACTGGTAACCCGCGGCCGTACCCTTTAGTATCGACCCCCAGACATCCCGTCGGACACTCCGGGTGGGAAACCACTTCCGCGGCCGTACCCCTTAGTATCGACCCCCAGACATCCCGTCGGACACTCCGGGTGGAAGTTCATCCACACACGCACCCAAGTCCACTTCCGTGGCCGTACCCCTTAGTATCGACCCCCAGACATCCCGTCGGACACTCCGGGTGGAAGGAACAACACACACACACGTTCCAAAATCACATTTGCAAACCACAAGCCTCGAAGGTCAATCACAGTATATATAGTCGAGGTACCTTACTAGAATGGCCAGTTCATCCAACATATACTCACGACCAAGTAATGATACGATTCACAAGGACGCGCAAGATTTCAACAGCACCGAACGACACAACTAATATCACACAAACTCACATATTTATCCATAAACACGTGACTCCAAGCACATAATTTCACAAGAGAGTTACACTGTACATTTACCGACGCCATAATCATACATAATGACGTCACATGAAAGTAAGGCGATCCTATACTCGTCACTAACACACATATCCAACTAAACATATTAATTCCCGACACACACGGTTCACCTTTACGAAAAGCATGATGGTAAATATACCGATTCTTTTGAAAAATGGTTATAAATATTTATTTAGCACATATCGACGATTAACAACCATAATATCCACAAAACACGTAATGTATGGGCAAGATACTTGCCTCGAAACCACGATCGCAACAAGACTACGGATGAAATACGGTCGAATAGCCCCGAACCCCCGAACAATATCAAGAACGCAATAGCACCACGAGTACTACGAGAATAACACCACACGAATCATCAATCACCAAACGGGATTCAACATCGGAAATCCTCGAGCACCTATAATCCTCCGGAAGGAACAACAAAAGATGATTACGACAAGAATCAAGGCAAAAACGACGGAAATCCCAACAAACTATCGAAAGGAACTCATTGGGACATTTAATCGAACACTAAATGTTCAATAATTCCCAAGAACACTCGAATCGTCGATCGAGTTAAACAAACTTGATATATGGATATACAACCCATAGAACATGATTAATAACATCATACTACACCAATCGATGTATCAAAATCGGATTAGAAACGAAATCAAGAACAATTCTCCGAAAAGTCAACTTGAAGGAAAATCAAGAAATATACCTTGATTCGACGAAATACACGGATTAGATGTTGATATAATCAACAAGGATCTTCCAAAATGCCTTGGAAATGATTAGAATCGGCCAAGAACTCCATTTCCCGTCGCACCCGTCGCCAATCACGAAAGAAGGAAAAAAATCGGGTAGGAAATGAAATCGCCGAGCCGTGCTATATATAGCCGGCAGAGTTACTGGCCAGAATCGGCAGCCTTACGGCCGTAACTCGACACCTTACGGCCGTACTCGGCAGCCTTACGGCCGTAACGCATTCGTCAAAAATCGCCTAAAGACCAAATGGACACTTACTACCGTAACTCGCACACCTTACGGCCAGAATCGCCGTCACAAAATCCGCCCGGGCCATGCGGCCATACCCGATCACGCTTACGGCCGTAACTCGGACACCTTACGGCCAGAATCGCACCTTACGGCCGTAACTCGCCAAAGCAGCCCTCGCCCGCCGTGACTCGGCGTGGCCACTCCGACGGCCCGGACGACCCCGAAACCCGAACCTGAGTAAAAATCGAAGATACGGTTACGAAGTACTCGCAAAGACGAATCCAAGCACTAAGAGAACACACGATTCCGACCATCCGAAGTGTTGGAATTCGACAACGGAAATAATTACCCCAAACTTTGGGAAATTACAAAAATGGCCCAAAACGTCCGAAAATCACGATACGTGATCGAAACACCGAACCAAAGCTCGCAACATGAATAATAACATTAAATGAACTTGCGAGAAACTCAAAACAACAGTTTCGGACTAGATTCGCAAGAATCGAGCTCAAGTGCAGAAAAGTCGCTAAAAAGCACGGAACTCAACAAAACAACACCGAAACGAACTCGGATGACAAAAAGTGAAGAATTAATCATTCTCGAAATGACGAAATGGTCATGAGCGAGTCGTCAAAACGGACTTCCGCCGAAAAAAAGAAAATTACCGAAATTCGAAATTGCGGATATTACAATGTTGACGCTCTGTAAATGCTTGGAGATGTTGTTGATATTGTTATTAAGTTTTCGTGCCTTGTTTAGGCCACGATCATATTGTTTAGACCTTTCGGAAGTGTTCTGGGCCAGAGGAATAGCGCACGCTAGGCCTAGGCTAACGCACGCTAATTCAGCTTGATTAGCGCACGCTAGCTTTGAACCGTAGCGCGCGCTAAGGGACCAGTCAGGTCAGAACCAGTAACTCAGACTGCTCTCTGGACTGGCGGAGTAACGCACGCTAGGAGTTCATTAGCGCGCGCTATTCGTGGTTAGTAGCGCACGCTAACATCCGTCCGTAGCGCACGCTAATGGCCGGGTCGGCAGAGGCAGTGAGGTTGTCAGGTTTCTGGACTATCAGGTAGCGCACGCTATGCTTCGGCTAGCGCACGCTAAAACTGTTACGTAGCGCACGCTAAAGCATAATGGTAGCGCACGCTAATGTTTTGGTCAGTAGAAGCAGTGGAGTTTCAGACTTTCTGGACTAGCAGGTAGCGCACGCTAGGTAGCGGCTAGCGTACGCTATATGTGTTGTGTAACGCACGCTAGTGCTCAGTATTAACGCACGCTAGCGGACCGAGGCAGTAAGCTGAGATTTTGGCAGGGCAGCAGTTAGGGCACGCAAAGGATGTTTCGTAGCGCGCGCTAATATCTTATGGCAGTAGCCACTGGACTACCCGGTAACTTCGCTAGCGCACGCTAATGAAGGAGACGTAGCGTGCGCTAGACTAGGCAGATATAAATATGACAGTTGACTTCCATTTCGTCTTTTCTCACCTACTTCACTCCTTTTCGATGGAAATCGCTCGGGAGAGACGATCTTGGGCGATTGGAAGCAATCTTCCTTCCAACAACAACATATTTGGTTGGAGAACAAGGATTTCTCAACATCTAATTCCTCCTAGCGTCCGAATCAAGGTAAAAATCCTTAGAACCCTACATTCTGGGAATCTTGGGGTTTTTCGTAGATTCGTCCGATTTATCCGTTTGGAAGCTTGAGAACCTTGAGATTATGATGTATCTATACCGTACGCATGCTTTTCCTACGATTTTATAGTTTGGATTGTGCCGTTTTCGGACTTGTGAGATTTTGGACGACTTTCCAACCTCTAGTTGATTATCCGTGTATCTTTATGAATCGTAGATGGGTTTCGGGAGTTCCTTCGTGTAGTTTGAATATGGATGATTGATTATCATATTCCTTGCGAATCGTTTAGGTGCCGGAAGCGCGTTCTTGGACCTACCGAACTCATACCCTTCCTCCGTTCGATTTCTCGATGTCTCAAAGGCAAGTATACATTTATGATTGTACGTTCTCGACTTTGAAAGTAAGAGGTATTGATGGTATGATATGAACGAACCGTTTTTACGGCATTCATAGATATATTGATGGCATATTATGAACGAACCGTTTTTACGGCATTCATATATGTATTGTTGGCATGTAATGAACGAACCGTTTTGACGGCATTCCTACATGTAACGGCATATGATATGAACGAACCGTTTCTATGGCATTCACATACGTCATGAGATTTTAGTTATTCCGGAATACTAGTCTTGAATTGATGAATTGACGGTTACATTTACTTTATTGTCTAGGAGTATTGTGTTTCATACTTGATATACTTGCACTAGCTATTCGACGGCTAACCCCTTTATGAGGGAAATATGTTTCATGTATTTCAGGTTCCAGGAGATCGGACAGGCAGGTATCGGGTCGGCATGAAGATGGTGGGCAAGTGTGATACTGTGTTTTTCTTCCAATTATGTTTTGAGTTTTCCATTCAGTGTTGTTGTACTGGATTGGTTATCGAATACTCGAGTATTGTTTTCCTCTTTCCTTGAAGTTCCGGCTTGTGTTTGCCGAAGTATTGATTTGTGATGTAATGTCTGTGAATACATTGGTTATGTTTTTGAATACCTTTGTATCGTATTTCTTCTCATTGTATGTAGACCTTCTCGGTCAAGTTTTATAGTTCCGCGTATGTTTAGCCTTGTGTGTCCCACGGCGGGGCTCACGGCGCTGTAATATACCCTGAATAACTTGGGGGTGTTACAGAATATGGTATCAGAGCTTAGGTCTATGGATACCTAGGCTGTCGGTATTTTGGGTCGAATGAGTCGTCAATTTTCCACAGTATCACTACTCTGCCATCATCACAGTGCGACCGGTACTTGTAAGACCTCTTACTCTTCTGATGTTTCCTTATTCATTATGCTTCTTCTATGGATGTTCTTGAGAATCGATCACCTTAATGACGTGTGTTTGAATTGTGCTTACGTACCTTGTGTGTTCTTCAGTATGTCAGCTGGTAGGGGCCGTGGCCGTGGTCGTGGCCGTGGACGAGGAAGAGGTCGTGGCGCAGCCGTTTCCATCAGTTCAGTTGCGGGGTCGACCAACCCCAGTTTGTCGAACTCGGTGCATCCTGACACCGAGAGTCAGCACGACCAGTCAGACGATCAGGGGAACAACGCGGACGCTGGAGTGGCGAATGCACTTCAACAATTGGCTACTCAGATGACTATTTTGGCCCAAACTGTTCAGCTGAATAACCCGAACCCAAACACGGATGCCTTGCTTCAGAATGTAATCCGTATGCACCCTCCACAGTTTGGCGGTGCCATAGACCCGTTAGGCTGGGAAGACTGGCTAGCGGAATTAGAAAAGATTTTCGAAGCGGTTGATTGCCCCGAGGTGAGGAAAGTACCCATTGCTCAGTATTTCCTCACTAAGGAGGCCGCTACTTGGTGGAAGGTCATCAAGCCACAGGATCGTATTGCCTCGTGGGATGAATTTAAGGAGCTCTTGGAGGCTGAGTTTTGCCCTTGGCCGGTACGAGAGAGCCGAATCCGAGCCTTCTTCGAGGGTAAACCACAGGATATTCCCGTTTCGCAGGCGATCGTGGAGTACAACCAACAATTGATCCATGTGAAGGATCAAGTACGTAACGAGCGTGATAAGATCCGTTATTTTGATATGCGGATGAATTTGGACTTACGACGGTACATGGCCGGATTTTCTTGTACCACGCTGAAAGAGTATCAGGACAGAGCTTTAGCCCATGATATGTTGAGCCCCGACAACGATACCGTTGAAGAACCGAAGAAACAGAAAATCGCGGGAAATTTTTCTGGATCTAAAGGTGGCAACTTTCAGAAGTCTCAGACGACTAACCGTTTTGCCGGACAGTCGTCGCATTCTAATAAAGGGAAGAGGGGTTACCGTCCCACTCCAGGTACCTCAAATCGCACGGTGACTTGCTATAATTGTGGCCGCCCAGGCCACTTAAATTCGGAATGCTACTTTCCACCATTAAAGTGTCACACGTGTGGACAGATGGGGCATAGAGCGGTTTATTGCTCCGAGCCGAACCAGACTTTGGATACTCTAAGCCGCCCCAACACCACTTGATCAAGGTATTAATCAGCGGCAATCTTTTGGTCAACCTCAGCAGAATTTCGGCAGGGGCCGGGGACGGGGCCAGAATGCTGGAGGGGGGAACTCTAGCGTCGGTTCGGTACAACCACGGGTTTATGAGATGCGCCGAGCAGACGAACCCGATGCGGCGGTGGCTTCAGGTACCATTCATATTCTATCTCATCCAGTCCGTGTACTTTTTGATTCGGGTGCTACACATTCTTTTATTTCTTTGGAGTGTGTACGCCGTTTGAATATAACTTGTTTGACTGCTTGCGATCCCTTCATCGTGAAACTGCCTAGCGGGGATAGAATTGTGGGGAACCGGGAGATTAGAGATTTTCCGGTGATTATATCCGGTATGGAATGGTTATCGAATCTGATTGTAGTTGATATGGAAGGCGAGGATGTAATCCTCGGTGAGGATTGGCTTGATAGTCATCAAGCGATTATGAATTACTGTACCAAGGTTATCACCATGATGACTGAAGACGGGTCTGAGTACTCATTTGTGGGGCGTAAGTCGGGACTACCCAAGTTACTTATCAGTGCCATGAAGGCCGTAAAACTTTTGAATAAAGGTTGTGCGGGCTATTGGTGTTATGCCTTGAAAATGGATGGAAACGAAGTCGATCTCTCTTCGATTCCGGTTGTTAATGAGTATCCTGATGTTTTTCCGGATGACCTCCCGGGATTACCGCCAGATCGAGAAATAGAGTTTACCGTGAACTTAGAGCCAGATGCGGCTCCGATTTCTAAAGCACCTTACCGGATGGCACCTTCCGAAATGCAAGAATTGAAGAATCAGTTGGGAGAACTTCTGGAAAGAGGGTACATCAGACCGAGCGCTTCGCCTTGGGGCGCGCCTGTTCTTTTCGTGAGGAAGAAGGATGGTTCACTACGTTTGTGCATCGACTACCGTGAGCTGAACAAAGTAACCATCAAAAACAAATATCCTTTGCCTCGTATAGACGATTTATTTGACCAATTGCAAGGGGCTACGGTTTTCTCGAAGATTTATTTAAGATCCGGATATTATCAACACAGGGTGAGGGAGTCCGACGTTCCGAAGACGGCATTTCGGACGAGATACGGGCATTATGAATTTGTAGTTATGCCTTTTGGGTTGACTAATGCACCGGCAGTATTCATGCAGTTAATGAATAAGATATTCATCGAGTACCTCGACAGGTGTGTAGTCGTCTTTATTGATGACATCTTGATATATTCTCGAGATAAGGAGGAACATGCCCGACACTTGCGTTTGGTTTTAGATATTTTGAGAACCGAGCATCTCTATGCAAAATTCTCGAAATGCGAATTTTGGTTGGAAGAATTTATGTTTCTCGGCCATGTGATCTCGACCGAAGGGGTTCGTGTAGACCCGCAGAAGATTGAGGCAGTGCTAGATTGGGCACCGCCTAAAAATGTTAAAGAAGTTCGTAGCTTTTTGGGCCTTGCTGGATATTACCGTTGGTTTGTCGAGGGGTTCTCGAAACTCGCTCGGCCGCTTACGAAATTACTCCAGATGACCGAAAAGTTCGTTTGGACGGATGAAAGACAACAGAGCTTCGATGAACTGTAGAGGCGTTTGACTTCAGCACCGATTTTAACCTTGCCACATGGTAGTGAGGGCTTTGCAGTTTATAGTGATGCTTCGGGTCAAGGTTTGGGCTGTGTACTTATGCAGTATGATAAGACGATAGCTTTTGCGTCACGACAATTAAAGCCCTATGATATGAATTATCCTACTCACGATTTGGAATTAGCCGCAATTGTCTTCGCACTCAAGATTTGGCGGCATTATTTGTATGGTTCACCGTGCCGGATTTATACCGATCACAAGAGTCTGAAGTATATTTTCAGTCAGAAGGAGCTGAATATGAGACAGCGACGTTGGTTAGAGTTGATAAAGGATTATGATTTGGAAATTCTTTACCGCCCCGGGAAAGCCAATGTCGTTGCGGATGCTTTGAGCCGCAAATCGGCATCTCTTCAAATGCTCGAGGTTCTTACGTCCCAGATGAAAATTTGTCGGGATTTAATTGAGCAAGGGATAGAAGTTTGGCTTCAACGAGTACAGGGACAGTTGTGTACTCTCGAAATTACTTCGTCCTTAGTTGATGACATTAAAGGGAAGCAGTGGAGTGACCCGATGATTTCTCAACTGAAGGAAGATGTAATTAAAGAAAAAGCTCCTGGCTTTATGGTACACGAGGATAGTATTCTGAGATTTCAGGGCAGGCTTTGTGTCCCGAACGATTTAGAGTTGAGGCAGAGAATTCTCCGAGAAGCTCATGCTACGCCTTACTCAATCCACCCCGGGACGAGTAAGATGTACAAAGATTTGAAGCGTAATTTTTGGTGGAATAATATGAAGAAGAATGTTACGGAGTTTGTACTACGATGCTTGACGTGTCAACAAGTCAAGATCGAACATCAACGACCAGCGGGGTTGTTGAAACCGCTTACCATTCCCGAGTGGAAGTGGGAAGACATCTCTATGGATTTCATCACTGGCATGCCGAGGACTCGAGCCGGAATGAATATGATTTGGGTAATTGTCGATCGGTTGACCAAGTCAGCACACTTCTTGGGTATTAAGGATACTTGGGGACCAGATAGACTGGCTCGAACCTTTATTGCTGAGATCGTGAGGTTACACGGAACCCCCAAGACCATTGTTTCTGATCGAGACGGCCGTTTCGTATCGCATTTTTGGCAGGCCGTTCATCAGGCTTTGGGTATGGAGTTGAGATTGAGCACTTCTTTTCATTTTTCAGTCGGACGGTCAGACAGAGAGGACGATTCAGACGTTGGAAGATATGTTACGAGCTTGTGCCTTAGATTGGAGTAATGATTGGGAGCTTCATTTGCCATTGATCGAGTTTGCTTACAATAATAGTTGGCACGCGTCAATCAAAATGGCACCCTTCGAGGCACTTTATGGTAGGCGATGTAGGTCGCCATTATGTTGGGACGAGGCTTCTGAGCCAGTTGGGACGGAGCCGGATATGTTGATGGAGACTAAGGAAAAGATTTCTATTATCCGGGACCGATTGCTGGCTGCCCAGAGTCGTCAGAAATCTTATGCTGATACTCGTCGTCGACCCTTAGAGTTCGAAGTGGGGGATCATGTCTTACTCAAGGTGTCGCCGACCCGTGGAGTTTTCCGCTTTGGGAAAAAGGGGAAACTTAGTCCGAGGTATATCGGACCTTTCGAGATTTTGGACAGAGTTGGAGATTTAGCTTATCGATTGGCGTTGCCTCCAGCTTTGAGTCACGTCCATAGTGTTTTTCATGTGTCTCAGTTAAGGAAGTACGTACCAGATCCGAGCCACATCATCGACTACAGTGAGATTGACGTAGCCGAGGATATTACCTTTCCGGAGAGACCCGTGAAGATCCTTGAGCGTCGCGAGAAACAACTTCGGCATAAGACCATTCTACTGGTTAAAGTGCAATGGTCGAGGCATGGAGTCGAGGAGGCAACTTGGGAGACGGAAGAGAACATGCGGGTGGAATACCCCGAACTATTTATTTCTTAAGTTTCGGGACGAAACTTCTTTTTAGAGGGGGAGAATGTAATATCCGTACTTTTACTGACTGTTTGACCTTGCCGTTTCTCTTATGTTGACGCTCAGTAAATGCTTGGAGATGTTGTTGATATTGTTATTAAGTTTTCGTGCCTTGTTTAGGCCACGATCATATTGTTTAGACCTTTCGGAAGTGTTCTGGGTCAGAGGAATAGCGCACACTAGGCCTAGGCTAACGCACGCTAATTCAGCTTGATTAGCGCACGCTAGCTTTGAACCGTAGCGCTAAGGGACCCAGTCGTAACCAAGAATCAGATCGCTTCGGATCGGCGGATTAACGCACGCTAGGAGTTCGTTAGCGCGCGCTATTCGTGGTTAGTAGCGCACGCTAACATCCGTACGCAGCGCACGCTAATGGCCGGGTCGGCAGAGGCAGTGAGGTTGTCAGGTTTCTGGACTATCAGGTAGCGCACGCTATGCTTCGGCTAGCGCACGCTAAAACTGTTACGTAGCGCACGCTAAGGCATAATGGTAGCGCACGCTAATGTTTTGGCCGAGAAGCGTGGAGTTTCGACTTTCTCGGACTAGCGTGTAGCGCACGCTAGGTAGCGGCTAGCGTACGCTATATGTGTTGTGTAACGCACGCTAGTGCTCGATAACGCACGCCAGCGGACCGAGGCGATGGTCGAGATTTTGGCAGGGCAGCAGTTAGCGCACGCAAAGGATGTTTCGTAGCGCGCGCTAACATCTTATGGCAGTAGCCACTGGACTACCCGATAACTTCGCTAGCGCACGCTAATGAAGGAGGCGTAGCGTGCGCTAGACTAGGCAGATATAAATATGACAGTTGACTTCCACTTCGTCATTTCTCACCTACTTCACTCCTTTTCGATAGAAATCGCTCGGGAGAGACGATCTTGGGCGATTGGAAGCAATCTTCCTTCCAACAACAACATATTTGGTTGGAGAACAAGGATTTCTCAACATCTAATTCCTCCTAGCGTCCGAATCAAGGTAAAAATCCTTAGAACCCTACTTTTTGGGAATCTTGGGGTTTTTCGTAGATTCGTCCGATTTATCCGTTTGGAAGCTTGAGAACCTTGAGATTATGATGTATCTATACCGTACGCATGCTTTTCCTATGATTTTATAGTTTGGATTGTGCCGTTTTCGGACTTGTGAGATTTTGGACGACTTTCCAACCTCTAGTTGATTATCCGTGTATCTTTATGAATCGTAGACGGGTTTCGGGAGTTCCTTCGTGTAGTTTGAATATGGATGATTGATTATCATATTCCTTGCGAATCGTTTAGGTGCCGGAAGCGCGTTCTTGGACCTACCGAACTCATACCCTTCCTCCGTTCGATTTCTCGATGTCTCAAAGGCAAGTATACATTTATGATTGTACGTTCTCGACTTTGAAAGTAAGAGGTATTGATGGTATGATATGAACGAACCGTTTTTACGGCATTCATAGATATATTGATGGCATATTATGAACGAACCGTTTTTACGGCATTCATATATGTATTGTTGGCATGTAATGAACGAACCATTTTGACGGCATTCCTACATGTAACGGCGTATGATATGAACGAACCGTTTCTACGGCATTCACATACGTCATGAGATTTTAGTTATTCTGGAATACTAGTCTTGAATTGATGAATTGACGGTTACATTTACTTTATTGTCGAGGAGTATTGTGTTTCATACTTGATATACTTGCACTAGCTATTCGACGGCTAACCCCTTTATGAGGGAAATACGTTTCATGTATTTCAGGTTCCAGGAGATCGGACAGGCAGGTATCGGGTCGGCATGAAGATGGTGGGCAAGTGTGATACTGTGTTTTTCTTCCAATTATGTTTTGAGTTTTCCATTCAGTGTTGTTGTACTGGATTGGTTATCGAATACTCGAGTATTGTTTTCCTCTTTCCTTGAAGTTCCGGCTTGTGTTTGCCGAAGTATTGATTTGTGATGTAATGTCTGTGAATACATTGGTTATGTTTTTGAATACCTTTGTATCATCTTTCTTCTCATTGTATGTAGACCTTCTCGGTCAAGTTTTATAGTTCCGCGTATGTTTAGCCTTGTGTGTCCCACGGCGGGGCTCACGGCGCTGTAATATACCCTGAATAACTTGGGGGTGTTACAGAAATTAAGCTGAGTTCCCATGGCACGATGAACTGATATCCAAAAATGTGACACGAATTGCCCGTCATGATCAGAAACGATACTCTTAGGAGTACAGTGCTGTCTCACTATCTCTTTGATGAAGAACTGGGTAAGTCTCTCGGGACCCCATGTATCCTTAATCTCAAGGAAATGAGAGAACTTAGTTAAGCGGTCCACAACTACCCAAATTGTATTCATGCCACGACGACTCGTTGGCAAACTCGTGATGAAGTCCATAGAAATATCTTCCCACTTCCACTCTGGAATAGGGAGAGGTTTCAGCATACCCGCCGGTCGCTGATGTTCTATCTTGACTTGCTGACAGGTTAAACATCTCGAAACAAATTATGTGACTTCTCGCTTCATATTACTCCACCAGTAATTTTGTTTCAAGTCTTTGTACATCTTGCTAGACCCCGGATGAATGGAATAAGGGGTAGCATGAGCTTCTCTCAAAATTGAGTTTTTCAACTCATCATTCGCCGGTACGCATAACCGATTCTTAAATCGCAAAAGTCCATCCTCGTGGACCACAAATCCAGGGGCTTTTCCCTGAGCCACATCCTCTCAGATGCGCAACAAAAATGAGTCTGAACCCTTTTTCACTCTGATTGCCTCCTCAAGTGGCGATGAGATCTCTAACATGCAAAGCTGCCCTTGCACTCGCTGTAACCAGACCTCGATCTCAGGTATAAGGAATTCCTGCTGAAGCTCCTTCTGATCTGTTAAACGAAAAAGCATTTGCTCCTGAACGGACTTACGACTCAAGGCGTCGGCGACCACGCTCGCCTTGCCCGGGTGGTATAGGATTTCAATATCATAATCTTTGATTAGTTCCAACCAACGCCTCTGTCGCATATTTAACTCCTTCTGAGTAAATATATACTTCAAACTCTTATGGTCGGTGAAAATCTGATAGGTGACTCCATAAAGATAATGACGCCAAATCTTCAACACGAATACCAGGGCCGCTAGCTCTAGGTCGTGGGTCGGATAGTTGACCTCGTAAGGTCTCATTTTCCATGAAGCATAGGCAATAACCTTCCTATTCTGCATTAGTACACATCCGAGACCATGTCCGGATGCATCACAATAAACCATGAATCCTTTCGTCCCTTGCAGTAAGGAAAGGATAGGTGCTGAAATTAAACGACTCTTGAGTTCATCAAAACTCTGCTGACACGCGTCGGACCACATGTATTTCTTATCCTTTCGCAAAAGGTTCATCATTAGTTGAGCGATTTTAGAAAATCCTTCCACAAATCGCCGGTAATATCCTGCTAATCCTATAAAGCTTCGGATTTCCTTAATATTCTTCAAAGGTTGCCAATCTCGGATCACCTCCGTCTTCTGAGGGTCGACACGTACTCTGTCTAATGAAATCACATGTCCGAGAAACATCACTTCGGACATCCAAAACTCACATTTGGAAAACTTCCCATATAGTTGCTCTCGTCTCAACACTTCGAGAACCTGATAAAGGTGAAATTCGTGCTCCTTTCGGTCATGGGAATAAATAAAAATGTCATCAATGAAGACAACCACGAACTGATCCAAATAGTTGATGAAAACCCGATTTATTAACTCCATGAACACCGCAGGTGCATTAGTTAACCCAAACGGCATTACCATAAACTCATAATGATCATAGCGTGTTCGAAACGCCGTTCTAGCAATATCTGACTCTCGAATTCGCAACTGATGATATCCAGATCTTAAGTCAATCTTGGAAAATACTGAAGCTCCCTGAAGTTGATCTAAGAGATTATCAATACGGGGTAGAGGATATTTATTCTTAATCGTCACCATGTTCAACTCTTGATAATCAATGCACAAGCGAAAAGAACCGTCCTTCTTCTTGACAAATAACACAGGTGCTCCCCACGGGTATGTACTCGGTCGGATATAACCTTTCCCGGACAATTCCTCTAGTTGATTCTTCAACTCCTGCATTTCGGTCGGGGCCATCCGATACGGTGCCTTCGATATTGGAGACGTACCAAGATCCAACTCAATCGTGAATTCCACATCTCTCGGTGGAGGCAAACCAGGTAACTCATCTGGAAATACATCGGCAAATTCTCTCACTACCAGAATATCCGCCAACATTATTGATGATTTCTCGGTCTTGGTCATATAGCCCCAATAACCGACGCACCCCTAATTGAGTAATCTTACTGCTTTCATCATATTAATGACTCTACCAGAACAGCTGGGATTACCTCCCTAGAATACACATTCGACTCCATCAGCTGAAATGATAGTGACCATACGCTTGCGGACACTAATGATGGCATCGTGACGATCCATCCAATCAATACCCAAGATAACGTCGTCTCTCGGTAAATATACCACGATCAGGTTCGCCAACCAAACACGTCCATTAAGCTGAATCGGACAATTCTTAATCTCATGATTTTTGATAATTCTTCTACCATCAGGTAGACTAATGATATAAGGTTCACAACTAGTAGCACTATCCAGATGAAGTCTACTCAAGCATGACCCGGAAATGAATGAATGCGATGCACCAGTATCAAAAAGGGTACACACAGGTTGAGATAGAATTTCGAGTGTACCTGAGATCATCCGGGCCTCCGGATCGTCGGTCTTCTTCATCCCATAAATTCGGGTCTTGCCGGCCCCCGAACTGGACGCTCCCATTTGATAGCTTTTGGCTACGCCTTTGTTTGCTCCCATCATTTTAAACGACGTGGACTGAGTGGCCTGATTATGAATAGCTAACTAGTTCGGGGCCTGAGATGACGCCGGAGTAGGTTTGGAGTCTCTTCGGCAAAAATGGGCTTTATGCCCAGCGATCCCACAGTTATTGCACGTGATAGTCTGTCTCGGACATTTAGTGCTGAAATCTGTTCTCCACAGTTGAAACAGGTGATGGCCGAACTGGCCGCTTGAGACTTAGATTCCGCGGGTTTTGGCACCATAGGAGGTCTTTTAGAAAAAGTAGAGCCCATACGAGGCTTCTTAAAGGTTGCCTGACTGCCTTCAGACTGATTACGATTCTTAGATTTCTTGCTAGCAGATGAAGGTTGTTGCTTAGCAATCTCCTTAGCAGTAAGCTCATAAGTAAGAGCTTTCTCGATGAATTTGGCCAGGGTGGTGCAATTGTGATTAAACAAGTGCATCCGCATATGAGGTTTCAACCTCTTGCTGAAATACTTGATCTTGTCCGCCTCAGAGTGAATAATAGATGAGGCGAAAGAAAGTAGCTCCTAAAATTTCTCGGCGATGGCGAGAACATCATCGTCCGCTGAGGGGTCGAGAATGAGTAATTATGATAACTTGGCCTCCCTGAGTGGGGCCGGATAATACCTCTCCATCATGAGAGTCTTGAATTGATCCCAAGTATAAGATCCGTCGGTGGGCTTCAACGATAACCACCATGAATGAGCGCTCTTACCCAGATAGTAAGCCGCAACTGAAACTTTGTGCCCTTCGGGACACTCTACCATAGCAAACAACTTCTCGAAATGCTCAATCTAGTGAACAATATCCGCCGGCTCAGACAAGCCCTCAAAAGTAGGTGGTCTTTGGCGAGAGATGTCGCTGATAAAACTGCTCACACTCCTCTCTTGACCCTGAGGTGGCGGCGGAGGAGCCTGCTGATTCTGAGTGGCTGAATTATGCATCGTCTCCATGAGGCGTGCCATCTGAGTCATCTGGGCCATCATGCCCTGCATAAATGCGAGTGGATCAACCCGAACACCTTTTGATTGAGCTGTGTCCTGGGTACGACTCCCTGACAGTGAATGATCATTTCTGGGTGAATGAGTGACAGCGTCGCTGCTCGATGAATTTGCATTATTCCTTGCATTCGTGCATGTATTCACACGAGCTCTCGGGATCCGGACTGCACCGCGGCCTCTTCCCCGCGTCCTCTGCCAGCTTTCTCCATACTGAAGTAGGAAAGTTAAATGATGGTTATAGATCTCACATGAATACCGCAATATGATTACGTCATGAAATGATAATAATGAGCGTATGCGCTCTAATACAATGATTACATGGATGATCAATTGAGGTGACATGATTATCTGATGAAATTCTTGAAATGATTATATTGAACAGTTAACAAGATTAATGATACGATCCGTAAGATCAACAACTGAGCAATGAAATGAACTGAGTGATTAATGAGTTAACATGATCGACATGATCAAAAATGAAAATGATGATTGAGGATTGTTGACTGTTGAATGATGAATGAGTGATTCTTATTGCCAGAAATTATACCATGGCGTCAGAAATCTTACTGTTATTTGGTATGAGGGGCTCGGCTCTTGCACAAGTCACATGTGACGCGAAAGTCCAATGATACTAGTCTGATGAACGATGATTTCAAATGAGACATGACTCGGAAGGTGGTATTCAAAACCATGCTCCGATACCAACTCTGTAACACCCCAAACTAGGCGACTATTACAGTGCCGTGGACCCCCGGCTGGGACCCACTAGGCGAATGAAAATTAATGACTTAAATAATATAATTGCAGTACCAAACCACATTATATCATCAATTACTCTGATGAGGAGTTTCAAGTACAACACACCCAAGATAATACAGAATACATGTATATTTTATATGAAGATAAAATATACAACACTGAATGAAAATGAGTATCCAAACGGAAATCTGCAGCGGAAATAAAATGAAGAAAACATGAATAAATGAAAGGACTGGGACCCCCTACTAGTATCACTGGGACTCCTCGACGTCAATGTTTCTTCCCGTGCTTTAGCCTTGCCATGACCTGAAAACAACATCCCCCAACGGGGTCAGTTACACAGAACAACAATCCTCAAGGGTTGAACAATATACAACAATCACATATCCTAGTTATTTAATCCAGCTGAAGAGGGGCATCATAGTACACCTGTAATGGTATGTGCAAGTGCACAAGACGAGTGTCCGGACACACCCACCCTTGTGCCTAATTAGTCTCACGGAGGTACGTTACCGTGTGCACAGTCCATTGTGTCGGTGAACCCGATCACATGACTATCAAGTGCCCGACTAAAAATTCCACACATCCCCACCCGGCTGCGCAATATGAACCCAGAAAGCCACAAGAACAAAAGTGACCAATGGACATTAATGAATAATAATCCTACAAGGGTCAAGAATGACTCACCGAGATGAAATAATAATGAAATGAATGGTAGCTCATTGAAATAATTGGAACCATCGTTCCTCGTGAATTGAATGATTAATTGATAATTACAAGTCTCGACATGAATGATATATTATGAGTGAATTACATGTATGAATGAACAACAACATAAGGAATGAATATCCCTTTAACCGAGTAAGAATTAACTTACACAACACTGGTGAAGAATGTCCTTCCCCGAACAAACATCCAAAAAATGAGATGTCGGTCGCTCGAACAACCTTGAATAACACAATTACCCACAATCCGTTCAATATACGTATCAAGCATGATTATAACACTCAAAACGTCGATAGGAATAATGCAAGTTCATTGGGGAATTATAACAAACACATTGTAACCAATCTTGGAGTGTTTACAACCAATCCTCAAATATCGATACCAAACCTCCAAAGAGTGATTCAATCCAACAAAGCATCTCCAACACAATCAATAATCCAATATAAATTCCAAAATCAAGATTTCAACAACATCTAATCGAAAACCCGCAAATCCAAATCAATATTCAAAGCGTTCTTGAATAATTCCAATTAATCCGATGATAATCCTTAACAATTCATAATCACAAGTATATCACTTCATATATCATGATTATCACGTCTAAAACATCATATCCCAACTCAAACTCGAAATCCAAGATGTTGAAGAATTTACCTTTTGAAGATCCAAACACTTCGATCCGGTGAAATCGTGTTAAATCGACTATCCAAGCTTCCAAATGAATGAAGATGATGAAATCCGAACACACAAGTGTTTGATGATGAAAAATCTCTCCCTCAAACTCTCACTCTCAGAACCAAGATGAAGAAGTGGTGAAATGAGCATAAAAATCACGTCCAAGTCTTTATATATAGCTCCGAGTTATGTCCGTAACTCACCTCTCTTATGGCCGTAACCTTCCAAGGTCAACGGCCTTACGGTCGTAACAAAACCCTCCTTACAGGCGTAACTTAGCTTTGTCAAAAAAACATCATGTCTAAACTTCTTGGCTTACGGCTGTAACAAGACCTTATTTACGGCCGTAACTTACATCTTTACGGCGGTATCCTGAAGATCTTATGGCCGTAAGTTGGCCTCATCCAAGACATCTATAAACTAATGAATGCATGATACGGCCGTAGCCTGCCTATCCTTACGGCCGTATCTCACCTTCGGACAAAACATTCTTAAACCAATGAATGCATGTTACGGCCGTAATGCATGATCAGTTACGGTTGTAACTCACTGCTGGAAGTGACAAAAATCCGACAACTCCATCTTTTCGTTACGAAATGTGAATGATCCGACATACAATACTTGTATGAATGTAATTAAGTCCCATAACATGCGATATGTGATACTTCGAACACAAGACTACCCATCACGATGGTTATGATAATACTCTCGTCTCGATACTCAAACAGAGATGAATGATGATCGGTAATTGATACACAGCTAAAAATACGCCACCGATGAATACAATGAATGAACCTGAATGATGAATGATTATTAATGAGTGAAAATTACTGAGTGATAATTACTGAATGATAATGAATGAATTACAACTGGGTATTACAATTTAGCACTTGTATAAAAATTGAAAACTCTTGTATGTTGAAGATGGATCGGTCGAAGTTCCCTTTTTGAGTCATATTTATAGGCTTTAAGCTACTCTAGGGATCGTAATGAGGATTAGAGTAAGGACTCCTATTAGAACTCAACCTTCTATATTAGGCCCTTTCTAATAGGTTGAGTCTACTAATATTAATTCAATCCATTGAAGAATTAATATTGCATTTCCTACACAAATCCCAATTTAGGAAATAAGGTTCCTTATTTAAACATATTCTCATTTTTTAAATATTGAATGTCTATTAATTAATTTAAGCTACTGACAGCTTTATTTAATTAATTGCACTCCAAGAGTAGTACCGCTCGAACTTTCTTATTATAACAAAAATTAATCCACCTGCAGGGCTTGGCATAATAATCATTCTCGGCTCCTCAAGGAGACATTATCAATCTACACGAGTCGGGACACGATTTTGAGAAATAATATTAATTATCATGCAAATAATATTATTACCCTAAATACAAAGCATATTGAGTCGATCGATGTGACTCTCACCTATGATGAATCAAATCAATAATTATTGTGAATAGACAATTAAATATTATACAGTTGAATTAAGAAATATTAATTATCCGAGATTTAAGTTCTTCTTATAGTCAGTACAGAAGAATCTATCTCACTGCGATCTAGTTCAATGTATGCAAATACGCTAATGTATACTAATAGTAAAGACCAACTAATCTCAAGCATACACTACAACCTTTCGCATAATCTATCTAATAATAGGTTGGGAGCTATTAAATTATTTGATAAAGCACCGATAATGTGGTCTTCCGTGAGACACCAGCACACCATATTATCAATAATATAAAATAAACAAAATATTTGTATATCCATAATGTGAATTAATATGCAAAATATGTGCTAAAACTTAAATTAATAATCTCATAGATAGTTGCAGGAAAATAAGTTAATACAAGCATAATATATGCTTTGGATTTCGTGGCAACTGAGGGAATTACTAGGTATGTCAATTTTATCTGTATCCTAACCTACCGATCGGGTAAACTCGTATAGGTTCGGGCACCGACCAAACCCGATTATTTATGGTTGTGTAGGAATAAACTATGAGTATTACCTAATTACCCGAACCGATTGCCGACCCATGTACCCTTTTGAATTATATAATTATTTATTATTTTATATTTGACATAGATATCTATTATTTTATATTATATATAATATATTGTATAACGTAAAATAAAATAGTTTAAATATTTATTTTAATTACATTATGTATATATGATATACAAAATATATATTTTATAATCTTAAATATAGCATCTGTGGATACCCATATACCGATTGTGTAACCGATTACCCGATGGACAATACCCGAACCAGAGATGAATCAAATAGGATAGGATATGGGGAGGCATGCCCATATGCTACCCGACATATTGACATCCATAGGGATTACATCCCAGCTTACTATGCCAGGAGCTCCGCAACAAAATGGTGTTGAGCAAAGTAACCAAACTCTCCTAGAGATGATTAGATTTATGATGAGTTACTCTATTTTATCTATTTTATTTTGGGGATACGCCTTAGAAACAGCGGCACACATTCTAAACTTAGTGCCTTCAAAATCAGTTATAAGGGCACCCAAGAACTATGGAGTGGACGAAAGTTCAGTCTAAGACATGTTCGGATTTAGATTTCTCCAAGATACATGCTGAATAAGGATGCTAATAAATTAACACCTCGTACAAAAGTACGAGTGTTTGTAGGATACTCCAAGGGTAAAAAGGGTGACTTGTTCTATGGTCCTCAAGATCAGAAGGTCATTATTAGCACCAATTCCTTATTCTTCGAAGTGGACTATATGATAAGTCACAAGTCCATGAGCGAGATCATTCTATAAGAGTTGGGGGGCGAGATTCTGTCTTTACCAATTATACAAGCACCAACTCATGTTGCACCACATATCGGTATTAATACTTTAACACCAACTCAGGACTTGTTGCATCATAATGGGAAGGTTGTTCGTCAGCCTAATCAATTCATAGGCATGGGAAAGTCTCCAGACTCAGTCCCAAACTAGGATGAATTGGATCCCTTGACCTACATTGAGGCATTCCAAGGTAAGGGTGATGACTCTTGGCAAACAGCGACGGAATCACAAATAAGATCTATGGATTCAACCAAGTGTGGAGATAGTAGAACTACCTGATGGAGTAAAATGCATTGGGAGCAAGTGGGTATACAAGCGAAAGATAGGATCTGATGTGAATGTTGAAACCTTTAAGGCTAGGCTTGTAGTGCAAGGTTACACTCAGAAGGAGGGCATCAATTACAATAAAACTTTTTCATTGGTAGCCATGCGTAAGTCGATCTGGATGCTCTTAGCTACAACTATACATCGTATATAGATGTTTGCCAGATGGATGTCAAGACTACATTCTTGAACACTAGTTTAGATAAATAGATCTATATGTGTCAACCAAAGTGATTCATTGTTGATGGAGAGGAGCACCTAATGTGAAATTCTAAGAGATCCATTTATGGACTCGAGCAATCATTCAGGTATTGGAAAATGCAGGTTGACGAGGTTATCCAGTTATATGGATTCGTTCGGTCCTCCAGAAAGAGTTGTGTGTATAATAAATGCGATAGAAATCTGTTAGTGTTTCTTATTCTATACATATATCATATCTTTTTGAATGGGAACAACGTGGAAGAATTACTGAACGTGCAGGAATGGATGTATGAGAAGTTCAATATGAAGGATTTAGAAGAAGCTAGCCATATCCTTGAGACCAGGATCTTCCGTAATTTCAAGGAAATAATATTGGGGTTATCTTAGACATCCTATATTAATACAGTGCTAAAGCGGTTTTGCATAGAAAATTCCAAGAAAAATTTTCTACCTTACATACATTGAGTTCATCTATCTAAAGATGTTTCCAAAAACACAGAACAAGATAGATGACATGAAGCTGGTGTCAGTAGTAGGAAGCCTGATGTATGTCATGTTTTGCACTAGACCCGATATGTGTCATGTTGTAGGAGTGGTCGCAGATATTAGTCAAACCCAACACAAGGGCACTCGATTCCTGTTGAGCATATACTTAAGTACTTTAAAAGGACTAAAGAGCATATGCTGATTTATTAGTCGAATGATCTATAGCACTTGGGTTATATTGACTCAGTTTATGTGTTTACTCTCGGAGGTGGAGTCATTAGTTGGAGGAATGTGAAGCATAAATACAAAGCGGACTCTAACATGAAAGTCGAGTATGTGGCAGCCTCTGAGGCATCCAACAAGAGGTGGTATGGCACTAGAAATTCATTTTAGACTTGGATGTGGTCCCTAGTTTGCCTAAGGGTATTACACAATATTGTAATAATACCGATGTAGTCACAAACTCCAAGGAATTACGAGCGTATAAGGCAACTAAACATATTAATCACAAGTACCATCTCATACGACACCTGGTGAAGCAAGGATACGTTGTGGTGTCCAATATTGCATCGGAAATAATCTTGTCGATCCTTTCATGAAAGGCTTGCTATCAAATCTTTTGAAGGACATGTGGAAGGTTTATGAGGTTACGATATATGGCATCACTGATTTGAATATATATGGTACATATGATAGACTATATATATATATATATTATAGTACTTTGAGTATAAGTGTAAGATTGTTAGGATTGTATATCAGGGTATTGGCAAGTACGTATTGCAAAAGGAGATGAGCCAAAGACCACCTGCGTAACGAGGTATGGTTCATTTGAGTTTTTGGTTATGCCCTTTGGCTTAACAAATGCTCCTGCAACTTTCTGCACTCTCATGAATAAGATATTTCACCCATTCTTGGACAAGTTTGTTGTTGTGTATCTGGATGACATAGTAATATACAGTGAGTCCTTGAATGAACATGCTGAATATCTACGGAAAGTGTTCCGAGTCCTGAGGGATAACGAATTATACGTAAAAATGGAGAAATGTGCGTTCGCCCAAACGGAGGTAATGTTCTTGGGGCACAAGGTGAAAGAAGGAATGATATTAATGGACACAAAGAAGGTGCAGGCCATTGCCGAGTGGGAGCCTCCTCAGAACGTCTCCGAGCTTCGGTCGTTCTTAGGCTTGGTAAACTACTATCGACGATTCATTGACGGATATTCGGCGAGGGCAACGCCATTAACTAACCTACTCAAGAAGAAGGTTGCGTGGGAATGGACGGACGAGTGCCAAGCATCCTTCGAGGATCTGAAGGTGGCAGTCATGAATGACCCGGTACTGAAACTTCCGGACTACACAAAGCCTTTTGAGTTACACTCGGATGCCACCGACTATGCCATTGGAGGAGTCTTAATGCAGGATGGGCATCTTGTTGCATACGAGTCCCGGAAGTTAAACGAGACGGAACGGCGGTACCCAGTCCATGACAAGGAAATGACGGCGATATTCTATTGTCTTCGTACGTGGAGACATTACTTGCTCGGGAGTCACTTCGTGATCAAGACGGACAATATGGCGACTAGCTATTTCCAAAATCAGAAGAGGATCACCCCGAAGCAAGCACGGTGGAAAGATTTCTTGGCTGAGTTCGATTATGCTATGGAGTATAATACAGGAAAAACAAATGTTGTTGCGGATGCTCTAAGTCGGAAGGCCTCACTGGCATCTATCACCTAAGTGCAGTGTGACCTTGACGACCGGATAAGAGACGGAATTGCCCAAGACCCCTTGGCCAAAAATCTGGTAGAACTGGCAAAGGAGGGGAAGACAAGGAAGTTCTGGAAACAGAATGGCTTACTCTTTACTGTTGGAGATAGGTTGTATGTACCCAGATGGGACAACCTTAGAAGGGAAGTGCTGAAGGAGTGCCATGATTCGAAATGGGTGGGACACCCAGGTACTCTTCGTACTAAAGCGCTTGTTCAGCAGTCATTTTACTGGCTTAACCTGCAGGATGATGTGAACGCCTACGTAAAGACCTGCTTGGTCTGCCAACAAGACAAGGTCGAACAAAGTAAACCAGCGAGACTGCTAGAGCCATTGCCTATTGCCGAACGTCCGTGGGACAGTCTTACGATGGACTTCATATCGGCACTACCAAGGTCGGAAGGATGCGGGTCTATAATGGTGATAGTTGATCGGTTCTCCAAGTATGGGACATTCATACCGGCAGCAAAGGATTGCAAGGCCGAGGAAGCTGCCCGACTATTCTTAAAACATGTGGTGAGGTATTGGGGAGTTCCTTGGAGTATCATAAGCTACCGAGACCCGCGATTCACTGGAAAGTTTTGGAGGGATCTGTTCAAGTTGATGGGGTCAAACCTCCACTTCTCGACCAGCTTTCACCCCCAAACGGATGGCCAAACTGAACGAGTAAATCATTTGCTGGAGATTTATCTCTGACACTTTGTAAGTGCCAACCAGTCCGACTGGGCTCGTTTACTTGATATTGCGCAATTCTCTTATAACTTGCAGCGGAACGAGTCCACCCAATGAAGTCCATTTGAGCTAGTGATGGAGCAACAACCGACGACACCCCATGAACTAGTTCGGAAATATGAAGGTGCGAGTCCCGCAGCGTACAAACTTGCTAAAGGTTGGAACGAGGAACATGACATAGAAAGGGCGTATCTGACTAAGGCTACCAAACGAATGAAGAAATGGGCGGACGACAAGCGCCGTCCGAGGGAATTTCAAGTAGGGGACCAAGTGTTGGTCCGAATGATCGGAAGGAACGTGAAGGCGATCCATCAAGTACACAAAGGCTTGACATGGCGATATGAAGGACCCTTTGAGGTAGTGAAGAAGGTCGGAACGCGATCCTATCGGCTCAATCTTCCTAATGACTTAGAAATTCATCCGGTCTTCCATGTGAGTCTTTTGAAACCATATTACAAGGATGAGGAAGACCCAACTCGAAATAAGTCAGATCGAGCCCCGCCTGCCCACACGGTGTCCTTTGAGAAGGAAATCGAAGAAATCTTGGCGGATCGACCAGTTGGAAAATGGGGAACACCCCACTGGACGGAGTACTTAGTGCGCTGGAGAGGTTTGCCAGACAGCGAAGCTTCGTGGGAAAAGGAACAAGACTTGTGGCAATTCAAAACCAAAATTGAAGCATACAAGGCAAAACCTTGACGAGGACGTCAAGACTCAGGTGGGGGAGAGTTGTCACGCTTTGGCTTTGGAAGCTTCTAGAAGGGTTGAGATTCTTCTCCAGATTTCCTGTGTTTACATGATAGATGTTGTAACATTCCGGAAGCCCTCCGGAATGATCATAGAAAGGATTAGAAGGATATAGATTGTCTTGTAATCTCTTGTATGTTCTAGATACTTGTAGATTATTGTACATTCTAGAAGATGTATATGGAGACCTATAAAAGGAGCTCCAAGTCCCTCATTTGGACATCATCCAAGTTTGAGCAATAAAAGTTCCTTTCAAAAGAGCAGTTTCTCTCTCTAACTTTCTCTCTCTAAAATACTTCAATCTTCCGCACTTAACCGGCAAGGGTTGGGAAAGCCTGCCTTAGTGGCCGAAGGACTGAGTTGCTAAGGGGCGCACGGCATAACTAGACGGACCGAAGTTTGCCCGTGACACACGGCCGGTTATGGCCGTAACGTGCCGGCAGGTCTCGGCCTATATAAGGCCTGGACCGAGTCACCTTGAGCATTTTTTTGTTTTTCTTCATTCCTTTCACGATTTCTTCAGAAAATATGATGGATTTGAGTAATAGAAACATATAACAACATGTTTTGGAAGTTTGATTCATGGATTAACATCACCTTCCACCCGGATCGAAGGTAAGAACACCTAAACTTTTGGTTTTTGGATGTTCTAGAGGTTTCTTGGTGTTTTGGCCGATTTGCTTCGTTTTGATTCAGATTGTTGATTGAACTTGATTGTAAACTCGTAATCTATCAATACTCTTGAATTTTTGTGGAACGAATTCGAGTATTTCTTTGAATAATCAATTAAATTGGATTATGCCTTCAAAGTGTTCGATGAAATGTCTCAATGAGTAGAACATGGAAAATTCTACACGTTTTCGTATGAATGGTGATGGAATTGATATTTTTGTGATGATTCTTGGTATTTATGAGAATTTTGTTAAGGGAAGATAATGAATTGGTGATCAAATGATTCGATTATGTTGTTATGATTATGGAATCGTAGTATTCTCGATGTTCTTGGTAGTTTGTTGCGATTCATGATGTTATGAGAAGTGTATATGTTGAAGGACATGATTATATATACCTTGAATTGTGAATAAGGATTGTTTACATGTTAGAACACATCGGATTATGTCGTTTGGAGATTTTGAATGTGATTTCGGAATAAGTTGTGTTCTTAAGTAACTCTTGGATTATATGAATTGAGGAATATGTTTAAGTGATGTTGGTGTTTTGGATATGGATATGAATATAGAATATTCATATCCAGAACTAAGTTATGTGTTTTGGAACAATATTCATATAGGAATACAAATATGGTTTCGGGTTTGATAAGATTATGATTCACTTTTGAGTTTGAGAATTCATACGTATTGAACAAGTGTTCAATTCGGATAATGGAATTATTTGAAACCTTTGGAATATGGTTATCTATAATGTTGAATTAATCGGATCGTCCGGATTGATGATGATAATCGGTAATTGGTTTAATTATGATTATACAAGGAGGAAACTTGTAATCGTATTTAAGATTGAATATGGAATCGGTAATGCTTAGACTTGGTTAAATTGATTATTGAAATGATTATCATATTATGAATTGTGTTATGGTTTTAAATTCATGATCGATTGATTTGGTTGTTCGGATTTGTGTTTAATCGGGATATTGTAGAACCGTTGTGTTTGTTGATCGGTTATTGATTGTTATTTGTGATCATCGAGTTACGGCTTGTATTATGGATATGAGTTCGTATTTGTTGAGTTGGATTATTTGGTTTTATGTATATGATCGAGGTTTCGTTGAACCGTTGAGTTTGTTGGTTGGGTATGTCGGTTATTGATTTTTATGGAATGTGTGTTAATCGGTTATTGCAATAGGTTGATATGTTTTGATCGTAGATTATGACCGTTGTGTTGCGGTTGAGGCTAAAGAGTTCGTATATTGATTTTGGTCGTCGCTGAGGAGCTTGTATACTAAGGCAATGGATTTTGGTAACGGCTTCGTGGTATCGATATCGAGGCAAGTTTCTACTTGTTCAGTTTATAATATTTGATGAATGGTTTCGTTTTCATTTCATTTATAATTCGTATAGCAATGTTGTTAGAAATGTAAGTTGTCGGGATAATGGTTTGTATATCGTGCTCTGGTTATATTAAATCATAAGGTATATGATTTAATTGTGTTCAAGGAAGACGTGAGTTATCTTTGGTCAAGGATATAGAATATCGGATATCGAGGATAGTTATCATGATGACATAAGTATCGGGATAAAGGTTTATTGGTATTGAATGGACGGTACCTTATTTGAGATTATTTGTATAACTGTGTATTCGTTCAGGGATGTTGTTCATGGAAAGGATGTTGTCTTCGACTTTGAGGTAATTTATGTATTGTTCAGTTATGAGATAATTATTATGTTGAGTTGTTGTATATGTTGTATGTTGAGGCTTCGTATAATGAGATTCGTACTGGTTGTTCGTTGAGGGATGTTGATCCCAGGACTATTGTTGGTATTAATGGTTGTGTTGATCGTCTCATTGGGGGATGTTGATGGATATGGTCCTCGACTTTGAGGTAATCTAAGTATTTGTTCAGTCATGTGGATAATTAGTATGTTGAGTTGTTGTATATGTTGAGGTTTCGTGTAATGAGTTTCTTATCGGTTATTCGTTGAGGGATGTTGATCCCAGGACTGTTGTATTGAGCCATATTGTTTGGTCGTTCATCCTCCATTCATGGTTGGGTATGTTCGACGGTTTGTGACTGGTTGTTCATACGCCCGAGGGGTATGTTCGACAGTCGGAGTTATTTCTTTGAGATCCATTATTGTTGATCATTTGGAGTCTACCTTGTTGATGGTATTCTCGGTTATTATTGATCCTTTGTTGATCGTGTCGGAGTTATCATGTTGATGGTATTCTCGGTTATGGTCGATCCTTTGTTGGTCATATTGGAGTTATCATGTCGATGATATTCTCAATTCATTTATCGGTTGATCATTGTTATTGATCGTATGAGCATTCGGACTGTACGTCAATGTTTCGAGATTTGTATTCATTGTCATGTGATAGTTGATCTACAGAAATGTTGTGTATTATTAGTTTATCCATGTTGAGATTTGATTGTGTAATCCAACGGACAGGATTTGGCACAGATTGGATTATTTCCGCACTTATGAGTTATGATGATGTTTTGAGGATTGTTGGTATTTTTGGAATACAGTAGAGATGATTGTTGTTGAATTCATTTCGTCATTTGAGAATACGAAATGTGGAATATGTCAAGGATTGATTTAGTATGGATTGCTATAAATTGGTAAGGTTATAACGGTAAGATTACTTTGGTAGTAGTCTTACTATATTATTACATTGGTATGTAATTATTTATGATGATGTGATCGATATCATTGTTGAGTATTGTGGCTGACCCCCGTCGTGGGCTTTATTTTTAGGTACTCGGAGATCGAGCTAGTAGCGGTCGTGAAGGGGTGAGCTTCCCGGGTGATACTGGCTGTGGCATGTTTTGGAGTATCGAGTATTTCTTTTCTGGTTGCTTTATTTCCACTGCAAATGTGTATTTTGAACTGCATTTATCCGCTGCGTGTGTATATTTCAAAATGGATTTTCGGTATTTTGAAAATATTTGAGTATTTAAAATATTACTGTCATTAGCCTTTTGGCATTTTTAAACGATTCTGAATTGGTTTTTAGCCTGGTGGGTTCTGGCGCGGGACCCACGGCGCTGTAATATTCCGGATGGTTTTGGGGGTGTTACAGAAGATGGTATCGGAGATTGGGTTTTGTGAAACCCAGGCGTGTGTGTTATATGGCTCTACCGGTACGGTAGTAGCGTGGCTTTTGAAAATGAGTTTTTCTGACTTTTGAGTCAAATCGATTTTTGGAGTTTCCAAAATTTTTGAGATCTTTTCAAACTGCTATTTGTGATATTGGTGTGTGTTGGTTGTGTTGAGACTTCGTATGGGAGTCGTGTGCTAGTATCACGGGAGATCATCGGCTTCACGCACCTGTAAGTATATTGGTTTGGTTAGTCGCTTGTGGCGACGCTTGATTATTTTTGTGATGAGTGGGAAATTTTGGATTTATCTGTTGTTGGCGACAGGTCGCAAGTTTTGAGGACGGAACTTATTTTAAGGGGGGTAGTATGTAATACCCGGATTTTCAGTATAAATTTTTCGCGTTATTTTATCTAAGATATACTGTATAGTTTGGTATCTATATAGTATGGATAAAATAAATTGAGGACCGAGACAGTTATACTTGTGTAATTGACGTTTTGATTGACAGTTATATTGAGGATATGTTGTATCAGATTGAACTGATTTGGATGTCAGGTATATCGTATGATAATATTTTTGGGTTGAGTATATGTGTATTCAGTATACCGTATGTTTGTATCCAGTATGTCGAGACGAACAGGAACAATTGGAGTTTTGGCTAAGTATATAGGCCATTACGTACGGTAAATTTCAGAGCTAACGTACGTTAAGTTGATAGTATTACGTACGTTATGGCTAATATATTACGTACGTAACAAGAGGAATCGGACAGTTGGGCCCGATGTCGGCAGCTTTCGGCGCAGATGTGGACAGGTGAGTCAATGGATGGAGTTACGTACGTTATACAGGATGTATTAAGTACGTAATACAAGTATAATACTGTAGCAAGTCAACGTACGTATTACGTACGCAACGGAATAAGTGTTACGTATGTTACGGGGCGGCTAGCCGAGTCGTGGCCGAGAGGACCTGTAGTGGCCGAGCATGGTCGGCAGTGACTCACAGGGATGGCCGGTCACGGTCGGCAATGACTCGCTGGGGGCAAGGACTGGCCGATAACGTACGTAAGGCTGTGGCCGGTTACGGCCGTAAGTGCCCGTTACGTACGTAAGCAGCTGCCGGTTACATACGTAAGGCCGTCGGACAAACTGGGCAGAAGGGTAAGCCACGGCCGGTTACGTACGTAAGCCACGGCCGGTTATGGCCGTAACGTGCCGGCAGGTCTCGGCCTATATAAGGCCTGGACCGAGTCACCTTGAGCATTTTTCGTTTTTCTTCATTCCTTTCGCGATTTCTTCAGCAAAGAAGATGGATTTGAGTAATAGAAACATAAAACAACATGTTTTGGAAGTTTGATTCATGGGTTAACATCATCTTTCACCCGGATCGAAGTTAAGAACACCTAAACTTTTGGTTTTTGTATGTTCTTGAGGTTTCTTGGTGTTTTGGCCGATTTGCTTCGTTTTGATTCAGATTGTTGATTGAACTTGATTGTGAACTCGTAATCATTCAATACTCTTGAAGTTTTGTGGAACGAATTCGAGTATTTCTTTGAATAATCGATTAGATTGGATTATGCCTTTAAAGTGTTCGATGAAATGTCTCAATGAGTAGAACATGGAAAATTCTACACGTTTTCGTATGAATGGTGATGGAATTGATATTGTTGAGATGATTCTTGGTATTTATGAGAATTTTGTTAAGGGAAGATAATGAATTGGTGATCAAATGATTCGATTATGTTGTTATGATTATGGAATCGTAGTATTCTCGATGTTCTTGGTAGTTTGTTGCGATTCATGATGTTATGAGAAGTGTATATGTTGAAGGACATGATTGTATATACCTTGAATTGTGAATAAGGATTGTTTACATGTTAGAACACATCGGATTATGTCGTTTGGAGATTTTGAATGTGATTTCGGAATAAGTTGTGTTCTTAAGTAACTCTTGGATTATATGAATTGAGGAATATGTTTAAGTGATGTTGGTGTTTTGGATATGGATATGAATATGGAATATTCATATCTAGAACTAAGTTATGTGTTTTGGAACAATATTCGTATAGGAATACGAATATGGTTTCGGGTTTGATAAGATTATGATTCACTTTTGAGTTTGAGAATTCATACGTATTGAACAAGTGTTCAATTCGGATAATGGAATTATTTGAAACCTTTGGAATATGGTTATCTATAATGTTGAATTAATCGGATCGTCCGGATTGATGATGATAATCGGTAATTGGTTTAATTATGATTATACAAGGAGGAAACTTGTAATCGTATTTAAGATTGAATATGGAATCGGTAATGCTTAGACTTGGTTAAATTGATTATTGAAATGATTATCGTATTATGAATTGTGTTATGGTTTTAAATTCATGATCGATTGATTTGGTTGTTCGGATTTGTGTTTAATCGGGATATTGTAGAACCGTTGTGTTTGTTGATCGGTTATTGATTGTTATTTGTGATCATCGAGTTACGGCTTGTATTATGGATATGAGTTCGTATTTGTTGAGTTGGATTATTTGGTTTTATGTATATGATCGAGGTTTCGTTGAACCCTTGAGTTTGTTGGTTGGGTATGTCGGTTATTGATTTTTATGGAATGTGTGTTAATCGGTTATTGCAATAGGTTGATATGTTTTGATCGTGGATTATGACCGTTGTGTTTCGCTTGAGGCTAAAGAGTTCGTAGATTGATTTTGGTCGGGGCTGAGGAGCTCGTATACTAAGGCAATGGATTTTGGTAACGGCTTCGTGGTATTGGTATCGAGGCAAGTTTCTACTTGTTCAGTTTATAATATTTGATGAATGGTTTCATTTTCATTTCATTTATAATTCGTATAGCAATGTTGTTAGAAATATAAGTTGTCGGGATAATGGTTTGTATATCGTGCTCTGGTTGTATTAAATCATAAAGTATATGATTTAATTGTGTTCAAGGAAGACGTGAGTTATCTTTGATCAAGGATATAGAATATCGGATATCGAGGATAGTTATCGTGATGACATAAGTATCGGGATAAAGGTTTATTGGTATTGAATGGATGGTACCTTATTTGAGATTATTTGTATAACTGTGTATTCGTTCAGGGATGTTGTTCATGGAAAGGATGTTGTCTTCGACTTTGAGGTAATTTATGTATTGTTCAGTTATGAGATAATTATTATGTTGAGTTGTTGGGATTTAGGTAAGTTTGGATATTTCCGATGAAGTTGACTTAAAATTTGAGAAAGATGTAGCGGCGGCTCGATTGGGTTGGTCGCTGGCTGAAGGATTTCTGACCTAGGCGATCAGTTCCAGATGCGGGCCATGTTCGCGGGTTGGGGCCGTGGGTTCTAGAAATCTGAGAGTTAAGTTCACGATGAGGGTTGTATATTCGGGTTTCGAGTTGTATGTGGATATGGATTGAGTTCCAGGTTTCTGTATTTGGGTTAGAGTTTGAATTCGGGCTCGGCCCGAATTTGTTTTGATTTGGTGTTGTTTGACAATTTATGTAGATAAATTATGGATCTATGACGAATTTTTAATAAATTTTTGGAGGTATATATTTGGTTCGAGGATCGAACTCGATTTCGGGTCTGATGGTGAACTTGTTGGGTCAGGCTGATTATGAGTCGTACTCGAATCAGGTTGGAAGACAGATTCGGTTGGGGCTTCAAAGGTTTCTGTATTCTGGTTTTGAATTTTTTTTTGAATTTGCAGAAGGATGAACTAATTAACATCGCTCCAGTGGTAAGAAGATAATGTAATACCCAGGATTTTCGTTTCCGGTAGATTGAATTTTTTTCTACGGTTAGTGTATTGTAAGTTGTTTGTGCCTATATGATCGTTGTCATGCATTGATGTGAGCCGATTGTGATTCAGATTGTAGTGTGTTTGTCGTTCTGTTGGCAAGAATCGTTGTTGTGAGGAGTTTTGGTGCGATCTTATTGCCTATTCAGCAGGAATAGCACACACTAAGAGCATGGAGTAGCGCGCGCTATTACGCATCATTAGTGCACGCTAAGTCTCAATTAGCGCATGCTAACGGAAGTTCCAAAAATAAGGCAGAAGCTACTGCCTTGGACTGGGCAGTCGATAGCGCATATGAAGGGTAGCGCACGTTACCTGGTAGTTCGGGTTCAGTCCAGAAGCTACTGGACTGAGATGTTGGGCGGTATATACTTCATTAGCGCACGCTAATATTGAAGATTAGCACACGCTAAGGTTGTCCAGTATATAAACTGGACAACAGTCATTATTCTCATTTTCTCCTTCATTTCCTCTTCTCTCCGCGGGTGTAAGTCAAGGGCGACTAGGGTTCGTGATCTTGGCCGATTTTGATCAATACAAAGGCGTTTTGGAGTATCATAATGATTATAACATCGTTTAATTCATTTTTCTTCGTCGGATCGAGGTAATTCCTTGGTTTCTCTTCAAGTTGACTTTTTGTAGATTTGTTCTTGATTTCAGAAATTATCCAGTTTTGATGAATTGGTTGGCGTATAAACGTTCTTTTGAATATGTTCTATGGATTGTATAGCCATATCCTCGATTCATTCTACTCAATGGGTGATTTCGGTGTTCTTGGAGGGTCATGAACATTTAATGTTCGATTAAATGTTCGAATCAGTTTTCCTCTGATAGTTTGATGTGATTTCTGTTGTTGTTGGTCTTGGTCCTAGTTGTGAACATGTTTTCGTTGTTTCTTACGGAGGTTGTAGGGTTTGAGGCGTTGCAGTCGAGCCCTGTTCGTTGGAGTATTCGCGTGTTGATTCGAGGCAAGTATCTTGCTTATACAACTTATGTCTTGCGATTAGAAATCATGTGTTGTGTTTTGATGATTGGTTTACCTTTGTAAACGTGATTCGTGTGAATCAGTTATGTGTTACCCGTTATAAAGGAATTGTGATGACTATGTTATTTGGGTATATGTATTGTGTGTTAGGTTTTGTGTGTAGGATTGTGGTAATCGAATTGGCTTAATTGTACACATGGTTGTGCAATATATCGTGTATTGATCATGAGTTGTGTTGGTTGCGTGTCATTGATGATGATGATTTATGTGTTGAGATTGTGTTGTGTGCGCGTGATGCATGACTTCGTGGTGATCAATGTGATTGATTGATGTGTTCGTGGTTGATGGAATGGAACGTGTTAGTGTGCGTTGTTGTAATACCACCAGTATTACATGCTGTTTTACATTGGGCGCTCACGTCCATTTCTTCTATTTGATAAATAAATATACTCCATTGCGATAAAACATATTCTGTATAATATGGTTGTACTGTATTGTTCGCATCTGTTATTCGTGTATTGTGATGGTGTGATGATTGTCGAACTTTCAATGACATACCTTGATGTCGTTAGGTAATTATCGGTGCGAATATGACGGTGACCAACGTCTTGTTCCCCGAGATATTTCCTGACGATATGGAGAGAGAGTCGTGTCATAAGAAATTAATGTGATAATAATTTAGTAAACAAAACTGGTCCTTACGTACGTTATCCTCCGAGTCATTACGTACGCTATATCCGAGTCATTACGTACGTTAAAGATCGGCCCTTATGTACGTAACATCGGTCTTCGGTCTTTGGACAGGAATCTTCGTCGGGTAGTACGCATGCTGACCAACTTTCGGCGTGATTGCGACAGGCAAGTCAACGAAGTGTTACGTACGTTAACCTGCTTTCGTTACGCACGTAACGATGTGTGTAGACTAGTCAAGTGAGTTTCCTTATGTACGTTAATACTTTTTTATAACGTACGTAAAGTCCCTTACGTACATAAATCGTCAGGCATAACGTACGTAAGGGCAATCTGAGTTTATAAAAGAACACTTTGCCTTTCATTTCTTCCGTCCCAAAAATCATTCTTCTTTCATATACACTGCTCTCCACCATCCTTGAACCAATTTTAACCTCCCAATTCAAGTGCTATCCTATTAGAGTGCGTTAATCAAGCTTCGGGGAAGGTCTTGAAGGTGTTATCCTCTCGTTCTTCTTCATCCATCATCGTTATTCATCATCATTTGTCAATAAAGGTAAGTTTATCCAACCTTGAACTCATTTCAGTGTTGTTTAGTAAGTTATAGTAGATTTCGGATGCCTTAGGTAGCTTAGAACTCTCAGTAATAATCGGACCGGTATATAACTATCACAATTGTTAATCGATATCCATCAAAGCTAGAAATTGGAATGAATAATAGTAGAACTCGTAATTGGATGGGAGAATTCATAATCATATTGCTAATCACCAATTTATCAGAATCATCTTTTGAAGGGTTTCATGCATAACCGTATTATCATGTTGAATAAAACCGTTAATAAATCCTTGATGAACTTACCAACAAATTTCTAGTCGAATAGATACCAAAACATGTTAAGATGATCAATTAATCGTTCTAGACTTACATATTAAGACAAACGATGAAATCTCGGTGGTTGTTATTAACGTAGGAATGTTGTGTTAGAACATTATTGTTCAACGGAAGGATAACTTATAAAGAATGTTGCCGAACCTAAGAATTTTATGGAACGCATTGTGGTGAAAAACAGAGAATTTCGATTCCGACATCATAAGCAACTAGGTTAGGGTTCTAACAGGCGGGGGGAGAGAGAAACGTTGTTGATCATCATTGTTACCATAAGATGTTAATCGACAAACATGTAATCGGTCGGACTTCCGAGTGTGATCGTTCAAGCCGTTGCCTTGTCAAGAAATAACTCTCGTCGGATTTGAGGCAAGTGAATCTTGCTCAGACTTTACGTTTTATAATTTCAAAACATAGTAAGTGTTACTATTTGTGGAATGGTGCTCTTTCGATTATCTTGTCCGGAGTATTCCTGAGTAGATACTACTGTGACCCTTGGCCGCGGCCTTGGGAGTTTTCTTGTAGAACCGTGTTGCGGGATAAAACCTGAATGGTACCCACGTCCGGAGTATTCCTATGTAGATACTTCCGTGACCCTTGGTTGCGACCTTGGGAGTTTATGTGTTGATAAAAGGGATAACATTGAATATTCGGTGATAACTTTGTTCCTTGAAATTATCAGATTTTATCTTTGAGTTTGGTTTGGATTTTCTGACCTAGGCTACTGGCACGACATGTCGTGCCAGGTAAATTTGTTGAATTTATGCAGGACACCCCCGAAGGTTACGGCCAGGCATGAGCTGTGTTGGAAGAAGGCCTGTTAAATTCTTAAATCAATTTGAATATTCCACGTTGTGTAATAACCGTATGTACGGACACTATTTTCTTTTGTACTTTGGGTTGTACGAATACTTTCTTAATTACTTCCGCATACTACCAGTTTAATAAAAGATTTTAGAAAATATTTTCAAAAACTTGCCTTGTGGGTCCCTCATGGGATCTACGGCGCTATGGCGTCCTGGTTTATTTTGGGAGCGTTACAGAAAATGGTATCAGAGACGAACACTCACGTGGAAAGTTTTATCAAAATATTTTCAAAACATTTTGCCTTCAAAAATCCAACACTTTTGGCGGTCGTAACTCCTCGAGGGATGTCGAGGTAAAATACACGTAAATTCTTAAGAATCAAGTATGATGTTTGGATTCATTAAGAACTCAGAGAATGTTTGTATTAAACTAACCTGTTAGATCGAACGAACATCACCAATGGCACGTCGTGGAGCTAGAAGAAACATAAATGATGCACAGGGTTCCGCTATCAACCAGCAGGGAGACAGGAACACCGGTGAAACTAATCCAGCCGGAAATCAACCACCGCCTGTTAATCAGAACGAACAGGAGGTGGAAAACCAGAACAACAGGGGATTTGATCCAGCCTTCGTTCAGACTCTCGCCCAGGCCATTTCTATGGGAATCGCTCAGGTCAACCGGGCAGAACAAGTACCAGTCATTAACATATAAGAGAACACCGGGAAGGACCATTGGCTGGGAGAAATGCTGAAGGCCAGACTGCTATTATTCGATGGGTCAGGGGATAAGCATGTGGATGATTGGATCTCGGAGATGGAGACTGCCTTCGAGGTGATCGGTTGCCCAGGGAACCAAAAAGTACCACTCGGGATCAACCATCTCCGTGACACCGCAGCCCGATGGTGGAGGACCTATAAGCCAGAGGACAGAACTTAGGACATGAGTTCCTAAAGGATTTGCGCTTTCTAAAATTCCCTTGATGACAGTCCATTTTATGAAGATTCCACTTATGTTGGTTTCTATATTATTAAAACTTCTAGGGAATACGTGATTGGTAGATTTATGTTTGGTAAAGTGTGGTTGCCTAATTTATGATTCGTAATTTCTTGTTACATTTATATAGTTAGATACTTGCACTAATAAAACAGTGGAGTTTTGCTAACCCTCGAGTAATCGGGGGATGGATATCTATTTTGTGTCCAGGTTCATGCAGATTCGTAGGAGCAGTCACAGGATCGACACAAAGGATGATGGGCTGCGATACTAATCAAGAGATATGGAATGCAGTTGTTGTTGTTGTTGTGTCTTTGTATTATTACTGAGTCTTCCGCTGTGTTGTATCGTTTTGTATTTTGGACCCCTGAGTGGGTATGAGTTGTAAACAAATTATTACAGTTTGATTTTGTTGTGTGACCTTATCGGTCCATGTCTTTATGCTGTTTGATCCCGGCCGGTCAAACTTTTGGTCGTATGATTGTGTTTAGGCCGGTGGATCCTCGAGTGTGGGGTCCACGATGTGTAATATTCCCGGTTGGTTTGTGGGGGTGTTACAATTATGGTATCAGAGCTTAGGTTGTGGAAACCTAGGCTGTCGGGTCGAGTCGAGTTACGTTTTGTGCTGTCATTCGAGGTGTCGATTAACAAGTTGAGTTGAGCTGAGTTATGTTTTGTGCCATCACTTGAGTTGTTGGACGACGAGAGAAGATTAGTATCGTGGGCAGCCTTCATGTTCGTGTGATCTGTGATGTAAGTCTCTTCTACTGTATTTTGTGTTATTAATTATGTCGCAAGTTGTTGTGAAATGAAGTTTGTATCTGGTGTTTGTGATGGACAGAGATGATCAGGGGAAGCATTGATGGTTTCGACATGGGTTCGAAACGGTGTTCATAAATTATATTATTAAACTTGGTTGGATGGGCTGACATGTGTTCGAACCCGGTATTTGTGAATAGTTTGTAGAATTGGTGATTTTGTATGCCGAGTGGACATTTGTTTCGAAATCGATAGATTTCGGATCATTGATTTAACTGTATCTGCTGCGTGTGTGCGTATGAACGAATGTTTTGAAGTATTTTAGATACTTGGTAAAATGTTACCAATGATGAACTCTTGTTGGGTTTGAAAGAATTTTGAGAAAATCTCTTTTGCGTATTCGTGCTATTTACAAATGATTTGAGTATATGATTTTAAAACCTTCACACACTAAAATTTTGTATTTATAAATCAAACGTGATTTTAATTCCTAAAAGGGTGGAGGATAAACCTTTTTAAATTGTGTCTATTAGCGCGCATTAAGATGCATTGTGTTGTATGGCTCAGATGTGATTGTTGATATGTGAAAATATCTATGGTAACATGTGATTACCCTGTGTGCTGTTCATTGTGATGATGTTGAGTGGTAGCATGTGATTACCTTTTGTGCTAATGTTGTGATTAGAGTACGTGATGCCATGATTATGTGATGCTATGTTTCATTGTATTGAACGATTTTATGATCAATATGCCAAGAGGACAAGGTCGGGGTCATGGTTGCGGCCGTGGACGTAATCAGAATCGTGATTCGGTGACTCTCTCATTGTCGAGTACCAACCAGCTCAGTACAAATGGTCGGGATGACCAGTCGCATGAGCAGGAATAGTCAGCTGGGGATAGTGTTAATATTGGCGCCACCGCCATCCTCCAACAGTTGGCAAATCAATTGGTGCAGATGAATCAAGCAGCGAACCGGGATGAGCCTCCCGAGTGGGATAACGGGGCTAGTAAGTGGTTGTGAGATGTGATGAGAATGCATCCACCTCTTTTTACGGGATCCTCTGATTCGTTAGGTTGGGAGAACTGGCTCTTCCAGTTGGGAAGAACATTTGATGTTGTATCTTGTCCGGATGAGAGGAGAGTACCTATTGCTTAGTATCTTCTCGACAAGGAAGCTGCAGAATGGTGGGAGGCCGTAGCGCCTAGAAATCGTATGGCTACTTGGACTGAGTTCAAGACTGCCATGGAGGCCGAGTATTGTCGCCGGATGTTCAAAAGCGCAGGATTGTTGAGTTTTTCTCGGACTCGCCTCAGGATGTGTCGATATCTCAGGCGATAGTCGATTATAACCAACAGTTGGGTTATTGTTGGGATAAACAATCATGTATCGTGCTTTGATAAAGTGCCAACATATAACAAGTAGCTATCCTGAAGACAATCGTACAACAAGACGTCAAGTGCCTCATCATACAGCAAAAGTATAAAGTGCCATCATACAACAAGAACCTCATCAGTCGATATGACAACAACTATGGAAGCTGTTCTGAAAACATTCATACAACATCTTTCCATACAGCAGCACTAAGATAGCTTACAACGTTGGAACCTACAGCTACAGCATTGTAAACGCAACATGTTGGATACATCATACAAGCTGTAAGTGTTGAGATCTTCAACACTTATCCAACAGGACTGAAGACCGTTGGAACAGAATTTGTATTCTACGCTAAAGTCAAGCCACCGTTTGAGAAGAAGTATTTAAATACAGACTGGATAAAGTATTTAAATACCAGCTGACAAAGATCTTCAGACAAGGAGCAAAATTCGGATCTTGTACTGTGCAAGTCAATCAACACGTTGGAATGGGCATTTTGCTCAACAGATCTATTCCCAACGGATCTATTCCAAAGGCTATATATTCCCCGAAGTTTGAAGATCATAGATCAGAGAATATACACGAACTCATATGAATATTCATAAGATCAAGATTCGAGGACTGAGCAAATTGAGATATACTGAGATACACTCGTGAACATCACAAGAATAGTATATGAAGAGCAATCATATTTCTTCAAGCATACTGCCAATCCTGAGAGAAGAAATATACAAGTGATCAACCTTGAACAACACATCATCAGCTCATAGATCAAGAAAGTAAAGCTGTTGTTCAACCGGTGATCTTACATTTAAAGGAAACCATCAACCCTGTGTGGACTGAGAAAGCCTTGCTTTTCCTGAACTGTGTGTGATGGATCTACATTGAAGACGACGCTTCGGAACTGTGTGTGAATAAGCTAGTCAAGTGAAAGCTTTGACCAATCCATGTGAACGGTTGAAAGCGACAGTCTTTGTATTAATATGTGTGAACGATACAAGAATAGGTTTGATTATAGACACGTAGTTGTGTACGTAGTGTTTATAATAAACATTTTCACTCCTGTGTGGAGGACCAGTGGACGTAGAGGGGTTTACCTCGAACCACTTTAATATCGTGTCATTTACCTTCTGCAACTTACTGTTTTCTTTACTGTGATTATATTATAAGTATACACTGGATACCCTGTATGCACCAAGCAAACATGAGAAAACCTAGTTGCTGTATTTACAGCAACTTACTTTAACAGACTTCCGCTACGCACTCTTACTTGAAAATCGTACAGCTTGTTGCTTAAACACTTTCCAAGCTGTATTTTGTATACTTAGTGGCCAACAGTTATGTTCGTGAGTAAGTGAGGAGTTAAGCAGACAATATCCATTATTTTGATATGCATATGAAACCTCGTATACGTCAAAACATGGCTCCTCTTAGATGTACTACTTTGAAAGAGTATTAGGATCGAGCTTTAGCGATTGAGATAGCCATTTCTATGATAGAAACTAGTCCATACAGTAAGAAGCAAAAGATTACTGGTAGTTTCTCTAAGGGTCAGATGAGTGAGTCTCATGAGATTGTTGATTCAAATCGTTCAGTTGGAAAGACTTCTCATTCGGTTGGTCAGTCCAACAATCCTATTCTGGTGACCAATAAGGGTAGCAGTGTGAAAACGTGTTTCAACTGCAGTCGTGTGGGCTACACTGGTAAGAATTGTCGTTCGCAGCAAGTGAATTATTTCAAGTGCGGTCAATCGGGACACCAAGCGGTGCATTATGAGACTGTTGCTAAAATTTTCGGGAAACGGGATTCCGTTCCTACTCCTAGAGGGCCAATGGTGCCCAGTGATAGTATTTTATGTTTTTTCTTGTGGATTTTATCTCATGTGTAGACTTGATATGTTATGTGTGATGTATGGTAACTTGATATCTGATATTCTGGTTTGAATATTTTCGTGTGGATTGTTGTCATGGTTGTTTTAGCTCAATCCGTGTGGGTTGTTGAACCTACGGAGATACGTGGCGGGGGATCACGGGGTCACGAGCATGATTGATGTTGATGTACTGTTTCGACTCAATCCGTGTGGGTTGTTAAACCTACGGAGACACGTGACAGGAGATCACAGGGTCACTTAATGATTGTTCGTTTTGGTTTTGTTTTGCAACTCTGTGATGCCTTTGTTTTAACTTTCGAGATGAAACTTATTTTTAGTGGGGGAGAATGTAATACCCGGGATTTTCATTTCTAGTGGATTGAATTTTTTTCTACTGTTTAGTGGATTGTAAGTTGTTTGCCTATATGATCGTTGTCATACATTGATGTGAGCCGGTTGCAATTCAGATTGTAGTGTGTTTGTCGTTCTATTGGCAGGAATCATTGTTGTGAGGAGTTTTCATGAGATCTTATTGCTTGTTCAGCAGGAATAGCGCACGCTAAGATCATGGAGTAGCGCGCGCTATTATGCATCGTTAGCGTATGCTAAGTCTCAATTACTGCATGCTAACGGGAGTTCCAGAAATGAGGCAGAAGCTATTGCCTTGGACTGGGCAATCGATAACGCACGTAATGGAGCACGTAGCGCACGCTATGGTGCGACAGTAGCGCATGCTATTGGAAGGGTAGGGCACGCCACATGGTAGTTCGGGTTCAGTCCAGAAGATACTGGATTGAGATGTTGGGCGGTATATACTTCATTAGCGCATGCTAATATTGAAGATTAGAACACGCTAAGGCTGTCCAGTATATAAACTGGACAGCACTCATTATTCTCATTTTCTCCTTCATTTCCTCTTCTCTCCGCGGGTGTAAGTCAAGGGCAACTAGGGTTCGTGATCTTGTCCGATTTTGCTCAATACAAAGGCATTTTGGAGTATCATAAGTGATTATAACATCGTTTAACTCAATGTTCTTCGTCGGATCGAGGTAATTCCTTCGTTTCTCTTCGAGTTGACTTTTTGTAGATTTTTTCTTGATTTCGGAAATTATCCAGTTTTGATGAAATGATTGGCATATAAATGTTATTTTGAATATGTTCTATGGATTGTATATCCATATCCTTGATTCGTTCTACTCAATGGGTGATTTCGGTATTCTTGGAGGGTCATGAACATTTAATGTTCGATTAAATGTTCGAATCAGTTTTCCTCTGATAGTTTGATGTGATTTCTGTTGTTGTTGGTCTTGGTCCTAGTTGTGATCATGTTTTCATTGTTTCTTATGGAGGTTGTAGGGTTTGAGACATTGCGGTTGAGCCGTGTTCGTCGGAGTATTTGCGTGTTGATTCGAGACAAGTATCTTGCTTATACAACTTGTGTCTTGAGATTAGAAATCATGTGTTGTGTTTTGATGATTGGTTTACCTTTGTAAACGTGATTCGTGTGAATCGATTATGTGTTACCCGTTATAAAGGATGGTGATGACTATGTTATTTGGGTATATGTATTGTGTGTTGTGTTTTGTGTGCAGGATTGTGGTAATCGAATTGGCTTAATTGTACACAAGGTTGTGCAATATATCGTGTATTGATCATGAGTTATGTTGGTTGCGTGTGGTTGATGATGATGATTTGTGTGTTGAGATTGTGTTGTGTGCGCATGATGCATGACTTTGTGGTGATCAATGTGATTGATTAATGTGTTCATGGTTGATGGAACGGAACGTGTTAGTGTGTATTATGGTGCTAAGTTCACTCATGTGGGTTCGACGGGGCCTACGAGGATTCAGGGAAGTTGATCCTAGGATCGGAACTTAGTATGTGGTACTAAGATCCAGTCGTGTGGGTCTGACGAGGCCTACGTTGACACATGGCAGTCGATCATAGGGTCAGGGCACAATGCGTCCAACCGTGTGGGTTCGACGGGGCTTACGGTGACTCGTGGCAAGAGATCACACAGTCGGGACTGTATGTTATGATTGTTGTGTCTGGCATAGTCCGTGCGGGTTGATGAACCTACGAAGCCGCGTGACAAGGGATCACGAGTGTATGTTTGTTGTGTTTGATACGTGACAAGAGTTCACGGGGTCGTGATAGTTTTGTTTCGCATAGTTCGTGCGGGTTGATTAACCTACGGAGCCACGTGACAAGGGATCACGAGTGTTATGTTTGTTGTGCTTGATATGTGACAACAGTTCACGGTGTTATGACTATTGTGTTTGGCATAGTCCGTACGGGTTGATGAACCTACGGATCCACGTGACAAGGGTTCACGAGTGTTATGAGTGCATGTGGTATATGTGACAAGAGTTCACAAGAGTCTTGATTGATCGTTGATCATGTTTTAATAAGTATTTTGATAAACTTAGGACATGAGTTCCTAAAGGATTTTGACAAACTTAGGACATGAATTCCTAAAGGATTTTGACAAACTTAGGACATGAGTTCCTAAAGGATTTGCGCTTTCTAAAATTCCCTTGATGACAGTCCATTTTATGAAGATTCCACTTGGGTTGGTTTTTATATTATTAAAACTTCTAGGGAATACGTGATTGGTAGATTTGTGTTCGGTAGAGTTTGGTTGCCTAATTGATGATTTATAATTCCTTGTTACATTTTATATAGTTTGATACTTGCACTAGTAAAACGGTGGAGTTTTGCTAACCCCCGAGTAATTGGGGGGTGGATATCTGTTTTGTGTCCAGGTTCATGCAGATTTGTGGGAGCAGTCACAGGATCGGCACAAAGGATGATGGGCTGCGATACTAATCAAGAGATATGGAATGCAGTTGTTGTTGTTGTGTCTTTGTATTATTCCTAAGTTTTCCGCTGTGTTGTATCGCTGTGTAGGTATGAGTTGTAAACAAATTATTACAGTTTGATTTTGTTGTGTGACCTTATCGGTCCGTGTCTTTATGCTGTTTGATCCCGACCGGTCAAACTTTTGGTCGTATGATTGTGTTCAGCCTGGTGGATCCTCGAGTGTGGGTTCCACGGCGTGTAATATTCTCGGTTGGTTTGTGGGGGTGTTACAAAATTTATCAAAAAGGGTACAGATTGAGAGTCGGGGTACCTTCGCAAGATTTGACAGAGATCGTCAGTAATCGGCTGGAGACTTGACGATAGGCTGCAACTATGTTTTCTTCTTCTTGTATTGTAGAAATACCTTTTGTGTTCTTCTTTGAATGCCGAGAGATGGGTTTGATGTATATGATAGTAGAGAAGGGGGTTTGATGGAAAAATCGACCGTGAAGAATCTGTATTTTATTTGTGTAGTATTTGTATTTTTGTGTACTGCAAAATTGTATTTATACTCCTAGGTTTAGGGTTGAGATGTATTGTAACCCTATGAGTATATTTGGTATTATAATTTGTTGGGTTTTGGGCTATATGAAGGATTTTAATTAAAGTTTATTGGACTTTAAATAATTGATAACAATTTTCGATAATAATATTAAAATTATTAATATTAATATTGTTCTCTATTATAAATATTATTAATAATAATAATAATACCTTCAATAATTATAGTAATATTACTAACAATAACTAATATTAAATGCTTCTTAAATTAAACTGATAAAATTGAATCGGGCTTAGAACCTATGAGATGTCGTAAACTTATTTACATTCCTCTAAATTAAATAATAATTGACTTGTACGTGAAGTGAAAATAATTGTACAATAATTCCTCACTCGGTAATAAAATGAGACTAAATGAGATGAAATGCATTAATATTATTATAAATAATAATATTATTATATAAAATGGCGGATATTACATATAAGAACACCAAAGATCACATACTGGATTAAAAGAGACCAAGATATGAGTTATAACTCATAGATTACAATCAACAAGACAGGATAAGAACAATTGATCCAACAATTCTGAGATACAATTTGAAATTTAGAGAAACCCCCCAAAATAGTCAACAAGGGTTCTTAAGAATGGTGGCCATGCTCTAACATTGATGGTGTAGTACCATTGTCAAAGATTTCAAAATGTAACAGCGAGTCATCTCATCAGATTTTTCAATGTCCAATCTCCTTAGGAGTAAATTTTGGAGTTGGAACTAGTGGGCAATCCTCGGTCAAAATAAATTTATTACAATTAGATAATGTTTATATTACGTTCTCAATCAACAAAGTTTATTCCATCTACTTTATTTTCTTTGAGGATTATGACAAGTGGATTAAAAGACATCTTACAGAACAAATGCTAACAAAATAAACATTCGTCACATAACCTTTAGAAGCATAATATAGGGAAATCACCGAAAAAAGTCCCAATATTTTGGGCCAATTTATGGTTTAGCCTCAAATTATTTTTTTTATAAAAAAGGACAAGATACTGGCTATTGTAATCAATTTGACCCTTTTTTCCGATAACCCTTTTTTAACCAGTTTCCAAGATGGGGAAATCTCCGAAAAAGTCCCAATATTTTTGGCCAATCTACGGTTTAGCCCCAAATTATTTTTTTTACGAAAAAGGATAAGATATTGGCTATTGTAATTACTTTGACCCTTTTTTCGGTAACCCTTTATTTAATCGATTTCCAAGCTGAGTTGGATGCCATGTCATTAAATGAGAGGGCCATGTGGTTTATCATGTGTTATTTAAGCAGAAAGGTTGGTAATTTAAACCCTAGCACACAAAGAAGGTCGAGAAATGGCTTCTTCATCCTCTGTTGGAAGCAGGAATCGTACTCGGGCAAGAAGGCAAGCTTTACGGACAAGATGTGATTGAGAATATCTTGTCGGCAAGTGGACATCATGGAGCCCCACAAACCCTAGAAGAAGATTCATAGGGTTTAAATGATAAACCTTTCTACTTAAATAACATATAGCAGACCACATGGCCCTCTCATTTAATGACCTAGTGTCCAGCTCAGCTTAAAAACCGGTTAAATAAAGGATTACCAAAAAAAAGGGGTCAAAGTGATTACAATAGACGGTATCTTGTCCTTTTTCGTAAAAAAATTAATTTGGGGCTAACATTAAACTGGCCCCAAATATTAGGACTTTTTCGGAGATTTACCCATCTTGAAAATCGGATAAATAAAGGGTTACCAGACAAAAGGATCAAAGTGATTACAAAAGACAGTATCTTGTCATTTTTCGTGAAAAAAATAATTTGAGGCTAAACCATATAGTGGCCCAAAATATTGGGACTTTTTTTTGGAGATTTCTCCATAATATATGTATAAACCTTAAAATTATATACGTGCATCCAACCAACACCTTCAAAAACAGCATAAGCAGGCTACGATACTGTGCACATTTATACAAATATTTTTCAAGCAGATTCTTAATGTCAAAGCGCATGCTAATTATTTCACTATCTAAATTAATTATGGAAGCCGAGTTTGATTCTACTTACAAAAATAAATAATAAGATTTTTAATTTTATCGTCCTAGCAGATTAAATATATCACGCATCACATTCATACGTGCTATACATCCATCAAACAGCAAAAGCATAACATATAATAATGATTTAAATAGGATTGTTGGGCTTCTCGTCACCTGTTCTCCAGACTGTGGAAAGGATTTTAAATTCAAAACTTTTCTTTTAATGGAAAATTAAATGCATATGAAAATTTAAAATTAAATTCTAGCTCTCCTGCGGATGCACTCAATAACGATTAAAACTGATGAGTCCATAACACGGACACAGGGAATTCGGCAACCCGACTGACAGTCCGACAATAGGCTCGACACAGCTCGATAGCGCTGCTCGGCAGTACTTCTGCCTGGACACAACTTCTGATAGTCGCTACTGGGCGTCCGGTAGTCCTGGTTTTATCCCGTGATTTATCTGTCGTGCTTCGTCTTCTCCGAGTCGATTACAATTTTATACAAAAATACAATACATCGGCTACAAAAAAATACATAAAAATATAAATCCTAATATACCTAGGAATTTTATCACGTAAAAACAACTACAACCACAAATTGGACAGTTAAACCAATACTCAAATCAGGGCCGGCCCGGCATGGGCCATCGCCTAGGGCAGCAAAGCCCAGGGGGCAGCAGAGCCCAAATTTCCCTTGAGTATAGCTTCAGTTTTTTTTTTTTGAAAGAAAAAAATTAAGTTAGGTGTATTTAATTGGGATTTTATGGAATTCTTTTGGATTTTAGAAATCATAGGGTATTCAATTTTGATTGTTTTGAATCCATTAAAATCTTGAGGTATTCCATTTGGATTTCAGAATGTCATTTAAAATCTTGGTGTATTCAATTTGGATTTCAAAATATCATTTAAAATCTTGGTGAATTTAATCTGGATTTAAAACAATCCATTAAAATCTGAGTGTATTCAAAAATCCGTGGATTTTTTTGAATTCATTAAAACGGTGGGTTTTGATGGATTTGTTAGTGTTTTTTTTTAAGTTTTGAAATCTCACCAAAATCAATGAGATTTTGAAGGATTTCTAAAAATTCATTTTTAAATCCGAAAGACTTTTCATCAACTTTATAAGATTCTACAATGATTATTATTAATCCATGCATTATTTCTAATCCACCAAAATCTTTAAAAATCCATGGATTATTATTAATCCACCAAAATCTGAATTTAATACATCCCTCTAAATTTTCATTCAATTTTTTGGCTCAGAAGCTGGCGCCAATAACTTACAAATTATGTCATCTATAATCCGTGTTAGTGTGATTATTAACTCATTAAGTGGTTTATGGGTTATTTGATGTTCATTATCACTATCATTGATTCATTGTTTAAAAACATAAAATATGTTTCTTAGATCACAACCATCGACAGCTCAAAATAAGAAAAGAAAGAAAAAGCAACAAGAAATTGCTTAACTTTTACAAGGATCATTAAATAAGTTTTTTATTGGGCAAGAAAAACCTATTGAAAATCCGACCTAAGAGGTTTTAATAATCCTAATACCAATGATCATGTTGAGGAATGTGTTGATGAAAAACTTATTGGCGAAGAACTTGATCCTAATTCTAATGATGATGTGGAAAATCTTGTTGATGAAAAACTTATTGGTGATCCTAATCCTAAAGATAGTGTGAATCTTGTTGATGATAAACATGTTGGTGATTCTAAGTGTGATGAAAGGAGTTTTTCAAAATTAAAGCTATTGAAATCATATTTGCGGGCTACAACGAGTCAAGATAGGCTTAACGAGTTAGCAATTTTGAGCATCGAAAGTAAGTCTTTAGCATATACAGACAATGATAGATTAATTGATGGTTTTGCTTCACGAAGTGCACGAAGGCACCATTTTAAGTGATTTTATTTTCGTTTTATTGTTCGGGGTTCTGGTCTCCCGTTGTAACTCCCTTTTTTTCAATAAGAATCGGGTGAGCCGCTGATTAGTGCATAATTGATCTAAAATTCATATATAAAATATCACCTTTTTCTAGCATAATCATACTGATTTTGATAGAATTTAATTATTTTGAAGAAATATCAAAACATGAGCTAATAATATTTATTTTGCAGGTTACTGGCATAAAATATCAAAAAGGTCGAAAAACCAAACCGAAATCAAAATCAGAAATTTCCAAGAAAAAAATGTGACAAAACACGGCGGAACACACGGCGCAAATAGGGCCATTTCTCTCGACCGTTTACAACACGGCGCATATTTTTCGCCGGGTCCTTGCGCGTGTTCCAGACAAGACCGAGTCATCCTAATACGGCTATATAATACGACGCAAAATGGGCCATTTTTCAGCACCGTTTTTACGCAGATGCCATGCAAAAATAGTCCATTTTTGACCATCTTGTGAACTCAACCATAAGATATTTTTTTGGTAAAAAATCTGAAAAATCAAAGACATGGGTGAAGTGTGAACAAAGAATTAATCAAGATACTACAATAGATATTTTGAATTAAATAATCAATTGTATTCTTGAAAATCACCTATAAAAGGACACCTTCACCCATGAAGAAATCATCTCCTCTTCTTGCAAAGAAACACTCCTTTCTTTTAGCAGGATATTTTCCTTATAACTCTCAAGTTTAGTTTGTATTTCATTTTTGGTTTGAAGTTTTTCTTTCATTTAGTTTGTAATTGAAAAGTGCTTGATCAATAAGCACTTAGTATTTTACTTAGTGTTATACTTTCAATTTTTGTAAGCTTGTAACCTTTGAACAAGTTTGAAGTTATATTTTGAAGTATGTTTCTTGCACTTTGATACATCATATTCAAGTAAGTTTTATCTATTGTCATTAAGTTCTAGTAATTAAAAGTTTCTATATATATTATGTATATCAATTATTTCTATTATAATTTTAGTTTGTATAAACCAATGAGTAGCTAATCTTTCTTCCTAGGGGGAGGGGGATTTCTATTAGGTTATATATTGAGTATTTGATTGATTTACACTATTTTCAGGACTAATTGGTTTAAATAGAGATTGATCATATCCTATTTCTACTAGTGAAACCTTCTTGATTGATTGTTGAGTGAATTGGAAACATATCTTTTCATTCTATCAAGTGTTAATCTTGTTATCAACATCTTAAGATTGCGAAAGTGGTTAAGACACCTTTGAATACGAAAGTTATGAGGTGAAAAGTTGATTACTCGATGAACAATCGTTTATCCTAAAAATAGTCAGGTTAAAGAAATGAAAGGACTAATTGGTTTAAATAGAGATTGATCATATCCTATTTCTACTAGTGAAACCTCCTTGATTGATTGTTAAGTGTATTGGAAACACATCTTTTCAATCTATCAAGTGTTAATCTTGTTATCCCAAATATCATAATTATGAATCTTAAATTGCAAATATTAACCAATTAATTAAATTATACGTAGCCTTAAACGTGGCTTTGATACAAATCGTTGAAAATAAAATATAGCTGAAGCAAGAAAGATGGGCGTTTTGGACGGTGGAGCAACAAGATCTTTTTAGGATGTTAATTAGTTAATTTACCTCTAGACTAACCAGCAATTTAAGATATAATTCATCTACGTACCCATATTGTTAAAAAACTTGTAGCAATTGCTACATATTGTTAAAAAACTAATTACACTAGATCTAAGAGATGATGTACTCCCTCTGTCCACCACCCATATGCACTCTCTTGATCGGTACGGGTTTTAATATTTGAGTTGACTTAGTTGGTAGGATGTATTGTGAGTGGAGTAAATGGACCCACTTGTGTTGTGAAAGGGTAAAAAAATTGCCAAAAATAAACAATGCACATAGATTGCGGATAGATGGAAAATGAAATTGTTGCACATGGGTGGCGGACAGAGGGAGTAATTGTTATCCTTGTATTGTAGTGGTAGAGATATAGATTCAACTTCGAGGTATCCTAGAGCATTCTCCACCTAGATTCGATTTTTATGTGGGCAACAGGCCCAGACCACATCGACTCCTTGATTTGGATCGATCGAACACTACACATAAGCTCAGATTTTTTTCTTGAGTTTTCATATATTCTCAAGGAATTAATAATGCTCTCCGAATTATAAAATCGAAGACATAAGTTAAGATTCACAATTTAGCATTAAAACAAAAAATCGAGAGGTTTATCTTGCACTGCTTCTGCTGAACTCTATGTGTGTGTTTATAGGCATGTTGGGCTACCCTATAAACCTTAAGAAGAATTAGGATAAGGACTCCCAATATAACTTACTATATTAAACCATTAGTATAGCTGAGTCCATTAATATTAACTTGCTCCACTAGGAAATTAATAATGCACTTCCTATCGCAACCTTAATTTCTGAACGGAGCTTTTTTTAAATTAATTATTTCTCAGGGGATATCACATGTTCATTGATTAATTTAAGATACTGACATATTTAATCAATTAATTATATAAGAGTACTACTCAAACTTTATTATTATTATATCAAAAAATAATTCACCTGCAAGGTTTAGTATAATAATCTTTTTGAGTTCCGCAATGCGACATCATCTATTAGAACGAGTCGGGACACGACTTCAAGATATAATATTAGTTATCATATAATAATATTTTTGCCAAACAATCGAGCAGATGAAATCATATATGATTCTCACCCACAAAGATTATATATGATTCTCACTCATAACAAATCAAAGTAATAAATAATATAAAATATAATTAAATATTATACTTATTAGAATTAAGAAATAATAATTATTCGAGATTTTATTCCTCACTTAGTTAGTACAGAAGAATTTGTCTCATTGTGTTCCAGTTCAACATATACGAAACCCACTAGTGTAAGCTAATAGTCAAGACTAATGAATCTCAAACATACACTACAACTTCTCATATAATTTGTCTAAGATGAACTAGATTGTGAACTTAATATATATTCTTATAAGAGCACCGATATCATGACATTCCATGTGACAACAACACACCATATATTATAAAATATAAAGTAATTAGATGCTTTGCATACCTATAACGTGAATTAAATATGCTTTATAGTATATAACTCTAACATCCACATCACCTCAAACCGATAATTATAATGTTAGTGGATCTTTAAGAAGATGTTAAACTGGAGAATCATAGAAAAATGCAACACAGAGAACCATAAGAAAATGTTAGACGGCAGAACTATATAAAGATGCTACGTGGGAGAATGATAAAAAAATGAAATACGAGAGAACCATAAAAAATGATACATACAGCCAACAAAAGCAGAAGATAATAGCAGAAGATAATAGCTCATTTTATATTTAGTTGTTGACCTTGTACTTGGATGAATGATAAGAACTCTTACTTTATCGTCGTAAAAAAAAGGGACCTGATTTAACCAACGTGACGTGTGCTGACCTGGACTAGGTGGGTCGAAGCAACGTAAAAAATAGAAACATATGAATTAATAAGACAACTGGATTTAAATGATTTTATTATTCTGATATAGAGCCGAGCTGAAATTTTTAGATTGTCTATATTAATTGCTTGTTTTATTACAAGTCCTCTTTTGTTTCTCTCTCTCTCTCTCTCTCTCTCTCTCTCTCTCTCTCTCTCTCTCTCTCTCTCTGTTCTGACAAATTCCAAAAGTCCTTTCTTTTTGTACATTCCTTCTATATATAGAGAATTTGGGTCAATCAGCGGGCGACAGCTGGAGGATGTCTGGAAATGCGTCCAGACACTTGTCAGAGGGAGAGTGTCTCTTAGACACGTGGCGGCCTTTGGGGGCTGCTTTGGGAAGAGGGAGGACAGAATGCATTAACTGTCCTGTGTGCCTGTTCTGCATGTCCTGTCTGCCTGTTTGTAACACCCCCAAAACCAACCAGGAATATTACAGCGTCGTGGGCCCCGCGCCGGAACCCACAAGGCTAAGAATTATTTTCGCAAACGTTTCAAACACGCCAATGGGGAAAAGACGGTAATATTATAAATACCCAAATGTTTCCAAAATTTAGTTTCCAAATACCGTCATCAAATACCATTTGAAAGCACAAGGCGAAGACGCCAAAAGGGCATTTAGAAAGTACACACGAGCTGGTAAAATACCGAAAGCCATTTAAAGATACACACACAGCGGATATAAACACAGAAATAAATACATTTGCAGCGGAATTATAAAAAACAGAAAGAATACTCGAAACCCAATAACCATGCCATAGCCAGTATCACCGGAAAGCTCATCCCTTCACGATGGCTACTAGCTCGATCTCCAACTACCTAAAAGATAAAGCCCACGACGGGCTCAGCCATAATACTCAACAATGATAACGATCACATCAACATATACAATTACATATCAATGTAATTACAAGGTAAGAATATTTCCAGTGTAAACTTACCGTAGTAACCTTACCAATCCGTGGAATCTCAAATCAATTCAACCCTTACCTCAATTCGCACCTCGTATTCTCAAGTGACAAATGCATTCGAAAATAACCATCTGTACTGTATTCAAAACAATACCAAGATTCTCAAACATAAATATATCTCCAATATGGAATAATCTGGCCATGTACGATTCTGTCTATTGGATCGCACAATCGGATCCCAATTTTGATAAAACCGATATCACACGGTACATCTGTAGATCAACTGTCCCGAAATCATGGCAAGTCCCGGATATCAATACAGAATATGAAGTCTCACACAATCAGTAATAATAAACAACCAATGCATCAGAACGAGAATATCAATGACATGATAACTCCACACAAGATCGACAAAGGATCAACCACGAACGAGAATGCCATTGATGTGGTAAACTTCAACGAGATCAATAAAGGGTCAACGACCGAGAATACCAACGATACGGTAAACTCCAACAAGATCAATAAAGGATCAACGACCAAGAATACCAACGATACGGTAAACTCTAACAAGATCAATAAAGGATCAACAACCGAGAATACCAACATTACGGTAAACTCCAAGAAGATCAATATAGGATCTACAACAACCGAGAATACCCACGATATGGTAAACTTCAACAAGATTAATAAAAGATCAACAACCAAGAATACCAACGATACAATAAACTTCAACAAGATTAATAAAGGATCAACAACCAATAATACCAATGATACGGTAAACTCCAACAAGATCAATAAAGGATCGACAACGACCGAGAATACCAACGCTAAGGTAAACTCCAAACGCAATCAATAAGGATCAATAATGAACGATATTACCAACGGTAGGGTGAACTCCCAACAAGATTAATAAAGGGTCAATAACAAATGAGTTGACCAACGATAGGGTGAAATCCAAACAAGATTAACAAAGGGTCAATAACAAATTAGTTGACCAACGATAGGGTGAACTCCAAACGAGATTAATAAAGGGTCAATAACAAATGAGTTGACCAATGATAGGGTGAACTCCAAACGAGATTAATAAAGGGTCAATAAAAAACGAGTTAACCATCGATATGGTAACTCCAAAGGAGATCAGTAGGGAATCAATAACAACGAGATTACCAACGATATAGTAACTCCAAACGAGATCGATAAAGGATCAACGGTGACAGATACACGAGAGAACAAAATCATCAACCGTATATAAATCACATATGTGGGACCTCGAAGACAAACCCGACTATCGAAAAGATCCAATTATACATGGACTATGAATGACCAATCAATCTGACTCAAGATAGATGTCACGATACGCCCGATCCGGAAATATGTCTGTGCAAAATCCAACCACGGATATTGGTCAGATACACGTCTGGTCTCGTACCTAATTAGCCTCACGAAGTACGTCTCGTGTGCACGGTTCAATATGCGGTCAAAACCAACACATGCTACACGTGCCCGCCCTGAAAATCCTACACATGACCGATCAGAACGTATCTGACTCCAGATATGTCACGATACAACATGACAACAAACTCGAAGAAACGCATATCCAAAAAGGATCAGAAGACTTTCCAAGTGAGCAACGATAACTCGATCATGAAAGACCGACACGACCATAATGTCGTAATTTTGTTAGACAATAGTTCACAGCATGCTCAACGATGCATATAATATTTAGCACAATAACTCCCATGGTCGCAACCAAGGGTTACAGAAGCATCTACTCATGAATACTCTGGACGTGGGTACCATTAAGGTTTTATCCCGCAACACAGTTCCATAAGGTATGTCAACACATAAACTCCCAAGGCCGCATCCAAGGGTCACGGAAGCATCTATACAGGAATACTCCGGACATTATCACAAAATATACCAACAATGATGCACACTCATCACATGAAGCATCAATACACACATGTACAACAATGCAACAGGATAATTATCATAATTTATCAATACTAGATTACCTCAAAGCCGGAGACACTAATCTTTCCACGAACAACACCCATGAACAAATACACAATTATACAAATAGTCCATAATGAAGTACAATCCATCACTGTCAACAATCCATCACCTCGAGATCAACGTCAGCACAGTAAATTGTCTTCGATATCCAACATTTCATATAATAGACCAAGGATAATTTCACAGCTCCATTTTCGCTAGACATCTCTGTAACAGTAATGGACTGTTAATTGGATAATTTTTAGTTATTATTATTTTATGTATTTTATAATAAAGTATATCTGAAAGTAAAATTGCAGAGAGAAAAAGAACAACAAAAAGGGCGATGATGAAGAAGGAAAATATCTGATTTCTTAGGGTTTCCTTATTATGCTTGTCACTTATATACCAAGGTCTAAAGATAGTGGGACCTTGGAATAATTCTACTAAAAAAGCAAATTACATAAATGAAACAGTTTTTTTAATCAGATAAATAAAGATAATGTGGGAATGGTCCAGCTCCTGACACGTGTCCCTCCCATTTCTTCCCCACCATCGATCCCTTAGCCACGCGTAGCAATATACCCCTCCTTTGACTCACTCCCATTTCTCCCCTCTCTCTCTCTTTCATCCGACACAAACACTTGCCCGTCCTTTTCCATCACTTTCTCTACCGACTCCTCAACTCCACACACCGCCGACGCCATCATCTCCTCCGATCTAGATCCATTCCTTCCCTTTTCCCCAACTAGATTTGTGAGGTTCATGACAATACTCCCCCGTTTTTCAGATCCTTGACCGCAAGGATCGAGAATATCAAAATTTTACCGGAGAGTTTTTAGATACATCCATTTAGCGGCCTCAGCACCCTCCTTCATCCACTGCACGAGACCCTGCTGCACATCCTTGCCGTCTCTGGTGATCGTGCGATACTCAATGACAGAGAAAGGCATCACTTTGAAGTGCCCGTCGACGTCGACCTCCAGAAGCTCAGTAGAAGGTACGATTTGTTTTCCTAGACATTTTTTTAATAGGGACACATGGAAAACAGGATGGATCTTGGAGGATTCAGGCAACTGAAGTTTATACGCCACTGACCCAATTTTTTCTTCGATCTTGTAGGGGCCGTAGTACTTCGCCGCCAATTTCAGATTTTTTCTCAGCATGACGGAGTTTTGCCGGTATGGCTGCAATTTTAGGTAGACAAAATCTCCAACCTCGAAACTTCTTTCACTCATATGTTTATTTTCATACCAACTCATCCTCTCTTGTGCCAAGATTAGATTTTTCTTAAGTAAATTCACCATATCTTGCCTCTGTGATAACCATTCCTTAACTTTTTGATTAGGGGAATTAATGTATGCCCCTAAACCTAAGTGTGGGGGAGCCAAACCATATAGGGCTTGATAGGGTGAGCATTTTAAGCTACTGTGATAGCTACTATTGTACCAATATTCGGCCAAAGATAGCCACTTTACCCAATGTTTAGGTGTAGCTCCAGCCATACACCTCAAGTACCCTTCCAAACACTGGTTCACTCATCTGGATTGGCCATCAGACTGGGGGTGGTATGCAGTTTTCAAGTCCAAACTAGTTCACATAGCCTTGAAGAGCTCCCTCCAAAATTGACTTGTAAAAACCTTATCTCTATCTGAAACAATGCTTACAGGGGGACCATGTAGCTTGTACACATTATCTAGGAACAATCTAGCCACTGTTTGAGCTGTGAAGGGATGTGATAGAGCCATAAAGTGTGCATACTTGCTGAGTCTGTCCACAACCACCAAAATAGCATCCTTTCCATAAGATTTAGGGAGCCCTTCTATGAAATCCATAGCTATGTGGGTCCAGAATTTATCAGGTATGGGTAGGGGTTGGAGTAAACCAGGGTAAGGAATATGCTCAGACTTGTTCTTCTGACAGGTATCACATTGTTTAACCAAATCTTCCACCTCCTTCTTCATATGTGGCCAATAGAAGAATGTTTTCAGCCTAGCATAAGTGCCCCAAACACCAGAATGCTCTCCAAAGGGTGTATTATGCACTTCATGTAAAATGGTTTGCCTGAGATCATTTCCTGATCCAATTACCACCCTCCCCTTGTACTGAATAATTCCAGACACCACAGAAAATTCAGCATAAGTAATTAGGTTCACAGGTTTAGAGATAAGCACCTGTGAGAAGTAGGCATCTCCTTCATAACTCTGCTTAACCCTCTGCATCCACAGTGGTGTCACTGTTGTTATAGCATGACATTTCATTTCTTCTGTTGAGTATCTAGAGAGAGCATCTGCAACTTTATTTTCAACTCCCTTTTTATACTGAATCTCATACTCCAGCCCCAATAATTTTGTTATCCACTTTTGTTGAACAGGGTTCATAGTTTTCTGATCAAGAAGATGTCCGAGGTCCTGTTGATCAGTCTTGATGAAAAATTTCTGCCCCTGCAGGTATGATCTCTACTTTTGCACTCCTATGATAACAGCTAAAAATTCCCTTTCATAAACTGATAGCAGCTGATTCTTATAGCATAAAGCTTTAATCATGTAGGCAATAGGTTTTTGATTCTGCATCAACACTGCACCCACACCCACACCACTTGCATCTGTTTCCAAGGTAAATGGTTGAGTAAATCAGGTAATGCCAACACTGGGGCAGTCATCATGGCTCTTTTCAACTCTCCAAAGGCTTTAGAAGCTTTCTCCCCCCATTTAAAACTGTCCTTCTTCAGGAGCTCAATGAGTGGCCTACTGATTAGGCCATAATGTTTAATAAACTTTCTATAATATCCAGTCAACCCCAAAAACCCTCTGAGTTGTTTGACTGTTTTAGGAGTGGGCCAATCCTTCATACACTCAACCTTTTTTGGATCAGTAGACACCCCATCTTTAGAGATAATGTGCCCCAAATATTCTATACTCTGAACCCCAAACTGACATTTGCTCATCTTAGCAAAGAGAGTATTAGTCCTGAGAGTCTCAAGCACTATTCTCAAGTGAATTAAGTGTTCCTCCCAGCTTTTACTGTAAACCAATATATCATCAAAAAACACTAACACACTCTTTCTTAAACAGGGCTGAAAAACTTGATTCATCAGAGATTGGAAGATGGCAGGAGTATTACACAACCCAAAAGGCATGACCAAGAATTCATTGTGTCTATGGTGGGTTCTAAAGGCAGTAAGGCATCTATCCTCCTCCTTCATTAATATTTGAAAATACCCTGACCTCAAATCCAGCTTTGAAAAGTAGTTGGCCCCATATAACTCATCTAATAGTTCATCAATTAAGGGAATAGGATAGTCATGCTTTACTGTGAGTGAGTTGAGGTATCTGTAATCAATACACATCCTCTAGCTTCCATCCTTTTTCTTAACTAGAATTTCTGGAGATGCAAATGGACTCCTGCTATACTGTATTGTACCTGCATCCAACAATTCCTTCACAATTTTCTCAATCTCATCTTTGTTTCTGTGGGTAGTTCTGTAGGGATATTGGTGTTTTGGCACACTCCCTGGTTTGAGTATAATCTGATGTTCTATCCCTCTCGCAGGTGGCAACTCTTGAGGCTCCTCAAACACATCCTTATACTCATCCAACAACTGCAACAGTGATGTACCATTACACTTCACACCATCATTGCCCTCAGAGAGGGGGAGGTACAATTCTTCCACTTCATCTAAATGATAATGCACTAGTTGAAATAGGCTGTTTGCATTGATCATAGAGAATAGGGAATGGTCAGTTATAGCTCTCAGTTCAACCTTCCTTCCACCAGTAAAAACTATGAAAGTCATATTCTCATAATCTAGGCCAATAGGTGTGCAAAATTTTAACCAGTCCCCACCCAATATCAGGTCATATCCCTCATTCTTCAAAATCCTAGGTGAAAAGGTAAACTGGTGGCCTTGTATGCTCCATGAAAAATCTTGTGCCTTCCACTTGCTCACCAACTGATGCCCAGTAGCTCCCTTAACTAGCATAGGTCTGTCCCTTTCCACAGGAATCTTCATTGCCCTGGCAACATCTTCTCTTAAGAAACTCAAGGTACTACCCGTGTCCAACAATATTTTCAACTGCCCGCCCCCATATTCACCTATTACCCTCATAGAAGTGGAATTTGGGTGTCCCAGCATTGAATTCATGGTCATAAATACTTCCTGCATTGCTCCCCCTTCCCCATACACCACCTCAGCATGTTCATCCTCATGCTGCAGGTGAGCCATCTCCTGTTCTTCATCTATTGTCATGTAAAACACCTTATGTTTACATTTATGCCCAAATGCGTACTTCTCATCACAGTTATAACATAGGCCTTTCTCTCTTCTTGCAGCCATCTCAGCATTAGTCAATACCTTGATAGAGGTTTTTAAACTGTTGGGGCACTAGCCTTGGGGACCACAACTGCTTCAGGTTTTCTATAGCTGCTGTTCTGAGCAGGCAAAGGCCTAGGTGAGGGCCTGACCCTTCTTGAAAGAGCTTCCAAGGTTAGTATCTACTGCTTCCTCGATTCAATTGCATCCTGCAGAGTCTTAGGTTTGAATAGCATCATAAAACCCTGCATCTCCTCAGATAGGCCACTGATGAAACTTGCAATAAAATAGGCTTCTGAATAGCTCATATTGTTGCTAAGTAGTAAGCATGCCCTGAGTTCCTCAAATTTCTCAACATATTCATCCTAATTTCCTGTTTGTTTAAGATTTTTGAACTCCATGACCATTTTACTTTCATTGAGGTCAACAAACTTTAGGGCAATCACCTCTATAAACTGTTGCCACGTGATTTTGAATAAATTGTCACACCCAAAGTTTTGTAACCAGTTCAATGCCTTGCCTTCAAAATTATGCACAACCAATTAAATCATACTTTCATCACGCATAGCAGCAGATAGTTTAAAGTAGGTGTTGCACTTAATAATCCATGATCTAGCGTTAGTACCATCAAACTTTGGGAAATCAATCCTATGGTGTGAATGGAGGGTAGACCCAGTGCTAGAATTTGATCTGGGTGTGTAATCAGTTTTAAAACCAGGAGAAAAAGGCATCAGCTTCCTTTCCCTTGCCCGATCCCAAAATGTGTTGTTTGATTTCTTCCAAGGATTGGCTCATCTGATCATACTTAGAATCCAATCCTTTGATCTGTTGCTTGATTTGATCCACTGATATAGCTCTCTTTGATGCTTCTATTAACAGTTGTTGCTCCATCTTCTTATGGGAATCCTGCAGCTCCTTCACGCGTGTGCCGTCTGCCATGTTTGCCCAGATTGGTGCTAATTAAAAGCAGAAAACCTTGCTCCGAAATACCAATGTAACAGTAATGGACTGTTAATTGGATAATTTGTATTTATTATTATTTTATGTATTTTATAATAAAGTAGATCTGAAAGTAAAATTGCAGAGAGAAAAAGAACAACAAAAAGGGCGATGATGAAGAAGGAAAATATCTGATTTCTTAGGGTTTCCTTATTATGCTTGTCACTTATATACCAAGGTCTAAAGATAGTGGGACCTTGGAATAATTCTACTAAAAAAGCAAATTACATAAATGAAATAGTTTTTTTAATCAGATAAATAAAGATAATGTGGGAATGGTCCAGCACTTGACACGTGGCTCTCCCATTTCTTACCCACCATCGATCCCTTAGCCACGCGTAGCAATATACCCCTCCTTTGACTCACTCCCATTTCTCCCCTCTATCTCTCTTTCATCCGACACAAACACTTGCCCGTCCTTTTCCATCACTTTCTCTGCCGACTCCTCAACTCCACACACCGCCGACGCCATCATCTCCTCCGATCTAGATCCATTCCTGCCCTTTTCCCCAACTAGATTTGTGAGGTTCATGACAATCTCTAAATCATATACATTATGATTTAATCCAAACCAAAGTACAATATACCAACCATCATCCCGACAATTCATATTCATAATATCAGTGCTATACGAATCATAAATGAAATGAAATTAAAACCATTTATTAAACATTATAAAATGAGAAAGCATAACTTGCCTTGATACCAATTCGACGAAGCCGTTATTAATCCCGTTGTGTTCATCTACAAGCTCCTCAGCCCCGACCAAGGCAATACATGCATTCTCCAATCTCAATCGCAGCACAACGGTTAACATCAATGATCACTTATCGCAACCTAATGCAATAATCAATTAACAATACGTTGATAACAATCAACAACCGATACAACCAACCAATCAAACTCAATGGTTCAACGATATCTTGATCATATGCGATACCAAGCCGCAATTCGATAATTGATCAATTCTAACAAGTGTCTCAACATTCTTGATTCCGACTTCAATCTTAATTACGGATTAACACGGCTCATCTTTGTAAATTCATAGAAATACAATTACCGGTTATCATCACGAATAAGCATATACCAAAATTAACTGTAATCCTTCCAATTCATAATCTAAGGCATATATCATTTTGTTCTCCAATATAAAATTCATATATCCTCAAGAATCACAACAACACACCATAACCATCATCATACAAGGAAGAATATCAACAATAATATCAAAATCCGAATCAAAGAGAGGAGTTTTTCAGCATACCTCTTGAAGAAGAACTACAAGGATCAAACACTTCAAGAAACATCAAGAACTCCAAGCTTCAAGCTTCTAACCAAATACTCAAGGTCCCAACCAAGTTAGAAGGGTCTGAAATGGGATTGAAAGTGAAGAGGGACGAAGCCGGGGTGGAAAAATGTGTTTCTTCTCGTGAAGAAATGAAAGACCAATTCTTAATATATAATCTGCACAGCTCGTTACGTACGTTAAGACCCAACCTTAACGTACGTAAGACCATTTAGTGTACGCTACATATCCTGCATAGCATACGTAATAGTCATCGAGGGTTAACTGTCCTATTTCGTGGTATGCATTACGTACGTAATTTCTTTACCGTAACGTATGTAATGTAGCGATTGACTTGATACAGTGCCATACTTGATTAACGTACGCAATGGCATATCCTTAACGTACGTAAGGCTCGATGTTGACTCGCCTGTCCACATCCGCGCCGAAAGCTGCCGACACCGGGCCCACTTGCCGACCACAGCTCAGACCTATCCGATTCCACTCATAACGTACGTTATGTACCCAACTTAATGTACGTTAAGCTCGCATCGCTACATATGTAATCTCCTCTACTTAGCGTATGCTACGCTTGTACCATTACGTATGTAAGCTCCTATGCTTAACGTACGTAGTGGGTTCCATACTTAGCCATTTCTGCTCCTGTTTGTCGTCTTAATATACCGAACCCGTTCACGCGACATATTGAATACATATACTCATTCCGATAACATTCTCATACGATACATTTGATGCACAATATCCTCAAATACAACTGTCGACCAAGTACGACAATTATACAAATACTCATATAGTATGTCCGACATCGAAAGGCATATTAAGCATGTAATATCCTAGAATTAAAAATAACCTCGATAGATATACTGGCACGACTGTCACGGTTCCCAAAATTATTCATCCATACTGTATCGGTCCCACTCTGTACAGTATAACTCGGATAAAATGATGCGAAAATTCGCAGCGAAATTCTAGGATATTACACTGTTCCTCATTCATTTGGCGATACTTATCCGTTGTGGCCGACTCTGGGGTCGTCCCTCTAGTTTGCCACTGCTATGATCGGTCGTGTCATGATGGTGATTTGGAGAATATTTATCCTGTATCTGGTCGTCCCTTCCGGTCTGGTCATCGGGTTGGCCCTGACGTTTTTGTCTTGTCTGGTCTTTAACGGACCTGGGAGTAAATTTGATGCATGCCCGGTTGGTCCTCCTCATTGCTTTACTTGGCCGGTCTATCCGAAAATCGGTTCTTTTGCCTTATGGTCCTCTCAATTGGGGCGGTTGAGATGGAGAAGAGCGCTTACATGGATTCCAAGACGGATAGACTATCAACAAGGGCCCCCGAGTCCAAGACGGATGGACTATCAATAAGGGCCCCCGCTTACATGTATAACACTTAGGTTATACTGACTCAGTTTATATGTTTACCCTCGGAGGTGGAGTCATTAGTTGGAGGAGTGTGAAGCATAAATACAAAGCGGACTCTAACATGGAAGTCGAGTATTTGGCAGCCTCTGAGGCATCCAACAAGAGGTGGTATGGCTCCAGAAATTCATTTTAGACTTGGATGTGGTCCCTAGTTTGCCTAAGGGTATTACACATTTTTGTGATAATACCGATGTAGTCACAAACTCCAAGGAATTACGAGCCTATAAGGCAACTAAACATATTAATCACAAGTACCATCTCATATGGCACCTGGTGAAGCAAGGATACGTTGTGGTGTCCAAGATTGCATCGGAAATAATCTTGTCGATCCTTTCATGAAAGGATTGCTATCAAATCTTTTGAAGGACATGTGCAAGGTTTATGGGGTTACGATGTATGGCATCACTGCTTTGAATATATATGGTACATATGATAGACTATGTATATATTATAGTACTTAAAAGCATGTTATGAGTATAAGTGGAAGATTGTTATGATTGTATATTGCCAAGCATACTTTATTCTTGCATTACCTTATTTTCCTGTTTTATCTATGAAATTATTAATTATATTTTTGTCACATATTTGGCATATTAATTCATGTTATGATTATGCAAATATATCTATTTATTTTATATTATAGATAATTTCTTGTGTTGGTGCCACACAGAAGATCATATTATAGGTGTCCTACACATTAATATAAAATAGTTCACAACCTATATAATATTAGAAAATTATGTGAGAGGTTGTAGTGTACGCTTGAAATTAGTCGGTCTTGATTATTAACAAACATTAGCCTATTTGTATATATAGAACTGGATCGCAGTGAGATAGATTTCTTATCTGATTGAAAGAAGAACGAAGATCTCGAACAATTATTATTTCGTAATTATAGTGTATAATATTTAATTGTGTATGTATAGGAGGTATTACTTTGATTTATCATATGTGAGAATATAATTGATTGGCTCAATATACTCGATACTCTGGGTAATAACATTATTTATATAATAATCAATATTATAGCTAGAAATCATATCTCGACTCATTTGGATAGATGTTGTCCCCTTGAGGAGCTCAAAAGGACTAACATATTAACCCTGCATGTGGATTAATTTCTGATATAGTAATAAGGTTTGAGTGGTACTACTCTCGGATTAATTAAAGTTGTTAGTAGCTTAAATTAACTAATGGACATTCGATATCTTAACTATGAGAAATAATTAATTTAAAAAGGATCCCAATTTTGTAGATTGGGATTTATGAAGGAATTGCAATATTATTCTTTAGGGGACTGAATTAATATTAGTGTACTCAGTTATATTAATAAGCGCTTAATATGGAAAGTTGAGGTATAGGAGGAGTCATTGCCCTAATCCTCTTTAAGATCCCTAGGATTGCCAAGATGCCTATAGAAAACACAAGGGTGGTCAGCCTGTCATTCATACAGAACAATGGATTTTTGATTTTACACTCTGTTTAATTGTGGATGATGTCTTGTGTCTTTGATTCCATAGTTTAGATAACACATCAATTTTTCTAAAATACTAAAAATATATAGAAAGATGGAGAGGCATCCTTCATGTAAATTTGGCTGATCCAAACAGTCAAGAAAAATCTGGTAGCTTGTGCCTACCCCACATCCGACTAGGGCTGTCTAAATGGTTCCCGGTTCTCGATTAGAACCGGAACTGAACCGAAATCATGTGGTTCCGGTTAACCAAGAACCATACTAATGGTTCTCGGGGCGATTCTCGATTAGTATTTTCATAGTTAATTCGGTTTTTGGTTAAACCGATAACCGATCGGTTTTGAACTAAGAACCGCAAATAATTAATAAATATTATTATATTAAGTATTATTTATTAAATAATAATTTTAATCTTTATTCCCATTTTTTATTTTACCAGCCTAACCTAAATGCACCCTACATCCAGCCTAACCCTAATATCCGTAATCTTCATTTAGACACATGCTCCACGGCTTCCCCAGTCTCTCCCGCGCCTCCCACAGTCTCTCCACAGCTCCACCGCTCCATGCCGTGCCTCCCTCAGTCCATCTCGCTCTCAGTTTCTCGGACCCTCCCCCAGTCGCCGCCTGCTACCATGGCCGCCCGCTCCACGTCAGTCGTCCCTTAACCTCGACCCTCGTAGTAGCACCCATCTCTCGGCAGTCGGCTCTCCCTGATCCCCTCTCCTCTCGTCACTCACCCCCATCCTCCTCACTCTCACTCCCAGGTTAGTTATTTGCAGTGTTACAGTTCGATTCTACACGTTTCACTTGTTCCGTGAAGTAGGTTTTGCAGTATTGCAATCATATCCCCTCTCCTCCTGTAGCTTTGATTTTTTGTTTTCTATTATATTAATTGATTGATTTATGTTATGTAAAAAATGAAGCAAATACCAGATTTTGATTGTCAGTCCTAATTTGCAGTATTACAGTCCTAATTGATTGATTGATCTCTCATCTTCCTGCAGTCCATGATTTTGATTAGTTACCTTACCCCTGGAATAAAGTCTATATTTTTTTAGGCGAAACAAATCTCGATAAATCATTTTAGCATTTAAGATTTGCCAATTGGGTATTATTTGTATTTTTTGGTGTAATTAATTGAATTCATTAATTTATACAATGGACTTGTTAATCTAATTTATAATGTATATGTATATATATAGTTGATGGAGGCTGAAGCTTCAAATACACCCGAAGGTTCCCAGCCCTCACAAATACCATTGCTTGAGGAAGCTGGTGATATTCAGGATATAAGTGAAGAATAGGAGCTTGAGGCACAGACAGGGTCCCACTCCACTGTGACGGGAAAGAAGCGAAAGAACTCTAAATCGAGATCTAAAGCTTGGGAAGATTATATTTGTGATTGAATGGGAAGAAGGGTATCCATCTATTAAGAAGAAGAAAGGGAAATACAAGCGCTGCGGCGCCGATATCCAAGCTAGTTCAGAGTCAAATGGCACGAGTTCTTTGAGAAAACATACTCTAGTTTGCAAGAAAAGATTCGAAGCAAAGTCAGGTCAATAAAAGCTGAGTTGTCAACCTGGTTTAGGCGATGGAAGTGGGACTTTGAGCAGTGGGAGATTTGACCAAAAAGATAGTAGGTTGGCTTTGTGTGAGATTAACATTCTCGATGAGCTTCCTTTCAGATTCGTGGAAAAAGAGGGGTTCAAGAAGTTTGCTGCTATTGTTTGTCCTGAGTTCAAGATTCCAAGCAGCTAAACCATATGATAAAATTGTGTGATGCTGTTTCTAAAAAAATCTATATGTTTGAAGTCATTTTTCATGAAGAATGGCATGGGTATGGTGTCGATCACCACTGAATGTTGGACTGCAATTAATAACACAAATTTTATTTGTGTTACGGTGCATTTCATTGGACAAGATTGGATCTTGCACAAGAAGATCATAGATTTTCGCAAGATTATCACTCACAAGGGGCGCGATATTGGTGAATCGATTGTTGAAATTCTAAAGGAGTGGGGTTTGAAGAACATATTATGCTGCACTGTAGACAATGCAAGTGCAAATGATGGGGCAGTTAGATACATTAGTGACTATCTTGACGATAGGAAGACTAATATATTGGGTGGACAATACCTTCATCTTCGTTGTGTGATCATATCATTAATTTGATAGTGAGTAACGATTTAGAAGATATAGGCTTGTCAGTGAGACGATTGAGAGAAACTGTGAAGTGGGTTAAAGCTTCACCAAATAGGAGCGACGAATTCAGCAAGGTAGTGAAAGCATTTGTCTCCCATGACTACGAGAAAACATTGATGTGCCAACGAGGTGGAACTCGACCTATTTGATGCTTGAGTCCGCTGAGCCTTTTGAACCGACATTTAAGGTCTATTCGTCCATGCAAAGTGTGTTGGAATATAAAACACAGCGGAAGCAAGTTGGAGGGAATAATTTAATAAAAGGTTTTATAAACTAACCAACAGAAAAACCGGATCTATTTCGGCTTGTCAACTATTTAACTAAACAGATTAATAAACAATTAAATAAACATATTTACGCATGGGAGTCGGTAATTTTTACCTTTGACGCGAAGTGGTAGAAAATCCCTTTTTGATCGATTTAGGTCCTCTTCGTATTCCTCTCCGATCTTCTTGTATTTCTACCTCAAGATCTTCTAGAGTATATCCCGCCTAAGTCCGGATGTCATGTGGGCAACAATATACTGGACTAAACTTGGACTGCAAGGGGAATCGGCCGAACCACTATATCTCCAAGAAATTCCTTACAATTTTTTTCTCTCTATTTTTCTGAATATTTATGTATTTTAGAAAAATATTGTGTTAGCTAAATTGTGGAATCCAAGACACAAGTCAAGATCCAAAATTAAACACAAAGGGAAAAAATCGAAATTCTTGAGCCAAAATTTGGTGTAAAAATCAGCCAACCTTGTAGTCCTATTTATAAGTGTTTTGGGCTACTCTAGGGACCTTAAGGAGGATATGGTAAGGACTCCCAATAGATATCTTCTTTCCAATATTAGGACTCTTCCTAATATTAAGACTCTATTAATATCAACTTAGTCCACTAATAAGGTAATATTGCACTTCCTACCAAAATTCCAAATTACGAAATTGGGCTCCTTTTTGAATTAATTATTTCCCGTGTTTAAGATATTCCATGTCCATTAATTAATTTAAACTACTGACAACTTTTAATTCCACTCGACCTTTATTATTATATCGGAAAATTAATTCCACCTGCAGGGCTTAATATAATAATCCTTTCGAGTGCCTCAAGGGACATGATCAACCCGACTGGTCGGGACACGATTTCTAGCTATAATATTAATTATCATATAAATAATAATATTGCCCAAAATATCGATTATATTGAGTCAATCATTGTGGCTCTCACCCATGATAAATCAAAGCAATAAATATTAAATATATATAATTAAATATTAATCACTAGAATTAAGAAATAATAATTGTCCGAGATGTACGTTCTTCTTATAGTCAGTACAGAAGAATCTATCTCACATCGATCCTTTTCAACGTATACCGAATACGCTAATATATGCTAATGGTCAAGACCAACCAATCTCAAGCATATAGTACTGTAATATCCGCAATTTTCGATTTTCGGTAAATTTCTTTTTTCGGCCGAAGTCCGTTGTGACGACTCGCTCATGACCGTTTCGTCATTCTGAGAATGATTAATTCTACACTTTTTGACATCCGAGTTCGTTTCGGAGTCGTTTTGTTGAGTTCCGTGCTTTTTAACGACTTTTCCGCACTCGAGTTCGGTTCTTGCGAATCTCGTTGGCTAACATGTTTGAGTTTCCGTAAGTCCGTTTAACTTTGTTAGACGTGTTGTGAACTTCAGTTTGGTTATTCGATCACGTATCGTGATTTTCGGGCGTTTTGGGCCATTTTGTAATTTCTTGAAAGTTACGGGTATCCGTATCTGTAATTGTTGTCTCGACCCGTTTCTTGGTCGCGTATGACTAATTATGGTATTACGCTTTCATTTCGAGTCGTTTATGTTGTCCGCGAACTTTTCGTCGTGTTCGTTCCGTGCGTTTTTGGAAATCGGGTCGTCGAGCCACAGCGGTGGCGGGATCGCCGGACGGTGGCGGGATCGCCGGACGATTGCGGGCACCGGCCGGACGGGTGCGCGAGAACCGGCGTAGCGCACGCCTTCTGGCCGGAAGAGGCTGCGCGCTAACCGGGCAGTGTAGCGCCTGTGGGTAACTAGCGTCTGTATCGGGCACAGGCGATGGGGTTTCGAGGTTGGACTCGGTCGGGATCGGCGGGTAGCACACGCTACGCCGAGCGTAGCGCGCGCTAGTCGGCAGCGTAGCGCACGCCGGCCGGCTAGCGTCGTTACAGCCGGGCGATTCGATCCGGTGGCTCTTTGGGCCAGTCGGCTAGCGCAAAGCTTCGGCCGTAGCGCACGCTAGCGGAGTCGGTCGGCGAGTTTGGTCGGCGGGGTTGGTCGGGGATGCCGGGTCGTGTGGGCCACGGCCGAGGGTGCTCGGCGATCTGCGGCCGATAGCGCACGCTAGTCAGGAAGGCTAGCGCACGCTAGTCGGCGATATAAATATGGTGGCGATCACATTTCACTTCGCTTTTCATTTCCTTCCTTCTCCGTCCGCGAATGGCGATTCATGGGCGGCGAAGCCATGTTGTTTAACAACAAAACCATGAAGTTCGAGTCCATAACATCAATCAATCGTCCGTTATCATCCTTTGATCCAAATAATCAAGGTAATCTTCCTTAGAACCCTAATTTCGTGAATTTGGGGATTTTTGCAATTTCGTCCGATTCGTTCCGTGTTGTTGATTAATTCATGATGGGTATGATTAATCTTGGTAGTATTCTTGTGTTTAACATCATTTAATCCATTGTTCTTCGTCGAATCGAAGTATATTTCTTGATTTCCTTCGAGTTGACTTTTTGGGGGATTTGTCCCCGATCTCCTTTTACATCCGTATTCTAAGGATAGATTATGGTTAAATGATGTTGTTAAACATATTCTAAGGATAGTATATCCATAATTCAACTAGGAATTCCGTTTTTGGGTTTTGGCCGGAACGAATCGTGTTCTTGGCCGTTTTGGGAAATCCTTGAACTTTCGTCATTCGTTCTTTGAATTCAACGGCTTTGGGTCGTGTTATGGAATTCATTTCATTGTTATTATTGTCCTTCGTAGTTTATGACGTGAGTTGGCGATCGGTGGAGTCGGCGGGTTCGTAATCGGTTCGTGTCAACCTACTTTGGTCGATTCTCCGCGTTGCTCTTATTCGAGGCAAGTACCTTGTCCATACTTTTCTTGTTTCGCGGATATGATGATTGGTGATCGTCTTGGTTTGTTTGTTTGTTTGAAATGAGTTTTCAAAAGATTTGGTTAGCCTCGTTAAAGGCCTCTTTCAAAACCGTGTGTGTTTTGTGATTGGTGTGGTTCGTGAATAACTATGTGAATTCTATGTATATGCTTGGTGTTCATGTTGCACTTGGTATTGTGTGTGGACGTATATTATTTCATTTCGGTGCGTTGTGGATTGACGTGGTGTTTTGCTAAGTGTTTGATGCCTCTGGGCGAATTGTTTGAATATCCTTGATGTGATATGTTATTTGTGTGAATGTGTGGATATGGTTGAAGGTCTACGGTGGCACATGGCATGTGATCATGTGGCCGAGGATGCAACAAGTGATTGATCCAACCGTGAGAGCTCGAGATAATCTACGGTGGCACATGGCATGTGATCATGTGGCCAGGATGCAACAAGCGATTGATCCAACCGTGAGATGTGTGTGATTTGTTTCGCTAGCCACTCGGGAGGGTCCTTCGAGGCCTCGGGTGGGATGTCGGTGGTATCGTCCCGGTCTAGGCGATGCGCGTGCGTGATTATGTTTCGTTGATTTTTCGTCCGTTGAGGACACGTGATGTTGGGCTTTGACCCTGTAAATTGTTGGTGGTTTCCTATTTGCGAAAACAAAACATTTGGGTTGTGACCCTATTGATTTTTGGAAAGAGAAGGATTTTATAATCCTAAATTGTTTTCTATTAAAACTCTCGATGGCATTTTAAACTGTTTTGTAAATTGTTTCCCTTATTTGCGATCTTTCAGTTTTGGAAATGTTTACCCAAACTCTTGCCTCGGGAAGTACTTTTCCTTACGTTTGAACCTTTGAGGATTCCTGATTATTATTGTTCTTGGAACTTGTATTGTATGGCTCGTATTTTTGCACTTGTACTTGCACTAGCAAAACAGTGGAGTTTTGCTAACCCCCGAGTATTCGGGGGGTGGATGTCTATTTTTGCATTCAGGTTTTGGAGCATAGCATAGGGTCGGCACGAAGGATGATGAAAGATGAACGATACTAATCACACGAGCATCCGTTGCTGTCGTATTGGTCTAGTTGTATTTTTCTTTTCCGCTGCAGTATATTTTCCCGTTGTACGGGTGTGGTTGTATTTTGACCCCTGCGTGGGCATGAGTTGTATTTGAGTTGTATGTATTTGTTGAAAGACCAAATCGGTCTACTGAGTCATTTTAGCCTTAAAGGCGAGGTTTAGATGTTTGATTTTAGTTATCAGCCTGGTAGATCCTGGAGGAGAGGGTCTACGGCGTGTAATATCCCTGAGCGGATTTGGGGGTGTTACAGAATGGTATCGGAGCTTAGGTTGTGGAAACCTAGGCTGTCGGGTCAGTGGTGTCTATCGAGTTTTTGTCTCGTCGGATTTTATCTGACTGGGTCGTGTCGCGACGCGTCGTCTGAGTTGGTTGGTCGTGATTAGTATCGTGGGCAATCATCATCTTCGTGCGACCTGTGGCTGTAAGTCTCCCTTCTTTGTGTTGTGCCTCGTGTGACACGAGCTATATTTTTATGATTATTTATTAAGTGACGGAATCCTTTTATGGATTTTGATTTCTTGATACGTGACTATTTGACTCTCATATTTCTTTCATGTGAGGAGTAGTTCTTTGGATTGTGCATGTTGGATCGTATTTCTTTTTCCATTGCGTGAGTTCCTTTGTAATAGCTTTCGGTATTTTACCGATCAATTTTATTTCAAAACCGATTCCTTTAACCGAGTTGTTGGCCTTGACCGCTTTGACGGTAGTTGGGTGTTTTCAAATGATTTTGTGAGTTTTGATAAGTACTACCGTCATCGACCTTTTTGGGCATTTTTGTAATTGGTTTTTAGCACAGTGGGTTCGGTCGGGACCACGGCGCTATAATGTTCCGTGTATTTACTCAAATTTTTGGGCATTGTAGCCCATTGAATTATCTTTGAAAACCTTGAGTATCTTAGAAAATAAAATTCGAGACGTACTTTAAATGGATTGTATTTTCAAGGCGCCTACTAGCGCAACTATCTCATTTAAAATTTTTCTACCTCGAGGACCAAAATGTTTTGAGATATTTTCGATGTTTAGAAACATTTATACTTAGACCCGAGGGTCGGATATTCTGAAAGTTTTTCACTAAAAGAAAGGTGTCCTCATTTTAGTTCAAACGCAAGATGAATTTCGAGTCTCGAAAATGATGTTTGTTTAACTTTTTGTAAAATGATACTCAAGATCAACCGGTGTTTCCAAACTATTTTCAAAAGGTGGTTTTCGTTTTTAAAACCCATCATTTCACCTTGTGGTCGGAGAAGGTGTGTAAGATGTTGATATTGAATGTTGTCGCCTTGTGATGAATTATGTATTATCGCACTTGTGCGAGCTATTAGGCGGAGTTTGTATGATTGTGTACATACGTGGTTGTTCCTTGATGTTTTGTAATTGTGCCTTTGGTCATCATTCGAGTCGTTGATGTCGCCGGACGATGCCGTCGTTATTGTGATATTCATGTGTGTGTTGCCTTACGATGGTAATCGTTGTATGTGTTAAGTGTTATGATTTTCTGTTGTGCTGAGTGGTTACTTATTCAGTATGCCGAGGGGCCGAGGTCGTGGTCGTGGTGATCGGACGCGTGGTCGCGAGCATGCTTCCGGTGATAGTATTGGTATTGGTGTTGCTACTATTTTACAACGGGTAGCCACTCGGATGACTCGATTGACTCGGGCGATTCGGCGTGTTCTGAGATGTGACCCGGCCTGCTGGTGCAAATCGGTGGCTTCGAGAAGTGGTTCGTATGAATCCCCCTCGTTTATTTGGCCTGCAGATGCTTTAGGTGGGATGGTTGGCTTTTAGGTTGGAAAAGATTTTCGAGATAGTTGATTGTCCGGAAGAACGTAAGGTTCGGTAGCTCAAGATCTTTTCGACAAAGATGCCGCTAGGCCGGTGGGAGGCTACTAAGCCTCGAGATCGCGTTGTCACGTGGGCGAGTTCGTAAATTTATGAGAGATGAGTTTTGTCCGAACCGATCAGAAATCGGAGGATTAATGAATTCTTTTCGCGAAACCGCAGGATGTACATTGTCTCAAGCTATTATTGATTTTAGCAAAAACGGCTCGGCTATGTGCAAAATCAAGTAAGGACAGAGGAGGACAAGATTTGTCATTTTAGTAGGCGGATGAAGCGGAGGTTCGCGAGACATGGCGAGTCTCGCTTGTACTTCCTTGAGAGATTATCAAAATAGGGCGTTAGCCTATGAGCTATCCAGATTATCGACCGAGAGTATGTCCGACTCGAAGAAACAGAAAACCGTTGGGAACTTTTCAGAAAATCAGGGGAGTGGGCCCCTTGAGGTTGGGACTTCTTCTCGTCATCCCAAAATGTTTCCTAGATCGCGTGATCAGAGGAGTAGTACCCCTGTAGTGAGTAATGTGAGCACTTCGAAGATATGTTGTAACTGTAGTCGAGCGGGCCATACTGCGAAGAATTGTCGTTCACCATTAGTCACCTGTTTCGAGTGTGGCCAGGTGGGTCACCGATCCGTACATTGCGAGACGGTAGCTGAGAGGTTTGGGGATCGAGGTTGCATCTCTGCTCCGAAAGGACACGGAGATGCCTAGGGTGGTTTTGAGGATTTCGGCGTAGTCCGAATTATTTATGATTGCCCTTGTGGATCGTTTTGTGTTTATTCTCTGTTTTCTCGACTGTGCGTGTTTTCTTGTAACAAGTACTTTGTGTTTTGTGATTGTTTGGATAATTGACTTGATTGTATTATCTGTTTGATGACGCTCGTCACTTGTTGGTGTTATTATGTCTCTACCGGCGACGTTGTGTTGGTCGTCGTGGAGCGTGTTTTCACACCGTATATTCCGTTGCGTTGTTTGTAACATTTCGCCGTTGGGCGTTAGTTACGCGTTTCTTGCGTATCTCGTTGAGTTTTCCTGGCGGAATATTTCTTCCCCTACTTGTTTTAAGTTTCGGGACGAAACTTCTTTTAAGGAGGGTAGAATGTAATATCCGCAATTTTCGATTTTCGGTAAATTTCTTTTTTTTCGGCCGAAGTCCGTTGTGACGACTCGCTCATGACCGTTTCGTCATTCTGAGAATGATTAATTCTACACTTTTTGACATCCGAGTTCGTTTCGGAGTCGTTTTGTTGAGTTCCGTGCTTTTTAACGACTTTTCCGCACTCGAGTTCGGTTCTTGCGAATCTCGTTCGAAACTGCTGTTTCGAGTTTCCCGTAAGTCCGTTTAACTTTGTTAGACGTGTTGTGAACTTCAGTTTGGTTATTCGATCACGTATCGTGATTTCCGGGCGTTTTGGGCCATTTTGTAATTTCTTGAAAGTTACGGGTATCCGTATCTGTAATTGTTGTCTCGACCCGTTTCTTGGTCGCGTATGACTAATTATGGTATTACGCTTTCATTTCGAGTCGTTTATGTTGTCCGCGAACTTTTCGTCGTGTTCGTTCCGTGCGTTTTGAAATCGGGTCGTCGAGCCACAGCGGTGGCGGGCCGCCGGACGGTGGCGGGGATGGCCGGACGATTGCGGGCACCGGCCGGACGGGTGCGCGAACCGCGTAGCGCACGCTTCTGGCCGGAAAAGGCTGCCTTCGGCAGTGTAGCGCACGTGCCGGTGGCTTTAGCGTCTGTGCTCGGGCACAGGCGATGGGGTTTCGAGGTTACGGACTCGGTCGGGATCGGCGAGTAGCGCACGCTACGCCGGCGTAGCGCGCGCTAGTCGGCGGCGTAGCGCCGCGTCGGCCGGCTAGCGTCGTTACTGGCAGGCGGATTCGATCCGGTGGCTCTTTGGGCCAGTCGGCTAGCGCGCGACTTCGGCCGTAGCGCACGCTAGCGGGAGTCGGGTCGGCGAGGTTTGGTCGGCGGGGTTGGTCGGTGATGCCGGTCGTGTGGGCCCTGGCCGAGGGTGCTCGGCCGATCTGGCCGATAGCGCACGCTAGTCCAGGAAGGCTAGCGCGCACGCTAGTCTGGCGATATAAATATGGTGGCGATCACATTTCACTTCGTTTTCATTTCCTTCCTTCTCCGTCGCGAATGGCGATTCATGGGCGGCGAAGCCATGTTGTTTAACAACAAAACCATGAAGTTCTGGAGTCCATAACATCAATCAATCGTCCGTTATCATCCTTTGATCCAGTGAATCAAGGTAATCTTCCTTAGAACCCTAATTTCGTGAATTTGGGGATTTTTGCAATTTCGTCCAGATTCGTTAGTGTTGTAGATTAATTCATGATGGGTATGATTAATCTTGTTAGTATTCTTGTGTTTAACATCATATAATCCATGGTTCTACGTAGAATCGAAGTATATTTCTTGATTTCCTTCGAGTTGACTTTTTGGGGATTTGTCCCGATCTCGTTTTCATCCGTTTTGATGGATCGATTATGGTTAAATGATGTTGTTAAACATATTCTATGGATTGTATATCCATAATTCAACTTGGAATTCCGTTTTTGGGTTTTGGAGCGAATCGTGTTCTTGGCCGTTTTGGGGGAAATCCTTGAACTTTCGTCATTCGTTCTTTGAATTCAACGGCTTTGGGTCGTGTTATGGAATTCATTTCATTGTTATTATTGTACTTCGTAGTTTATGACGTGAGTTGGCGATCGGTGGAGTCGGCGGGTTCGTAATCGGTTCGTGTCAACCTACTTTGGTCGATTCTCCGCGTTGCTCTTATTCGAGGCAAGTACCTTGTCCATACTTTTCTTGTTTCGCGGATATGATGATTGGTGATCGTCTTGGTTTGTTTGTTTGTTTGAAATGAGTTTTCAAAAGATTTGGTTAGCCTCGTTAAAGGCCTCTTTCAAAACCGTGTGTGTTTTGTGATTGGTGTGGTTCGTGAATAACTATGTGAATTCTATGTATATGCTTGGTGTTCATGTTGCACTTGGTATTGTGTGTGGACGTATATTATTTCATTTCGGTGCGTTGTGGATTGACGTGGTGTTTTGCTAAGTGTTTGATGCCTCTGGGCGAATTGTTTGAATATCCTTGATGTGATATGTTATTTGTGTGAATGTGTGGATATGGTTGAAGGTCTACGGTGGCACATGGCATGTGATCATGTGGCCAGGATGCAACAAGTGATTGATCCAACCGTGAGAGCCTGAGATAATCTACGGTGGCACATGGCATGTGATCATGTGGCCAGGATGCAACAAGCGATTGATCCAACCATGAGATGTGTGTGACTTGTTTCGCTAGCCAGCTCGGGAGGGTCCTTCGAGGCCTCGGGTGGGATGTCGGTGGTATCGTCCCGGTCCTAGGCGATGCGCGTGCGTGATTATGTTTCGTTGATTTTTCGTCCGTTGAGGACACGTGATGTTGGGCTTTGACCCTGTAAATTGTTGGTGGTTTCCTATTTGCGAAAACAAAACATTTGGGTTGTGACCCTATTGATTTTTGGAAAGAGAAGGATTTTATAATCCTAAATTGTTTTCTATTAAAACTCTCGATGGCATTTTAAACTGTTTTGTAAATTGTTTCCCTTATTTGCGATCTTTCAGTTTTGGAAATGTTTACCCAAACTCTTGCCTCGGGAAGTACTTTTCCTTACGTTTGAACCTTTGAGGATTCCTGATTATTATTGTTCTTGGAACTTGTATTGTATGGCTCGTATTTTTGCACTTGTACTTGCACTAGCAAAACAGTGGAGTTTTGCTAACCCCCGAGTATTCGGGGGGTGGATGTCTATTTTTACATTCAGGTTTTGGAGCATAGCACAGGGTCGGCACGAAGGATGATGAAAGATGAACGATACTAATCACACGAGGATCCGTTGCTGTCGTATTGGTCTAGTTGTATTTTTCTTTTCCGCTGCAGTATATTTTCCCGTTGTACGGGTGTGGTTGTATTTTGACCCCTGCGTGGGCATGAGTTGTATTTGAGTTGTATGTATTTGTTGAAAGACCAAATCGGTCTACTGAGTCATTTTAGCCTTAAAGGCGAGGTTTAGATGTTTGATTTTAGTTATCAGCCTGGTAGATCCTCGAGGAGAGGGTCTACGGCGTGTAATATCCCTGAGCGGATTTGGGGGTGTTACAAGTACAACCTTTCACATAACGGTCTAATGTTATATAAGTTGTGAACTAAATATTACTATATAAGGAACCGATAATGTGATCTTCTGTGTGACACGACACACCACATTATCTACAATATAATGTAATTTAGACTACATTTGCATAACCATAGCGTGAATAAATATGCAAAACATGTGATAAATGAATTAAATATTCTCATAGATAAAGACCGGGAAATTAGGTAATACAAGCATAAAGTATGCTTTGACGTATACAACCCTAACAATCTCCCACTTATACTCAAAGCATGCTTTTGAAGTATACTATCTAGACTATGTCTATCTATCTCCCACTTATACTCAAAGCAATGCTTCCATACATCTCAACCCCATTCCTTCCACATGCCCTTCAAATGACTTTGAGGGCAACCCTTTCGTGAAAGGATCAGCTAGGTTGTCTTCAGATGCTATCTTGGAGACAATAATCTTCCCTCTCTTCACAAAATCTCGAATGATATGATATTTGCGCTTGATATGTTTGCTTGCTTTGTAGGCCCGTGGTTCCTTCGAATTTTCAACAACACCGGTATTATCACAATACAGAGTAATACTCCTAGGCAAATTAGGAATCACACCCAAATCCTTTAGGAAGTACTTGAGCCATACCGCCTCTTTAGCTGCCTCTGAGGCTGCTACATACTCGGCTTCCATGGTAGAGTCCGCTATGCATTTCTGTTTCACATTCCTCCAACTAATGGCACCACCTCCTAATGTGAAAACATATCCGGAAGTTGATTTCGACTTTTCTATGTCCTCACTGAAATCTGAGTCAGTGTAACCCAAAGGACAAAGTGTATCTGATTGATATATAAGCATATGATCCCTAGTCCTTCTCAGGTACTTGAGTATATGCTTGATAGCAATCCAATATCCCGGTCCTGGGTTCGACTGATATCTCGCCACCATGCCTACAACATGACAAATATCAGGCCTAGTGCAAAGCATAGCATACATGAGGCTTCCCACTGCCGAAGCATAAGGAACCAGCTTCATGTCATCTATCTCCTTATGTGTCTTATGACACATAGCCTTAGATAGCTGAATTCCATGTCTGTAAGGTAAGAAACCTTTCTTGGAATTCTCCATGCTGAACCGCTTTAGCACCGTCTCGATATAGGATGCTTGAGATAAGCATATCATTTTCTTGGGATCTCGAAAGATCTTAATACAAAGGATGTGCCCATCTTCTCCTAAATCCTTCATATCGAACTGCTCAGACAACCACACCCTTACATCTGATAATACCTTCACATTGTTTCCAATTAGAAGTATATCATCTACGTACAGTATAAGAAACACTAGCACATTTCCATCGCACTTTTTGTATACACAAACCTCACTAGGACACTGTTCAAAACCATACAATTGAATGACCTCATCAAATCGCATGTTCCAAGACCTTGATGCTTGCTTAAGACCATAAATGGCTCTCTTAAGCTTGCACACTAAGTGCTCCTCTCCTTCAGCAATGAATCCTTCAGGTTGGCGCATATAGATTTCCTTATCAAGACTCCCATTCAAGAATGCAGTCTTGACATCCATCTGCCAAATCTCCATATCCAAATGCGCAGCTATAGCCAAGAGAATCTGGATCGATTTAAGCATAGCTACTGGCGAAATGGTCTCATCGTAGTCGATGCCCTCCTTCTGAGTGTAACCTTTCGCAATAAGCCTTGCTTTGAAGGTTTCAACCTTCCCTTTCGATCCTCTCTTACGCTTGTAGACCCACTTACTTCCAATGGGTTTTACCCCATTGGGTAGGTCTACTAGCTCCCACACTTGGTTAGAATCCATAGATCCCATTTCGGATTCCATTGCTGTTTTCCAGGATTCAGCATCCTTGTCTTGAACTGCCTTTTGTACGTACACGAATTCATTTCATCCTAGTCCGGGAAGTGGTCCGAGAATGCTCCCACACCGATGAAACGTTCAGGTAGACGAACAACCCTCCCACTACGACGAGGCGTGTCCTTGGTTCGCGTATCCACGATAGTGTCGATACGTGATACACTAGGTGTTTGCACAATTGGTATTGTCGAAATATCGCCCCTAAGTTCTTCTAGAATGACCTCACTCCTAGGCTTGTGGCTTATCACATAGTCCTCCTCTAAGAACCGGGCATTGGTGCTAGTAATGACCTTCTAGTCTTTAGGACTATAGAATAAGCCACCCTTCGTTCCCTTAGGATATCCGACAAACACTCGTACTTCTGTATCAGATGCCAACTTATAAGCTTCCTTATTCAGCACGTGTGCTGGAGAACCCCAAATCCGAACATGTCCTAGACTGGGCTTGCGCCCATTCTACAGTTCTGTGGGTGTTTTTGGAACTGATTTCGAAGGCACCAAGTTTAGAATGTACGCCGCTGTTTCCAAGGCGTATCCCCAAAATGAAATAGGAAAATTAGAATAACTCATCATTGACCTAACCATCTCTAATAAAGTATGATTCATTCGTTCAGCAACACCATTCTGTTGTGGTGTACCAGGCGCTGTGAGCTGGGAAGTAATCCCCTCATATGTAACACCCACAATTTATTCAGGGTATATTACAGCGCCGTGAATCCCACCGAGGGACCCACAAGGCTAATCATACGCGGAACTATAAAACTTGACCGAGAAGGTCTAAATACAATGAAATGAAAGACGATACAAAGGGTATTCAAACCATGTCCAATGTATCCAAATACATCACAGTACAAACTCAAAACCTCGGCACACAGGCCGGAACATCAAGGAAGATGGAAAACGATACTCGAGTATTCAATTACCATTCCAGTACAACAGTGAATGGAAAACTCAAAACATAACCGGAGGAAAGACACAGTATCACACTTGCCCACCATCTTCATGCCGACCCGATACCTGCCTGTCCGCTCTCCTGGAACCTGAAATACATAAAAAGTATTTCCCCCATAAAGGGGTTAGCCGTCGAATAGCTAGTGCAAGTATATCAAGTATGAAACACAATACTCCTCGACAATAAAGTAAATGTATCCGTCAATTCATCAATTCAAGATTAGTATTCCAGAATAACTAAATCTCATAGCATCACATCAATACATATATGAATAACGTGGAACCGCACCAAGAGGCTACGGAACCCTCAGGGGACCTGGCGGCCCGCCCCAGAGTGGTTCGTTCATATCATCCGTGGAATCGTACCAAGAGGCTACGAAACCCTCAGGGGACCCGTCGGCCCGCCCCAGAGTGGATATAAATAATCATGCCATTGATATATCTTACTTTCAAAGTCGAGAACGTACAATCATAAATATATACTTGCCTTTGAGACATCGAGAAATCAAACGGAAAAAGGGTATGAGTTCGGTAGGTCCAAGAACGCGCTTCTGGCACCTAAACGATTCGCAAGGGATATGATAATCAATTATCCATATTCAAATTACACGAAGAAACTCCCGAAACCCATCTACGATTCATGAAAATACACGGATAAACAACTAGAGGTTGGAAAATCATCCAAACCCTCACAACTCCGAAAACGGCACAATCCAATCCATAAAATCATAGGAAAAGCATGCATATGGGATAGATACATCTTAATCTCAAGGTCCTCAAGCTTCAAAATGGATAAATCGGACGAATCTACGAAAAACCCCAAAATTCCCAAAAATAGGGTTCTAAGGATTTTTACCTTGATTCGGAGGATAGAAATGTGCTAGATGTTGCATAATCCTTGTTATCCAACCCAAGATGATGATATCTGAAGAAGGACTGCCTCAAATCGCCCCCAATCGCCTCTATCGAGCTCTCCCGATCGGAAAAAGTGGAAAAGATGTGAAATGACAAGTGCAGGGGTTGACTGTCCCCTTATATACTGTCCCAGTCTAGCGCACGCTACGCCTCAATATTAGCGTGCGCTAACAAGTCACCCGATAGTCCAGTGGCTACTGTCATAAGACGTTAGCGTGCGCTACGAAACATCCCTAGCATGCGCTAACTGGTGTCCTGCCAAAATCTTAGTTCACTGTCTCAGTCCGCTAGCATGCGTTAACACTGAGCACTAGCGTGCGCTACGCAACACATATAGCGTACGCTAGCCGCTGCCTAGCGTGCGATACCTACTAGTCCAGAAAGTCTGAAACTTCACTGCCTCTGCCGACTCAGTCCGTTAGTGTGCGCTAAGGATTAAAACTAGCGTGCGCTACTCACGCAGAATTAGCGTGCGTTAGCATCGGCCTAGCGTGCGCTACCTCCCTGACCCAGAACACTTCTGAAAGGTCTAACCAGCACGATCATGATCCAAACAAGGCATGAAACTCTAGATCAACGCCGATTACATCACAAAGAGTTTACAGAGCGACAAAACAGGAAGAACAGTAAGGACAAACAGTCAATAAAAAGTACCGGTATTACATTCTCCCCCTCTAAAAAGAAGTTTCGTCCCGAAACTTAAGAAATAAAAAGTTCGGGGTACTCCGATCGCAAATTCTATTCCGTGTCCCAAGTCGCCTCCTCGACTCCATGTCTCGACCATTGCACTAAAACCAATGGGATGGTTTTGTGCCGAATTTGCTTCTCACGACGTTCAAGAATATTCACTGCTTTCTCCGGATAGGTAACATCCTTGGTTACGTAAATCTCACTATAGTAAAAAACATGACTTTGATCCGGCATATGCCTTCTCAACTGAGAAACATGACAAATGATATGAAGAAGACCCAACACAGGGGGCAACGACAAGCGATAAGCTAAGCCTCCAACCCTGGAGTAGGACATGGTCTCCAAAATCGAATTCCAAAGGTCGACGACGAGTACCGGCTCACGATTGATATGTTGAAGGGCATCTCAAAATACGAAAAGAGGTCAACTAAAATCGTCTGTACTGTATTCAACAATACCAAGAATTCTCAAAACATTATTCTAACTCGTAAGTGCATCATGAGCTGTATGTGCTGAATCATGTCCGTAGGATTGTACCGATAAAGCTCAATATGGATAAAAACTAATAACACACGAAACAATGACAACAAGTCCCGAAACACCGACATACAATCCGAATGCTCACACTGTCAAAGACAATGATCAACCCACAAACTAACCGAGAATATCGTCGACATGATAAACTCCAATGCTATCGGCGAGAGATCCACAATAATCGAGAATACCATCAACATGATAACCTCCAACACGACTAATAAGGGAACAACAACGACCGAGAGTACCATCTACAAGGTTGATCTAAACGATCATGAATAATGGATCTCAAGGAAATAACCCCGACTGGCGAACAAACCCCTCGGGCGTATGAACAACCAGTCACAAACAGTCAAACATATCCAATACAACATGGATTATGAACGACCACAACAATAAGGCTCAAGAGGGACATCACAGTACGCCCGATCCGGAAATGTTTCCGTGCACATGTCCAATCCGTATACGGAATCCAGAATATATGTGGGACAATGTACCTAATTAGCCTCATGGACTACGTCCCGTGTGCACGGTCCAATGCGGAAACATCCACGCATGACCATCGTGTCTGGCTAAAAATCCTACATATAACCAATCGGCACGCAGATATGATTCCAGATATATCATAATGCAACATGACAAATAAATTCAAAGGATAACACCTCCAATACGGATCATACGACTCACCAAAGTGAACGATGATACATGAATAATGAAAGATCGACACGACCAACAATATCCAACATAACCATCCTGGGATCACAATCCCTAAGGACCGATTAACATGAACAACAATCTGGAAATCCTCAACCCTCAACGATCACAAAATTACCGAGTTCACAAAAATGATAGTGTGCTGCCTTGAGTCGGCCAACACGACAATAATAACTCACGGGTGGGCACCGTCTTCAGCGATCCCAATTCAATACCTCGATTGTCTTAGAACGACCAATCGATAATGACTCAACGGATGGGAACTATCTTCGACAGTCCCAATTAAATACTTCGATTACCTTAGAACGGCAAATCGATAATAACGATTACAACGGATGGGAAATGTCCTCGACAGTCCCAATTAAATAGATCGATTATCTTAGAATGGTCAATCGATAACAACGATACAACGGATGTATCAGCACCTTTAATCGGTTACCGATAACGAAGATGATAATCGAATACATCAATGCCTTCAATCGGCCAATACAATATCAATAGAAAAACACCGATATCAATAACGACAATCACCACAATATCTCAATGGAACATCAGTCACGATAATAATCGATACGTCGATACCGCGAACTCGCTATCGATAGTAGCTTTACCAACAAGTATCGCAATGCCTTGAACCGGCCATTTACGAACAACAATAACATTTGGCATAATTTGCCGACGGGTGTCGTATCAAACAATCCCCTGATATCAATACCATCATAAAGAGACCAAGTCTCAAAATGGTACACACATTCGTACACCTACACGATAACATTAATCTCATTGATTAGTACAAGTATAAAACTTGCCTTGATATCAATACAACGAACTGTTACCAATTCAGTTGATTTCGTCTACGAGTTCCTTAGTCCCGACCAAGGTAATCTACGAACTCTTCAACCTCAACCGCAACACAACAGTCATAATCCACGATCAAACATCATATCTTATTGTAAAACGAAGGATTAATAATCAACAAGTTCGATGACGATCAATATCAATACAACCAGGCCACAAACTCATCGGTTCCACTATATCTCGATTGAACACAGTCTGAACTATCCAACTCAGACCCTCACGAATCTATGTCCACAGTACGAGCCGAAATCCGATGATCATATCAGCAACTAATTTGGACCAATAATAAGGTTCTAAATTTTATCGATTCCAAACTCAATTCTTAAATGCGAATCGACAAGGTTCCCCTCTCGTAAATCCATCGTTAAAATTTACCTATGACTGTCATTAATTCGAACCATCCGACTGGTTCAAAACAGTAGATAATCATATTAGAAAGGTTATCAAACAATCCAATCATTCGACTTGAATATTTGCTCCATACGTATGGGCTTCCAAATTCAGAGATGAATAATAGTCTCATCAAACTCATAATCACATTCGTATTCCTATACGAATATTATTTCAAACACATAATTTAGCTCTAGATATGAATATTCCATATTCATATTCAAAACATCAACACTTCTTATAAATTTTCATCACCTCGTATAATTCAAGAGTTCTTCAAGAACATGAAATATCCGAAATCACGTTCAGAAAAACATATCCGAGGCATATATCTTCATGATACCATTTTCTTCATCATATGAAGAAGATATCAATAATCATATCAACATCCGAAATCTCTTATTACAATTCCAATAAATCTCATATAACATTATCACATGATGATCCCAACATGCTCCCTCTAGAGTAGTAATCCTTTAAAAACGAGCCACTATCAAAAGGGATACAAGGGTTACCTTGTATGGACGAACCACGAAGAAGAACAATTGAATTCCATTCCAAGAATCATCAAAAACTTCAAGAACAATACTTAAGTCTGAGCTCTCCATCTTAATCTTGTTTAAGAGGATCATCTCTCAAAGTTTAGGAACTTCAAGTACCTCCCAAGGCTCTCTCTATCGACTAAAGGAAGGAGAATGGACAAAATGCCTCTCAGCACTCGTCTATCCTCTTTATAAAACACATCACTAACGCGCGCTAGACCTTATATTTAGCGTGCACCACAGAACTAGCGTGCGCTATCCTTCCTTGATAGCATGCGCTATCGGGCAGTCCAGAAGCTACTGCATTGCTTCGAAATTCATCTAACGTATGTAATACCCATGCATTAGCGTACGCAAAGAGGCGTTGACTTTCTACATTGAAATGCTCAGTAGCGTGCGCTATTCCTCGACCTTAGCGCGCGCTAATCGTCGTTGATCCGACAACCTGTACCTTCCCAGAAGATGCCCGGGTCCTACACGCCGAAAGCAACCAATAAAGCCAAGGTTCCCTGTTGACGATCTGAAACTAGCGTGCGCTACCAACATGCATTAGCGTGCGCTAATCGCCGATAATAAACAGTCTGGGCCTACCTGTCGGCCACCTTTCGGGCCTTTTACATAATACCTTACGTACATTAGGGGTCCTCCTTAGCGTACGTAACTCAAACCTCTTAGCGTGCGCTAAGTATGCACCGTAGCGTACGCTAAGTATATATCTTAGCGCACGCTAGGCATACCTTATAGCGTGCGCTAATGTGGCTGTACTTAGCCATTTTCCGCTATTCTTGTCCGTCGTCTTGATATACTAGATGTGTATACACGACATACTGAATACATATATACAACCTGATAATATTCTCATATGATATACCCAATATCAAAAGTACGATAACATGATACATGATATCTTCAAATGTAATTGTCGACCAACTACGACAATTATACTAATATCTGTTGTCTCGATCTTCAATTATTTTATCCATACTGTATAGACACCAATCTATCCAGTATATCTCGGATAAAATAATGCGAAAAATTTATACTGAAATCCAGATATTACGTACTAAAAGTCGAGATATCACATTGTACCCCCTTGAAATAAATTTCGTCCTCGAAACTTGCAATGCCGTCACAGCAAACAAATCAATCAAAATATCCAAACTCATCACAAGAGCAATCGTCGGTCTCCACAAGCGAATAACCAAGACAGTATACTTACAGGTGCGTGAAGTCGATGATCTCCTGTGATACTAGCATGCGACTCCCAAACAAAGTCTCAACATAATATCGATACATACCGATATCGCAATTAGCAATTTGACAAAATCTCAAATAGTTCACGTCCGTGACCATGGACACGACTCTGTCTCCTGTCAGCCAACATTCTGAAGGGCACACACGTGCGTAAGTATAAACCAAATTGCACATTCTCAAAGTGACCGATTCTCAAGAATATCAAACTAAAAGCAAAGGGGTTAAGAAAATATAAGAAGAGTAATACGACTTACAAGTACCGGCCACACTGTGATGATGGCAAAGTAGTGATACTGTGGACAAACGATAACTCAATCGACCCAAAAGACCGACATCCTAGGTATCCAAAAACCTAGAGCTCCGATACCATATTCTGTAACACCCCTAAGTTATTTAGGGTATATTACAATGCCGTGAACCCCACCGAGGGACCTACAAGGCTAATCATACGCGGAACTATAAAACTTGACCGAGAAGGTCCAAATACAATGAAATGAAAGACGATACAAAGGGTATTCAAACCATGTCCAATGTATCCAAATACATCACAGTACAAACTCAAAACCTCGGCACACAGGCCAGAACATCAAGGAAGATGGAAAACAATACTCGAGTATTCAATTACCATTCCAGTACAACAACACTGAATGGAAAACTCAAAACATAACCGGAGGAAAGACACAGTATCACACTTACCCATCATCTTCATGCCGACCCTATACCTGCCTGTCCGCTCTCCTGGAACCCGAAATACATAAGAAGTATTTCCCCCATAAAGGGGTTAGCCGTCGAATAGCTAGTGCAAGTATATCAAGTATGAAACACAATACTCCTCGACAATAAAGTAAATGTATCCGTTAATTCATCAATTCAAGATTAGTATTCCGGAATAACTAAATCTCATAGCATCACATCAATACATATATGAATACCGTGGAACCACACCAAGAGGCTACGGAACCCTCAGGGGACCTGGCGGCCCGCCCCAGAGTGGTTCGTTCATATCATCCATGGAATCGCACCAAGAGGCTACGAAACCCTCAGGGGACCCGTCGGCCCACCCCAGAGTGGATATAAATAATCATGCCATTGATATATCTTACTTTCAAAGTCGAGAACGTACAATCATAAATATATACTTGCCTTTGAGACATCGAGAAATCGAACGGAAAAAGGGTATGAGTTCGGTAGGTCCAAGAACGCACTTCCGGCACCTAAACGATTTGCAAAGAATATGATAATCAATTATCCATATTCAAATTACACGAAGAAACTCCCGAAACCCATCTACGATTCATGAAAATACATGGATAAACAACTAGAGGTTGGAAAATCGTCCAAACCCTCACAAGTCCGAAAACGGCACAATCCAATCCGTAAAATCGTAGGAAAAGCATGCATACGGGATAGATACATCATAATCTCAAGGTCCTCAAGCTTCAAAATAGATAAATCGGACGAATCTGCGAAAACCTCCAAAATTCCCAAAAATAGGGTTCTAAGGATTTTTACCTTGATTCGGAGGATAGAAATGTGCTAGATGTTGCATAATCCTTGTTATCCAACCCAAGATGATGATATATGAAGAAGGACTGCCTCAAATCACCCTAAATCGCCTCTCTCGAGCTCTCCCGATCGGAAAAAGTGGAAAAGATGTGAAATGACAAGTGCAGGGGTTGACTGTCCCCTTATATACTGTCCCAGTCTAGCGCACGCTACGCCTCAATATTAGCGTGCGCTAACGAGTCACCCGGTAGTCCAGTGGCTACTGTCATAAGACGTTAGCGCGCGCTACGAAACATCCCTAGCATGCGCTAACTGGTGTCCTGCCAAAATCTCAGTTCACTGTCTCAGTCCGCTAGCGTGCGTTAACAATGAGCACTAGCGTGCGCTACGCAACACATATAGCGTACGCTAGCCGCTGCCTAGCGTGCGATACCTGCTAGTCCAGAAAGTCTGAAACTTCATTGCCTTTGCCGACTCAGTCCGTTAGCGTGCGCTAAGGATCAAAACTAGTGTGCGCTACTCACGCAGAATTAGCGTGCGTTAGCATCGGCCTAGCGTGCGCTACCTACCTGACCCAGAACACTTCCGAAAGGTCTAACCAGCACGATCATGATCCAAACAAGGCATGAAACTCTAGATCAATGCCGACTACATCAGAAAGAGTTTACAGAGCGACAAAATAGGAAGAACGGTAAGGATAAACATTCAATAAAAAGTACGGGTATTACATCATGTGCCAAGAAATCCAAAATTCTCCACTAAGGTATTCGCCACCACGATCAGATCGTAGTGACTTGATACTCTTCCCATGACGCTTCTCCGTTTCAGCCTTGAATTCTTTAAACTTATCAAAAGATTCAGACTTACGTCGCATCAAATAGATGTATCCATATCTCGAATAATCATCTATAAACGTGATGAAGTATTCGAAACCACCCTTAGCTTGGATGTTCATTGGACCACATACATCGGTATGAACCAACTCCAACACATTTTGTGCATGATTTCCTTTGCTTTTAAAAGCCCTTTTAGTCATTTTACCTTCTAGACAGTATTCGCAGGTTGGAAATGACTCAACTTGTAGCGAATCCAATGGGTCATTGCTCACCAATCTTTGAATCCTTCTAAGGTTAATATGACCCAATCGTAAATGCCACAAATATGTTGGATTTATGCTCGAAGGCCCTTTTCTTTTATTAGTATTAGTCAAAGAATTAAGTGATTTATAAGTATGCAAGGGAGCTGGTGTAGCATTAATGATATAAAGTTCTTCACTATAAGTACTCGTGCAAACATATTCACCGTTTCTTTTAATAACTGCATTATCTTCAAAAGAAACTGAATATCCATCACGACACAATTTAGAAACTGAAATCAAATTCATTCTAAAATTGGGTACCAATAATACATTATTAAGAACTAAAATCCTATCATCAACTTTTAGCTGCACGACTCCCACTGCAACAGCCTTCAACCTGGAATAGTCGCCCCAGCTTATTGTAATCTCATTCGCACTAATACCTTGGTTATTTGGAACCCCTGCGAGTCATAGCAAACATGATCAGTGGAGCCCGAATCCACTATCCACGAAGTGATAGAACAGGCAACCAAACATGTTTTGACTACTAGTGCATGAGACGTACCTTTCTTAGGGCAGTCACTCTTGAAATGCCCTTTCAGACTGCAGTTGAAGCACTTGCCCTTCGGCTTTTTGTTCGCTTCCGGCTGAGGAGCCTTAGACTGAGGAGCCTTGCCCTTAGCTTTGAAGGTTGCCACTTGCTTCTGGCCAACCTGCTTTTTCTTCTTTCCCCATTTAGGTTTTGAAGAAGCAGCACCGGTTGCCGCAAGAATTTGATGATAACCTTGTTTGAAAAGACCTTTGACAGACTGAAGCTCTGTCAGAAGTTCCACCAATGTGTAAGTCTTACGATTCATGTTGTAGTTAAGGCGGAACTGCTCAAAGCTTCTTGGTATACTGCCTAAGATAATATCGACCTACGACTCCGCATCGATAGTGGCCTCCAGTATGCTCAGTTCGTTCAAATGAGACATCATTTTAAGAACGTGATCCCTTACTGGGGTCCCTTCAGACATTTGGGTTGTCATCAAAACCCTCATCGCATTTTGCCTAGCCGCTCGGTTCTGATGACCAAACATCTCAGTGAGATTTTTCATCATTTCCGCGGCCGAGCCCATCGTCTGATGCTGATGCTGCAATACATTTCTCAATGAAGCCAAAATGTAACAGCGAGCCATCTCATCAGACTTTTTCCATTTCCGAAATTCAGCCAACTCTTCAGGAGTGGCATCCGGTTCTGGTTCCAAAGGACTCTCCTCAGGTAAAACAAATTTATGCCTCTCGACAGTCAAAATAATATCAAGATTTCTTTTCCAGTTGGCAAAGTTAGTGCCATCAAGTTTGTTTTCTTTGAGAATAACAGCTAGTGGATTGAAATACATATGAGAATAAAATTAAAAACACCATTCATCACATAATTCGACGCAAAATATATTGAAAAACCGTAAAACAATATATATGCAATCAACCAACACCTTGAAAAACTGCACATGCAAGCCACGATAGTGTGGATGTTTACATGTACATTTTTAAGTAGATTTTAACGTCTTTAATTTTACTATCTAGCCAAGATGCATTTTGACAAGTAAAATTAATAGTTGGTTCCTCTTGGCCATGTATTTGATTAACATAGACTCCGATGGGGAGCTTATTAATTAATACACCTAAGTGAACATTATAATTTAACAAACCTTAGAATATTATTTAATGATAATAGTCCTAGAGATAGAGATGTCCTATCATAAAAAATAATATTCACCTTTTTGTTATCAAATTTGAAGTTTAAAACCAGTGAGCCAATAATTAGCACATCCGATGTGGAGGAAGACTCTAATGTCAACGCGCATGCTAATTATTTCACAATCTAAACCAATTATGGAGGCCAATTTGATTTTGAAAAATCAATTTAAAATCACTTAGTTATTTTGAATAATTAAGGTTTTTAATTTTCTCGTCCTAACATGCAAGGAAACATATCACGCATACATCCATACATGCCATACATCAAAACAATAAAAACCAACAAATAATAAAAAATAGGATATTTAAATCCAATTATCATGGATTTTATTCCTCGTTTTGAATAACGAGAAATCTTCGGCTCGTTTGCTCCCACTGCTTCAAGCATCTCGCGGAAAAATGAATTGAATGACCCGAACTGGACAACTTGACCCGCTGGCCACCGCCCGACCCGCTGCCCGAACTGCTACATGAACTACCCGACTCACGCCCACCGCCCGACTCCATCGCCATTTGCCCGGTGCCGAGTGCAAGGCGATCTTGAGCGCTGATCGGCTCCGTGCTGGTCTCGGTCGGTTCGTCCAATTAGGACTCCTCTTCGCGCTGGACTTCTTTCTCTTTTGTACTTTAGTTTTCCAATTCGATTACAATTTTATTCAAAATAAAATACATCGAATTTACATCAAATTACAAGAAAAATAAATCATATTCTACCCGTGGATTTTCTCACGGGAAAAACTTATACATGCCACAAAAACGGGCCAAATTACCAAAACGCGTAAATAAATAAAAAAACATCACATAGCCATGATAATTGGATCATATTTTCCTGCAAGACAAATTCTAGCAAAATATTCCAAAAAATCATATTATATGAATATTTAATTGCTAGCATATTAATCACCAAATTAACTAAATTGAATAGAACCTAAAGACCGGCTCCGATACCAATTGTTCGAATATAAAACGCAGTGGAAGCAAGTTGGAGGGAATAATTTAATAAAAGATTTTATAAACTAACCAACAGAAAAACCGAATCTATTTAGGCTTGTCAACTAATTAACTAAACAGATTAATAAATAATTAAATAAACATATTTATGCATGGGAGTCGGTAATTTTTACCTTTGACGCGAAGGGGTAGAAAATCCCTTTTTGATCGATTTATGTCCTCTTCGTATTCCTCTCCCATTTTCTTGTATTTCTACCTCAAGATCTTCTAGAGTATATCCCGCCTACGTCCGGATGTCGTGTGGGCAACAATCTACCGGACTAAACTTGGACTGCAAGGGGAATCGGCCGAACCACTATATCTCCAAGAAATTCCTTACAAATTTTTTCTCTCTATTTTTCTGAATATCTATGTATTTTAGAAAAATATTGTGTTAGCTAAATTGTAGAATCTAAGACACAAGTCAAGATCCACAATTAAACACAAAAGGAAAAAATTGAAATTCCTGAGCCAAAGTTTGGTGCAAAAATCGGCCAACCTTGTAGTCCTATTTGTAGGTTGTTGTTGCCCGAAATATTTATCCGAAGATGAAATACTGCTGGAATGGACGGACAACAAACAAGGTTGCGGGAGCACTTCCGAGGGGGTGTGAATAACACAAGATTTGCCGGGGTTGTTAGTCCCGGGCTTGAATGCTCTCGCGAGATGTTATTAATACAAATATTCGTAGATACAAGTATTAATGTAAGAATCTAAATACAATGAGTGTAAAAAGATCATATTTATCTAACTCTTGAGCGAAGCCTTGGTGTTCTTGCTCTCTGCCGATCGTCTTCCGTGTAGGAGATGCTGAGAGAGAAGATGGAACCGAGAGATAGCTGTTGCCAAGAGTTGAGAAAGCCAAGTTGTGTTGAGCTTTTGTATTGTGCGTGAAATAGCAAAAATGATCGAGCGATTGGACGAGTGCAGGGAGACTTCTATTTATAGGGCTGAGATGCCTTGTTTCCTGGCGGGCGATCGCCTTTCGTCCAATATAATAATGGGGCGATCGTCTTTAAGTCACATGGGCTGTCTGCCTAAAGTCCAAGGCTGCTGCCGGCAGCCAGCTGTGCGGTTCAATGAGGAGCCAAAGACGCGTCCGAGATTCTTTGTCATGGGCGGTCCCTCGACACCTTTCGGTGGGCCTATCGGTGGTGGAAAGATCTTGTGGTGTGGTCAATGATCCGTGAAATGCGGATCTTGTCTCGGCACTGCACGTGGGTTCTGTCCTGAGCTTCGGCCATTTCCGACTGGACGATCATCGGCTTCGAGCGGCATGAGGAAGTCGGCATTGGCGGGTCACCAGATATCGGCATCGGTCGGTCACCAGGGGTCGGTCGAAAAGTGCCGAGAGATGATCGTCTGTTAGTCGGCCACCAGGAGTCGATCGCCAAGTACCGAGAGACGATCATCTTAGATGTCGATCACTCGGCACCGGGACTTGTCCTGGGACCTTCGGTCGGCCGATCTACCTTGGCTGCTCGGCTATGGCTAGGTCGTCTGGCCTCTGGTCGGCAGTTCTGCCTTGGCTGCTCGGCTATGACTAGGTCGCCTGGCCTCTGGTCGGCAGTTTTGCCTTGGCTGCTCGGCTATGGCTAGGTCGCCCGATCTCTGAGGCGATCGCCGGTTAAAGAGTATAATTCTCGACACAACAATTGCCCCCCAGCTTGCTCCAATGTTTGAAGACATGGGGCGAGGTGGTTCTTGCTGGCGATCGTGTAAGATGAGGACGGGCGATCCGTTGAGCTGACTTTGGATTTGGACTTGGGCGATCTGGTCGATTGGCTAGCTATCTTTCGGTCTTGTACCTGCAAAAAACAACATTGGCCGATCCATCGTAGAAACTCGATTGTTTCGTCGCTGAGGAATCGTGCACAGTCGCAGAGTTCGATGGACCGACTCTAGGACCGTGTCTTGTGCGCGAACGACATTGACTGTCTCGTGACTCATTTTATTGTGAGGGTCCTCTGTTAGGCTGCGCCTCTCCAAAGGGCGTGCGGTCTTGGTCTAGAGGAGTCCTTGCGCGGGGCGTCGTCGGATTAATCAACTCCACTTTCGCGGCTTGTTAGCTCTGCTTCCACCTCGGCCCGCCATGAAGATGGCGAACCTCGACAGTGTACGTTGAGACGGGGGTAGTGACGTGTCGCATTGTCCGGGTTCACCATGTTAAATGATGAACCTTTGAGGGCGGGCGGTCGTGTCCACTGATTAGTTTTGGAGGGCCCTCAGACTACGCCGGCCTCGTATTTAAACGAAGGGTGGGCGATCTTGGCCCAAAGGGACCTTGCATGGCCGAAGCAGCCGGTTCCATCGACTACCAGGACCATGGATGTACGTTGTGCGGTGGAGGCGATCTCGTGCCGTAGTCCACCATGTTAGATGATGAACAGTCGATGGCGAATGAGTCCTCCGGTTTTGATGATGTTGCTTGATACCAACGATCGGGCTGGAAGACTGGAGATCGTCGTTCGGGCGCCGATCGCGCTGCTTACAGGCCAAGAAGAAACCTTTGCCTGGCCAGAAAGTCAGCGGCCTTAGCTCGGAAGATCGCATAGGTCGAGGGTTGGTCCTTCGTAAGATGCCTGAACATAGGCGAAAGACCATGGAATCCTCCTAGGACCGCGTAGAAGGTGATCTCATCGCTTACGGGCTCGCCGTTGAGGATGATCTCGTCTACCCGGTCGATGTAGTCCGAGCCGGACTCTTCTTCCCCTTGTTTGATTCGCATCATGCGATGGGGACCTTCTGGCTGAGCGACCCTGGTGGCGAAGTACGCTGTGAAGTCGTTCGCCAGTTGGTTAAAGGAGCCGATGGACCGAGGCGGCAATGAGGCGTACCACCTGTGGGCAAGGTCGTCCAGCGTCAGAGGGAACATTCGGCACCTGGTCGCGTCAGATGCCCCACACCCGGTCATGTAGATGTTGAACTTGCTCAGGTGTGTTTCGGGGTCTGATCTCCCCTCGTACAAAGGTGTTTGCGGGGGAGCGATCTTGTGCTGCACGGGGGCGAGCTCGATGTGAACCGCGAGCGGCTCGCTTGGCCCGACGATCTTGTTCTTGGCGTCTGCCCCGGATTCCATGAGCGCCTTCATGTAGTCGAGCTGGCGTTGCATTGCGGCCATTGTTGTAGCATGGTCGCTCGTGGGTCGGCTTCTGGAGCGGGAGCCGAGGCGATCGTGTACCGATCTCCTGACTCCGCTGCTGTTGACCTCGGCTATTTGGCGAGGGGGAGCCAGATGGCTGGGCTGCCTTCTGGGAGTCGGATAGGCCGAACTCCTGGTGACGGACTCGAGCTCCGTCGTCTCGTGGGCCGGGTCGCCCGGTCGCCAAGATGGGTCGCTGCCGAGGCGATCGAAAACCGAGGTGCCCCGGCTGGCGAGCGCCTCTCCCTGCGAACGGGAGCCTCCTGGCGATCGCTCGGTCATCAACGCCTTGAACTTCCGTTTGGTCCTTCGACGGATGGCCGAGGGGGTGATAGCGGTAGGCGCGTCGAGAGCACTCCGTCGCTCCTGTAGGATGGCCATGGCCTCCTCGATCTGTTCCGCGGTTTGGAACTGATCGAGCGAGAGACTGGGGCCGTCCCCCAGGGGCGGGATCGAGCGTCTCGGACCGCGGCGGCTACCCTCCGCCATCGGCTGTGGCTCGGACTGAGACCGAACGAGGCATCTGGCGGGCTGGCCAGCGGCTTTCTTTGACGCGGAGGTGGAAGACATGATTCTGAAAGCTTTCTCTGAAGAACAGTGAGTGTTTCTTCAGGTATATGCCCCGGAGAACAGTGAGTGTTCTTCGAGACGGTAGGAATAAAATTGAGGTCTAGATGCCCTTCCTCTAGCGCCAATTGTTGTTGCCCGAAATATTTATCCAAAGATGAAATACTGCTGGAATGGATGGACAACAAACAAGGTTGCGGGAGCACTCTTGAGGGGGTGTGAATAACACAAGATTTGCCGGGGTTGTTAGTCCCGGGCTTGAATGCTCTCGCGAGATGTTATTAATACAAATATTCGTGGATACAAGTATTAATGTAAGAATCTAAATACAATGAGTGTAAAAAGATCCTATTTATCTAACTCTTGAGCGAAGCCTTGGTGTTCTTGCTCTCTGCCGATCGTCTTCCGTGTAGGAGATGCTGAGAGAGAAGATGGAACCGAGAGATAGCTGTTGCCAAGAGTTGAGAAAGCCAAGTTGTGTTGAGCTTCTGTATTGTGCATGAAATAGCAAGAATGACCGAGCGATTGGACGAGTGCAGGGAGCCTTCTACTTATAGGGGCTGAGATGCCTTGTTTCCTGGTGGGCGATCGCCTTTCGTCCAATATAATAATGGGGCGATCGTCTTTAAGTCACATGGGCTGTCTGCCTAAAGTCCAAGGCTGCTGCCGTGCACAGTGCGATCAATGAGGAGCCAGCACGCGTCCGGAGTTGCTGTCACGGACGGTCCTACTGACACCTTTCGGTGGGCCTGTCGGCTGGTGAAAAGATGCTGACAGACTGTGGTCAATGATCCGTGAAATGCGGATCTTGTCTCGGCACTGCACGTGGGTTCTGTCCTGAGCTTTGGCCATTTCCGACTGGACGATCATCGGCTTCGAGCGGCATGAGGCGGTCGGCATTGGCGGGTCACCAGAGATCGGCATCGGTCGGTCACCAGGGGTCGGTCGACAAGTGCCGAGAGATGATCGTCTGTTAGTCGGCCACCAGGAGTCGATCGCCAAGTACCGAGAGACGATCGTCTTAGATGTCGATCGCTCGGCACCGGGACTTGTCCTGGGACCTTCGGTCGGCCGATCTACCTTGGCTGCTCGGCTATGGCTAGGTCGCCTGGCCTCTGGTCGGCAGTTCTGCCTTGGCTGCTCGGCTATGGCTAGGTCGCCCGATCTCTGAGGCGATCGCCGGTCGAAGAGTATAATTCTCGACACAACATAGGTGTTTTTGGCTACTCTAGAGACCTTAAGGAGGATATGGTAAGGACTCCCAGTAGATATCTTCTTTCCAATATTAGGCCTCTTTTTAATATTAAGACTCCGCTAGCCAATCTTCCCAACCTAATGGGTCTGTGGCACCGCCAAACTGTGGAGGGTGCATACGGATTACATTCTGAAGCAAGGCATCCGCGTTCAGATTCGGATTATTCAGCTGAACGGTTTGGGCTAAAATGGTCATCTAGTTGGCCAATTGTTGAAGTACATTCGCAACTCCAACGTCCGCGCTGTTCCCCTGGCCAGTCGACTGGTCGTGCTGACTTTCGGTGTCCAGATGCACCGAGTTCGATAAACTGGGGTTGGTCGACCCTGCAACAGAGCTGAGGGAAATGGCCGCGCCACGTCCTTGTCCACGTCCACAGACACAACCACGGCCACGGCCCCTACCAGCTGACATACTGAAGAACACACAAGGCATGTAAGTATAATTCAATCGACCCAAGATACCGACAGACTAGGTATCCATAGACCTAAGCTCTGATACCATATTCTGTAACACCCCCAAGTTATTCAGGGTATATTACAGCACCGTGAACCCCACCGTGAGACCCATAAGGCTAATCATATGCGGAACTATAAAACTTGACCGAGAAGGTCCAAATACAATGAAATGAAAGTCAATACAAGGGGTATTCAAACCATGTCCAATGTATCCAAATACATCACAGTACAAATTCAAGACCTCGGCAACACAGGTCGGAATATCAAGAAAGACTGAAAACAAACAATACTCGAGTATTCAATAACCATTCCAGTACAACAACACTGAATGGAGGAACACAAAACATAACTGGAGATAAAACACAGTATCACGCTTGCCCATCATCTTTGTGCCGACCCGATACCTACCTATCTGCCCTCCTGGAACCTGAAATACATAAAAGGTATTTCCCCCATAAAGGGGTTAGCCGTCGAATAGCTAGTGCAAGTATATCAAGTATGAAACACAATACTCCTCGACAATAAAGTAATGGTAACCGTCAATTTATCAATTCAAGATTAGTATTCCGGAATAACTAAATCTCACAGCATCACAACAATACATACATGATCAACCATGGAACCGCACCAAAGGCTACGGAACCCTCAGGGGACCCGTCGGCCCGCCCCAGAGTGGTTAACCCAAATTATCCGTAGAATCACACCAAAGGCTACGAAACCCTCAGGAGACCTGTCGGCTCACCCCATAGTGGATATAAATAAACATGCCATTCATATATCTTACTTTCAAAGTCGAGAATGTACAATCATAAATATATACTTGCCTTTGAGACATCGAGAAATTGAACGGAAAAGAGTATGAGTTCGGTAGGTCCAAGAACGCACTTCACCTAAACGATTTGTAAGGGATATGATAATCAATAATCCATACTCATAATCCACGAAGAAACTCCCAAAACCCATCTACGATTCACGAAAATACAAGGGTAAACAACTAGAGTTTGGAAAATCACCCAAACCCTCACAAGTCCGAACACGGCACAAACAAATCCGTAAAATCGTAGGAAAAGCATGAATACGGGATAGATACATCATAATCTCAAGGTTCTCAAGCTTCAAAATAGATAAATCGGACGAATCTAGGAAAACCCCAAAATTCCCAAAAAGAAGGGTTCAAAGGATTTTTACCTTGATTTGGACGATAGAATGGATTAGATGTTGTGTAATCCTTGTTCTCCAACCAAGGATGTTGATGTTTGAAGATTGATCGCTTTCAATCGCCCAAAATCGCCTCTCTCGAGCTTCTCCCGTCGAAAATGAGTGAAGACAATGACAAAATAACGAAATGGAAGTCAACTGTCCAATATATACTCGCCCAGTCTAGCGCACACTACGCCTCGATTATTAGCATGCGCTAGCGAGGTCACCGGATAGTCCAGTGGCTTCTGCCGGCCCCGTTAGCGTGCGTTAATCGCCTTATCTTAGCTTGCGCTACCGCTATGGATTAGCATGCACTATGCAGATCTTATAGCGTGCGCTATCCGAAGATTAGCGTACGTTACTTGATAGTCCAGAAAACCTGACAACCTCACTGCCTCTGCCAACCAGCCCGTTAGCGTGCGCTACGAACGGATGTTAGCGCGCACTACTGACCACGAATAGCGTGCGTTAACGAACTCCTAATGCGCGTTAACTGCCAGTCCAGAAAGCAATATGAGTTACTGGTTCTGACCTGACTGGTCCCTTAACGCGCGCTATGGCTCAAAGCTAGCATGCGCTACTCAAGCAGAATTAGCGTGCGTTAGCCTAGGCCTAGCGTGCGCTATTTCTCTGACCCAGAACACTTCCGCAAGGTCTAAACAGTACGATTGTGATCCAAACAAGATACGAAACTCTATAACAATATCGACAACATCACCAAGAGTTTACAAAGTGACGAAATAAGAAAAACGGCAAGGTCAAACAGTCAATAAAAGTATGGGTATTACAGCCTGCGAGTAGTTCAAATTTGTAGACTAAGTCATGAAGATCAGATCTTTTGAACAGAAGACTTGCACACAGCCTCTCCGTATCTAGATGAAGTTTTGGCATTATTAAAAAGGGAGAAATTATTGGGATAAACACAACCTGTTTTGATAATTGCCATCGTACAACAATAGTCTTCAGAGTCAGCAATTTGCTAAGTATGAAAGTTGTTAGAAAACTTCGTATAGCATATCCATAAAACAAGAGATATTCCTACAGAGTCCAATCCTACAGTATCTACATCTTCATACAACAGAAGTTGAAGAGTGTTGGATACAGAAGTCTGGCTGTAGGAGTTTTACTTATGAAAAGTAAAATGCATCCAACAGGACTGAAGAATAGCTTTAAATGTTGTGAAATAAAATTTGTTTATTCATAAAATATTCACGGTTAATGCAGCATTTATTGCTGATAGGACATCATTTAATACGACCTAAAGAGACAACAGTCTGAACGCACTAAAGAGAATTTAATGCAAAATCAAAAAGAATATCTGAACCATTAAATGTGAATTGCCTTTAATTCAAACATTCTGCAGCCGTCAATCAGAGATGTCTAAATCTCACCAACCAGCCAATGGCTACATTTATAATGGATCTATTCCCAAGATTATAAATAGCCCAAGCAAGAGGATATTGCTATCTTGAACTTGACTTATTGAATCTCGCACAATACACCTGACAAATAGACCTGACAATCAAGCTAAGAAAGAGCAGTATATTTTCTGAGCATACAGCATTATCTAAGTCAAAAAATATACAAGTCCTCAACGCAAATAGCACAGCATACAACAATCGCTCGTAAAAGCATGCAGCTGTTGTTTGAACTTGTTCTACCATCTTTACAGTTGAGATCAACCTTAGCCCTGTATGGACCAAGTCCTTGCTTATTCCGACCTGTGTGGGCAGAATAGCATTGAAGACGAAGCTTCAATCTGTGTGAGAAGAAGCAAGTCGAAAGAGGTGAAGTCAATCTGTGTGAACGGCCAAAGTTGTGGTCCCTATATCAATCTGTGTGAACGATACAGAGACAGATTTAGTTAAAGTCACGTAGTTGTGTACGCAGTGATTTTAATTAACATTTTACTCCTGTGTGGAGGACCAGTGGACGTAGAGGGGTTTACCTCGAACCACTTATATCTGTGTGTTATTTATATTATGTCCTTACTGTTTTCATTTATAACTGTGATTTAAACTATACATTGTGAAAACCATATACGCACCAAGCAAACAGGAGAGTACTTACTTGTTGTACTTACAACAACTCACTATTAGTCTTTCGCTACGCAATTAACTTCGAAAAATATACAGCTTATTGTATTCTCACTTTCTAAGCTGTTTACTGTATACTCTGTGGCCAACCGCTGTTTTCTATAAAAATTACCTATGTTTTCATATTATATGAGATATTGAGAACTACACTTGTTAATAATTAATTAGTACATGTTTTAACACAAATTAATCATATATTAATATATTATCTTACTAATTTTGTCCATACAAGATAATTTTATTAATTATCGTATATATAGAATTTAATTCACTATTGTTCCGGGAATTATTATTCCTGTGATGTGTCTTATCTAATATTGGTTGTAGATACATAGATGGAAGGTTTCTAGATCCTTCTAGAGATAGTAGGATCCTATTAGATGTCTTATCTTATTTAGGAATCCTATGTATGGAAGGACTCTCATTGTAATGCTTATATAAAGGCCCCTCTATCAGTGTTATGAATACAATTGATTGACTCTATTTACGGTCTTTTACTTTCTCCTGGAACACATTATCAGCACGTAGTTTCCCAACTGAGCAAGGAAAAAAAAAACTCCCAAAATACTGAAAATTCCAAAAAAAAAAAATCAGTTTTTTTCCTGTGCAAACCCTATCTGTCATCTTCATCCCAACAGAACCGCCGCCATCGCTGCTGTCGGTTCCCAGCCCTCCCGTTCGCTGCCGAACCCCGAACCCAACACAAAATCGATCTGCAATTGCCCCATACCGTAGCAGTCCCAGATCGCCGACCCGCGTCACCGTCCAGGACACCATCCGTCCGCCATGCCTTCCGCAAACCAGATCCTGCACCCGATTTCGCCGAGACGCAACCTGTCTGCAACTTCAACCACTGACATAACATCCCGACCGGCCCAAATCCTTCCCCTCAGAACCGACTTGGCACAACCTGTATACCGCCAAAACCCTAGCCAATTTCTCGCCCGACCCTGCCCAAAGAACCCGATCTGCACTGGCCGCCCGAAACCCATCGTCGTCCCAACATGCTGCGCTCAGAGTTTGTGTTTTATTAGTGTTGAATTTTCCATCCAAGCCCACTACAGAATCATACAGGCCCAATAACTGGACTTATGGGCGAGACATGAATTTGAGAAGATGGAATGGATATATTTTTTTTCCTCCTCTTCAATTTTCAATTGAATTAATTATTATTTTTGCTGAAAAAGATTCAAGCAGATGACTGGAATGAAGAATGCAATTTCATCCAAACAAAATTGATGCAACTTGCCAACACAAATATTTGTATATTAAACGGTGGAGATCGGATTCTCAGTAATATTGATTATTGAATCTGCCGCCGAACATAAGCAGATATTTACGAGGAAATTTGGAAATCCGACCTCATCCAATACCGAGCTGCTGCATCGCCGCGCTCGAGTCCTTTTTTGGCTGATTATCGAGCCCAGTAGCCCTTTCCGGGAGTTTCTCAACTCTCCATCTTTTCCTAATTAATGATTCATTTGCTCATTGATTTGTATACTTATGAATCTTACCATGTTTATGTTTACGTGAATATAGGAAAATATGTTGCTCATGATGATGTGCAAAATATGGAGAGAAGCCATATTTATTATCCCGTTCAGGGATCAAAGTAAATATGGAACCGAGTACAACGAAAATATGTTGCTCCTATGGAGAGAAGCTCCCATTCAAGGATCAAAACAAATATGGAACCAAGTACCCGTAAGATTTTATTAAAGTTTCCGTTTTTCAATTCCTCTGTTTTGGGAATTTTTTTTGGGAATTGGGGAATTGGGTTCTTTATCCCCCCATGCTACTTTGCGATGGATGAGACTATGAAAGGTGGTATCACTCTCATATGTCGAAGTAAACTATGTGACGGTCCTGGGGGAGTCACGTATAATTGTTGAAAGTCGATATTTGTGGTTGTTGCATACACCACGGTTTGGGTGCAATTTGACGTTGTTGTTTTGTCGATTTTAAACCAACAATTGAATAAAACGAACATTGTCGGTAACAGTAAAGTTATGACTTGTTCATGATTAGTCACGGATTTGTGATGTACAAATGGGACAAACATCGATTGCGATGGATATGTCGTGGTTAAAATCGATTTGTGACGGATTTGTCACGTTGAATTGAGCGACCACCACGTTGGTCTTAACCCTATCCCATACTTGGAAAACTCCACCTTTCATCCTATTAAAATAAAATATTGCATGTGGGTTTAGACATGCACCGTCTCCTTGTAATATGATATATGAAAGAATGTACGAGTAATTCTCATGAATTTTAACATGTAAAGCAATGGCACATTGCGGTTAATACATGAATTCATTGACCTCGATTATAGTTCGTGTGACTATAGGTCCGAATACTTTTCCAAGTATTTGTAAAGGCATGTGCCTTATACATTTGACTATGTTTAGTCGATCTTATTGGATGTTCAAGACGAGTTGGTTATGGTATATTCATTATGTCTCATGGTTCAAAATGCTTAATATTGATGCACCACGTTGCATCCATATAACATGGCTATTATGACGTATACTTGCAAATTGAGAATTAAAATTCTTGGTTGATTTGATGCACTTTGGTGGATTTTGTCTACACTTTTGATCATGACTAGGCTCATCCTCCTTGATATTTGTTTATGCTTTGAAAGTTCAAACGGAATAAGTGGTTTTTAAACAGCCTTAGCTGTACCGACATTCCTACTTTCTCTGCAAGTCTATCAAGTTGGAGTAACCGAAAAGATCATTAGTTGAGATAAGAAATCAAACACTCTGCTGCATTCAAATGCACTTATGGCTGCCATTGCTATATTTTTGCATCAACACTTATGCCATTGGATATGGTCTCAACCTTGTTTTCTCACTAAACTTGGGAAATACTAAAGCAGCCAATTAAAACATGCACTTTGATCTGAGTTTAATGATACGTGTGGTGCATAACATACGGATAGAAAGATACGGAAGTCTAATTTTCAGAACATTTGACCATTTGTCCATAGCCTTCCTAACAAGAGAGTTATTGCTGTTTTAGTGAATAAAGGTCAAGCTATACGGAATTTTATTTCCAGCGATTGTGCTAACTTTTGTCCCAACCAACTTGGTTCCCATCTTGAATTTGCAAGTGGTCTTATGACACATGTTTTTAAACCTCTTTTTGGCCAAATTTGCCATAGATGATGCAATTTTTGGTAAGCATTGTGCGCTAAAATATCATCTTTCAAATGTTGAAAAACAGTTTCCTTGGGGAAGCCCAAAATACGCACCCTTATAAGAAGGTCGAGCGTATGCATGGTAGTTTTACACCATGCTTGTGTCGTGATTTTGCCCCTTAGGCATATAATCTTGCCATGTTATGCACTAAATATGATAGATCATTTTGATCATATCTGGTATAAAATCTCTATGTTGTTAGAGTGTTCGCTATGCTCATGTTTGTAAAATTTTGCAAGCGAAATTGAGTGCGTATTAAGCTATTTTCAAGGAACGCAATATTTTTGGATTTCGTGTTATAAATCCATTGTGACTATGATGAGTAGGTCATCACAATCAATGGGCGGTATAATGCTCAAGTTGTTGAATGTCGAATGGCGTTTTCTAGTCACATATGTTCCGTAACAATTGAACCATGTTATGACTCGATGATATATATGCCAAAGTGTATCACTCATAGCATCTCATTGTGATTTGTGAGAAATAAAATCTTATGTTTCATTTGTATTGGATATGTGAAAAAGAAATATATTCATGAGTCAATATGGTCCAGCTTACATTGGTTTTTGTAACTAGAAGATGTATAGGGACATTGACACATTTAGGCTTTAATAGTCCAAAGTTTGGACAGTTTAATCCATATACCACGGTATTGTCATGGACATCATTTTCTTTGAACAAATAAACTAACTGGATCAAAGACACCAAAGTACATTGGTGGAGTCGTGAGCATGGCTCATGAGCGATGATGATATTTATGTCATCCGCGTCTTGCTTTCATAAGCATGTGTGACGCCAAAACCCCCCAATGATCCTTCTTAGCCATGTTCATTGATTAAAGCCTATTCTTTGGCATGATTAGGAGATGACGCTCTCCTATGCTAAAGAGAATAATGTAATGACTCGCATAAGCATGGTGATGAGTCCTCCCTTTTCACCGAGTCCTTATACATACATGATCATAAGTATTAGCATGGGTGGCTTACGATGTTATGATGGCGTTCACAAATGGTCGTACTCAAGTGATAACATTTATATGTTATGTTGTTCCTTTGACAATGATTGATAAGTTGATGAAACCTGAGTTTATGGTTGTCCAACTTGCGGACCAGTCATTGTAAAGGTCGGTTCACCCACTTTTTAGACCAAGTCTTAAACTGAAATTCTAACGAGTACTTCCTAACATCCAAGGCTACCTTCTCACAAATTTTGGTACCATTTGGAGACTTGGAAGGAGGTGAACCACTTAAATGAAGTTTTCACATACCACCAGCCGTCCCAACAACCAGTTCGATGTCATTTCGACCGGTATCTGACAATAAGGTTGATGGTTTTGGAATCCTAAACACCCGTTTATACATGCACACGAAATTTTGAGGTATTTGGGGCTGGTGAAAAGAGTAAACTCTTTAAGAAAGCACTAGAGGTTCGATAAAACCAACGGCCTATCATCGGTTCAATCGTTTCTTTGTGTTCGATCCCGGTGGTGCATGGTGGCGGTTTTGTTGGATTCTGAAGACCAGTAGCTACGATTATGTAGCATAGGTAAACACGTCATATTCACCTATACCTATCATCATTCAAATGCTTAGTTATGAGTGTAACAATACACATTTTGTTGACTGGATTGCGTTAACAATGAAAAACCTTTATCGTCCACATGTTCATGTGCCAAAGTGCGTCACCACAACGCATTATGACGGGTTATAAATGATGAATATGACATGTGCTTTCACTCATAGTCCGCTTAAAATATACCTTGGCAGACGATCTCGTAAGTCATTTTGATGAGCCTGTCTTCCCGTCGTTAGGGAGAGATGTGAACGATCATGTTCGAGTAGAACGAATTGGAATTGTCGTAGTTTGTCCCTACTGTGTCTCACTAAGTTCCCTAAAGTGACGAGATTAAATACATGATGCAAACATGTCTGCAAGGATTGTGTCCGGTCATGGACGTTCATCACCTATGAATGGTGATATGGTAACACCACAAATTGTGGTAGACGGTGTTACTAGGTTGTGGATCTCATCGAGTATTGGGATGCCACTTGGTTCGATAAAAACTCTCACTAAGAATTTCTGCGAGTTTGGTACATGAAACTTGATCAGATGATCAAATAAACTCATCCGTCTCATGTGATTCTGGATTATAGTCATCATTGGGGGACGCCTCAATGAATGCCAATCCATAAAGAGTACTCTATGAATAAAGCCGGTACATGAGGACGTGGAATGTGAGTTTAATCGAACCATACTTCGTTGAAAATCTACAACGTTGTAGCCTTAGCCTAAAATGGAAACATATGCGACTCCAGTATAAACAAAGTGATAGCCCTTTGTTGAAGTGGTGCCGACACTCCAAAGATAAGATCTATCTGTATACTTTGTTAAAGGGAGTGAGAGAAGGAGTTAAACTCACCTCATGGCGTGAGGTTTCTCATGAACGCACTGGAATCGACTACGATGACACAAAACTTAGTTGTGCTATCGTAATGGATGTTATAGCATCCACTATCTTTTCAGTTAGATATTTCCCCAAAAACTGACGTGCAGCTTGTGGTTAAATCTTATCTTAGTGGGAAACTAAGTTAAGTAATGAAAGGATCTCGTGGTGGATCAAATCAAGTGGCTCCTGACCACGGAGCGCGTCGACAAGTGATTGTCGGGAACGCATACTAAGTATATACTTGATTTGGAAGAGATATGAAGCTTTTGCGTGTAAAACTAAGGGTTTATAGTGATGTACTCTTGTGAGACTAAGAGATTCCGCTAAATCGAAAGTTAAGAATGAAAGGATCTTGGGGACACTTGATGATGCATATTCATCAATCGGTTTAAGGCAATCTAAGGGACGGTTTCCCTAAGAGAAGATAAAGTAATGCTTATATGATTCCCAATGACTAGTCGAAGTCATAATAAGACTTGACTCACTTAAGTGATGATGCAGTCTTAAGAGAAAAGTACGGTATTATGTACTCATGATTCGATGTACTCATTCGTAAATAATCCGATAAAGCCACTGTGATGATGGCCTAGGATGCGCTCACGCAATGTCTGTGATTGACAAGAAGCTTGAAGCTCGCTCTATCTCGATAAAAGGACACGTGAATATCGATACCCGAATTTGCCCTAAATGTATTGGTCTATCTCCATATGACCTACAGGGTATCTCACTTGCTGGAAAATGGTGAAATTGGTACCATTGGAAAGGTTTGTGTCTACTTTCCAAGGAAACCAACCATTTGATCACATCTATCATGTTGAGTGACATATGACTATTGTTGCAAAGTAGGACATGATATGTCCGGTAATTTGCTGAGTCAACTTCGATAGAGCTTTGTGATCTGCTCAGGTCGATCTAGGTTACGTACTGTATGTGAATGAAAAGCTATGGGTGTCTAGTTTTCATAAGTTCTTACAGTTTCGTTGATACCTATTGAATCGAAGAAGTTATGACTGATTTAGTGCATGGAGGTCAAGACTTTAGAAAACTCGATAAGTCTTTAGCGACTCTGCACTTTGGATGTGTCGCGCTCTTTTTGTCCTTAGACCAAGGTTGTTTTTCCCATTGGGTTTTCACTTGGTAAGGTTTTTAACGAGGCGACCTATGAGAACATCCATAAAATGATGCGTTGTACTTCTGTTCAACTTAGACCAAGAGGTATTTTTCCCACTGGGTTTTTCCTTGGTATACTTGTGAGGGCAACTTGGCATCTGACTCCTATGATTTGAGGTACTCATCAGGGGGAGTCGTTATGTATACATCAGGGGGAGTATACATGACATGTTATGTTGGTGCGTTGCAATCTTTTCCTCATCAAGCCTTTATTTTTCCCATACGGTTTTGTTTTCGCTTGGAATAGGTTTTTACGAAGGCAACATCTTCTGCACCATTGTTGTATTAGTGCTCGACACAGGGGGAGTGTTCTGGGAATTATTATTCTCGTGATGTGTCTTACCTAATACTGGTTGTAGATACATAGATGGAAGGTTCTAGATTCTTCTAGAGGTAGTAGGATCCTATTAGATGTCTTACTTTTATCTAGAAATCCAATGTATGGAAGGACTCTCATTGTAATGCCTATATAAAGGCCCCTCTATCAGTGTTATGAATACAATTGATTGACTCTATTTACGGTCTTTTACTTTCTCCTGGAACAACTATGAATTTAAATTAGACCGCAGATTCTCTATCTCATCTAATATTCATATATCATGTATTTAATGTGTGCACTAGTTAATCGCCATGTTAAAAATCTAATATAGAATTACATATTTTCGTAAAATATTTAATATTATTTTCTGTAAATATCATTCAATTTTAAAACTTTCTTTATTTTAATTTATTAAATATAAATGTGTTTTTGAATAATAATTTATTCTGAAATTATGAAGATCTAGATAAATTTTGTACATACAAGAGGGCAAAAGATTTTTTTTGTAATATATAGTCGGTTATATGTACTGATCAATAGCAGTATTATTATTATTATTAAGAAAAATAATAAAATTATTAATAATAGTTATTATTATATGTAGGATACTTCGTCAAAGTGTGACCTGGTAGTTGGTTTGTGAAGGGCTCTCGGCAAGCAGCAATATAATATTATTGACAATATTAATATCAATAATAATAATATAACTACTAAGAGTAGCCCACGCTAGCTTTGAGCCGTAGCGCGCGCTAAGGGACCAGTCAGGTCAGAACCAGTAACTCATAATGCTTTATGGACTGGCAGTTAACGCGCGCTAGGAGTTCATTAACGCACGCTATTCGTGGTCAGTAACACGCGCTAACATCCGTCTGTAGTGCATGCTAACGGGGTGGTTGGCAGAGGCAGTGAGGTTGTCAGGTTTTCTGGACTATCAAGTAACGTACTCTAGTCTTCGGATAGCGCACGCTATAAGAGCTGTGTAGCGCACGCTAATCCATAGCGGTAGCACACACTAAGACTCGAGCAGTAAGGGCAGGATGAGGTTCGACTCAGCTCGGACACCATTTTTGGCTAGTGCACGCTAAGATAAGGCGATTAGCGCACGCTAACGGGGCCGACAGAAGCCACTGGACTACTCGGTGACCTCGCTAGCGCACGTTAATAATCGAGGCGTAGCGTGCGCTAGACTGGGCGAGTATATATTAGACAGTTGACTTCAATTTCGTCATTTTTCATTCTCTTCACTCATTTTCGACGGGAGAAGCTCGAGAGAGGCGATTTTGGGCAATTGGAAGCGATCCATCTTCAAACATCAACATCCTTGGTTGGAGAACAAGGATTACACAACATCTAATCCATTCTATCGTCCAAATCAAGGTAAAAATCCTTAGAACCCTTCTTTTTGGGAATTTTGGGGTTTTCCTAGATTTGTCCGATTTATCCGTTTTGAAGCTTGAGAACCTTGAGATTATGATGTATCTATCCCATATTCATACTTTTCCTATGATTTTACGGATTGGTTTGTGCCGTGTTCGGACTTGTGAGGGTTTGGGTGATTTTCCAAACTCTAGTTGTTTACCCTTATATTTTCGTGAATCGTAGATAGATTTCGGGAGTTTCTTTGTGGATTATGAGTATGGATTATTGATTATCATATCCCTTACAAATCGTTTAGGTGCCAGAAGAGCGTTCTTGGACCTACCGAACTCATACTTTTTTCGTTCAATTTCTCGATGTCTCAAAGGCAACTATATATTTATGATTGTACGTTCTCGACTTTGAAAGTAAGATATATGAATGGCATGTTTATTTATATCCACTTTGGGGCGGGCCGACAGTTCCCCTGAGGGTTTCGTAGCCTTTGGTGCGATTCCACGAATAATTTCGGTTAACCACTCTGGGGCGGGCCGACGGGTCCCCTGAGGGTTCCATAGCCTTTGGTGCGGTTACATGGTTGATCATGTATGCATTGTTGTGATTCTATGAGATTTAGTTATTCTTGAATACTAGTCTTGAATTGATAAATTGACGGTTACCATTACTTTATTGTCAAGGAGTATTGTGTTTCATACTTGATATACTTGCACTAGCTATTCGACGGCTAAGCCCTTTATGGGGGAAATACCTTTTATATATTTCAGGTTCCAGGAGGGCGGATAGGCAGGTATCGGGTCGGCACGAAGATGATGGGCAAGCGTGATACTGTATTTTATCTCCAGTTATGTTTTGTGTTCCTCCATTCAGTGTTGTTGTACTGAAATGGTTATTTAATACTCGAGTATTGATTGTTTTCAGTCTTTCTTGATATTCCGGCCTGTGTTGCCGAGGTCTTGAATTTGTACTGTGATGTATTTGGATACATTGGACATGGTTTGAATACCCCTTGTATCATCTTTCATTTCATTGTATTTGGACCTTCTCGGTCAAGTTTTATAGTTCCGCATATGATTAGCCTTGTGGGTCCCACGGTGGGGTTCACGGTGCTGTAATATACCCTGAATAACTTGGGGGCGTTACACAGGTAATTTCCGAAATGAAAATCATACAGGACTAAGTGTATTATAATTTAACCTATGATTGGAGTGCAGGCACAATCTTACAGAATGTAATCTAGATTGAATACAATTTAATCTATGAACTACTCGCAGACAAGTTCTTACACTTGTGGATTAACAAGTTTGTACTTGTTGAATATATCAATACTTCGTAATCAAAACAGTAAAGACAGTAAGAGTAGATTACGAGCTGTAATATTCCAAGAAACCAAAAATTTTATTGATGATTGAAAATTACATAGCTTGAAAGATATAAACATAAATACTGCATCGACGAGCATACAGTAGGATAAAAGTACAACATATAACCGACAGAAGCTAGTTCCAATAATGAGAATGCTTTCAAGTCTTCCGAGCGGGATCATGATCTGTTCCACTCCACCAGTTGACTAAGGAGTCTTGCCTCGGTTCCTGTAGATACTTCGTCCTTCATGGGAGATGTTGTAGGCAAGGACCCAATCTTCCGGATGGGTGACTCATTCACCCTTCTAGTGTTTAGACTTCATTTTAAGCTGTAAGGGAAGCTTTCCTTCTGCAAGTATCCTTGAGAACTCGTTAGCAGCATCCTCCAGAGTTTTAAATCTGTTCAACATGGCATATTTCTTGATGAGAGTACAGAAGTATCTCATCAGTTCATTGTTCTTCCAAGCTTTCAGATCTTCTACTGAAGGCTGTCGTTCTGTTGGGATCAAAATCTCAGCGGGCTTTCATACTGTACTCTTCCATGGGTAATTGGGATCCTAGAACTCAGGTAGACCTGGCAATTCGTTCATATCGTGTATTTTCGTGTCGTTTACTTTTGTGTTTCGTATACCAAAACTCCAAACCCATACACGACACTAAATGAATTCGTGTCATATCGTGTCGTGTACTGCGCAAATTCATGTCGTTTCGTGTTATGTTTTCGTGTCAGACACATAATATAAAATAAATATTAAAATATAATAAAAAATAATAATTTTAATATTATAATATTAATTTTATAGGTTTTAGTAGACGAAATGAAACGAATGACAATGAAAACACGAATGTTTACACGAAATTTATAAAAATTCACATTATATTTTCAAATTTTAAAGTTTTGTATAAACAGAATTCATAAAATATACATTTTTATTAAATTAAATATAAAATATTATATTATATTTATTTACTTATTTATTTATTTATTTCGTGTACCTCGTGTCGTGTCGTGTACCCAAAGGGTAAACACAAAACCGACACTAAATCTCTGTCGTGTACTTTCGTGTTCGTGTATTTTCGTGTCATGTACTCAAAATGCAATCCCAAACACTAAATTTTCGTGTCATTTTCGTGTCGTGTGGTAAATTGTCGGGTCTAAACTCAGGTAAAGAACTAGTTACCCTGTATCCTCTTGCTCCTTGACCGGGTCCGGCCTCGTTCGATTGCAGTGGCGATGCTGTCTTCCGATGCAGTCTCCATTTCTCTTTTTCTCTACAGCCTCCACTTCCTGGTAGCCTCTCTAGACTCTTCCTCCCTTTTGACATCATCAAGATCCGAGACCTTGCCGTGAATATCCCTAAGGAGTTTCATTGATTCGGCCTGTTGGGTCTTTAGATCATTGACGCTATCGACTAGCCTCTCAACCACTGTTGTAAGATCATCGATCTTGTGATCGTGGTCAGTTAGTTTGGAGCCGATGTATGCAAGAGCGGCGATAGTCTTGGATTCGGATACACGAAGCTTTTCTTGCTCTTGTTGTAGGATCCGCTCCTGATGCTGTTTCAGTTGGTTCAGAGCTTGCCACAGTGATGTTGGAATGAGGCGAAACGCATCTTCCACATCATTGATAGCAAATTTCAGCTTCAGGAGCTCGTCCTGAGCTGTTTCTCGCATCTAGTCTAACTCTTTTCCAACATCATATAGGGCCTTGACGGCATCCTGCAGAAATACAGTATGGCGACCGATGGCTTGAAGTTGCTCAATTCATGCTTCGGTGAGCCCAGAGCCAGGGTGCGCAATCTTTGAGTATGATGGTTCTCCAAGCTGTCTAAGAACCATGTTATAATGGGGTCTCCGTGTTCTGTCGTCAGGGAGGAAACTGTCATCAGATTCAGAGTGGGAACCTATAGAGATAGGAGGTGCAACCTGTTCCGAAGTAGGGTCTTTGGAAGGTTGAGCTGTTGGGTCTGTCTGGGAGATAGAAGGGACTGATTCCTATTGCCTTGGTTGATTTTTAGTAATCAAAACTACAGGAGGGATTGAATCCTCCTGCCGACTCTCAGCTTCCGCCTGTTCCGGAAGAGGGACTGATTCCGCTTGGCGGACGGCGCGGGTGGCGTCTTCTTGTTCATTATGTACAGGATGGGATTTCTATATAGGAGAGGTAGCTGGTTCTTCATGGATGACAGAAGGGACTGATTCCTCATATTTCTATTCTTCCTGGGCTACTTCATGTTGTGGGGGCGGGGACTGATGTTTTTCAGAGGATGTCCCCTAGCCTTGTTGGGATTGTATGTTGGCCATTTCTCCTTCCCTAGCCTCTTCTCGGCTTATCCGAAGACCTGCCTGTAGGACATCATCATCATCGTCAGAGTCTGGGTCGGAGTGGTGGCTTGGTGATGGAGCCTTGTCACTGGATTGTGACTTCCCTTTGAGTCTGGCCTTTTCTTTTGCCATGAAGTAATTTGAGACGAGCTCAGGCAAAAGTGATCTTCCCAGTGGATCAGGACCTCGACATTCTGGGTGTCCGTGACCTCCAGATCAAATAACTCCTCTTCCTTCTAGTCCTCCCAATTTTACAGGGTGTCATATGGGGCGACCCTGTAGGATTTCCAGACCTTGAAGCGCTCATAAGCTTCCTCTATTTGGACTTGGAGGAGAGTGTTATTTATAATATCGATTGGGGAGGGACTTCGCATAGTAGTGGGATCTACTGTCCGGTTGGGATCCTCAACAGGTATGGGAGCCTGTTGTGGAGAGGGATCCCTAACAAAGGTGGATACCCTGTAGGGAAAGGGACTCCGTATAGGGGTTTGTGCTCTATTTGGAGTTGCGGATTTTGGCTCCAAAGGGGCAGCCGATTTGCCAGATCCTTCCAACTTGGCAAACAGTTGATCATCCTTCATAGCCATCACAGGCTCGGGATCTACTGTACGAGCAGCAATTGTTTCTTCCATAGGGGTTACGCCCTGTGGGAGATTTTCGGCGATAGGATTTGTCGATGGGACTTCTACAGTGACCGTTGTAGTCACCATAGGTTCATCCTTAGAATACTTCTTGGTCTTCTTTCTTTTCTTCTCGACAGCTTTAGGGGAACTGCTGTCTGGAATACTCCTTTTTCTTTTCTTCGCATCACCAAGCTCTTCAGAGTGACATACCTTGAGTTACTAGAGGTTGGCATGCTGAGAGGGTTGGGCTTGTCAGCAAGGAGAGGTGTCTTGTTGAATACGGTGGGTCTGATTCCACCGATAAACTTCCTGGTGCCAATATTCTTGGCGTCGGCAAATTGCTTCACTCCGCAACGAGTGAGAATGTGATTCAGGATAAGGCCAAATGATTTCTTGGCAGAATCGGGCTTAAAAGTCTCTTTTGGGATACGTTTCAAGAGAATTTGGCACCAATTGATCATTTTACTAGACATGATGGCGACCATCATTCTAAACCTCAAGTTGGTGCACATTTCAAAAGCACCAGTCCTGTTCTGAACAACAAGCAGCAAAAATCATGAAGGTAGACATATGGGAGAGTAAAGTTCTTCTTGTACAAAGAAAGGATGAATGTTGGTGGCCATTGAAGTGCCAGTGAACACCTTCCAGTACTCAGACAACAATCTTTCAGACCCAAAGGTCTCTAGTTCCATATTCAGGCCATCTGAAGGCAACTTTTAGATCTTCTCCAGAAGATCCTTGTTCAGAGGGATCTCAATCCTTTGCACAGTCCTAATAATGTCAGTGATTTCGGCACATTTTCTCTACAAGGAGTATTTGAATGTAGCATCCAGATAGAATTCTTCCACTATCTGTTCATCGTAGGTGTCAGCATGATGACTTCCCAAGCGGTACAGGCCTTGTTGCTTCACTCTTGCAACAACCTGGTCCATGCTGATTTCATCTTCATTTTTGAGAGCAATCCTCTCCATGACAACGGATTTGGCAAAGATGCGCCCGTCAATAATGGATTCCTTCATCTTCAGAGAGATGGAAGATGTCTGTGAGGTAGATATTTTCAAGCAAAGAGAAGTGAAGTAATAGGCATAAAGCAAAGAAATGCGGAAAATATGTAGACAAATTGCTAAAGACTCGTTAAAATCGCAGAAGGCGTAAAAAGTGTGTGGGAGCAATGTACTATCCTTTTATAGGGTGCAGGGAAGATTAGGTTAACGGTGAACAGATTTAAGGGATGGGAACTGTCTTTTGAAAGAACGTACATGATGGGTTCAAATGTAACTTGTACGTCTAATCCATTGGTCTTGAAATGATATCCGGTCCCACTTCTGACAGTTCGTCTTCCACTATTGCACAAAATGATAGTTTGAATTTTGAAATCGCGGTATTTGAGGCAGTAAAGTCCAGGTGTCTTTAAAATCATTAAAGGATAAAACATTTTAAATTCAGACAAAGCACATGGACTGAAAACAGTTTACTGTGAGAAAGTTTATGAATTAGACACTATTATAATATTAATTGACATCTTATAGTGTATGTGCTGTATCCGCGAAAATACACTGTTCCCCCTTAAAAGTTACATATAAGATTCAATTCTTACAGCAATATTTGGAATAATATTGTATTCATGGGTCTTACTGAGTTCCCCCTTAATCAATGCACATGTCACCTGTAAGAAGGTTTTATGCCTTCTTTTTCCTACAGTAAGATCTGACTTGTTCTGAGTGTACAATTAATTAAAGTGGATATTGTATTCTTGGGTCGTACAGCATTTCCCCTCAATTGATGAGTAAATGTAAAACTTATAGGGAGTCTGGCTATAACATTCCAAATTTCTGGCGAAGCATGCAGAATCTGGTTGTGTTGAGAGGTTTTGTAAAGATGTCAGCTAACTGCATGTCTGTATGAATCTTCTCGATCCGAACATCTTTATTCTCAACATGATTCCTGATAAAATGATGCTTCATATTAATATGATTAGTTCGCGAGTGCAATACAGTGTTGTGCGTGATTGCAATTGCACTCGTGCTATCGCACATGATTGGAGTTTCTCTGGCGCTAATTCCATAATTTTGTAACTGATGTGGCATCCAGAGAATCTGCATATAGCAACTTCCAGCGATATAATATTCCTACTCAGCTGTAGAGAGCGAGTTGGCCAATTACTTCTTATTGAACCATGACACAAGTCTAGGTCCAAGAAAGTGACAAGTACCGCTTGTACTCTTCCTATCCAACTTACAGCCTCCGAGATCCGAGTCGCTGTAGCCTACCATATCAAATCCTCCTTCCTTAGGATACCACAATCCTACATCGATTGTTCCTTTTACGTACTTAAGGATTTCTTTAGCTGTGGTGAAGTTTGACTTCCTAGGTGTTACCTGATACCGAGCACACACTCCTACAGCAAACTGGATATTGGGTTTGCTAGCTGTTAGGTACAGGAGTGAGCCTATAAGCTTCCTATAGAGTGATCGATCAACCGATTTCTAGCTTCGTCAGCACTAATTTGTGTGGAAGTGATCATGGGGGTGGATGAGGATTTGGAGTTGTTCATCCCGAATTTGTTGAGCAGCTCCTTGCTGTACTTTTCCTAGTTGATGAATATTCTAGTAGGCAATTGCTTAACCTACAATCCTAGAAAATAGCTAAGTTCTCCCATCATACTCATTTCAAATTTATTTTGCATGATATGAGAGAACCTTTGACATATAGCGAGGTTAGTTGAACCAAACATTATATCATCAGCATATATTTGTACCATTAAAAGATCGTCACCTTCCTGTATCTTAAAAAAGGTCTTGTCTACTGCACATTTCTCAAATCCAGTGTTGATTAGGTACAGGGACAGGGTTTCGTACCAGGCTTTAGGTGCTTGCTTAAGTACATATAGTGCTTTATGTAGCATGTATACTAGGTCTCCGCCTTCAGTGTTGACAAACCCTGTTGGATGTTCAACATAGACTTCTTTGGCGAAATCTCCATCCAGAAATGCACTCTCAACGTCCATTTGATATACTATAATGTTCTTATGGGCGGCTAATGCTAGGAATATCCTGATGGCTTCTAGTATAGCTACAGGGGCAAATGTTTCATCATAGTCTATACCTTCTTCCTATCTGTAGCCTTGAGTGAATAGACGAGATTTGTTTCTTATAACAAGTCCATTTTCATCCTTTTTATTTCTAAACCCATTTAGTTTCAATCATAGCTTTGATGATCTGGTCTGGGTACAAGATACCATACATTATTTCTTTTGAAACCATTTAGCTCTTTTTCCATAGAAGTGATCCAGTGCGAATTATTTAGAGCTTCATTGGTAGAAATAGGTTCGGATTGGGCTAAGAATATAGCTAGAGTGAACATAGCTAGTCTCCTAAGTTCGGCTTGAGATTTTTGAGATTTTTCAGAATCTGTCTCTTCTTGTGCACAGACTACAGTTCCTTGTGTATTCTGTATTCTTCTACGAGTGGTTACACCAACATCGATATCGCCTATAATCAACTCCTGGGGGTGATTTCTCAGCCATCTCCTGTCAAGTTCTAACTCAGCATCTCCTGCTGTAATCTTGTGGTGTTGGAGTCTCGGCTTCAGCTTGTACAACATCAACTTCGACTGCTTCTGATCTTACAGCTGCGGGATTAATTTTTAGGTCCACGACATGTTTTATTGGAGTTTGGGGATCATAAATGGAAAGTGTTTGGATGTTCTGGGTTATGCCTTCTACTCATGTACGGTCATAATGGGGATCATCGAATACTACATTGACATATTCCTCTATTGTCAGCTTCATTTTGTCAAATATCCTGAAAGCTTTGCTGACAGAGGAGTATCCTACAAATATACCTTCATCTAAAAATGTTAAAGTATGCAACCAGTGGAGTTTTACTATTCCATACCTCGTATGATGTTTTGTTGTGATACTTGTTGATGATACAGCGGTTTTGTGTGTAGCATGCTGTATTTGTTGCTTCTCCCCAGAACCGCTGCAGAAAGTTGCTTGCGGCTAACATGGTCCTTATTACTTTTTTGAGCATCCTATTCTTTCGGTCGGCAACGCCATTTTGTTGAGGAGTTCGGGCTACTGAGTATTAGGGCTGTATTCCATTGTCCGAATAGTATTCCTCTATAAAACGATTTGTGAATTCAGTGCCTCTGTCGGAACGAATGGACACAATACTCAACCCTTTCTTATTCTGTAGCTTCTTCAGGTGCTCTGGCAACTTCGTGATGGTATCTTTCTTTTTGCTCAGAAAGATTGTCCAAGCATACCTAGAAAAGTCGTTAACAATAACAAGATAGTATTTCTTACCTCCCAAACTTACAGGGTCTATAGGGCCATAGAGGTCCATGTGTAGAAAATCGGGGTGATTTTAAGGGTGATTTTGACTTGTTTGCATTTCTGATAGGGTCCACAGACACTGTTTTTATGAAATAACACATCGAGCAAACCTCTGACCATTCCCTGTCTAGCGAGTTTGTTGATATTCTTGAAGTTGATGTGCGACATCCTTTTGTGCCATAGCAAGCTTTGATCTGCAGTGCCTTTGGCAACAAAACATGGAATATTGGAGCTCATAGGCTTCCAATCAGCAATGTACATATTACCTGATCGGCTTCATGTGAGGACGACTTCATTGTCTTGATGTCCTTCACCCTAAAGTGACCTATATAGAATTTGATGGAGAATTGTTTGTCAAAGAACTGGCTAATACTAAGTATATTATACTGTAAGCCTTACACATAGACTACGTCAGTGACTTTAAAATTTCCTACAAGCAGGGTTCCCTTCCCTCTTGTTCTTCCTTTGGATTTGTCACTGAAGCGTAACTTTCGACCATGACCTTCTACATAATCTGACAGCTTGCTAATATCTCCTGTCATGTGCCGAGAACTTCTGTTAAAGTACCAGTTGTCCTTTTTCGTGATATCCTGTAAGCAAATAATTTAGGTAGATTTATGTCCCCTTTGATTATTGGGTCCATGGGTGTTAGTGCCTTTTGGTACACCCAAATTTGCGTGACAACAATTGGTTTGTTGTAGGTTACTTTTGGTCCAGTCTTGCAATATCTACATTGGGCAGGCACGTAGTCGCTGTAACTAGACCCGGCAATTTACCACAAGACACAAAAACATGACACGAAAACGACACGAAAATTTAGTGTTTGGGTTTACATTTTGAGTACACGACACAAAAATACACGAAAATGAAAGTATACGACCGAGATTTAGTGTCGGTTTTGTGTTTACCCTTTGGGTACACGACACGACACGAGGTACACGAAATAAATAAATAAATAAATAAACATAATATTTTATATTTAATTTAATAAAAATGTATATTTTATGAATTCTGTTTATACTAAACTTTAAAATTTGAAAATATAATGTGAATTTTCATAAATTTCGTGTAAACATTCGTGTTTTCGTTGTCATTCGTTTTATTTCGTCTACTAAAACCTATAAAAATAATATTTTAATATTAAAATTATTATTTTTTATAATATTTTAATATTTATTTTATATTATGTGCCTAACACGAAAACATGACACGAAACGACACGAATTTGCGCGGTACACGACACGACATGACACGAATTTATTTAGTGTCGTGTATGGGTTTGGACTTTTGGTATACGAAACACGAAAGTACACGACACGAGCGAATTGCCAGGTCTAGCTGTAACCTTGATTATTATGCATGAAAAATCTAGGGTTTTGATTCCAGTATGCTTGCCGTCTTAGAGGGGGAACCATTTTCTTCGGCCTTACAGCTTGCCTTCTAGGTTTCCAGTTGGATTCCCAGAGTTGGTGGTGGTACTGCGCGACTGCCTGGTCCTGGATGAATAGCGGGCTCCTATATCCAGTATCTAGGCGCACTACACTGTTGGTAGTATTGCGGTGCGTGCCTTTGATATTTGGATACAAGCTTCTTTCTGAATGGTTGCTGGCATTGTTGGTTTGCTCGGGGAGCATACTGTTGGTTACGTCTCACAGGTCTAGGAGGCTGAGGTTTCCGCTGTCTATGATAGGAACTTGAGGGCGGAATCGCAGGCTTTGCTGTATGAGGAGGGCATCTGTAACCTTTGTGGGACTCGGGGCCTCTTCGGGTTCAGGAATGGGTTCCATTCCCCTGACGAACACTGTACTAGATTTTTCCTTATGGGAGAATGAGTCATATCCTAAGCCAAGTTTATCGTGGGTATGCTGCTCAGTGCTTAGAATTTCTTCCATCCTTCTAGAAGATTTTTCAAATGATTTCAGGATGGTCTCTAGTTCTCCTTCTCGTTTCTCGAGAGATTTTACTTTAGCATCGAGTAAAGCATAATCATTTATCTTGCACTCACTATGAGACTTTGCCTCATTTAGATCTTTTGCAAGTTGATGAGTGCTTTCCATGAGTTTTTTATAAGTGACTTTCCTGTTTTCGCAATCCAAAGACGTATTTTCATAGTTGTCTTTAAGCAAGTCATTTTCGTCTTTTAGCTCCAGGTTTAAAATCTTGAGCTGTATATTTTCTCGTTTGAGTGTATCATGGGCTTTTTAAATGTTTTTAAATTCATTCATAATGTTTTCAAAAGTATGTGATGCATTGATAGGAATAGTTGAAGTTGAACTTACTTCATCATCACTGTCATCATGATCCTGTATTTCTTTGTCCATTAAGCAAATGTATGCTTTATCCTCAATTTCATCGTCGGAGGAGTCACTGTCAGTGATCGCCTGTAGGCACTCCTCGGTCTTGTTTGATGCAGGCGACACTTCTGATTCACCAATCAGGGCCTTAAGCTTATTTCTCCAGACACGTCTTTTCTCATCCTTTTCTTATTGCTCAGCTTCGGGCAACTTTTGCGCTTTTGGATGAGGACACTTATTTGCATAATGTCCTGGCTTCCTACATTTATAGCATAGGTTAGAATCATTAGATGAAGGAGATTCAGAGCTTACCTTGTTAAAAGGCTTGGGCCTGTATGGAGTCTTTCCAGACTGTTTGATGAACTTCTTGAACTTGTGCATGAGCAAGGCCATTTCATCTTGCGACAGGATGTCATTGTCGTTGTCTGCTGCCTTGTATGCCGGCTTAGATGTGCTGGGTGCTGAACTATATCTCCTGTCAGATACAGCAGCCAGTGTTGTAGTCTTGGCAGGTGACTCTTCAGATTTCTCTATCCTGTCTATGTCATACTCAAATGCCTTTAGGTTAGAAAAGAGATCCAAAAGTAGAAATATCATTTAAGTTACAGGACACACGCATAGCTGTGGTTTTTTTGTCCCATCAGGCAGGGAGTGCTCTAAATATTTTCAAATTTTTCTCCTTCTGGGCATACACTTTCGTTGGAAGTAAAAACGCAGCGGTAGCGAAGTTTGGGAAAGTTGATAATCGCATTTTATGCATCCACGACCATAAGATCTAGTTAGGCATGCTAATTAATTAATTACTAAGACTAATAAGCAATTTAAATATTATTTATTATTTATTAAACAAATATGTTGGTTATTAAAATATCATAATCTAGATCTAAAAGATCATAGGATATTACCTTTGAAGCGAATTGGTTGCTTTCGTCTTGATCACCTTGTATTTCTACCTTTAGACCTTCTAGAGTATGATCCGCCTTAACCCGGATGTTGTGTAAGCAACGAGCTACCGGATCTTGCTTGGACATTAATGGGATCGGCCGAAATTCTCTTGTATGTGGTCACACAATTTTTCTTTGCTTCCTAGTATTTTATGAACACTCTTAGCAAATTAATGTGTTATCTAAATTGTAGAATAAAAGACACAAGCCTAGATCTACAATTAAACACAAGAGGAAAAATTTGATCTCACAACCTCACCAAGACATGTTAAAAATCGGCCTCCCCCCAAAAGTCCTATATATAGGCTCTTGGACTACTACTAAGGATCTTAAGGAGGATTATGGAAGGACTCCCAATAAATTCATCTTACCTTATTAGGACTCTTCCTAATATAATGAATCTATTAATATCAACTTAGTACACTAAAAGGTTGATATTGCACTTCCAACCAAAATCCCAAATTACGAAATTGGGCTCCTTATTAAATATATTATTTCCCGTATCTAAGATATCGAATGTGCATTAATTAATTATAAGCTACTGACAGCTTTAATTAATTAATATCTTATCCAAGAGTAGTACCACTCGAACCTTATTATTATATCGGAATTAAATCCACCTGCAGGGTTTAATATAATAATCATTATCGAGCTCCTCAAGGGGACATCATCAACCCGCACGAGTCGGGACACGATTTCTAGTAATAATAATAATTGTCGTATAAATAATATTATTGCCCAAGATACGAGGCTTATTGAGTCGATCATTTTGACTCTCGCCCATGGTAAATCAAAGCAATAAGTATTATAAATACACAATTAAATATTATATACTTTGAATTAAAATAATAATTATCCGAGATTTACGTTCTTCTTACAGTCAGTACAGAAGATACTATCTCACCTCGATCCAGTTCAACGTATGCAAATATGCTAATGTATGCTAATAGTCAAGACCAACTAATCTCAAGCATACACTACAACCTTTTATATAATTTGTCTAATAATTATATAGGTTGTGAACTATTATATTATTTTATAAGGCACCGAGAATGTGATCTTCCATGTGACACCAAAACACCATTTTATCTACAATATAAAATAATTAGACATTTCATTTGCATAACCATAACATGAATAAATATGCAAAACATGTGATTAAATGTAATTGATATTCTCATAGGTAGTTACAGGGAAATAAGGTAATACAAGCATAAAATATGCTTTGCAGTATACAACCCTAAAAATATCCCATTTATACTCAAAGCATGCTTTTAAGTATAATACTCTATTACATAGTCTTTCATTTCTCCCACTTATACTCAAAGTAATGCTGCCATACACCGTAATCCCATTCCTTCCACATGCCTTTGAAAAACTTTTGAGGGTAGGCCTTTTGTGAAAGGATCAGCAAGATTATCTTCCGATGCAACCCTGGATACAACTACGTCTCCTTCCTTTACAAAGTGTCGTATGATGTGGTACTTGCGGTTGATATGTTTACTTGCCTTGTAGGCTCGTGGTTCCCTCGAATTTGCGATCGCACCAGTATTATCACAATAAAGTGTAATACCCTTTGGCAAATGGGGAATCACATCTAAGTCCTGCAGGAATTACTTGAGACACACCGCCTCCTTGGCTGCCTCAGAGGCTGCCACGTACTCGGCTTCCATGGTAGAGTTCGAGATGCATTTTTGCTTCACACTCCTCCAACTAATGGCTCCACCTCCCAGGCTAAACACATAACCCGAAGTAAACTTAGACTTTTCTTTGTCCAATGAAAAATATGAGTCAGTGTAACCCACCGGACACAGGTCATCTGACTGATATACAAGCATGTACTCCCTAGTCCTTCTCAGGTACTTGAGTATGTGCTTGACAGCAATCCAGTGTCCTGGTCCTAGGTTTGACTGATATCTAGCAGCCATGCCTACGGCATGACAGATATCTGGTCTAGTGCAAAGCATATCATATATGAGGCTTCCCACAGCTGACGCATAAGGGACCGTCTTCATCTCATCTATCTCCTTTTGTGTCTTGGGACACATATCCTTAGATAGTTGAATTCCATGTCTGTAAGGTAGAAAACCTTTCTTGGAATTCTCCAATCTAAAATGCTTTAACACTGTATCGAGATAGGATGCCTGGGATAAGCACAACATCCTTTTCTTTCGATCACAAAAGATCTTGATTCCAAGGATGTGTCTTGCTTCTCCCAGATCCTTCATATCAAACTGCTCAGATAGCCATACCCGTACGTCCGACAATTCCTTCACGTTGTTTCCAATCAGAAGGATATCGTCTACATACAGTACAAGAAACACCAACACGTTTCCATCACATTTCTTATACACACAACTCTCACTCAGACATTGGACGAATCCATATGACTGGACAACTTCGTCAAAACGAGTGTTCCAAGATCTAGATGCTTGCTTAAGTTCATAAATGGATCTCTTAAGCTTGCACACCAAGTGCTCTTCTCCTTTAGCAATGAATCCCTCTGGTTGGTGCATATAGATTTCCTTGTTTAGACTCCCATTTAAGAATGCAGTCTTGACATCCATTTGCCAAATCTCCAGATCCAAATGCGCAACTATAGCTAAACGAATCCGGATTGACTTAAGCATGGCTATCGGGGAAAAGGTTTCATCATAATCGATACCCTCTTTCTGAGTGTAACCTTTTGCAACAAGCCTCGCTTTGAAGGTTTCAACCTTCCCGTCACCTCCTTTCTTTCATTTGTAGACCCATATACTCCCAATGGCTTGTATACCATCAGGTAGCTCTACTAGATCCCGCACTTGATTGGAATCGATAGATTCCATTACTACTTGCCAGGAGTCAGCATCTTTATATTGGATTGCCTCCTTGTAGATCCAGGGATCTGATTCATCTTTGCCTGGGATTGAGTCCGAAGACTTTCCCATGCCTACTAATTGTTCCGGCTGACGAACAACCCTTACACTACGACGAGGCAAATCCTGAGTTGGTGTAAAAGTCTCAGAATCGATACGTGGTGCAGTGTTAGTTGGCGCTTGTACGATTGGTATATACGGAGTCTAGCCCCTCAGCTCTTCCAGAATTATCTCGCTCATGGGCTTGTGACTAATCATATAATCCTCTTCCAGGAATCGGGCATTGGTGTTAACAATGACCTTCTGATCCTGGGGACTGTAGAACAAGCCACCCTTCGTTCCCTTAGGATATCCTACAAACACTAGCACATCTGTACGAGATGCCAACTTATCAGCTTCCTTGTTCAGCACATGTGCCGAAGTACCCCAAATCCGAACATGTCCTAGACTGGGCTTACGCCCACTCCACAGTTCTGTGGGTGTTTTTGGAATTGATTTTGAAGGCACCATGTTTAGAATGTACGCCGCTGTTTCTAAGGCGTATCCCCAAAACGAAATAGGTAAATATGAATAACTCATTATTGACCTAACCATTTCTAAAAGAGTCATATTCCTTCTTTCAGCCACACCATTTTGTTGTGGAGTTCTTGGCACGGTGAGCTGGGATGAAATACCCTCATTCGCCAAGAAATCCAAAAACTCTCCACTAAGGTATTCGCCACCATGATCAAATCGTAGTGACTTGATACTCTTCCCATGACGCTTCTCCGTTTCAGCCTTGAAGTTTCTGAACTTGTCAAAGGCTTCAGACTTACGTCATATCAAATAGATGTATCCATATCTCGAATAATCATCTATAAATGTGATGAAGTATTCGAAACCACTCCTTGCCTGGATATTCATTGGACAACATACACCCGTATGAACCAATTCTAACACATTCTGAGCACAGTTTCCCTTGGTTTTAAAAACCCTTTTGGTCATCTTACCTTCTAGACAGGATTCACAAATTGGAAATGACTCAACTTGAGATCATGCAATTGGCCATCATCTACCAATCTTTGAATCCTCCCAAGGTTTACATGTACTAACCGTAAATGCCACAGATATGTTTGGTTTATGATTGAAGGTTCTTTTCTCTTTTTATGTTTAGACAAAGAGTTAAGTGATTTATGCATAAGAGTTTCTGTAGTATTAACGACATATAGTCCATCATTAAAAATACCTTTGCAAATATATTCACCGTTTATTTTCCTAATAATGGCATCATCATCAAAAGAAACTGAATAACCATCGCATTTTAATTTAGAAACCGAAATTAAATTCATTCTAAAATTCGGTACTAATAATATATTATTAAGGACTAATAATTTATCATTAATCTTCAACTGCATGACTCCCACTTCAACAGCCATAAGCCTGGAATAATCTCCCCAGTTGATGGTAATCTCACCCGCACTAAGCTGCTTGGTTACCTAAAAACCATGCGAGTCAAAGCAAACATGATCAGTGGAGCCTGAATCAACTATCCAAGAAGTGGAAGAACAAGCTGCCAAACATGTTTTGACTACTAGTGCACGAGACATACCTTTCTTAAGAGTAGGCATTCCACTTTAAAATGTCCTTTTTGACCGCACTTGTAGCACTTTCCCTTTGGATTTTTGTTCGCCTCGAGGTGAGGAGCCTTGCTTTTCACCTTGAGGGTTGCCACTTGCTTCTGGCCAACCTGCTTTTTCTTCTTTCCCCATTTGGGTTTAGAAGAAGTAGCACCGGTTGCCGCAAGAATTTGATGATAACCTTGTTTGAAGAGACCTTCAGCAGATTGAAGCTCTGTCAGCAGTTCCGCCAAACTATATGTCCTACGGTTCATATTGTAGTTAAGGCAGAACTGCTCAAAGTTTCTTGGTAAGCTGTCTAAGATAATATCGACCTGTGTTTCCGCATCGATAGTAGCCCCCAGTATGCTCAGTTCGTTCAAATGAGACATCATTTTTAGAACATGATCCCTTAATGGGGTCCCTTCAGACATTTGGGTTGTCATCAACACCCTAATTGCATTTTGTCTAGCCGCCCGGTTCTGATGACCAGACATCTCGGTGAGACTTTTCATCATTTCCGCGGCCGAGCCCATAATCTGATGTTGATGCTGCAATACATTTGTCAGTGAAGCCAAAATATAACAGCGAGCCATCTCATCAGACTTCTTCCATTTTCGAAATTCATCCAACTCTCCAGGAGTGGCATCCGGTTCTGGATCCAGAGGGCTCTCCTCAGTTAAGACAAATTTATGCCTCTCAGTAGTCAGGACAATGTCAAGATTTCTTTTCCAATCGGCAAAGTTAGTGCCATCAAGTTTATTTTCTTTGAGAATAACAGCTAGTGGATTGAAAGACATCTGAGATAAAAATTAAAAACATCCATCAGATAATGCATAGTAAAATATATCGAAAAACCTCAAAACACAATATATATGCTAGCAACCAACACCTCGAAAAATCCGCATATGCAAGCCACGATCGTGTGGACGTTTACACACATATTTTTCAAGTAGAGTTTTATGTCTTTAATTTTACTATCTAGTCAACTTACGTTATGACAAGTAAAATTAATAGTTGGTTCCTCTTGGCCATGTATTTATTAACAGAGATTCCGATGGGAAGCTTATTAATTAATACACCTAAGTGAACACCATAATTTAACATCCTTAAAATATTATCCTTTAAATAATAGTCCTACAGATGGAGAGGTCATATCATAAAAAAATAATATTTACCTTATGTTATCATTTTGAAATTTAAAACTAATGAAACTATAATTAGCACATCCGATATGGAGGAAGACCCTAATGTCAACGCACATGCTAATTACTTCACAATTTAAATTAATTATGGAGGCGAATTTGATTTAAAAAAATCAATTTAATCACTTAGTTATTTTCGCCTTAAGGTTTTTAATTTTCTCGTCCTAACATGCAGCAAACATATCGCACATACATTCATACATGTCATACATCAAAACAAAAAATAAAGCATGGATAATTAAATTATCCAATTATCGCACTATAAGAATAAACGTCAAAGACTTCGGATAATATCTGAAGTAAAAACGTTATAATTACCGAAGTCTATGTTCGTGTAGTTAAAGGTATACTTTAAACTTCGCTTATTAGGCGAAGTTTAATATCGTAATAACCGAAGTCTATCTCGGTTTTTAGAACCCGAATATGGGGGTTTGCGAAGTAAAAAAGGTCCTTCCACTTCACTTATCTTATAATCGCTGAAGTGTATATTTCCTATTCGCTTCAGTAAAATATATACAGATGAAGTGAAATAATGTTATCGACTTCGCTTGTTAATAGGCAACGAAGTTAAAGATACCACATTTACTTCACTTTTATTTGTTTAGCTGAAGCATTACACTCCTTTTTACTTCGCTTATTCTATTTTGTGTCGCTAATTATATATCTCTGACTTCGTTTTTTATCCGAAGTAAATAACCACATTGCATATTTCTTTTCAATTTGTAAATATAGAATCCCTGTTGTACAAAAACATGATCCATCCAATAAAAAACCTCAATTCACAAGATCGCAACAACACAACCTCAAATACATCAATCAACCTCATTAAAAATCCAACAAACTCAAATCACAATATCCCAATTCAATAACACAAGATCATAAGCATTGATAATAGTAATAAACCACACTTTCATATATAAACGGCGGATTGTCGTACAAAAATGCCAAATATTCACCATATTTACTTCCACAATGTCTACGAGACACATGCATAGGTCTAGATAATGGACTGCACATCAACCAAACATTCACCATATTTACCCGATGAAACGACATGTTCTGATCTAACTATACCAACAGACATTCACCATCATCACCTGAGTTCCAGTAGTGTTGCAACCAAGACCATACATATATAGTACTGAATTGAAACTAGACAAAGAACTTCCTGACAATGAAGCGAGCCTAAGCACCATCGACAAACGTGTAGACGAACTCGCTCCACTCGTTCCTGACTTCATCATACTGCTCCTGAGTGTAGTATTGGTCTTTGACTGAACCAGGATACTGATCAAATCACATTGAAACGAAAAAAAATAGATTAAGTACGTTCATAAAAGATGCATCCACATCAAAAATTTTCAGTACCAAAACATACTATATAATATAAAAGGATGACAGAATGAAAATTACCATCTTCTCAAGCTGTGGATCTTCGCTTTCAACGATCTCTTTGATGTAGCGGAGGACACAAAATCCGCAGTGAAGGGAGGATAGTTCTTGTTTCAGATTGCCCTATAAAATTTAAAAGCCATGAATGAGTCACTCCATGTCAAATTTATATATATATATATATATATATATTCACTCGTGCGAAAAGTTGTGTAAGTTGCATTTTATTGTCATTTTCTCCATTCAACCAACAATGGAAGTATTCTACTATTCGTTCATTTTGCATTTCAACTTTCGAATATAAGACCTCCTTGTAACTTTCCTGTTCGTCCAAGACTATAAGAAGAAATCTAACAACTACATACCAGGAGCTTCTTCTTATGTTGTTTGCGCTGTGGAAGTATGCCAAGGGCATCGACCATTGATTCATCCAATTCTGTGAATAGGTTGATAACTTAGTATATTGCATATATGCAACAGCTAACTAGCAATAAGGTGAGCTTATGACCTTTAGTCTGCAATAGAGTAGCCATCACATTTAAAGAGCCTGAAACTTGGACATCATCTCCATAGGTGACAAATGAAAGCAAAGCTTCCCTGCATGATTTGGACCAACAGAATAAATCGATTCTTAACAGCAACATTACAAAGGAACTTGCAAATTCTCTGGCAATCACAAAGGCTAAGAAATCTAATATTTATATGGAAAAGTCACATCATTTTCGGTAATAAAAGTCCCTTGTTGTGCAAGGTACTCAAACCGAATAATCACCCAAGCGAGCTGAGAGAAAGAAAAGTAATAATACTCTTCAGCACCGTAACTATACCAGAATATTTCAGAAGACCTGTTTGATAAAATGTACTATTTCTATGAAGTCAAAGCTTCTTCTCACCAAATTATCTTAAAGATCATATAATAATTTTTGTCCCAAAACAAAGAATCCATCTGTTTTATTTGAAAACTTTACACAAAACTCTGAGATACACTCAGGAAACAGCTGAGTCATATGAACACCTTGAAGACTTATATTCCTCGACAAGATTGAGATATTAATATGAACCACGGGGATGGAGGGGGTATCTGTTATCCGTTTTCATACTTTGTGTTGGTGTTGGTTTAAATTTGTGTACATAAAGCTTATCAGTGATCGCAAACATTTAAAACTTGACGTTAAAGCCGACCGGATATAATACAAAAATGGATTTTCACAACAATAACCAATCGTGAAAAAGCTCAAGTATGAAAGTAAATGTCGATAACGAATTGATTACCTTGGCGCAAATTGTGTACCACCACCACAAGCATGACCTAAAACACCACCTGGTGAAGTATTATGGGAGGAATTAGATGTCCGAATGATAATTTGTAAGCTTCTAGCATCGAGATCTTTGAGCAGTGATTATTCCCATCTGCATTTTGGTTAGTTGCATCTAATGAACCATGGCCGAACATATTACCATTGAGCTTAGCTTGAGTTCTCGGTGAAGGTCTCTGGACAACATAGAAGAGCAAAGAAGCAACAATGTTTGCCAAATCTTTGATTTTGACTATGCGCAAAATGCAACAAAGTAAATATAAAGAAGTGACAAGACCAAGACTTGGTTCTGAATGTATAACACTAAGATAGTTACAAAATTATATATAAAACCACAAAACCAAGAACTAAGGGAATATAAAAACCCATACCAATTGCAAAAGTTCAAAACAAATAAGACATAACAAATAAGACACAATATAGAGGACAAATACAAGATACAATATAGGTATGAACACCTTGACTACTTCGGTCTTCAAGGAAGGAAGAATTAATGGAACTATCAGTGACCTCAAAACATTGTCCATAATCAACCTTCCTACATCAGAATTCCAGCAGAAACGACATCACTAAAATAATAGAGATTGTCTTCAATCTCGTCAATAGTGGAAAGATTGACAGATGGCGACTCCATGCTCGATTTCGTCCGACAAACCTGTTCTTGTCGCAAGAAACCAAGAAAAAGTAAATAACCAAATAAACTGAATAGAATACAAAATTTCATTGCGAGGAAACACAATGTTTAACATCTTACTTTGAAGCATCTGAAATCACTAAATTCAAATGGATGCACTGATCTCGGAAAAAACTGACCAAGTCCAAAAAGTAATCCGCATGAGGAGCCTTCGACACAAACCTATTTACAACATCATCTCCAACTGCAAATCAGCACAAGATAATGTATTTCAATCGGTCAAAATGTTCTTCCACAATGAGTAGAACCATTGGATTGAGAAGTCAAGAAATAAAAAAGCAGAAATCACCATGATAAATATTTAGTGTTAAAGCACGTCTGTGATTCGGACCATACTCTCTTCATGGAAGGCAAACCGTATTGCCTCAGCATAAAGGGGGAAAGAAACAACTTCATCCTAAATGTGAAAAAGTGTCGTGAGATAGCAAGAAGAGACAACAGCGTTCTTCAATGTTAACTGTAATCTTTATGAAAGGAAAATATAATGATCACAAATACCGTCAAGACTCACTATCCTTTTTAAGATTATATCAGCGAGGCTAAAATGTGATAGTTAATGCAACCTTTGGCAAGTTAACCAGGACACTATCGAACGGGAGTAAACGCCGACTGTGATCGCTCTTTTCAGACTGAGTATCTTTAACTACGAAGACCATACTTTGTACTCTATTTGACAAACTAATTAAGAAATCCAAGACCCAAATAGTGTTTGTTTAAGAGATGCGCTCACATACCACTGATACCAAGAGTCCTATGATAACCCCGATATCCTAATCAATCCCTACATTTCATGATTTCTATTTCTAGAGCTTAAGAGGGATGGGAAACATTCTACAACTATTTCAGCCACTCAGACCCATAAGTTAAACAAAAATATTACTTGGCTGCCTAGCGTATGATCCATTTCAAGTACCTCAACACAAAAAACACTCCCCAAGTGCTGGTGTAACTCCGGAATTATTGATTTCATATTCACATCTCTTATTGTTTACCAAGTTAAAGAAAATATCTCCTGAATCTTCACACAAAAGCACCAATGTAATTTCTGTATGGCAATAGATTCATTTCTCTTCCATTAATTCTAAACATTCTCCCAAATAGTGCACACATGTAAGCTTCAGAGAACGCTTATTCTTTGAATGACAAATCATGATATTAGCTTTAAAATAAATCTGTATCACAGTATATTAAAAAACCTTGCTGGTTTACTTGAAATGCCATAATTCCACAAAAGTGTTGTCCTATAACATTTTGTTTAGTCAAGAAAAAGAAGGTGAAGAACTACATGTGTAACTTGGTGCATGTGAAATATGCAGTGACAGATGCTCCAAAATTTTGGAAATTTACCAGCTAATGCCAACCACCAAGCCCAACAGCCTTTTTTACAACCCCCTTCAGACCAACCAATACACTCTTTGTTCTGTTATTCCCAGTCACGATAACCTTTGTATGTCCGTTTCACCTCTGGACACATCTGGACATATAGTGCAAGTCCGTTTCACTTCCCAAAATCAAATAGATATACTGAAAGAAAAAATAAGAGTTTGATATAAAGCCGATTCAGTCCAAATTGATGTGAAGATAACAATTAAGGCTAAAAGTGAATCCAAACATAGATGTTTGCTAGTAGGCAAACCTTCTTTATTGTTTTTTTTAAAGCTGAACTTCCATATTCAACTTGTCTTCATTCATGGTAACTCCTGGGAGCAGAGCAACCCTTTCAGGAGATTTTGAAAAATCTCAATTGCCAAAATCCTCTAGCAAGAAAACTAATACTGGAGCAGAAAATATTGTCAGGTAGAGAAATAGAGATATAATACAAGGCCTTAAACATAAAATTTTCATTAGGTGCAGACAATGGAATATGGAAGATTTTTTAAGTTTGAGTTTGACATGTATGCTTTTTTGTACTTGATACTTCTAAATATAATGTACACCAAGTTTCTGTGGTCACTGGTTAATCACAGTAAATGAATCCATGAGTCATCTCTCTCTCTCTCTCTCTCTCTCTCTCACACACACACACACACACACAGAGTGAAGTACATACATACATACATACATACATACATATTATTATCATCTCTCTCTCTCTCTCTCTCAGCATATTTTGGCTTCCAGATGATTTAAAAGACATGATACAGAATAAGCACATACAACTTAATGATAACCCTGATGCTGTATTATGGGAAGAAAATGCAAATGGACAATATACATGCTAGTCAGGTTATAAAGCTTGCCGCAGGCATTACTCTGATACTACTAATTCTACAGTCCAATGGAATTGGATATGGAAAACGCACCTCAGTCACAAGCTAAAACACTTCCTTTGGCTTGTTTAAAAAGACTACCCACGAACCACTTCCGGCAAACCCGCAGGTTCACCGACTCTGCGACCTGCCAATAGTGCTCAAATGGTGAAGCAACTGTTCTTTACATCCTCAGACACTGCAAAAAAGCCACCGAGTTATGGCAAAGTTTACTTCCCGCCCATCTACTCACTGCCTTTCAAATGATAAGTGATACAGAATGGCTGAAGACAAACCTGATGGATGACAATCATGGGTGCGATCTAATTCCCATAATTCCCTGGAAATGGATATTCCCAGCTTCAATATGGAGCCTATGGAAATCGAGAAATGCTTCAATTTTCAGAGGGCATTCGACACCACACAGTCCCTAGTTTTCCAAATCAAAAGAATGAGCCTCGATCTACAATTATCCATGAAAGGGAAGAGCAAATCGGGGCAGTATCATACCTGGAAGAAGTTGGCGACTGGATGGGTCAAAATCAATATTGATGGATCGCTCCCATCAACCGGTCAATAGGCTGGAATCGAACGAGTTGCACATGACTCCAATAGAGACTGTTATGGGGGTTGAGCCAGCAAACTCCGATAGCCCCCATCAACCAAATCGAGCTTACAGCTCTAAAAACAACCCGCACTGCTGTGTATGAAAGAAGAATTCCAAATTTAGAGGTGAAGGTCGATTCATTGATGATCTTAAAGATGATCCAAGGAGATGTGGAAACCCCAGCTTACCTTGTAGATCTAGTTCGAGAGTGCCAGGAGCTTATCAAGATGCCTTGGACGATCTGATTGAGATGGGTGCCTCGCGCTGCAAACCGCCTTGCAGATTTTCTTGCCGCATTTGGAACTGAAGAGGAAAGGAGTGAAATCGCTTTCCCTTTTCTTCTCGTGATTTCAGAGAACTACTAATGATTAGGTGATTAGAGGAGGAGTTCATGGGAGACCGGTCTCCATCTTTCTCCACAGAGAAGAAAGAATAGAGAAATGAGAGCTGGGGAGAGATTGAGGGGGCGGTTCTAATAGGGTTTGGGTAAAATCCCGGTTAAGATATACGTTACTTCACTAATGGGGATATATTTTTAATCAAAGAAATTCATTGCGCTTTTTACTTCAGTAATTATCAAACTAGCGAAGTCTTTGTAACTTTAAATTTCTAACTAGCTCCTACTTTTTTGTTTAGTACCATTTACTGAAGTCTATGTGGATTTTTTACTTCAGTAAATTGAAAAGCGAAGTTGTTGTTTGTTTTTACTTTGCTAATATAGATTACCGAAGTGAGACGTACCGAAGTCTTTGATGTTTATTCTACTAGTGATCATGGTCTTCTTCCTTGAGTTGAACCCGAAAAAATTTTCGACTCGATCTCTTCCACTGAATCAAGCATCTTGTCGCTCCTTCCTGACCGGGCCGTGGATTTCTAAAATTAAAATTTCACTTTCATGAAAAATTAATTTTAAATCCCGGCTCTCAATGACGCAACAAGCGATGGCGAAAGGACGGACCAAAAGCGGGCGACCGGCTGAACAAAGAAGCCGGGCCGGACAGTGCCGCAGCTCTGGAAGCCGCTCAAGGCCAGTGCAGCAGCCGTGTCTTGCTCGGCCCGCTGCTTCTTTGTCGGCCATGCCGCCAGTAGTCTGGCGATCCGGTTCTGCTCTATTTCTTCGTGATCCCGTATTTTCCGAATACGATTACAATTTTATAAAAAATAAAATACATCGAAATTACAGCAAGATTACACGAAAAATAAAACACCTAGAACTACCCGCGGATTTTCTCACGGGAAAAACTATTACATGTCTCAAAACCGGGCCAAACCAACAATTGCATAAATAATAAAAATAAATAAATAAACCATTTACATAAACCATGATAATTGGATCATATCACCTGCAAGAACACATCTAGCAAAATATTCCAACATCAAAATACATGAATATTTAAATTGCTATCAATTAATCACCAAAATTAATTAAAATAGCAAAAATCCTAAAAATCTGGCTCCGATACCAATTGTTGGAAGTAAAAACGCAGCGGAAGCGGAGTTTGAGAAAGTTGATAATCGCGTTTTACGCATCCATGAGCATAAGATCTATTTAGCCATGTTAATTAATTAATTAATTACTAAGACTAATAAGCAATTTAAATGTTATTTATTATTTATTAAATAAATATGTTGGTTATTAAAATATCCTAATCTAGATCTAAAAGATCATAGGATATTACCTTTGAAGCGAATTGGTTGCTTTCGTCTTGATCACCTTGTATTTTTACCTTTAGACCTTCCAGAGTATGATCCGCCTTATCCCGGACGTTATGTGGGTAACGAGCTACCGGATCTTGCTTGGACACTAATGGGATCGGCCGAAATTCTCTTGTATGTGGTCACACAATTTTTCTTTGCTTTCTAGTATTTTATGAACACTCTTAGCAAATTAATGTGTTATCTAAAGTGTAGAATCAAAGATACAAGTCTAGATCTACAATTAAACACAAGAGAAAAAATTTGATCTCACAACCTCACCAAGACATGTTAAAAATAGGCCTCCCCCCATAAGTCGTATATATAGGCTCTTGGACTACTACTAGGGATCTTAAGGAGGATTATGGAAGGACTCCCAATAAATTCATCTTACCTTATTAGGACTCTTCCTAATATAATGAATCTATTAATATCAACTTAGTCCACTAAAAGGTTGATATTGCCAACTAAAATCCCAAATTACGAAATTAGGCTCCTTATTAAATATATTATTTCCCGTGTTTAAGATATCGAATGTGCATTAATTAATTATAAGCTACTGACAGCTTTAATTAATTAATATCTTATCCAAGAGTAGTACCACTCGAACCTTATTATTATATCGGAATTAAATCCACCTGCAGGGTTTAATATAATAATCATTATCGAGCTCCTCAAGGGGACATCATCAACCTGCACGAGTCGGGACACGATTTCTAGTAATAATAATAATTGTCGTATAAATAATATTATTGCCCAAGATACGAGGCTTGTTGAGTCGATCATTTTGACTCTCACCCATGGTAAATCAAAGCAATAAGTATTATAAATACATAATTAAATATTATATACTTAGAATTAAAATAATAATTATCCGAGATTTACGTTCTTCTTACAGTCAGTACAGAAGATACTATCTCACCTCGATCCAGTTCAACGTATGTAAATACGCTAATGTAGGCTAATAGTCAAGACCAACTAATCTCAAGCATACACTACAACCTTTTATATAATTTGTCTAATAATTATATAGGTTGTGAACTATTATATTATTTTATAAGACACCGATAATGTGATCTTCCGTGTGACACCAACACACCACATTATCTACAATATAAAATAATTAGACATTTCATTTGCATAACCATAACGTGAATAAATATGCAAAACATGTGATTAAATGTAATTAATATTCTCATAGGTAGTTACAGGGAAATAAGGTAATACAAGCATAAAATATGCTTTGCAGTATACAACCCTAACAAATTTATCCAATGATTCAAGTTCACCGACAATGATGTTAAATCTGAGGTCAAGCTCCTCAAGCGTTTCTATAGGTTTCATTTCGAAAGACTCAAATTGCTAAGTTTAGATATTTTATTTTATTTTGAGAGCTCAGTACCCTCGCAAAAGCTATTTCTCCCAGATTTGCTTGGCTGTCTGACAGCTCTTTACCTTAGAGAATGTGCCTTCGAGAGTGACAAATAGCGCATTCTTGGCGATGTTGTCCAGGTTAGCACACTTGCGCTCATCAGTCGTCCACTGGTCGGATCCTTCTCGAGCATCTCAACATAGGGTTGCCCTTTCATTCTTGGGGCTGTGATGACCTTCATGATCTTGATAGGTCTTTCCTGGATGATGTTGGAATATTTATTCCACATATTAATAAATAGTGTTTTGATGGTTAAGTTGCTAAACAAAGCAAAACAACTTAGAGGCGAAGCAAAACGACGAAGGAACTGAAGACGCAAAAAGCTGGACAAAACACAAAGCTAGCGCATGCTAGATATATAAGTTAGCGCACGCTAACGGGTCCCGGCTGAAGATCAGACGAGTTCAAAGTAACCTGAAGTGAAGTCACTTGATGAGGATAGCGCACACTACACGTGATGATTAACGCATGCTATCGAGCCAATATTACCGTTGTGAAGAGATTCAAACACAGAATGACGTATGCACTGAAGTAAGCTAAGCGCACGCAAGAGATGATATTTAGCGCATGCTAAATATCAATTTGAATCAAGTCAATCAATCCGTTGGGGAGAATCTGCTACAAGTCAAAAATTATTAACGGATATATGATGCATGATTAGCGCACGCTTCAAGAAAGTGTTAGCGTACGCTAGCTGTGAAGGACAGAAGCCACTGGACTGAAATTTGAAAGACGCTAACGTACATAACAGTACATAACGTACGCTAAGGCAAAAATATGCGATAGCGCACGTTAAGCAAAGAAGCCTAGCGCACGCTAATTATCAACTGGCAGTAACGGCTAGTTTGTGGAAGAAGGCTATAAATACCAAAGAAGTTGGTATCATTCCACACAACAACATTGAGCAATTCATATACATTTGAGATATCATTGTAAACATTATAGTTGTTGTTCTTGAGCTTAAATTAGAGTGATTGAGTGTTATACACAAAATCATACACGAGTGAGAAAAAGAAAAGATACGATTGGATTCGGTGTTTTTAGGATCAAGGATCCGGTATTGTTAGAATCACAATCGCTATCTTAGTGAGGTCTATCTAGTACCAATAGAAACCTAGAGTGGTTGATTCCTTATCCAATAGAAAAGGAAAAACGGTTTTACTCGGACCGATAGAAGTCGAGCTTGTAACGGTAATCCCTCGACCGATAGAAGAGAGGTGCAGAGGTTTTGATCTTGAACCTATAGAAAAAGATACATCGAGAGAGGACGTAGGAACGTTTGGCCGAACCTCTATAAATCCGCGTGTCATTTATTTTCCGCACTTTATTTACGCTTCCGCACAAACAGCGCAAATACCGATATCACTCCAATAATTAGTATCGGAGCGGTACTCCTATAAGTGGCTTTACATCCAAGGAGAAAAGATCCAATGGCTCTCTAATTTGCTCCAGTCGAAGGTCTTGCGCTAAACCGACCTCCATTCTTTGATGGATCGAACTTCATGACTTGGAAGAAGAAGATGTCTATATTCATCCGAGCATATGACATCGAGCTTTGGAAGGTGATTTGTCTTGGTCCGAAAATTCTGACGAATTCCAACGGTACGCTTAAAACTTTCAAAGAATATGACGATTCCGATTGGAAAAATGACCACTACAATTGTAAGGCAACTCAACTTCTTTATTGTGCCTTAAATCCAGAAGAACACAACCGGATATCATCGTATGATAGTGCCAAAAATTTTTGGAAAATGCTTGAGGTGACACACAAAGGTACGTCTCAAGTCAAGAAGACGAAAATAAACATGCTCTTTCATGAATACGAACTATTTCAAATGAAGGACAACGAATCCATCACAATAATGCTTGACCATTTTTCGGTTATTACTAATGAATTAGCATGTTTCGGGAAACCACTTTCGAGTAGTGAGAAAGTAAAGAAAATTCTCCGATCACTACCTCGAGAATGGGACGGTACGGTAACGGCAATAATGGAATCTAGAGATTTAAATAATTTTGATTTTAGTGCTCTCGATGGTTCTCTTATCAACTACGAAATTGTTTAAAAATCTCGGAATGCCAAACCGAAACCAAAGGAGGGGTCGATATCCATGAAAGCTAAAATGTCGAGAAAGAAAGAAGAAATCTCGGTAGATGAAAGCGACGAAGAATCAGCATATTATGCCAAAAATATTAATAAGTTCCAACACTTATTAAACCGGAGAAAGAAGGACATCCAAGCGGGCGAATCTAAGAAATTCGACAACACCTGTCGATTATGTGGTAAACCAGGCCACTTTGCTAAGAACTGTCGAGTAAAGCAAAAGGAAGTCTTAGTTGCAACATGGAGCGACGAAGATCCTGATGAAGATTTCATGAATCAAAATAATCTCGCGCTCATGGCCCGGAGTTCATTCGACGATAGCGACGTCGAAAGCCAAGTAAGTAATTCTTACGACAAACTTTTTGAAGCATTCGAGTTATTACATACCGATTATCAAAATGTTTTAAAAAAAATAAATCCCTTCAATTTAAAAACAAATCATTGGAAAATTAAAATTCCAAAATTTTAGAAAAGGGAAAATTTATTGAGATCGATCATTCGAAATGCGTTGAAAACGAGAATATTTTAAAGAATGATCTTGTTAAAGTTCAAACCGAGCTCAAAACTTAACAAAGAAATTTTCTCTCGAAAACGAGAAATTTAAAAATATGCTCTCAGTTCAAAAATATAAGTTAAATTAAGAGGGGTTAGGATTCAAACCACGTCCTAAAAACGAATCCGTAAATTTCAAAATACCCCGGTGTGAAAAATATTTGAAAATTGGGCATCACATTTCAAATTGCAAAAGCCCAAGACGGACGATAAAAGTTAAGAAAATTTGGGTTTCTAAAGGAACAATTGTTTCAAATATCGTCTACGTCTCGAAAGAAAAACTGACTTTCGGTTGGATCCCCAAAAACTAATTTTTAACAATTGGTATTATACTCAGGAGGAGTAATACTTTAAAGAGGAGATATTATTTTTAGGGGGAGTTTTATACCCTATTATTGCATATTTTTTATTCATGCATATTTTCTTTATATATTCAAATTGGTATCCTTTATATTTTTTATACTTTTTGCTGAATACAAAAAGGGGGAGAAGAAGTTGAATCGTCTAAAAGCGTCATGAAAGATATGACGAGAAAAATAAAAAGTAAAAAAGAGGAGAAATAATAAAACCGAAGAAGTCGAAAATGGGTGAAACTAACGAAACGATCAAAGTCGAAAATTTTGAAACGGACATATATATATATATATAATTTTATTTTACAGGTTTTATCCAATTCAAAAAGTTGTTTTGTAATCATCAAAAAGGGGGATATTGTTGGAATATTTATTCCACATATTAATAAATAGTGTTTTGATGATTAAGTTGCTAAACAAAGCAAAACAACTTAGAGGCGAAGCAAAATGACGAAGGAACTGAAGACGCAAAAAGCTGGACAAAATACAAAGCTAGCGCACGCTAGATATATAAGTTAGCGCACGCTAACGGGTCCCGGCTGCAGATCAGACGAGTTCGAAGTAACCTGAAGTGAAGTCACCTGATGAGGATAGCGCACACTACACGTGATGATTAACGCACGCTATCGAGCCAATATTACCGTTGTGAAGAGATTCAAACACATAATGACGTATGCACTGAAGTAAGCTTAGCGCACGCAAGAGATGATATTTAGCGCACGCTAAATATCAATTTGAATCAAGTCAATCAATCCGTTGGGGAGAATCTGCTACAAGTCAAAAAGTATTAACGGATATATGATGCATGCAATGATGCATGATTAGCGCACGCTTCAAGAAAGTGTTAGCGTACGCTAGCTGTGAAGGACAGAAGCCACTGGACTGAAATTGGAAAGACGCTAACGTACATAACAGTACATAACATACGCTAAGGCAAAAATATGCGATAGCGCACGTTAAGGAAAGAAGCCTAGCGCATGCTAATTATCAACTGGCAGTAACGGCTAGTTTGTGGAAGAAGGCTATAAATACCAAAGGAGTTGGTATCATTCCACACAACAACATTGAGCAATTCATATACATTTGAGATCTCATTGTAAACATTATATTTGTTGTTCTTGAGCTTAAATTAGAGTGATTGAGTGTTATACACAAAATCATACACGAGTGAGAAAAAGAAAAGATACGATTGGATTCGGTGTTTTTAGGATCAAGGATCCGGCATTGTTAGAATCACAATCGCTATCTTAGTGAGGTCTATCTAGTACCAATATAAAGCTAGAGTGGTTGATTCCTTATCCAATAGAAAAGGAAAAACGGTTTTACTCGGACCGATCGAAGTCGAGCTTGTAACGGTAATCCCTCGACCGATAGAAGAGAGGTGCAGAGGTTTTGATCTTGAACCTATAGAAAAAGATACATCGAGAGAGGACGTAGGAACGTTTGGCCGAACCTCTACAAATCCGCGTGTCATTTATTTTCCGCACTTTATTTACGCTTCCGCACAAACAGCGCAAATACCGATATCACTCCAATAATTGGTATCGGAGCAGTACTCCTATAAGTGGCTTTACATCCAAGGAGAAAAGATCCAATGGCTCTCTAATTTGCTCCAGTCGAAGGTCTTGTGCTAAACCGACCTTCATTCTTTGATGGATCGAACTTCATGACTTGGAAGAAGAAGATGTCTATATTCATCCGAGCATATGACATCGAGCTTTGGAAGGTGATTTGTCTTGGTCTGAAAATTCTGACGAATTCCAACGGTACGCTTAAAACTTTCGAAGAATATGACGATTCCGATTGGAAAAATGACCACTACAATTGTAAGGCAACTCAACTTCTTTATTGTGCCTTAAATCCAGAAGAACACAACCGGATTCATCGTGTGATAGTGCCAAAAAAATTTGGAAAACACTTGAGGTGACACCCGAAGGTACATCTCAAGTCAAGAAGATGAAAATAAACATGCTCTTTCACGAATACGAACTATTTCAAATGAAGGACGACGAATCCATCACGATAATGCTTGACCGTTTTTCGGTTATTACTAATGAATTAGCATGTTTCGGGAAACCACTTTCGAGTAGTGAGAAAGTAAAGAAAATTCTCCGATCACTACCTCGAGAATGGGACAGTACGGTAACGGCAATAATGGAATCTAGAGATTTAAATAATCTTGATTTTAGTGCTCTCGATGGTTCTCTTATCAACTACGAAATTGTTTAAAAATCTCGGAATGCCAAACCGAAACCAAAGGAGGGGTCGATAGCCATGAAAGCTAAAATGTCGAGAAAGAAAGAAGAAATCCCGGTGGACGAAAGCGACGAAGAATCAGCATATTATGCCAAAAATATTAATAAGTTCCAACACTTATTAAACCGGAGAAAGAAGGACATCCAAGCGGGCGAATCTAAGAAATTCGACAACACCTGTCGATTATGTGGTAAACCAGGCCACTTTGCTAAGAACTGTCGAGTAAAGCAAAAGGAAGTCTTAGTTGCAACATGGAGCGATGAAGATCCTGATGAAGTCTTATACACAAAATCATACACGAGTGAGAAAAAGAAAAGATACCATGGGATTCGGTGTTTTTAGGATCAAGGATCCGGCATTGTTAGAATCACAATCGATATATTAGTGAGGTCTATCTAGTACCAATAGAAAGCTAGAGTGGTTGATTCCTTATCCAATAGAAAAAGAAAAATAATTTTACTCCGACCGATAGAAGACGAGCTTATAACGGTAATCCCTCGACCGATAGAAGAGAGGTGCAGAGGTTTTGATCTTGAACCTATAGAAAAATATACATCGAGAGAGGACGTAGGCACGTTTGGCCGAACCTCTATAAATCCGGTGTCATTTATTTTCCGCACTTTATTTACGCTTCCGCACAAATGGCGCAAATACCGATATCACTCCAACAGATGACATAGATCATCTCTTCGTGCATGACTGCAAGATGGGCTTTCATCCTAATTCTCCAGTCATCAAATTTATTAATAGAGAACATAGGAACCTTATTTATCATGGAGGAGTCCATCTTATACATAAGATAAATGATGAAAGTATAAAATAAAGTTTTCAAAAGCTAGTGATTTGTGGATTCGATTTAGTTAAAAATCAACTTATTCTTTTTAGAATCAACCGCTCCGATACCACTTGTTGACCATAGAGTATACAGTAAACAACTTAGAAAGTGAGGATACATTAAGTTGTATGTTTTTCAAAGTTAATTGCATAGCAGAAGACTAATAATGAGTTGTAGTAAGTACAGCAACTAGGTACTCTCCTGTTTGCTTGGTGCATATAGGGTTTTCACAATGTATACTTTAAATCACAGTTATAACTCAAAACAGTAAGGACAAAATGTAAATAACACACAGATATAAGTGGTTCGAGGTAAACCCCTCTACGTCTACTGGTCCTCCACACATGAGTAAAACATTTATTAAAATCACTGCGTACACAACTACGTGATTTTAACTAAACCTGCCTGTATATCGTTCACACAGATTGATACATGAACCACAATATTGGCCGTTCACGCAGATTGACTTCAGCTCTTTCGACTTGCTTCTTCTCACACAAATTGAAGCTTCGTCTTCAATGTTATTCTTCCCACACAAGTCGGAATAAGCAAGGACTTAGTCCATATAGGGCTAAGGTTGATTTCAACGGTAAAGATGGTAGAACAAGTTCAAACAGCAGTTGTATGCTTTGACGAGCGATTGCTGTATGCTGTGCTGTTTGCGTTGAGGACTTGTATATTTCTTCGCTTAAATAATGTTGTATGCTTAGAAAATATCCTGCTCTTTCTTAGCTTGATTGTCAGAGCTATTTATCAGATGTGTTGCGCGAGATTCAGTAAGTCAAGTTCAAGATAGAAATATCCTCTTGGTCGGGCTATTTATAACCTTGGAAATAGATCTGTTATAATGTAGCCGTTGGTCGTTTGGTGAGATTTAGACGTCTCTGATTGACGGCTGCAGAATGTTTGAATTAAAGGCAATCCGCATTTAATGCTTCAGATATTCTTTTTGACTTTGCATTAAATGCTCTTTAGCGCGTTCAGACTGTTGTCTCTTTCGGCCGCATTAAATGTTGTCCTATCAGCAATAGATGCTGCTTTAACCGTGAATACTTTATGAATAAACAAAGTTTATTTCACAAAGGTTTAAAGTTATTCTTTAGTCCTGTTGGATGTGTTTTACTTTTCCTAAGTAAAACTCCTACAGCCAGACTGCTGTATCCAACACTCTTCAACTTTTGCTGTGTGAAGATGTAGACACTGTAGGATTGGACTCTGTAGGAAAATCTCTTGCTGTATGGATATGCTGTACGAAGTTTCCTAACAGCTTCCATACTTAGCAAATTGCTGACTCTGAAGACTTCTTGATGTACGATAGCGATTATCAAAATATGTTGTGTTTATCCCAACAACATCATTCTCTATTTTCATATTTTATGGAAATTATAATTCCTATAAAATTGTAAATTTTAAATAATTGAACTCGAAGATAATTAAAAAAATAGACTTTGGTAATTTTTATTTGTTGCAGATTCTTTATTTTCTTGTATAAGATTGATTTTTATAACATATATATATATATCGCAAATGTGATTTAATTTAAATTTTACTAGTACTAACATACATTACTATTTATTGATTAACTAATTTTTGTTATTCACTTATTTTGTTTATCTTATACATATTATTAAGCGATGAATTTCTCACTGCACAATTAATCAACATCTCATTACATTTACGTGATTTCTCTATATTATATTCAAATTTCTATGGCTTGCAATGATACAAGATTTCAGTCCCGTATCTATTGATCATTCTAAGAAAACGCTACTCATTAGGATCAAAGCTCATTGAATTTGATTTGTACAAAGAAATGACAACACATCTGGACATAACGTTAAGAAGGTGATTCTTTCAGCACCATAAGTTCTCAGCATATCAACTATTTAATGCATAATTTCATTAAAAAATTAATAAAAGAAATAAATAAAATTTTAATATATAAAAACAATATTGTTAAAAAGAATTATGTTTTATGCCATGAATTTATTCATAAGTTCTACACCAATTATATACTATTTATATATATTATTATCCATTGTTATTTAATGATTACTATCCATACTTAATATTAAAAGAGAGTTGCAAAAAATTTAAAGGACAAGTTCAATAAAATTATTTGAAAATTATCTGATTTTTGTATTTTATATACAAATAATTTAAAATCAAGATATAATACACTAATCATTAAAAAAACTTATATTCAAAAAGGAATATTTTAATTATATTTATGCCCAATGAATGTCAAATCAAATATCGTAAAAAAAGATTAATATAAAATATTAATAATAAAAAATAGAGTTGGGACGATAAAACTATTAACTTCTAAACATTGAGAGAAAAAAAAAATTGATTAACATTAACTCTCATTCAAATGCTAGGAATTAGTGTATTTAAACAAAAGATAATTAATTCAAAAAATCTACATAAAGACATGTGTTTTGTACAACCCTCTTTTAATAGTAAAGTAGATAGAATTGAGTTCAATTTAATTTAATTTATTTGTTTGAGGAGAAAGTAAAAGACAGCAAATCAATTGTATTGATAACAATGAATAGAGGGGCCTTTATATAGGCATTACAATGAGAGTCCTTCCATACATAGGATTCCTAGTTAAGGTAAGACATCTAACAGGATCCTACTACCTCTGGAAGAGTCTAGAACCTTCCATAACTCTATCCCCTACAACCAGTATTAGGTAAGACACCAATAAGGAAAGGATTTCCCGGAACACTCCCCCTGTGTCGAACACTAATACTAACATGGTGCATAAGGTGTTGCCTCGGTAAAAAACCTTTCCAAGTCAAATAAAACCCCGTGAAAAAAACAAATAATTTGGTGAGGAAAAAGAGCACAACGCACCAACTACAAATGGCAGAATCATGTGAAGTATACTCCTCCCCTGAGGTATACATGACAGCTCATTCCGTCGAGCTATCATTTGTTGAGCTCGGATAATCGACACATGCCGATGCTTCTCACATGTTTCTCAAATATAGATTTCGGCAGAGACTTAGTGAACAAGTTTGCAATATTCTCATCGGAACTCACTTGTTTCACTTCGTTATTCAGCAATTTCTGCTGCTGATGATTATAAAAGAACTTCGGCGCAATATGCTTGGTATTGTCACCCTTTATGAAACCTAACTTCATCTGCTCAATGCATGCCACATTGTCCTCAAAGATGTAAGTAGAGGTTGTTGTAGTGGGATCTAATCCACACGTTCCTCGTATATGGTCTATGACTGACCGGAGCCAAATGCACTCCCTTACGGATTCGTGCAATGCAATTATCTCTGCATGGTTCGAGGAAGTAGCAACCAGGGTCTGCTTGGTAGATCGCCAATATATCGCCGTATTCCCAATGGTGAACACATAACTAGTTTGGGAACGTCCTTTATGCGGGTCAGAGAGATAACCGGCATCAGCAAATCCAACTAACGTGTTGTTAGGATTCTCTGCATAAGGGGTAAGCTTACTCGCATTAGCACTCCTGGTAGTCAAGCTACCATGCTCAGCTACAATATCAGAGAAAGATCGACGGTCGGTATGCATCATCTTAACCTCAACAATTCCTTTCGGAATATCGCTCTCTCTTGCATAGGGAAAGAACAATCCAAGATCACTGGATCCTTTCAAGTATCGAAAGATGTGTTTTACTCCATTCCAATGCCTTATCGTGGGAGCGGAGCTAAATATCGCTAATAGATTCACAGAGAATGCGATGTCTGGATGAGTATATTGAGCCAGATACAACAACGCACCGATTGCGCTAAGGTACCGTGTTTTTGCTCCAAGTGTAACACCCCCGAGTTATTCAGGGATATTACAGCGCCGTAAGCCCCGCCGTGGGACCCACAAGGCTATACATATGCGTAACCATAAATTTTGACCGATAAGGTCTACACACAAAGGAATGAAAACGATACAAAGGTATTCGAAACATAACCAATGTATTCACGGACATCACAATACAATTCAATACTTCAGCAACACAGCAAGGAACAACAAGGGAAAAGGAAAACAATACTCTAGTATTCAAAAGACAATCCGCATAACAAAGACCGAACCTAACTCCAACCATAATCGGAAGAAAGACACCACATCACACTTGCCCACCATCTTTATGCCGACCCGATACCTGCCCGTCCGCTCTCCTGGAACCTGAAATACATGAAACGTATTTCCCCCATAAAGGGGTTAGCCGTCGAATAGCTAGTGCAAGTATAACAATATGAAACGTAATACTTCTCGACAATAAAGTAAATGTAATCCGTCAATTCATCAATATCCGTCAATTCATCAATTTAAGACTAGTATTCCTAATAACTAAAATCTCAAGACGTATGTGAATGCCGTAGAAACGGTTCGTTCATATCATACGCCGTTACATGTAGGAATGCCACAAAACGGTTCGTTCATTACATGCCAACATTATTTCATATGAATGCCGTAGAAACGGTTCGTTCATATCAACCATGGAATCGCACTGCAGGCTACGAAACCCTCAGAGGACCATAGGCCCGTCCCGGAGTGGCTAGAAATAATCATACCATCAATATTTCATACTTTCAAAGTCGAGAACGTACAATCATAAATGTATACTTGCCTTTGAGACATCGAGAAATCGAACGGAGGAAAGGTATGAGTTCGGTAGGTCCGAGAACGCGCTTCCGGCACCTAAACGATTCGCAAGGAATATTACAATTAATTATCCATACTCAAATTATACGAAGAGACTCCCGAAACTCGTCTACGATTCCAGAAAATATACGGGTGGATAACTAAAGGTTGAGAAATCGCTCAAACTCCCACAAGTCCGAAAACGGCACAATCCAACCCGTAAAATCGGAAGAAAACACTCATATGGTATAGATATATATCAAAATCTCAAGGTTCTCAAGCTTCAATCGGACAAAACGGACGAACCTACGAAAACCCCCAAAATCCAACATAAAATTCAAAGTGTTCTTGAATTAATCTTTCAATAATCCGATGAATACTCAAGCATGTCCATAATCACGCATATATCACATCATACACCATGATTTTATCATCCAAAACGTCAAAACCCACACGAAATCGAGAAGTCAAGGTGTCGAAGGAAATTACCTCTTGAATATCCAAGCTCTATGATCCAAGGAATACGTGATAGATCGATTATCCGGGCTTCCCAACCGATTGAAAGTGGTAAATCTTCAACACACAAGTGATAGCTATGAAGAGAATTCTTCCCTCAACTCTCTCTCTCGCGATGGAAGAAGAAATGGGGAAAGAATGGCTGAAATCTCGCTTAAAAAGCCGAATTATGCAGTTGACCGCATTGTGTGCCACGGCTCATCATATGTGTGCCGCGGCACACGCCTAAAATTGTTCCTGTGTTCGGTAGTGTGCCGCTCGGCTCGGGTGTGCCGCGGCACAAAGTCTGGGAGTTTTGGTGGGATGCAACACCAGTGTGCCGCGGCTCAGCATAGGTGTGCCGCGGCTCAGATCATGTGTGCCGCGGCACTGGGTACAGCCTGCTCGGCCAAAAATAGGAAATGTGTGTGCCGCGGCGCACACTCCTTGTGCCGCGGCTCACACCCCCTTCTGGTCCTAAAATGATGGAAAATGACCCGGAAAGAGAATAAAAGCAATATGATTCAATGTCTGGACAACAACAACACGAAATAAAAATACGGGAATCCCAAAACGGTGGTTCCAAGCAATGATTACAAGGGTTCGCTCAACAATCACGATCCGAAGAATATGAAAGGTTTGAAATGACATGACTTTCGACCGGATATTACATTCTCCCCCTCTAAAAAGAAGTTTCGTCCCGAAACTTAAGAAATAAATAGTTCGGGGTATTCCACCCGCATTTTCTCTTCCGTCTCCCAAGTCGCCTCTTCGACCCCATGTCTCGACCATTGTACTTTAACCAAAGGGAATGGTCTTATGCCAAGCCGTTTCTCGCGACGCTCAAGGATCTTCACGGTCTCTCCTAAAGGTAATATCCCCGGCTACATTAATCTCACCGTAGTCGATAATGTGGCCTCGGATCCCAGTCGTACTTCCTCAATCGGGACACATGAAAAACACTATGGACGTGACTCAAAGCCGGAGGTAATGCCAAGCGATAAGCTAAGTCTCCAACTCGTCCAAAATCTCAAAAGGTCCAATATACCTTGACTGAGTTTTCCTTTTACCAAGCGGAAAACTCCTCTCGTCGGTGATACTTTGAGCAAGACATGATCCCCACTTCAAACTCCAAGGGTCGACGAGTATCGGCGTAGGATTTCGACGACTGCGGGCGGTCGATGTCGGTCTCGGATGATAGAAATCTTTTCCTTGGTCTCCAACAACATATCCGGTTCCGTCCCAACTAGCTCGAAGCCTCGTCCCAACATAATGGCGACCTACATCGCCTACCATAGAGTGCCTCGAAGGTGCCATTTTGATCGACGCATGCCAACTATTATTGTAAGCAAACTCGATCAACGGCAAGTGAAGTTCCCAATCGTTACTCGATCTAAGGCACAAGCCCGCAACATATCCTCCAACGTCGAATCGTCCTCTCTGTCCGACCGTCCGATCGAGGATGAAAGGAGGTGCTCAACCTCAACTCGGTACTCCAGAGCCCGATGAACGGCTCGCTAAAATGCGATACGAAACGGCCGTCTCGATCGAAACAATGGTCTTGGGGTACCGTGTAACCTCACGATCTCGGCGATAAAGGTTCGAGCCAATCTATCCGGTCCCCAAGTATCCTTAATACCCAAGAAGTGTGCGGACTTGGTCAATCGATCGACAATTACCCAAATCATATTCATTCCGGCCCGAGTTCTCGGCATGCCCGTGATAAAATCCATTGAGATATCTTCCCACTTCCACTCGGGAATGGGGAGTGGTTTCAACAACCCCGCACGGCCGTTGATGTTCGATCTTGACTTGTTGACACGTCAAGCACCGTAATACGAACTCCGTAACATCCTTCTTCATGTTATTCCACCAAAATTTCGCTTCAAATCTTTGTACATCTTACTCGTCCGGGTGGATTGAGTAAGGCGTAGCATGAGCTTCTCGGAGAATCCTCTGTCTCAATTCCAAATCATTCGAACGCAAAGCCCGCCTGAAATCTCAAAATACTATCCTCGTGCACCATAAAGCCAGAGCCTTTCCTTTAATCACATCTTCCTTCGCTTGAGAAATCATCGGGTCACTCCACTGTTTCCTTTGATATCGTCAACCAAGGACGAAGTAATTTCGAGAGTACACAACTGCCCTCGTACTGAAGCCGCACTTCGATTCCTTGTTCAATTAAATCCTCGACGAATCTTCGTCGAGACGTAAGAACCTCAAGCATTTGAAGAGATGCCGATTTGCGGCTCAAAGCATCCGCAACGACATTGGCTTTCCGGGTGGTAAAGAATTTCCAGATCGTAATCCTTTATCAACTCTAGCCAACGTCTCTGTCTCATATTCGGCTCCTTCAGTGAAAATATATTTCGAGCTCTTGTGATCGGAATAAATCAGGAACGGTGAACCATACAAATAATTAAGCCAAATCTAGAGAGCGAAGACAATTGCCAATTCTAAATCGTGAGTAGGATAATTTACCTCTTAAGGCTTTAATTGACGAGACGCAAAAGCTATCGTCTTATCATGCCGCATAAGCACACCAGTGCCTTGACCAAGCGTCACCGTAACCGCAAAGCCTTCGCTACCATGCGGTAAAGTTAAAATCGGCGCCAAGTCAATCGCCTCTTCGATTCGTCGAAGCTTTCTTGTCTCTCATCCGTCGAACAAACTTTTCGGTCTTCCGGAGTAATTTCGTAAGCGGTCGAGCGAGTTTCGAGAACCCTCGACAAACCGACGGTAATACCCAAAGAAGGCCCAAAAAGCTACGAACCTCTTTAACATTTTTAGGCGGTGCCCAATTTAGCATCGCCTCGATCTTCTGGGTCTACACGAACCCCTTCTACGAAATCACATGGCCGAGAAACATAACTTCTTCCAACCAAAACTCACATTTCGAGAATTTTGCATAGAGGTGCTCGGTTCTCAAAATGTCTAAGACCAAACGCAAGTGTCGGGCATGTTCCTCCTTATCCCGAGAATAGACCAAGATGTCAATAAAGACGACTACACACTGTCGAGATACTCGATGAATATTTTATTCATCAACCGCATGAATACCGCCGCGCATTCACAACCCAAAAGGAATAACTACAAATTCGTAATGCCCATATCTCGTCCGGAACGCCGTCTTTGGAACGTCGGATTCCCTCACTCTGAGTTGATAATACCCGGATCTTAAATCAATCTTCGAGAAAACTGCAGCTCCTTGCAATTGATCAAATAGATCGTCTATACGAGGCAAAGGATATTTATTCTTGATGGTTACTTTATTCAGCTCACGGTAGTCAATGCACAAACGTAGTGAACCATCCTTCTTCCCGATTTAAAAGAACGGCACGCCCCAAGGCGAAGCGCTCGGTCTGATGTACCCTTTTTCCAAAAGTTCTCCCAACTGAGTCTTCAATTCATGCATCTCGGAAGGTGCCATCCGATAAGGTGCTTTAGAAATCGGGGCCGCATCCGGCTCCAAATCCACGGAAAAATCTATCTCTCGATCCGCGTAATCCTAATATCGTCCGAAAAACATCGGGATACTCGTTAACAACCTAATTGAAGAGAAATCGATTTCAATTCCTTCCGTTTTCAATGCATAACACCAATAGCCCGCATAACCTTTATTCAAAAGTTTTACGGCCTTCATGGAACCGATAAGTAACTTGGATTGGCCCAACTTACGTCCCCAAAAATGAGTACTCGGATCCGTCCTTAGTCATCATAGTGATAACTTTGGTACGGTAATTCATAATCGCACGGTGATTATTAAGCCGATCCTCGCCGAGGATTACGTCTCGCCTTCCATGTCAACTACAATTAAATTTGATAACCATTCCATACCGGATATAACCACGGAAATTCTCTAATCTCCCGATTCCCCACAATCCTATCCTCACAGTGGCCTCACGATAAAGGGATCGCAAGCGCTAAACAAGTTATATTCAAACGGCGTACACACTCCAAAGAAATAAAAGAATGTGTAGCACCAATCAAAAAGTACACTGATGGATAGGATAGAATATGGATGGTACCAAGCCACCGCCGCATCGGGTTCGTCTGCATTCGACGCATCTCATAAACCCGTGGTTGCACCGAACCGACGCTAGAGTTCCCCTCCAGCCGCTCGACTCCGTCCCCGCCCCGCCAAAATTCTCGTTGAGGTTGACCACCGGGCGAAACCCGAGTGTCCAAAGTCCGATTCGGCTCGGAACAATATGTCGCTCTATGTCCCATCCGTCCGCACGTGTGACACTTCAACGGTGGAAAGTGGCATTCCAAATTAATGTGGCACGAGCGGCCACAATTATAGCAAGTCACCGCGCGATTTGAGGTACCCAAGTGGGACGGTAACTCCTCTTCCCTTTATTAGAACGTGACGATCGTCCAAGCAAACGGTTAGTCGTCTCTGTGACTTCGAAAGTTGCCACCCTTAGAGCGAGAAAAATTTCCCGACTTTCTGCTTCTTCGGTTCTTCAATGGTATCTTTGTCGTGGCTCAACATATCATGGGCTAAAGCTCGTCACGATACTCTTTCGGGTGGTACAAGCAAATCCGCCATGTACCGTCGTAAGTCCAAATTCATCCGCATATCGAAATAACGGATCTTATCACGCTCGTTACGTACTTGATCCTTCACATGGATTAATTGTTGGTTATACTCCATGATTGTCGCGAAACGGAATATCTTGTGGTTTAGCCTCGAAGAAGGCTCGGATTCGGCTCTCTCTGCACGGCCAAGGACAAAACTCGGCCTCCAAGAGCTCCTTAAATTCATCCCATGAGGCAATACGATCCTGTGGCTTGATGACCTTCCACCAAGTAGCGACCTCCTTAGTGAGGAAATACCGAGCAATCGGTACTTTCCTCACCTCGGGGCAATCAACCGCCTCGAAAATCTTCTCCAACTCGCTAGCCAATCCTCCCACTTAACGGCCCCGTGGCACCGCCAAACCGTGGAGGGTGCATACGGATTACGTTAAGCGGGGCATCCGTGTTTGGGTTCGGGTTATTCGGTTGAATAGTTTGGGCCAAAATAGTCATCCGAGTAGCCAATTGTTGAAGTGCATTCGCCACTCCAACGTCTGCGTTGTTCCCCTGACCATCTGACTGGTCGTGCTGACTCTCGGTGTCGGGATGCACCGAGTTCGACAAACTGGGGTTGGTCGACCCCGCAACTGAACTGATGGAAACGGCCGCGCCACGACCTCTTCCTCGCCCACGGCCACGACCACGGCCACGGCCCCTACCAGCTGACATACTGAAGAACACACAAGTCACGTAAGCACAATTCAATCACGCATCAACAAAGTGTCCGATTCTCAAGAATACCGATAAAAGGAAGCAAAACGAATAAGGAAACACCAGAAGAGTGAGAGGTCTTACAAGTACCGGTCGCACTGTGTTGTTGGATTTGTTTTGTTACTGTGTAAAATTAACGACTCGATCGACCCAAAAGACCGACAGCCTAGGTATCCATAGACCTAAGCTCGATACCATATTCGTAACACCCCGAGTTATTCGGGATATTACAACACGTAAGCCCCGCCGTGGGACCCACAAGGCTATACATATGCGTAACCATAAATTTTGGCCGATAAGGTCTACACACAAAGGAATGAAAACGATACAAAGGTATTGAAACATAACCAATGTATTCACGGACATCACAATACAATTCAATACTTCAGCAACACAGTAGGAACATCAAGGGAAAAGGAAAACGATACTCGAGTATTCAAAAGACAATCCGGCATAACAAAGACTGAACCGGAACTCCAACCATAATCGGAAGAAAGACACAAGATCACACTTGCCCACCATCTTTATGCCGACCCGATACACCGCCCGTCCGCTCTCCTGGAACCTGAAATACATGAAACGTATTTCCCATAAAGGGGTTAGCCGTCGAATAGCTAGTGCAAGTATAACAATATGAAACGTAATACTTCTCGACAATAAAGTAAATGTAATCCGTCAATTCATCAATATCCGTCAATTCATCAATTTAAGACTAGTATTCCTAATAACTAAAATCTCAAGACGTATGTGAATGCCGTAGAAACGGTTCGTTCATATCATACGCCGTTACATGTAGGAATGCCGTCAAAACGGTTCGTTCATTACATGCCAACATTATTTCATATGAATGCCGTAGAAACGGTTCGTTCATATCAACCATGGAATCGCACCAGAGGCTACGAAACCCTCGAGAGGACCATAGGCCGTCCGGAGTGGCTAGAAATAATCATACCATCAATATTTCATACTTTCAAAGTCGAGAACGTACAATCATAAATGTATACTTGCCTTTGAGACATCGAGAAATCGAACGGAGGAAAGGTATGAGTTCGGTAGGTCCGAGAACGCGCTTCCGGCACCTAAACGATTCGCAAGGAATATTACAATTAATTATCCATACTCAAATTATACGAAGAGACTCCCGAAACTCGTCTACGATTCCAGAAAATATACGGGTGGATAACTAAAGGTTGAGAAATCGCTCAAACTCCCACAAGTCCGAAAACGGCACAATCCAACCCGTAAAATCGGAAGAAAACACTCATATGGTATAGATATATATCAAAATCTCAAGGTTCTCAAGCTTCAATCGGACAAAACGGACGAACCTACGAAAACCCCCAAAATCCAACATAAAATTCAAATTGTTCTTGAATTAATCTTTCAATAATCCGATGAATACTCAAGCATGTCCATAATCACGCATATATCACATCATACACCATGATTTTATCATCCAAAACGTCAAAACCCACACGAAATCGAGAAGTCAAGGTGTCGAAGGAAATTACCTCTTGAATATCCAAGCTCTATGATCCAAGGAATACGTGATAGATCGACTATCCGGGCTTCCCAACCGATTGAAAGTGGTAAATCTTCAACACACAAGTGATAGCTATGAAGAGAATTCTTCCCTCAACTCTCTCTCTCGCGATGGAAGAAGAAATGGGGAAAGAATGGCTGAAATCTCGCTTAAAAAGCCGAATTATGCAGTTGACCGCATTGTGTGCCACGGCTCATCATATGTGTGCCGCGGCACAGGCCTAAAAATTGTTCCCAGGTTTCGGTAGTGTGCCGCGGCTCAGCTCAGGTGTGCCGCGGCACCGGGTACAGGCGGGTTTTGGCTGGGGATGCAACACCAGTGTGCGCGGCTCGGCATAGGTGTGCCGCGGCATTGGCTCAGCAGGTGCCGCGGCTCAGATCATGTGTGCCGCGGCCTTTACACCGCTCGGCGAAAATAGAAATGTGTGTGCCGCGCACACTCCTTGTGCCGCGGCTCACACCCCCTTCTGGTCCTAAAATGATGGAAAATGACCCGGAAAGAGAATAAAAGCAATATGATTCAATGTCTGGACAACAACAACACGAAATAAAAATACGGGAATCCCAAAACGGTGGTTCCAAGCAATGATTACAAGGGTTCGCTCAACAATCACGATCCGAAGAATATGAAAGGTTTGAAATGACATGACTTTCGACCGGATATTACACCAAGGACCTCTTCATCCTCCTCTTTGGGACGAAACAGATCCTTGTTCATTTATAGACTTCGACCAATCATGGGGGTAGCAAGAGGATGTGCCTTGTCCATACTAAATCGCCTGAGCATTTTGTGGACATAGGCAGACTGATGAATGAGTATGCCATCATCTTGATGTTCTAGCTCTAAGCCCAAGCAGAATCGAGTCCTCCCCAGATCTTTCATCTCGAATTCGGATTTAAGGTAGCGGGCCGTTTCATTGACCTCATCTATGGTACCGATAACATTCATGTCATCTACATAGACGACTACAATCACAAATCCTGTATCTGTTCTTTTCACGAAAATGCATGGACAGATGTCACTGTTCTCGTATCCCTTCCCAACCAAGTATTCACGTAAGCGGTTGTACCACATCCTTCCGGATTGTTTCAACCCATACAGTGAACGATGCAATTTCATAGCGTAAGCGCTCCGTGGTTTAGAGCTACTTGATTTGGGCAATGAAATCCCTTCGGGGACTTTCATATAAATATCCGTATCTAGATCCCCATAAAGATACGCTGTAACCACATCCATAAGCTGCATGTTCAGTTTTTCGGACACTACCAAACTGACTAAGTAGCGGAAAGTGATGATGTCCATAATGGGAGAATACGTCTCCTCGTAGTCAATGCCAGGGCGCTGCGAGAAGCCTTGGGCAAATAGTCTCGCTTTGTAATGCATGACCTCATCCTTATCATTACGTTTACAAACAAAGACCCACTTATATCCAACTGGTTTAACGCCCACGGGTATTGGCTCGATACGGCCAAATACCTCATGTTTAGCCATTGAGTCTAGTTCAGCCTGCATTGCATCTTTCCATTTCGGCCAATCGGCTCATTGTTGACATTCAGCAACCGAGCGCGGCTCAGCGTCGTCGTCTTCAATAATTTCTTGAGCGACGGAGTAGGCAAAAGCATCATCGACTAGCGTGGACGACCTGTCCAATAGTACGTATTCACTCGTACATTGCATCGAGATTTCTTTATTCTCTGACATCAACAAAGTTTCCGATGCGTCCGTCGATTGTTCCATTGTTGATTCGAGGACATATCCATAGTCAGAGATAATCTCGTGTGACGGAGTCACTGTGTCGATGATGAGAGGATTTTGTGCCTCCGTTCCTCTTCTCTTTCGAGGTTCGGTATCCTTTCTACCCACTGGCCTCCCCCTCTTTCGAGCAGGGATAAGAGCAGCCGAAGCAGCCGTCCCACCACTAAGGTTGACACCGGGGGCATCATTCCTTTGGGCGGGTGAACCTTGCACTATAACTGGGACTTCTAACCTTTCAGGAACATTCGCAGCGGGAATGGTAGATCTTGTCGCTTTCGCAGTATCAGTAAAGCTGTCGGGCATCGAATCCGCAACTTTCTGAAGACTGAGAATACGTTGCACTTCTAGCTCGGATTGAGCTGTGCAGGGATCTTGATGAGGCAAGGAGGGAGCACACCAGACAATTTCCTGGCGTTCAACTGGAATCGTTCGATTCCTCTCTCCCCCTAACGACGGGAAGTTTGTCTCATCAAAGTGACAATCTGCAAATCTTGCAGTAAACAGATCTCCTGTCAAAGGTTCCAAATAGCGGACAATTTTAGGCGATTCATAGCCAACATATATACCTAATCATCTTTGCGGACCCATTTTAGTACGCTGTGGAGGCGTAATTGGCATATAGACTGCACAACCAAAAATGCGTAAGTGTGAAATATCAGGCTCATATCCAGTTACCAACTGGTACGCACTAAACGGTTGATTGGCAGTGGGTCGAAAGCGAATAAGTATAGCCGCATTCAAAATTGCATAACCCCAGGCAGAAATCAGCAAGTTGGTGCACAATACCAATGCTCGGGCGATAAGCTATAACCACTTAATCATAGCCTCAGCAAGGCCATTCTGCGAATGAATATGGGGGATGGGATGTTCAACTTCAATCCCTATCGACATGCAATAGTCGTCAAAAGACTTTGACGTAAACTCTCCAGCATTGTCCAATCTTAATGACGAGATTGGAAAGTCGGGGTGGTTAGCCCGTAACTTGATGATTTGTGCTAGGAGTTTAGCAAATGCAGCGTTTCTCATGGATAGCAGAGCGACGTGTGACCATCGCGTCGATGCATCAACCAGAACCATAAAATATCTAAATGGTCCGCACTCTGGCTGAATAGATCCACATATGTCCCCTTGAATTCTTTGTAAGAAGCGAATATTTTGTGTTGAGTCTTTAGCAAAGGACGGAGAGGGTATCAACTTTGCTAGTGAACAGGCTTTGCAAAAAAATTTATGGGCATTAGAAATTGCCACGGAAGCCTCGGGATTTACAAGAGATGCACCGTCAACCTTATCAGGGTGTGCGATCTTTAGTCCCGGTGATACGGTATCAAGCTCACTCACATCAATGCCGATATCGAGTGGTGCTTTCAATCATTTTTTGGACTTGAAAAATGGATGACCATGTGAGTTTTTCAAAATACGAATCATCATGTCGCGTCCAGGGTGACCGAGTCGGTCATGCCATAGTTGGTATGCTTCGGAATCACACAGTTCGTGACTCACAGCATAGGATTCAATAACCCTTATTGTAGTCTGGTATAAACCACTACTTAGACTCATAAGTTTCTCGAGAACGTGGCGTCTTCCGCATTCTGCCAGAGTAACACACAAAAATTCTGTTCCATTCTCACAATGTGTATCAAGGTGATAACCGTTGGCACGGATGTCCCTAAAACTTAGCAAGGTTCAGTTTGCTCTAGGGGCATAGAGAGCATTTGTGACATTAATATGCGTACCATTAGGTAGCAAGAAATGAGCAGGTCCCCTCACTGAGGATATATATGGCACAATATCCTTGAACAATTGCCTATTCCGAAGAATAGTGTGGGTTGTTCCACTATCAGCAAGGCACTCAATTTCGCCACGAGACATCTACAATAAGACATGAAACTCGATTAGTCTTATGATGAAAGACATAGCGAAAACTCATTAACTTCGAGTTTGGGGAAATTCGACCAAGTTGGTTAGGATTAAAGTTAGCACAATCGCTGAAAATAATTTCCGCGCAGCTTGACCTTTGTTCACTAAAACAGCAATAACTTCTTCGTTAAGAAGGCTATGGATGAACGGTCAGTTTTTATGAAAACTAGACTTCCGTATCTTTCTGTCCATAAGTCGTGCACTTTCTGAATCATTAAAATCAGATCTCAGTGCTCGTTTCAAGTTGCTATTTTGGTATTTCCCTATTATTGAGTGATAGAGCAAGGTTGAAGCCTTTTTCAAAGGCATTATTGTTGATACAATACTATGGCAATATGGCCATAAAAGCGTTTAAATACTTCAAAACACATCGTGGTGTTCGATTTATATTTTGACTAATGATCCTTTCGGTAACTCCAACTTGGTAGACTTGCAGAAAAAGTAGGAATGTCGGTACAGCTAAGGCTGTTTAAAAACCACTGATTCCGTTTAAACTTTCAAAGCATAAACAAATACCAAGGAGGATGCGCCTAGTCTTGATCAAAAGTTTTGATGAAATCAACCAATGTATCAATTTAACCAAGCAATTCATTGCTAGCAATTATTTTGTGATAAACCAAATATGCTTTTGAAGGAAAAAATAAAATTCGTTTTTGCACAATCACAGCAATTAAAAGAATTTTATTCATCATGGCCAACTTTATTACATTCATAGAAAATCCAAAGTAGTTCTCGAAAATTAGAAATAAGACAAAACATAACCAAAGCGTAAAACTAGTCAAAATACAATGATCTAGTCAAAGTCGGCAACATCCATATGTTGGTCTTTGTCCGCAATGGTGAGAGGAGGGATCTCGGTCGGGATCTCAATATGGTTCACCTCCGTATTCTCATTATCTTCTTCCATGTAATTTGGCTCTTGAGTCAAGTACTGTTTATAGTGTTTGTAGTAAACTTGGATATTCTTTGGCGCCTTGCAATTGCGGTAAGTATGCTTCTTCGATCCGCAAGTATAGCAATTCCGGCCTTCCTTTGGAGTGGTTCCATTCCCGGCGGCAGGAGGTGGTCCACATGGTTGGGTTCTACTAGGTCCCGTGGCCGAGCCACCTTGCCTCTTCCACACATTGGAACGACGACCTCGTCTTTTCCCTCGCTTGCTCGAGTCATGCACCCGTGGTGCTTGCAAAAACTGAGTAGCGTTGCCTTTTCTATTTTGTCGTGGTGCCTTCCTGTGGGTAGCCTGATTCACTTCCGGAATCGGCTTCGTACCAGCTGGGCGCGCATTGCTATTGAGAATAATCCCATGGTGCCTTTCTTTTTTCGCGAGGTGGGAGATAAGGTCGCTAAAATTTTTAATTCTCCCTTCCTCATAGGCAATGCGCAGCTGATGAGCAATTACACTTGCTCCCACGGGAAACGTGTTAAGAGTCTTCTCGATCAAATCTTGATCAGACTTCTTGACACCACAAAAACCAAGATCAGCGCGAAGATCGAGGATGGCTTGGTTATAGGCCTCCACATTCGCATAATCCAAAAATTGGATTTGCTCCCACTGAAGTTGCAATTCGGGGAAGCGCTGATCATGCACATTATTAAATCGTTGTTCGAGTGTATCCCATAGTTCTTTGGGGGTTTGCAAATTCATATAACACTTTTTCGACAACGGATGTATATGTCTACGCAAGTACATCAGTGCATTAGCCTTGGTTTCCTCGCTCGGTTCTTGAGCGGTAGGCTCGTTAGAGGGAAAGATGGTGGTGGTAAATCTCTTACCGACGAACGCCAAGCGAACGTGTGAGACCCACCTATGGTACTCCTTACCAGCATGGTCAAGGATGTCGAACTCCGGATGAACATTGGAGCTTTGTGCCATCTACAAGATATAAACAATAGGAAGTTAGTCTTGTTGGATTTTCAGTGACAATGTAAACGGTCACAATCGATGCTTTTAAAAGCGTGTAACATAACCGTTACTCGATTTACTTCCCTTAATTGTTGTTTAGTAAAGTCGACAAAAAAACGGCGATATCAGATCGCACCCAGATACGTGGTGTATGCAACAACCACAAGTATCGACTTTCAACAATTTTGTGACTCCCTCAGGACCGTCACACAGTTTTCTTCGACACGCAGAGATACCGACTTCTCTCGCGGTCTCATCCACCACAAAGTAACGTGGGAGATAAAGAACCCAAGAACCCATGTCCCCAAAAGAAAAATTCCCAAAAGGAGAGATTTGAAATAGGGACAAGTCAGATAATTACCTCGATTATAAAATTAGGCACGTGCTGAATTTGTGGTGTGCTTCGATCTACCGGTTGGTACTCGATGCGACGACGTGAAACCGTAGGCGCAATTTTGCGCTTCCAAGATAAGTTGATGTTAGGTTTTGGTCCGAGATTCAATCGGTCGGACTTGGTCAAGGCCGAGTCGTGGCCAGTCGGGCAATGGTGGTTGGGCCGGCAATGGGCGGCAAAGGCATATTTTTCTTCTTTTTTTTTTCGCTCGAGCTACGTGCGATAACGTGTTTGAGGAGAAAGTAAAGATAGAAATCAATCAGTGTATTGATATGATGAGAGGCCTTTATATAGGCATTACAATGAGAGTCCTTTCATACATAGGATTCTTAGTTAAGGTAAGACATCTAACAGGATCCTACTACCTCTGGAAAAGTCTAGAACCTTCCATAACTCTATCCCCTACAACCAGTATTAGGTAAGACACAAAAGGATTTCCCGGAACATTATTAAAATTTTAAAATTTAGACCGCAAAGCAAATGGAGCTAACTCGACACATTGACAGCGCAACCGCGGAATTCAGAATCTCAGATCTTGCACAAGGTTCTCAAACCCTACCCCTCGATCGCTACACTCCGGAGTCGCGATTCACCTTCTCTTCATCGATCGGTCCACCTCTCTACGCCGGCGTCGGAGATTACATGTCACAGCAAAGTATCATCAGTTACAGGTCTCGTTTTTGTTTTTGAATTTGAATTTTAATTCATCCTTAAGGGTCCTTGAAGATGAAGATAGTTCGAGTCGAACTGAGTTGGTAATATTTAATGAAAAAATTGTAGGTAGGTATTGTAACTTTTTCTTTTTTTCTTTTTGTTCTTGGATAGATTTTTTATAAACTTATGATTTTCTAAAGTTGTGCCGACTTTAGATTTCTAAAGAAGACTCTTGTAAAACTTCTGTGGAGTCGTATAAATGACATAATTGCTGACTTTAGATTTCTAAAGAAATGGGTTGGCTTGTTTATTGGCACTCACTGACGTTAACTTATTGCATGGTCCAGTCTTGGCATTGTTTGAGTTAAGTGAGAGCTTAATTATGCGGGTGAAGTCTCTTTATAGGAAACATGGTGCAGTTGATTTAGTTACTCTATTGTGTAAAAGTTCTCTCTTTGTAAACATCGAACGCCTTCTACGTACAAGAGATTAAGTGGGTTGAGAAAAAAGCAAAGGTTTTGGCTCCGTGGGGTTATAAACTATGGTATTCGGGAAAAGAGAGATGAAAAATGGAGTGGGTATCATCATAGAAAAGGACTTCATAGACGACGTGGTAGAGGTGTCTAGAAAGAGTGATAGGATTATGAGTATTAAGCTTGTGGGGATGAGATTCTAACTATCATAAGTGCTTATGCACCACATGTAGGATTGAGTGAGTTGGCGAGACAAGAATTTTGGCAGCACTTAGAGGAGGTTGTCGAACGAGTCCCTATTGGGGAGAAATTGATCATTGGTGGGGACCTCAATGGTCATGTGGGGATTGGACGAGACGGGTTCGAGAGTGTTCATGGTGGTTTTGATTTTGAGGATCGAAATAAATCAGGATGTGGTATATTGGATGTTGCGCAAGCATATGACTTGGGTATCATGAACACATGGTTCGAGAAAAGGAAATCTCACTTAGTGACATATAGAAGTGGAGGAAATGCAAGTCAAATTGACTTTTTTTTAGTGAGAAACATGTGGAGAAAGAGGTATACGCATTGCAAGGTGATACCCGGAGAGAGTACCGCGACTCAACATAGACTTGTCGTGCTTGATTTCAATGTAAGAGGTGTATTATAAAAAGAGAAGCCCGCAAGTGGACCCTCGAGTTAGATGGTGGAAGCTTTAAGGGGAGAGTAAAGTTGTCGCTAGATGTAATGATTTCAAGTGCACGTTGATGGATATAGATTCAACTTGGGCTATGTTGGAACATAACATTAAGGAAGCGGCAAAAGAAGTTTTAGGGGAATTTAAAGGATACACGCCATTAGGTAAGGACACAACTTGGTGGAATGATGAGGTAGAGCAGGCGATAAAAACTAAACGCGAATGCTACAAGGCATTAGAAAAATGTAATGATTTCGAGGGCACGGAGATGGATATAGATTCAACTTGGGCTATGTTGGAACATAACATTAAGGAAGCGGGAAAAGAAGTTTTAGGGGAATTTAAAGGATACAAGCCATCAGGTAAGAGCACATCCTGGTGGAATGATGAGGTAAAGCAGGCGATAAAAACTAAACGCGAATGCCACAAGGCATTAGAAAAATGCTCGAGTGAGGAGAACTTTGAGAAATATAAGGAGGCTAAAAGAGAAGCCAAGAAAGCCGTTTGTGATGCTAGGGCAAAGATTAATCAAGAATTGTATATGAAATTAGATACTAAGGAAGGGGAAAGAGATATTTATAAAATTGCTCGTATGAGATATTACACGAGATATTGGGAGAGTTAAATGTGTGAAGGATGTGGATCATAAGGTTTTAGTCGGAGATCAGGAGATAAGAGAAGATGGAGGGTATACTTTGATAACCTATTTAATGGACAACGTTAGGACGATATTGGGGATGTAAGTATTGCTTCAAATTTGGTTAATCGGGATTTTATGCGATGAATTCAAAAAGGTGAAGTACGGATGACATTAAAGAAAATGGATTCGAAAAAGCAGAATGGCCAGATGGTATACCTATTGAATGATGGAGGTGTTTGGGAGAGGGGAATCGAATGGTTGACTGTACTTTTCAACAAAATTTGGAAACACAACAAGATGCCACTGGCGTGGAGGAAAAACACTTTAGTCACTTTATATAAGAACAAAGGCGATTCCAAGAGTGTTCCAATTATCGGGGGATTAAGTTGATGAGTCATACCATGAAATTATGGGAACGAGTGATTGAGCAATGTCTTAGAAAGTGTGTGGATATATCAGAAAAGTAATCTGGATTTATTCCTGGGAGATCAACTGTGCAATTAATATTTCTGATGAGACAGATGATGAAATACTATCGTGATAAGAAGAAAGACTTGCATATGTTTTTATTGATTTAGAGAAGGCTTCTGATATGGTAAAAGGGAGGTACCAAGGGAAGTATTTTGGTGAGCATTAGTAAAAAAGGGCGTGTCTAAGAAGTATATTTGATATCATTAGAGACATGTACAAAGGAGCTCGTACAAGTGTACGTATCACCGTGGGAAGGACTGAGGAATTCCCTAGTATGATTGGGGTGCATCAAGGCTCGACTCTTAGTCATTTCCTATTTGCCATAGTCATGGACAAATTGACAAAGGTCAATTCAAGACGATATTCCTTGGTTCATGATGTTTGCAGATGATATAGTATTGGTTGGTGAAACGAAGGACGGAGTTGAAAGAAAGTTGGAACTCTGGAGAAATACGCTAGAAACTCGTGGTTTTAGGCTGAGCAGAAGTAAGACTGAATATTTGGAGTGTAGCTTTAGTGGAAATGGAAGTAGAGAGGCGATTACAATCGCTTTTGATGGGAATGTTATACGAGGATCGGAGTTTTTTCGTTAATTTGGGTCTATTCTTCAAAAGGATGGAGAATTAGACGGAGACGTGACCATAGGATTAAGGCAGGATGGTTGAAATGGAAGAGCGCAACGGGGTTACTATGTGATCAAGACATACCTTACAGATTAAAGGGTAAATTTTATCGAACAACAATTAGGCTGCACTTTTATACGGCACTGAATATTGGGCTGTAAAGCATAGTAACGTGCATAAGATGAATGTGGCAGAAATGCGTATCCTAAGATGGATGTGTGGCCATACGAGAAAGGATCGACTTAGAAATGATGTGATTAGGAAAAAAGTACGAGTGGCCCCTATAGAGGATCAGCTGTTGGAGAATAGGTTAAGATGCTTCGGGCATGTGAGACGGAGGCCGATTGATGCACTGATGCGGAGGCTTGAAAAATGGGGAGCGAATAGACTGGTGGGGTAGAGGAAGACTTGAACAGACATGGATAAGAGTAATTGTGAATGATACGAGGTTTCTTGGGATTGGAGAAGTTATGGCGTTGGATAAGACGATGTGGAGGGAGAGAATTTGGGTGGTTGATTATATTTGAGGACTATTTTTTTTTCCGTACTAAAGTTTTCACCTTTCACTTTTGCCTTTTCATATGACTTTTTTATTGGAAACGACTTGACGTTTTCAGAGAATGATTCATGTTAGCCGACCCCAAAGCATTTTGGGACTAAGGCTCCGATGATGATGTTGTTGTTTTGGTACACTTGATTTAGGTACTCAACTTTTCTAAAAGATGGCCAAAGTTTTTTATTTAATAAAAGAAAAAGGAAAAAAATAAGGGAGTAATGGACAGTCGTCCACTAGAAAAGGAGTAAAAAGGAAAAAAAATTAAGTGCAGAATCAGGAAATCTAGAAAAGGGAGTAAAGTTTTTTACTTTACCTTACACGTTTCTTAAGAAAATGTACCAGAAAATCATTAAAAATGGGAAAAACTGGAGCGTAATATACAAAATAGCAGTGTTAGTTGGCGCTATCTTGATAGGCGCTATCGCGAGCGTAGCGCGGAGTGAGCCCTGTCCAGCGTTCATTTTCTTTTTGTAGTGTAGAGATTTAATGATGAATGACTATTTTTTCTTCGAAAACTGCACATTATTTGTAGTGTAGAGATTTAATGATGAATGACTATTTTTTCTTCGAAAACTACACATTTTTAAATCCCTACATTATAGAGAATTAAAATGAGCGAGAGCAGAGAAGTGAACTCTAGGATCAGTATTTTGTACTACATCTAGCCGAATCATTAACTTTTAATGTATATTTTCTTTAGGAATTTTATTTGAGTGCTCTTTGGAAAGAGGAAAAAATCAAGGGTACAAACAGCTAGATTTATAATTAGGGTGTAAAGTGCAAATACATATAATTAGAGGGAGCATAATGCCAATACCCATATTTTCACGAATCCAACGACAGCGCACTTTTTTTCTATATAAGTGAAAAATAACGCACCAAAAACAATACGACTCTCATCGTCTATCTCCCATTCGATCATTGGAGTAGGCATTTCCAAAATGGAAACTAACTAATACTTCATATTATTTATTTATCGTCTTCTTGTTTTATTTTCCTATATTCAAGTGTATTTTGCCCAATAGGTGAAGTTTTATATCTGGGCCGGTTTTGACAGTCGTCTTCTTGTGTGATCTTATTTCTCAGATTGCATTTCGGGGATTTTTACGCGAAAGGGATATATTTGGGTCTGCATTAGTTGCAAGAATCGTCTGAGATTAAGGGAACGAGCAAGGTTAGTTTTTTTTTAATCTATTGTTATTATTAGCTGCTGCCCCTCCAGATTCTTAGTTTTAGGAGAGCGAGGGGGCAATGTCCTCTGGTTAGTGAGAAGGGTTTTGGATTGCATTTGCATAGATAATAGATTATATAGTTTTGGATCTTATTTAGTTGTGTTTTCAGTTGTTGATGGCATTGTGATTCAACTTAACTAGAAAATAAAGAAAAAGCTACCTCAATGCTTTTGATCCTGTAAGATGTTTGTCCTAAGGTCTAAAATACCGGATTTAGATTTTAAATTCAAATCTTCATTTGTTCTAAAATTCAAATTTCAAATACCCGACCGACAACTTCTTACACACATCTTATGTCTACGTTATATCACACTCTCTCCTTTTTTTATTTTTAAATAATACAAATAAATAGTATATAACAGTACATCATTTCTCTATCCTTTTTTTTATAATTAAAAAATACAATTAAGTACTATTTAATAATATAACATCATCTCTTTCTCCTCTTTTTATCTTTAAATTATGCAACTAAATACTATAATACAACATCATTCTCATTCTCTCTCTTTTTTTATTTTAAATAGTACAACTACATAATATATAATAATACAACATTATCACCTTTTCAGACATGATTTGACAAAGAATTTTGAATCCTACAACAAACCAGAGTTGTTGAAGGTGAAAGTAAATGCGCATGAGCTCCTATCGCCTGAGGCGCAAAGCGAGGCGTGTACCTGAGAGAGGTGAGGCGCACAAAAAATAAAAAATAAAGTAAAGTAAATTATAAAACTCATTAACATATAATGACAAGAAAATATAACTATCCACTTAAACTCAATAATTAACGAATTTAAAGTGTCAACTATATAAATTACTTTTAAAGTGTTCTGAAAAAAAGAGACTTAATACAGAGGCGCGCCTGATGCGCGTCTAGGCGCATTGAGGCGCACCAAAATCGCACCAAGAGAGGTCGCCTACCTTTGGGCTTAAAAGGCGATTCACCTGTTTATATGCCTGCCTTTATCAACTGTGGGAAAAAAATATTATTACCATTCGCAAAAGGCCCAATACCCAAAATTTTGAATACCGGAATTCTAAATCCCATCAAACCATAGGACAAACATTCCGTAAAAGATTGAATAGGGCCCTTTTATACAGAATCAACAGGTAACCTTTTTGCAGTTAGAGACTTAGATGACAATGTGGTTTTGATCAAAAGCACTCGATGGATCGACTTTGAAAGAATATATTCACTTGTATATGCCTTGTGAATATGATCCATGCTCATATATCATATAGCAATGATGATATATATATGTATGATTTGGTTTTATCGTTCATGTCTTATGTTGATTGGAAATTCATGGTTAATAGGTTTTTGATGCACCTGAGATAGTTGATAAAAGGATGATTTTTTTTAATCTGTGTATTTTTTTTTCTTTCACGTGTGTTGCTTCTTTCATCTTCTGCATCTTGACCAACAACCTTTTCGAAGAAAAATTTCTTATGCCAAAGAAAAAAAACCACACGCATTTATCTAATTGCAAATGAAAAGTAAGTTCCTGAGTTCATTGGTCTATGAAGAGGTGAAGTGAATGTGAAAATGTCGAACTTTGAGATGGGATATACTGAAGCTGGTCAAGTCACTTCTGGTGCTTACATGCTATTAGCTAAATCCATGCTTTTTTATGTTATTTTATTTTGTCATGAAACTTTCTTCTCAAATTCCATTGATGAGTATATTCTGATACTTCAGGGTTTTCTATGTTAGGAACTTCGAAATAGATTTCTGGTTTGGACCATTTTCAGACAATGCAAAAGGTCCAAATTATTAGTTGTACTTATGATAAATAGTTTAGTACCTCGAAATTTCATGGCTTTGGATTTGTTATTGGCTTTGAATTAGGAATCTTAGGCACGGCTTTCTTATTGGTAAGAGACTGTTGAATGCAATGTTAGAAAAGGCGAAGGCGTAAGCCTACCAAAAACCGAGGTGTAAGCACTGCGTGCAATTTTTTTTTTGATATAGAATAACATGTACAACAACAACAACAACAACATCTAAGCCTTAGTCCCAAAATGATTTGGGGTCGGCTAACATGAATCAAACTTTGAAACCGTCAATAATCGTTACATAAATAACACAAAAGGAAAAAAGAGGGAAAAGGTAGAGAAAAAAGCAAATAAAAAAAGAGAATGAATGTAAAAAAAAAAACAAAAAAAAAAAGAAAAAAAATCCTGAAAAATAAATTAAAAGATAACATGAAATAAAAGAAAATAGGAATTTAAAAAAAAAAAAGGAATCAGACTCCATCCACCATCCGTATTCTTTCCCGCCACATTTGCCTCTCCATCGCCATACTTTCTCCAATTCCAAGAAACCGCATATCATTTTCAATCATCTTTATCCAAGTTTTCTTGGGTCTTCCTCTACCTTTCACAACATTACTTGTTCCCAACTTTCTAGCCTCCTCACCGGGCATCAATAGGTCTTCTTCTCACATTACCAAACCATCGTAATCGATTCTCCATCATCTTGTCTTCTATAGACGCAACTCTTACCTTCTCTCCGATCACCTCATTTCGAGCCGATCCTTTTTGTATGACCACACATCCATCGTAGCATACGCATCTCTCGCCACATTCATCTTTTCAACGTGACACTGTTTTGACCCAACACTCGGTGCCATATAACAAATACAGCCTAATTGCCGTGCGGTAAAATTTACCCTTTAATCTATGAGGCATGCCGGATCACATAAAACCCCGTGGCACTCTTCCACTTCAACCACCCCGCCTTTATTCTCAGGAGCCACATCGCCATCTAGCTCTCCATCCTTTTGGATAATAGATCCAAGATACCGAAAGAAAGTGGATCCATGAACAACTTTCCCATCAAATGTGATCATCCCCGCCTCTCTATCACTGCTAAACCTACACTCCATATATTCAGTCTTACTTCTACTCAGCCTAAAGCCTCGAGCTTCCAAAGTATCCCTCCAAAGTTCCAATTTCTGTTGCACTCCAACCTTCGTTTCATCAATCAACACAATATCATCTGCGAACATCATACACCACGGAACGTCATTTTGAATTTCTCTTGTCAATTCGTCCATGACTATGGCAAAGAGAAAAGGACTAAGAGCAGATCCTTGATGCACCCCAATCGTAATAGGGAATTCTTCTGTCCTCCCAACATTAGTACGTACACTTGTACTAGCTCCCTCATACATGTCCTTTATAATATCAATATATTTCCGTGATACACCCTTCTTTGCTAAAGCCCACCAAAGTACTTCTCTTGGTACTTTATCATATGCCTTCTCTAAATCAATAAAAACCATGTGCAGATCTTTCTTTTTATCTCGATAATGTTCCATTAACTGCCGGATAAGATAAATTGCTTCCATGGTCGATCTTTCAGGCATAAATCCAAACTGATTTTCTGTTATCTTCACACATTTCCTGATCCTTTGTTCAATCACTCGTTCCCACAACTTCATGGTATGACTCATTAGTTTAATTCCGCGATAATTAGAACAATCTTGAACATCACCTTTGTTCTTATACAAAGGGACGATAATACTTTTCCTCCATGCTGATGGCATCTTATTGCTTCTCCAAATCTTATTGAAAAGCATAGTTACCCATTCGATCCCTCTCTCCCCCAAACACCTCCAAACTTCAATAGGTATACCATCTGGTCCTTCTGCTTTCTTTGACCCCATCTTCTTCAATGCAATTGTCACTTCACCCTTTTGAATTCTTCTCTTAAACTCTCGGTTAACCATACTTGAGGGGATGTTTAAATTCCCAATATCTTGTTCTTGATGGCCATTGAATAGGGTATCAAAGTATGACCTCCATCTCTCTTTTATCTCTTTATCTTGAACCAAAACTTTTTGGTCAGTATCTTTTACACATTTAACTTTTCCAATATCCCTTTAACTAATAAGCTTCAAATATGTAATAATCCAAAGTTAAACTACATATATAGAGTCTAAAAACATGAGTTCAACCACAAAAACATAAGTTCAACAATAAAAACCACAAGTTCATTCAACAAGAACGAACGAGAGATAGAAGACAGAAGGAACAAAAAAATATACAGAGAACGAGAGAGAAAAGATAGAAGCGGTTTTTTGTTGCCCAAATTAGGATTTCTGGTCTAACGCAGCGATTAAAGGGCTTTTATTGACTTTTTTCTTTTCAATACCCTGCCTGGAAACGATGTTGTGTCACCGGCTAGGTTTTTCTAAAAACCAAAAAGCAAAAAAAGCATACGACTTTTAGAGAAGTCGTATGATAGCGAACGGGTTGGAATTAAGAGAGAAATTGAAGTAACAAGAACAAGAATTAAAAGAAATTCATTGTCAATAATTATAAAAATGAATATAGGGCTACTTAAACTAGGAAACTAACTAGAATAAGGATACTAAATAATACCACGGCTTGAGAGTACGAGATCCTGCCAATGCAAAAATGATGATCAATCAAGAAATTCGGGAGGTTTGATAAAACTCTTAACAATCTTAAAGTTAGGACGACCATTCGATCCAACCAAATAGTTTTGAATTCCATCATCAAGCAAATAGTCACTAGGACAACCTTTCCAGGAAGCTAGATAGCACAAAATGTAATCATCAACAACATGAGAATTTGCACTGGGCATGCTTAAAACTTCTTCTTCCTACGAAAATTGTACTCCAATTTGTTCTTCAAATATTTGGGTCCACGAGATCCAATGTCTAAAAAAATCTTTCTCGTGGTACTGTTTAAGGGTTAAGGGGACTCACTAACGAAAAGCCAGTCAAAGAAGACAAAGAGAGGTAATGCATATGCCACTTTAGGCGAAATATTCAAATCAAGGGGTATGGCAAAATCAAGCTCCACATAATTTGACTCAGAAACAAATTGATCATAATTGATTTTCGACTGGACTTGTGCATGGGAAGGTATATCAAAGTCATTTTCGAGATGAGCAAGGTTGGATGAAGAAATAAGATTGTCTCCATGAAAATTCGGATTAAGCACATTTTCATGTACTGACATATTCACCTTGTAAATTCGACTCTCTTTTATCCTTTTCAAACAAATCCAATGCTTTAAACTTGTCTATAATCAGAACACTTTGAATGATGACCGGATGATCTTCAATAACCGATGCTTCTTTAATCAAATATGGTGCAATCAAACCATCACCATAATTCTCATGAAAAGTAGTCTCTTGAGCTCTGTTCACAGTGAGATCATCTTGTACCTTGGAATCTTCCAAGTCATTCTTCACCAACTCAACATGAGCTTCTGTCGGAAGTTTCTCAACAATGACAGTCTTTCAAGCAGACATGGATCAGTTAACTTCTTACAATTAAAGCAGTCTTTCGGCCAATATCTTTGAAGTTGGATAAAAATTTCCATTCATAACTTTCAAATTGGCTGCAACAAAACTTGCAACCTCTCCCTTTCACTTTCTTGAAGAATTTCAGTCATAATTATCTCCAAATATCTAAAGATAGCATTTCCATGATATTCTTTTATGTCAGTTAAATAGTGTTGTAACATCTCAATAATCAACTGAGTTAAATCCAACATGATCAAGCCATATTTGCAATTAACCATTGGTTCAAGAATAATCATGCAATACCGTAAATGTATCAGACATATCCTCAAAGCATGAAACAATTAATTGCATGATAACATTCAATATATTCTCATCACATGGAGTCTCAGGGAGGGTGATAAAAATTATTTCACTAAGACAAGAAGCAACTTCTAACCTTACCTCATAATCGGAATGTTGCAATACTTTTGGCACGCCCAATACTTTCAGCAATCAAGAAAGCTCATCTTGGATATATATATATATATATATATATATATATATATATACACACACGTGACTGATCAACCACAAGCAGAAAATCGTATACTCCATCAAGACTCAAGTAATTTTTACAAATAAATTGGAGGTTGAATAAGATTATCCCAAGCCTTATATAATGCATATTTCAAATCGCGGATACAAAATGAAAGTTAGATCTTGGTCTCATCCTCAAATTGAAACCATAATGATAACAATAGAAATAATACCAAAATTAATATCCAAAGCTCAAACAAGCATTAAAAATGGTGCAAAAGTATGTCCAACTATAACTGAGCCCACTTGCAAATAAATTAAACTTGAATTATGCGGGAAATCTCTATACTTGGAAACGTATCACGGAGCAATAGCGCAGAACTCGAGCGTGCATACGAGCGGCGACGGCGAGGGCGGAACAGCGGTGGAATGGACTGTATTTGAGATGCACGAATAGGGCTGCACTTTTGATTTTATCGCAGCAGATGTTTAGCGGTGAGGTGGAGGCGATTTCTGGTTGGTCGCGAGACAAGATCTGATAAGGAATCACAATTAAGACTCTCCGATCGTTATGGGTTTGCAACAGTGGTCCACAATCTGGAGGTTTTGATTGGTGACGGGCATTGGAAATGTGCAGCTATAGCGGCTCGGAGGCAACCCCGGTTTCATAGGGAAGTTTATGATTTTCCTTCTGTTTTTTTTCCAGAAAACCCAAGGAGCATAATATTTTTTTTTAGAAAATCAGAAAGAAAAAGTAGGACGGAATTTTGGAACTGATTTGGGGACTGTGAACAGTAAATACGGATATGTTGTTTGCAGCCGAATAAAAAAAGGACGAGAAAGAAAACCTGCTCCGAACCCAAGTTGATAGCGAACGGGTTGGAATTAAGAGAGAAATTGAAGTACCAAGAACAAGAACTGAAAGAAAATTCAATATCAATAATCAATATTGTCAATGAAAAAAAAATTAATAAAAACGCAGCTCTTAAGCCTTTATATATAGGCTAAGAGTCTTAATTAAACTAGGAAACTAACTAGATTAAGGAAACTAAATAATATCAAATTCTAATACTACTAAAATACTATATTCTACTAATTATATTAATTACTATATTCTACTTTCTATCATCGTGAAAGACGCACGCTGAGCCCTAAAAGCGTGCGCCGCAGTTCAAAAGCCTGCGCCTACCTGAATTCGCAGGTCGCCAAACGCCTCGCAGCGTTTCCGGTGAAAAGCGCTCCAAGGCGCGCTTCGACTCCCGCTGCGCGGCGCTTTTACTGGCCGAACGTCTAATTGTTGTTTGTGTTGGTTCAAATGTTTGAATGTTCTGTCCTGTCCAATCATATAAAAAAAATTCCACAGAAATTAATTATATTGAACAGTAATTAAATCATGAGAATTAAAATAAAAATGCAGAAGTACCTTTATTATTAGTACAATATATTTAGATCAGACGTCCACAGAAATTAAAGCCAAACCTACCTATTGACTGACGGGGGGAATAATATGTTGAACTTAATTTGGTGTGACTAGGTATGCTTGACACAGTTTCTTGATTGAATAAGGGATAAGTACCAAAACTACAGGTTTGAAGTGTTAAAAAAAGGAAGTTTCAGAATTACTAAAAAGACATGATGTTTGATTTTGTCCTACATTGACACTCTTCGCAAAATATATTTCAAAATCCCCATGCACATCTATAAAAATATTAAGTTGGCCCCTTTGAATTTCAAGACTAGATCAAATCTGTAGGGTTCTTTTTGTAATTCTGAAACTTATCTGAGTATCAAGAACCCCAAACCTCACGGATAGTTTTCGTAATTACCCCTAACATAGTTAATGAAAGTGTCCGCTCGATATAGCCAGTGTTTTAAAAAGCAATAGCACGACCTATAACATTTTGGTATCTATAGCGCGTAGCGCAAATAGCGTAGCGTATGGCACAAGCTATTCGGCACTTGAATAGAATTTTAATTTAAAAATAATAAAAGTTTATACTAAAGAAAAATACTAAGTACTATCATAACACTATAAATAACAATAATTAAAATAACATAAATTTTGACAAACGCGTTTGAAATAGATCAAGTTCAAAGGCAATCTTTTTTCAAAAGTTAAGCTATATATACTTGGTAGTATCCAACTCCATAATGGCAGATTTCCCACTATAAAAGTTTCTCAGAGCTTTGCCACCATGTTGTTCCATCTCCAAATCCTCGTCGTGAGTTCCATTCTAAATTTTTGCATTTGCTTCCACCTATTTTGCAAGAATGAGAGTGAGGACTAATAGTATATCATGTTATTCTTAAAAATTTCAAAATTGCTACATACTTACTTGAACTTTCACCAATCCTTTTTTGCAAGACACGAGGAGAAGGGGAAGGAGAAGGGGGAGAGTATTATCACCATCAACAACTTCAACTTCAACTCGTTTATCGGAGTTGTTGAGATTATCAAACGGACAGGACGGCACACTAACAATGGGATCATCAAACAACTCATCATTTTCGAGCCAAGAAAGCTTCTCCGGAAGGATGGGATCTTCTTTCTCCATTATCCACCGATTGTCCGAATCACTTGCATCAAGTTTGTTTCTCCTCCTAATGCTTCTCTTCCTTAGCCTTAAGTCGTACTTCACATGGACCAACGCATTCAACCTTTTATGTTCAAGTCTATTCGTTTCCTTATACGTATCTAAAATTGAAAAGAGTATGAATAAGTTAAAACTTAATATATATTTGATACAAAAAAGGCTAGGGTGTAGAATATTCACCGACTCGAAAGTGCTCTAATTTTTTTCACATCTCGAAGCACTAAAAGTAAAGCTAAGCACTCGAATAGCAAAGCCAGTAAGTTCGGGTGCGTTGCTTCCGAAGCGTTTCCATCATTTAGCTTAAAAAGAATAAAAAACTTGTATTAGAGATTGATCACAATTTACTCAAAAGAATGAAAACATGATATCAAAGAACAATTGTAATAAACTAAAAAGAATGAATTAGTTCGTGAGATCGAAACTTCCTTGAGCGTATAGCCATTGGACATCTAAATTCTCGTTGTGCATTGTCGTAGTTGACCAACCGGATATCGGCCGCAAGACAATCATTGTTAGACAACATTTTATCCATGCAAGCGTATAATCTATCTTTAACTCAAGAGTAATTAGAGAAGCCAACTTAGTAATGCAATTGTGGATTCAAATAATACCCGCGGCATGTAGTCGATGGTGAAGTTGTGGAGTCCATCTCGCATCTATTTTCCAATGTTCTAAAAGGCGCTAGGCGGTAGGCGGGCGGAGGGGGACCTTCTAGCGCCTAGGCCTTGGAGGCGGCGGCTAGGCGCTAGGCGGTTTTTTTTTTATATTTTATATTTTATTTATATTTATATATGCATCCAAAATGCATAATAATATTCTTTTAAAAAATTCTTTTGGAGAGGAATTTTTTTATTATGCATAGTAAAAAAATTCTCATTTTTTATTATTGAAATTACCAAGTAAAAAATAAAAAAAAATCTTAACATCAGTAGTCTTAACAGTCTTAACTATACAGTGCAGTCTTTCACCAAAAAAAAAAACAGGACAGTGCAGTCTTAACATCTGTTTAATTAATATATTTAAAAACAAATAAAAAAATGAAAGCGGCAGTAGTACATCAGCTTTTTTAAAAAGGAAAAAAAAAAAAAACTAAATGAAAGCGGCCCGATAGATTAACGAAAGAGAAAAACCTAAATAAATCTGCCTAGACCCGCCTAGCCCGCCTAGCCCGCCTAGGGCCGCCTAGAGCCCGCCTAGGGCCGCCTAGAGCCTCTTACCCGCCTGGCAGAACCGACTATGGGGTAGTCGGGGCGGAGGGCCACCTTCTAGCGCCTAGGCGGCAATTTTTAGAACACTGCTATTTTCCTCCAAATAGGCATATATTTTCACTCCGCCACAATAAAATATAAGGGTCTCTTTTGCCCTATCCATAAGCTCATATATATAACCCATGACTGGTCGCTCCTTTGGATCGACATCCTTAAAACACTAACAAGAGGGACCACTTTTCACACAAAAGCATATGGCCAAATATTAGGATCATTTACCACAATTCTCTTAGCTACTTTTCCTTCATCTTTTTTTCTTGAGAAGTAACTCACTCGTCAGAAGTAAACATTACTTCAAGAGCTCTTTGTGCTTGACATGCTTTGAAGAGTGAGAAATGCGGTAGCAAAGCCGGTTACGGTGGGGTAGAGGTGCTCTTTATCATTTGTATGCCATATTCAAACAAGGATTGTGTTATGGCCATATTCAAACAAGGATTGTGTTATGGCCATAATGATCTTCATTACCTTCATAACATTTTCAGTTGCCTCGTCAAATATTTTCATTGTTGCAATATCCTCCAACATAAGACCAATGTAACAGGCCGCACATGGTGTCCAGCTTATACTTCTCCTAGCTTCCATAATTCTTCTCCCCGTGTTCTTACAATTGGAAGCATTGCCCGTGACAATTTGAACAACATTATCCTATCCAACTTCATTTGTAAGACTGTAACTTCAACATATCTAAAAATCAACTCTCATTTTTTACTCTATCGGGAACATCAACCGATTTCATAAAGAATGTTCCTGCTGGAGCGGGACTATTTACTAAGAAGTTCATCAAAGCTCTTTGTTTTCTATCCATCCACCGATCCTACATAATAGTGCGACCATGTATTTTCCAAGCTTTTTTGTGCTCATAAATAATATTGATGTCGTCGAACGTCCGCCTTTAGCACCCATGTTCTCAATTCATGCATACTAGGGGGCTTGAACCATTTTCCATATTCGGCAATTCTATCAACCATAAGCAATCAATATTAATCATTAACAATATTAAAAGAAAGTGGCGCAGAATAAATAAAACAACCAACTCTACGCTTAACATCGTTAATCAACTTCTTTTTGTATGCTGAATTAATAGTTGTTTGTCTGGGCAATGTTTTAAAAGGCGCGAGGCGAGTTTGAGGCGTTTTGGCCGGACGAGGCGAGGCGTAAGCCTCGAGGTGCATTGAGGCGTAAGCCTCGATTGAAATAAAAAAATAAATAAGAATCTCATAAAAATATCATAATATTGGTGTAAATTAGTAAAAGAGCAAAAAAAATATGAATTGTGGTACTAAAATACCATATTATTGAGGCATAAGCTTCAATTTCATTTTATTTTTCTCTAATAAACTTCAGAAAAAAAGTATAAACTATGATCTTTTTTTAATAAAATTTAATTGAGTTCTCTACCAAAAATTTTAGTTAATTTTTCAAATTTTCTAATATCTAATACCATTTAATAAAATAATAATTTTGTATGTTTTATAAATAAAAAAGAGGAACAACTCATAAATTCAATATTATAACTGTAAATATTCAATATAACTAATATATAATAAAAGATTTATTCAAATTAGAACTTTAAATGACCTATTGCAATTAAATATCTTGATAACAATAGAAGAGAAATAACGAACCAACAAAAAAAGAAACAGTATCAATATTTTAATTAGGGTTTGTTGCCCACGACTCCTATCATATCACGCGTCTTCCTGCGAGGCCGCGGTTTCCACTAAATTTTAATATTTAATTATTATTTATTAATTTCAGAAGATATAATAAAAATAATTTCATATGTTTTTATGTTTTTTAAAAAAAAAATAAAACAACTTATAATTTAATATATCAAATTGTAGCTCTATATTTATGAAGTTTAATAATACTTGATGTAAGTAGGGATAATTAGGTCTTTAACCACTTATAATAAGACCCCTCTTTGACTTGTCTCATTTCTCATCAATCAGCCACAGTCCCGCAACCGCAGCTCTCACGCAGACTCACAGGTGAGTTCTTTTTTTTTCCTAAGAAATAGGCCGAACGCCTCACAGATTTGAGGCGTTAAAACGCGCCTCAAATGCGCCTCGCAAGATCGAGGCGTAGGCCTCAGCAAAGGTGGAAGAGGCGCCGCCTCGGAGGCGCTTTTCTGCCGCCTCGCCTTGGAGGCGCGCCTCGAGCGCCTTTTAAAATTGTTAAGTGTGCCTTGATTAATCCTACTAACAGTGCCTTGTGAACTTTCTCCCCTACTTCTAATATAAGATAAATCTTTACTCTCACCTTCGGGCCCTCACCAATTTCACGTAACAATTCTTACCTCTTCATTTTTGTAACCTTACAAATTTGTAAACTTTGAAAATTTTTATTTTTCACCTTCGCCGGTACACTCGGGCAAGGTGCAACACATTTATGAGTTTGAGCTGAATGATCTTTGAAATGAGTAACACACCCATTCGATTTATGATGTCAAATTTACACCTAACTCACTTTTCTCCCTCCAATTGATATGCATATTGTCAAGCGTGTCTTTTTAGAGTTCTTCTAATTTTAAACACTGAAGAGAAGGTCCAAGTAGTTCTAGAGCACGTAGGAAGAAGAGCAAAAAAACTAGATGAAGGGAGGCTGCGCAGGAGAAGAAGAAACGCCGCATCCGAGAGGAAGCGAGATCGTCTAAGATGGAGGCCATGCAGGAGAATTGTGGCGGTGGTGCTGCTCGGAATCGTACGGTTAATGGCGATGGGAAGAAGAGAGCCTGAAGATCTATGGGTTAGGGCAAACGGCAATGGGAACAAGTGACGGGTTTATTCTTCCTAACATCTACTTTGTTATTTGAATATAGGATTTTGGTTTCTGAGAATTTTTCCAGTTTTTTTATCGGGTTAGGGCAAACATAGTTTAATTATCAAAAAAAGTTTAATAATAATAAAAAAAATCCAGAAAGCGTACGCGATCTACAAATTCGGCTGATAGCGCAAGCTGTATCACGCTATAGAGTGCTACGTCAGTGATGGCGGATGCTTTTCATCCCACGTGCAATAGCTAGGGCACTTCTCGTCCCGAGTGCCCTTTTAAAAACACTGGTTGTAGCACGTAGCGAGGCTCCATGGCTGCCGGGCGCTAAGGGCTACATGGTTCTGGATATGGCTCGCTATCCGCGCTGTTCTCGCGCTAGTGCCTACCAAGGTAGCGCCGAATAGCAGTACTATTTTTGTATGTTGTGCTCCAGTTTTTTCCCCCATTTTTAATGATTTTCTGGTACATTTTCTTAAGAGACGTGTAAGGTAAAATAAATATGAGAAGGCTAAAATATCCAAATTCTAACCCCCTGATTCTGCACTTATATTTTTTCCTTTCCTTTTTATCATGAATTTTATTTATCCAATTATTAGCTCGTGTTTCTTATTATATTTGATCTTGATGAAGAAGTGGACATTTGAATTTTTATATTATGTTTTTCTAGTAGTAGAATTGATGTTTTATGTGCTTTGAACTTATATTTGTGTTATTTTCCAATTTATGCATGAATTGGTATACTACTTGTCGCTTTTTGCTTTTCAAATAGCCTTCACTATTCGCATCCCTGTGCGCTATACCCATATGGAACCTTGTCGCCGCGCTTTGCATGATTAACGATTATGATCCCTAGTTATATTCCTAAGAAAAGCTAAAAAGTCAATACAGCTAACTTTCAAGATTTATAGGAAAGCTGTCAACCCACAATTGTGTGGATAACCTTGTGTCTTCTTGACATTCATTGTCGGTCCCAAGCCCGGATAAAAGAGGAGGGTTGCGGTAGGTTAGTGGCAGCCAGCGTAAAACTCATCATATCCCATGGACATGAATCAAACTTTGAAAATCGTTGGGGCGTCTCCTTATAAGCGACACACTGCATTTCATAGGCCCGGGTGCAGTGATAAGTATGCGAGGGTTGCTAGGTCGTCGCCCAGAAGCGGCGCGCCACCTTTACATCTGAGGGTGGTGTCAAATGAGCAAGGATGCGCTACACTTCATAGGCCCGGGTGTAGTGGAAAATATGCAAGGGTTGCTAGGTCGTCGCCCGGAAGCGGCGCGCCACCTCGAAGTATGGGTGTGGTGTCAAATGTGCAAGAATCCTTGCAGCGTGGACGGGGACAGACAGAGAAGTTAGTTCATGCGGCTAGTAATGGTAGTAAGGTGCGGTTTGGAACTTGGAACGTTGGCTCTTTGACGGGTAGATCAGCAGAACTGGGGGAGGTTATGAAAAGGAGGAGGATTCACATAATGTGTCTACAAGAGACTAAGTGGGTTGGCAAGAAGGCAAGAGTGTTAGCTTCTTGGGGTTACAAGCTTTGGTACTCTGAAAAGGATAGAAGTAGAAATGGAGTGGGTATCGTCATTGATAAAGAATTCATTGATGATGTGGTGGAAGTGTCAAGAAAGAGCGATAGAATAATGAGTATTAAGCTTGTGACAGGGGATGAGTTTCTAACTATCATAAGTGCTTATGTACCACAAGTAGGATTGGATGCATCGATAAAACAAGATTTTTGGGAAGATTTGGAAGAGGTTGTCGAACGAATTCCTATGGGTGGGAAATTGATCATTGGTGGTGGCCTCAGTGGGCATGTCGGTGTTAGCAGAGATGGCTTTGAGAGCATTCATGGTGGCTTTGGTTTTAGGGATAAGAATGAAGCAGGAAATGGTATATTGAATTTCGCATTAGCTCATGACTTGGGTATTATGAACACTTGGTTCGAGAAAAGGGACTCTCATTTGGTGACATATAGAAACGGAGGTAATGCAAGTCAGATTGATTTCTTTTTAGTAAGGAATGTTTGGAGGAAAAGTTTTACTAATTGCAAGGTGATACCCGGTGAGAGTGCTGCAACACAGCGTAGGGGTGTGGTGCTTGACTTTCGAGGTAAGAGGCACTTAAGAAAGAGTAGACCACAAGTTGACCCTCGAATTAAGTGGTGGAAGCTCCAAGGGGAGAGTCGACATACTTTTGTGGCTAAGATTGCTGATAGTGGTATTTGGTCTGATTGCACGGAGATGAATATAGATTCGATGTGGAACTTGTTGGAGCATAACATAAAGGAAGTTGCAAAAGAAGTCCTAGGAGAATCTAAAGGAAACAGACCATCAAGTAAGGACACATCTTGGTAGAATGATGAAGTTAAGCAAGCGATAAAGACCAAACATGAATGTTATAAGGTACTGGGTAAATGCTCGAGTGATGAGAATTATGAGAAGTACAAGAAAACTCGAACATAAGCTAAAAAGGCAGTGCGAAATGGCCGATCAAAGGTCAATCAAGAATTATATCCAAGATTAGATACAAAAGAAGGGGAAAAAATATCTATAAACTTGCTTGAATGAGAGAGAAGATGCGAGATATTGGAAAAGTTAAATGTGTAAAAGATACTGACCAAAAAGTTTTGGTTCAAGATAAAGAGATAAAAGAGAGATGGAGGTCATACTTTGATACCCTATTCAATGGCCATCAAGAACAAGATATTGGGAATTTAAACATCCCCTCAAGTATGGTTAACCGAGAGTTTAAGAGGAGAATTCAAAAGGGTGAAGTGACAATTGCATTGAAGAAGATGGGGTCAAAGGAAGCAAAAGGACCAGATGGTATACTTATTGAAGTTTGGAGGTGTTTGGGGGAGAGGGATCGAATGGGTAACTATGCTTTTCAATAAGATTTGGAGAAGCAATAAGATGCCATCAACATGGAGGAAAAGTATTCTTGTCCCTTTGTATAAGAACAAAGGTGATGTTCAAGATTGTTCTAATTATCGCGGAATTAAACTAATGAGTCATACCATGAAGTTGTGGGAACGAGTGATTGAACAAAGGATCAGGAAATGTGTGAAGATAACAGAAAATCAGTTTGGATTTATGCCTGGAAGATTGACCATGGAAGCAATTTATCTTATCCGACAGTTGATGGAACATTATCGAGATAAAAAGAAAGATCTACATATGGTTTTTATTGATTTAGAGAAGGCATATGATAAAGTACCAAGAGAAGTACTTTGGTGGGCCTTAGTAAAGAAGGGTGTATCGCGAAAATATATTGACATTATAAAGGACATGTATGAGGGAGCTAGTACAAGTGTACATACTAATGTTGGGAGGATAGAAGAATTCCCTATTACGATTGAGGTGCATCAAGGATCTGCTCTTAATCTTTTTCTCTTTGCCATAGTTATGTACGAATCGACAAGAGAAATTCAAAATGACGTTCCGTGGTGTATGATGTTCGCATATGATATTGTGTTGATTGATGAAACGAAGGTTGGAGTGCAACAGAAATTGAAACTTTGGAGGGATATTTTGGAAGCTCGAGGCTTTAGGCTGAGCAGAAGTAAGACTGAATATATGGAGTTAGACGTGCCCAACGATGGGTCCGGGTCTGGGTCGGACCCGCCGGGTCGCCGGGTCGGCAGGACAGGACTCGAAACCCACCCGTACATATGAAATGTACGGGTTGGCAGGTCGATGGGTCGGCCACGGGTCCGGGTCCGACCCGTCTCAATTTTTTTTTGAAGTATATAAAACTTTTATTTGTTATCATTTTATACACGAAAAATAACTATAAGTGAACAAGGAAATCTATTATATATAAAGCTTATCCCCCTTAATTTAATGTCCAAGGGGGTCATTTAACTCTATAGATAATAATTTCATACATTCATTGCCTTTACAACAAATAATACACTTCATAAATAAAATAATAATTTTATCACAAATTCTCAAATCACGGATTAGTGCACCTATTTGGCAAACTTTTTTTTGATGCACCTATTTGTTATCCCTCCTTCAATACGCATCAAATAAATATCACATATTAAACTCACGAATTTACATCTACATATTAAACTCCAAGGAATACAAACAATCGTGTAATGATGGAGTGAAAACAAAAGGGTTCCTCGAACCATGCTCTCATAATTGATGAATATGAAGTATTGCTGAAGTATTAATGCTTGAAGCACTATATAAACCATCCAAAGACAAGAAAACAACATAGCAAAAAACCACACCAGTTTTGCAGTTTGCCATATAAGCCTCCTGTTACGTTTTCTATTTATATATAGATAAGAGGTTGTCACTATTTTTTAATCTTGGCCTACCTTTTCGAATATGGAGTTAAAGACTTGCTGTTGTATTCTTTAAAGATGTTTGTGTGTGCTTCTGACATTAGAGGGTTTGATGTTTGTATGGAGGTAAAGATTCGCTGTGGTATCTTTCGAATATGGAGATCTGTGATTTGATGTTACTTTCTTTTCTTTGTTCGTTAAAAAACACAGAAACTAAATCGAATGATTTTGAGCAGAAACATTAAAGGGTTTGATGTTGTGTTTGATTATTTCGGGTAAGGAGTTACAACGACGGTAGTTTGTGTGTGAAGCTGTGTTCGTGTTTGGTGGTTTGATCTGCAAAACCAGAGAAAAAGATGGATGGGAGGCGGATGTTTTTAGGATAGTGATGAAAAATTACATATATATCTTGGAATGGATTGGATCCCATCTTACCCGAATTTTTTTATCCCATTGGTTTTGGGTTTTAATATGTTAGATTGGATCCAACTGTAGCAAAACAATCTCAAAACACAATGAATTGATGTTAATAATCAACCGGTTGGTGTTTGCTAAAAGAAATGAAACAAAATGGATTGAAATAAAATGATTGTTTTAAAGTGTACAACTCATGAAAAGTTAATGAATGAATATATGCATGTAATAATGGGAAGTTTATGTGAATACTAAGTCGGACCTCCAGGAGTTGGTAAATTTGACACATATATACATTCATTAATGCATACATAAGCACGTATCACGTATGTATGCAGACACATAGGTACGATATTGGTATACATTGAATAAAGAAGCTGAAAAATATATAGATACAGCATGGGTGCATGAGTATTTTGCTTTATAGGTGGCATTCTTCATTGAAAATTTACCTCATATTAATGATTTACATAATCAATATGCACGCTTGCTCTCTATCTCATGATGATGATGCTACTAATAGTCTCCTACAATATAATGGAGACTCTTCATGTCCATTCCTTTTGTATTATTCACTTTTACTTTTTGCTTGGTGGGGATGGTAAGTTGGTAACCGTTGTGAATTAAAAACGAAATCATATCGTAGTTTCAAGATTGCATAAAATTGTAGAATGTTAAAACAAAAGCTGTTAGTATTTAAAGATTACATGTGAAGAGACTCTTTTAAATGTAACATCTTAGAAAAACTCTTACATGTACTCTTTTAATGTGAATAAACTATTTTAAGTACTGGAAACCTAATTAGTACCGACCATTACACTATGAATATTTAGATGCAATGGGTGCAACGCACGGGTTGATAAAACATTACACTATAAACATTTAAAATAAATACAATATATTATATATAACTAATTACATAGACTAAAAGAATTCTACACGGAAAAAGCGTTACAGATGAGTCCATATTCATATTAAAAGACTACATGTGAAAAGACTATTTTAATTGTAACTTTTAATGTAAATAAACTAATTTAAATACAAAAGTTATGATAACATCACAATTAAATCCTCTAAAATAAATACAATACAAATTCTCTAATAGGCATCTAAATACCGTCATACGTCATTCAAGCGTCTGCAACCAATGCTCATTCAAGCGTCTGCAACCAAAGACCGTGCATCGCACGGGTTGGATCAAGACTCGTCATTTGAAAAAATTAGCTTGTATTTAATTTTAAGTTTTTACTTAAAATTAAATTGCCTACGTATCCTCGTGAGGAATCAAAGCTTCACGTAGTTCTTTTACTTGAGAAGAGTTAAAAAAATGGGCTTGTATTTTAAGTTTTCACTTAAAATTAAATTACCTACGTATCCTCGTGAGGAATCAAATCTTCACTTACCTGACTTACCTTACTTATCTTTAGTCGAAGTCGATGTCGTCGTCGTCTTGATCATTGGTTTGACTCATTTGACTAGACTCTCCTTCAGTAGTGCCTTCTTGATAGGCATCTTGGTCCGCTAATAGGTCATCCCACTTATTTTCTTGATTTCGTAACTCGGCTTTTGTTGCGTCTTTAAGTATCATTTGAGCCTCGAGATTTTTTGGCGTCATTCGCGATCTCCGCTCGTCCAACATATAGCCTCCTTCACTAAAAGCACTCTCAACGGGGACTGTGGATGCGGGCACTGTAAGAATTTCTTGTGCCATAATGGAAAGTATGGGAAATCCGGTTCCCCTTCTCTTCCACCAATCCAACAGATCAAATGTACCTGCATTGTCATCCTCCGGCACAAAACTAGTTTGCATAATATCTACTAAGGTCATTTCTTTGACCGACATTACTACCACCCCTATTTCTTGCTATGTTATAGAGTTGTTATTGAAATGGGTTAGTGGGAGTTCTGTCGAATTCCATGTTAAATGTATTTGTAGTCCTACTTCTTGTTTTTTGAGTTTGAATCTTATCACCATATTTAGAAGAATATTCAGAAAAAACAGTTTCTAAACTATTTTTCAAATCAATTTTTACTTGTTCAACGTCGGGAATATTTTCAAATAAAGTTTGACTTTCAACACTATCCACAATATTATGAAAACCCAGATTTTTAAGAATATTATAATATATTTCAAGTAATTGCTCTACTTGAGCTAAATTCAAATAGGGAGATAAAACAGCACTAATCAAGAAAACATCATGAATACGATTAAAGTATTTTAGCCATTTTAAACACATTGTAAATAGCATTCGATAATCTTTCGGATTTACTACAAGCATCCATTTCAGATACAATAAAACAACAATGAAAGAAAACTTTAGGAGACGTGGGATAATAACAACCACTTAAATCTTTAGTTGCATTTTCAAAAACCCTTAATAGTTTTATTAAATCTTTAGTTTCATCCCAATACGTTGGCAATAAATAAAATCCTTCTACGCGAAAATACATATCAAAAAATTCACACAATAATTCTTTATATTTATTAGTTGAGTTTAACATCTCATACGTTGAGTTCCATCTATGTTTTACGTCTGGAGTAAAAAATTTGGGTTGCATTTGTTTTGACTTTAAATATTTTACCCATTGTCTAGCTAACTTAGTACGATTATGTAAAAACAAGACACATTTTCTAATTGGTTCTATTGCCTCATCTACAAATTTTAATGCATCTTGTACACATAAATTTAGAATATAACATATACATTTAGTATGAAATAATCGACCCGCTAAAACAGGATTGCAAGCTTGTATTAAAGCTGGTACACTTGCAGTATTAGAACTAGCATTATCAAAACCAATTGTGAAAATTTTATCTTTTAAGCAATAAAAAGTTAAAATTTTAATAATTGTTCTAGCTATATTATCTGCACTATGTGCACAATTAAATTTTTTAAACGCAAGTAATCTTTTGTTTAAGTTCCAATTTTCATCAATCTAGTGTATAGTTATTCCCATATAATCATTTTTTTTGTTTAAAATCTGCCCAAATATCTGCATCTAAAGAAACTCTATGATTTATAGATCTAAAATAAGCTCGTAGTGCAAGTTTATGTTGTTTGGCTAAGTATACTACTTGTCTAGTCATTGTGGTACGTGGAATTCTTTTAATAGCAGGATTATAGGCATTTTGCATCCTGTATTCCCAACCCGTACTATCCGCAAAATTAAAAGGTAAAGATTATTGTGCACATAATTTTGCCATTTGTTCTCTAGCAATTTTTTCATTATATTTATAAAGTTGAGATTCAGACATACCTTGATTGCCGATCGGCTCCCAGAGAAGGTTGGAAGTTGAGTTGACTTTGTGACTTTTGTTCTCCGTGGACCGAGGCATGGTTATTCTCAAAATGCCTTTTAAAATTTCCATATCCATCCCCGGCTTTATACGGATACTCTTTCGAGCAGTAGTTGCAAGATACTTTCATCGAACCATCCGACATGTTTTCCTTTTTAAAGTGTTTTGAAAAAAGTTCGGATACCGGTTTTTTTTCTGCAACAGGGGCAGGCTTCTTTCTTGCTTTAATTTTCTTGCTTCCTCTGCCTTTCACATTTTCTTCCTCCTCGGACGATAATTCTTCAACATAAGGAGGTTCTTCTTCAGCTTGGCTTGCCGCAGGACGCTTTGACTTTGATTTTTGCGTCGGAGTTGGTACGCCATGAAGAGTGCGCTCGAATGTTGCATATGTTTGATTTAACATAGCTTCATCGATTTCATGGTCCATTTCTTCGTCAATGTTTTGCAGTTGTTGACGATTCGGGACACGTCGAAATCCCCGGAGATCAACTTATTCTTCACTGGTAGTTGTTGTACTACCGTAATAGATACTTTCATGTATAGCATCATATTCAGCTTCTTGACTTTCATTTTCAAAATCGGGTGGAGCTTGATTTTGGGGCTCCCGAATAATTATTCCAGATGGTTTCTTCGATTTGCCCCAAAGACCCATTCGCTCAAACTTGGACATTTTGAATTTTTTGAGAGATGTAGCAATACCCTTTCCCTTGTCAGAACTCGACATAATGATTAAATGCGAAAAAGAGAGAGATTAAGTAGTATAGCAATTAGCAATGAGAGTTTGAGAGATAGATAATATTGAAGGTGTGAAAAAAATGTGTTGAGTAGTGAGGTATTTATAGATAAGAATTTTTTTTTTTAAAATCTACACTAGCTGTTAGACCCGCCGGGTCCAACGGCCAATTTTCGTTTTTTTTTTTTTACATTTCCACCGGGTCGTCGGACCCGGTGGGTCGCCGGGTAGGCAAAACCTAGACCCGGACCCCACCCGTGTATACCACGGGTCCGGGTCGACGGGTCAGCCGGGTCCGGGTCCTGCACGGGTCAGCCGGGTCGGCGGGTCGACCCGGCGGGTTGTGTCGTTTTGGGCATCTCTATATGGAGTGTAGGTTTAGCGAAAACAGTGATAGAGGCGGGGATGATCACATTTGATGGGAAAGTTGTTCATGGATCCACTTTCTTTCGGTATCTTGGATCTATTATCCAAAAGGATGGAGAGCTAGATGGCGATGTGGCTCACAGAATAAAGGCCCGGTGGTTGAAGTGGAAGCATAGTAGTCAATAGCGATTAGCGGCGCGTAGCGGTCACGTGCCCGTTTAGCTATATAGCGATAGCGGTACAATAGCGGCCACTAAGTTCAAATATAGCGACAAGTTTGTAAAAAAATGATATATATATATACATATATATATATATATATATATATATATATAACAAGTAAGACAATAATTAAATTCATTAAAGTGAAAACTGAAAACAAAGTTTAGGTAATTAATCGTCATCAAAGATGAAACGTTAAATGAAAATCGATTACTAGAATAAAAACATTAAGAGCAAACACAATTAGTTCAAATGTTCAATTAAATTTAATCATCTAAAATATTGATGCCAAAGTCATCATCATCTAATCAGAGAAAGAAAGAAGAAATAAAAGAAGAAGAAATAAAAGAAAGTCGGCCTGGCTTTATTATAATTAGAATGAAAAAGAAAGAAAACAAACGGGAGTTGGAGGGTTAAGTAGTCGTAGAGTGGGCTTTATTATTTAAAAAAGAAGAAATAAAAGAAAGAAAACAAACGGGAGTCGCTGTGAAGGTAACACGAAGCCGGGCCTGGGCCCTCTATTATTTAAAAAAACATTTAGCGGCCGCTAAGGCAGCCATCGCTAAGCTGCGTTAGCGATAATAGCGGCGGTTCGCGGCCGCGAAGTATAAACCCCTAGCGAAAAGCGACCGGTAGCGATAGGCGGCCGCTTCGCGTCGCTAACCGCTATAGCGGCCGTCGCGGCCGCTATTGACCACTATGAGTGGAAGAGTGCCACAGGAGTTTTATGTGATCCTGACATGCCTCATAGATTAAAGGGTAAATTTTACCGCACGGCAATTAGGTCTGCGCTGTTATATGGCACCGAATGTTGGGTCAGAAATGTTGTCACGTTCAAAAGATGAATGTGGCGGAGATGCGTATGCTACGATGGATGTGTGGTCATACAAAAAAGGATCGGCTCAGAAATGAGGTGATTAGAGAGAAGGTAAGAGTTGCGGCTATAGAAAACAAGATGATGGAGAATCGATTACGATGGTTTGGTCATGTGAGAAGAAGACCTGCTGATGCCCCAGTGAGGAGGCTGGAAAGTTGGGGAACAACTAATATTGTGAAAGGTAGAGGAAGACCCAAGAAAATTTGGATAAAGATGATTGCAAATGATATGCGGTTTCTTGGAATTAGAGAAAGTATGGCGATAGAGAGGCAAATGTGGCGGGAAAGAATAAGGTTGGTGGATGGAATTTGATTCTTTTTTTTTCCATGTTATCTTTTAATTTATTTTTCAGGATTTTTCATTTTTTTTTTTAACATTCATTCTCTTTTTTTATTTGCTTTTTTCTCTACTCTTTTCCCTCTTTTTTTCCTTTTATGTTATTTATGTAACGATTATTGACGGTTTTAAAGCTTGATTCATGTTAGCCGATCCCAAATCATTTTGGGACTAAGGCTTAGGTGGTGGTGATGGTGGTGTTGTCCCTCCAAAAATTATATGGATAACCTTCAACCCACAGTTTTTTTGTCTGCCCTCCCTTTTCCGGAGCAGCAATTACACAAAAATAGACCAACATACCCTTCTTTAATTCACTTTGTTTTTAGTCCATTCACTTAGTTGTAATACTGACATATAAAGTGGGTATTGCATTTAATGCAACAGCAGAGTAGGAAACATAACGGGCAAATAATCACAGGACCAAGTACATTTATTATGTTCTTTTATTCTGTGTGAATTTTCGAAGCCTATATTTTAGACGGACAGAGGGAGTAATTTATTTATCTTGTGCTAGAAGAAACTACTGTAGATGGGTGGCATGGCTAAAGATCTAACTGCCGGGACAGTCGGAGGGGCAGCACAGTTGATATGCGGTCACCCTTTCGACACCATCAAAGTCAAACTCCAAAGTCAACCCTTGCCACTTTCCAGCCAGCTGCCGAAATACGCAGGTGCCGCAGATGCCGTGAAGCAGACGTTAGCTGCAGAAGGTCCGAGGGGTTTGTACAAAGGGATGGGGGCCCCACTTGCCACGGTGGCAGCGTTCAATGCCGTGCTGTTTACTGTTCGGGGCCAGATGGAGGTGTTGTTGAGGTCTGCATCTGGTGCTCCTCTTACTGTGGGCCAGCAAGTCCTCTGTGGGGCCGGAGCCGGTGTTGCTGTGTCCTTTCTTGCTTGCCCGACGGAACTGATCAAGTGCAGGTCAGTCCATTGCTGTCTTAACTGAACCAAAGTGCAATATTTGTTATATATCTCAATGCCACTTTCAGATAAGCTAAATAAATAATTACCCTCGTCTCTCCACATTAGAAGAAAAGAAGGAAGTTAACTGTTAGGAGTGTTACATACGAGTTGTCCTACATTAAATAACTAGAATGAGGGAGGGAAACCGCTTTATAAATCTAGTGAGCTAGTGGGCCTTTCTTTGGATTGGGTACGCTCCATGTGTTGGACCTGTACTAGACCCCCCTGGAATTTAAACATCAAACATAATAAATTTCAAGGAAACATTTTTGTCATGACCTAATTTTTCCTTTTCCTCCTTGAATAAGGGTCCAAATTTTTGCTTTTATCGTTCAATTGGAGCATCTTGATTTCAGAAAAAGAACATAATACAGGTCCCAAATTGAAAATTAAAAATAAATTTTGAGGTCTGATTTGAGAGAAATTATATTGGCACCAAAATTGAGAATTGTGAATAATCGGGCCCGAAATTGACACAAATAAAATTTGAGCACTGTTATGGTAGTATTTTAATGGATAATTGCAAGAAGCAATTTGTAAAGTAGAAGCAAATATCAACTGTGTATTTGTAATAAATAATAATTAAACATAGCTGGGCCCTTTTTTCTTTGTAACTAAACTAACCTTATTCTTGGTAATTAACCCTTGTCATATATTTAGTAGAGGATTCTAAAGTAGTTGGTGGTTAACTTAGAATCATACTCAACAAAACCCACAACTGATTCTTCCTCTGTTTTAAGGAACGTTACAAGCTCTGCTATTTGATTTCACTAGTCACTGCTGATGTCATTTTGATGGGGATAATTAGAAAACCCGCCCTCGAGGTTTGGTATATTTACAAACAAAAAAGCCAGAGAAGTTTTAAATTACCCAAATAAAAAAAAAACTTGAGGTTTAACTCCGTCTTGTTTTCCTCTTTTATAAGCAAAAAAACATTTAAAAAAAACTCCATTGGATTCATAAAATCTCTAATGTTTCCCCCTTAAACCCCCTTAAATCTAAGGGATAATCAAACTTCAAGTTCTTTTTCTCTTGGAAATCACTCCAAGCGAGAGTAGGTTTTGATGTTTACCTATTCAACATTAGACATGCCATGATGTAGATTACAAGCCCAGAGTGCACTCACTACTTCCAGCCCGGGCCCGGCTGCTGTTGCCGTGAAATACGGCGGGCCAATGGACGTTGCAAGACACGTTCTTCAACTCGAAGGCGGCACAAAGGGTCTTTTCAAGGGTTTGGTCCCCACATTGGCTCGTGAAGTGCCGGGAAATGCCGTGATGTTTGGCGTGTACGAAGCTTTTAAGCAGTATCTTGCGGGAGGCCAAGACACTTCGGGCCTAGGACGAGGTTCGCTAATGTTAGCCGGAGGCTTAGCTGGAGCTTCTTTCTGGGTTTCGGTTTATCCGACGGATGTTGTCAAGAGCGTGCTTCAAGTCGACGATTATAAGAACCCGAAATTTTCGGGATCTATGGATGCTTTTAGAAAGATATTGAAATTGGAAGGGGTTAAAGGGCTTTACAAGGGCTTCGGGCCCGCGATGGCTCGTAGTGTTCCTGCAAATGCCGCGTGCTTCTTGGCGTATGAAGTTACTCGGTCTAGTTTAGGATGATGCGTTAGTTGGAATTGAACATGGTGGTCTTCTCTGTTATTCTTGAAGTTTCTAATTGAATTGTGTAAATTCCGTAATGTTTTTGAACAATGTCACATTTGAACAATGTCACATTGATTCTGGGAGTTTCTGATGGAAGTGAACATGGTGGTCTTCTCTGTTATTCTTGAAGTTTCTAATTGAATTGTGTAAATTTCCGTACTGTTTTTGAACAATGTCACATTGATTCTGGGAGTTTCTGATGGAAATGCTCTTTGGTAAATGCACATTTTTCTGTAGGTGTATGAAATGTCATTACTAATATATAGGTCTAGTAGTTGAAATGAATTTTTGCTGCAAATTTGTCTTCTGAGCAAAATGAATATTTACGGGAAGATTTTCTATGAAGTAATTTGTTTTGAATTATTAAATAGTACTATATGAACAACTTAATTAGGAAATTTTTATTTTTATGTTTTCCTTTCCTTGTTTCAGAACGTATCATGAAATAGATATCTCGAATATGTGATGCTAATCCTCCAGTATATAATGCTATGTAAGTGAGAATTCGATTCCAATCCAATATTGAAATATAATTTCCCTCTCTCTCTCTCTCTCTCTATATATATATATATATATATATATATATATATATATATATATATATATATATATATGGATTGACTATGGTGGAAACACTCTTAATGGTGAAATCTAGAACCCAATTGCATTATTAACTAATTTCATTGTATATTTGTTATTATTCACGACTGTTCTGGCCGCTAAGATACGCAACAAATAATGCAATAAAAAAATACATAAATGCATATAATTCTACTCATCTACAGCCGTTAGATCACTAATATCAATGGCCTACAAAAGTTTTTAGATTTCACAAGATAATTAGTTTTCATATGATCTATATATATATATATATATATATTGGTTCAAATGAAAAGCCATTAGTAGAATGGAAACGCAAGCCCTGTGCCTATTCAGCATAGATTCACTTCATGCATAATATGCTGTAATGTATATGCATTTTTTTGTATTTCATTGTACGTATTTAGTACGAATTCATTTTGTATTTGGGATTAGGGGTGGTATATTGTATCGTATCGAAATTAATTTATAGAAATTGTGCCCTATACCGAAATTTCGATACAATAAAATTCATATCGATACCATATCAAAAGATTCGGTATACCGAAATGTCGGTATGACTTTCGGTCCATACTGGTACTATATCGAAATTTTGGTATGTTGAATTATATTAGTATATACCGAACTTACAAATTACCGAATTACCAAAATACCGATATATATCGAAATACTGAACAACCAAATTACCGAAAAAATCGATCTACTGATATATATTAAAATACCAAAACAAATTTGGTATTTCGGTATATATCGAAATACCGAAAATAAAAAAATCTCATACCTTTATCGTAATGGAAATTCTCGTACGGTACCGTACCGAAAATTCGGTATATCGGAATTTTCAGTATTTTTGGTAATTTTTTGGTACGGTATACTCGGTATTTCTTCCAACCCCTATTTGGGATAAAAATGAATATTTGTTATGACATATTTTATGTGCAGTGAATTCATATTAAATATGTATGGACTCACGTTCTCATTTTAGGGGACCGATTCCAATTTGAATCAATCTACATGTGTGTATGTGTGTGTGTGTATATATATATATATATATATATATATATATATATATATATATATATATATATGGATTGACTATGGTGGAAACACCCTTAATGGTGAAATCTAGAACCCAATTGCATTATTAACTAATTTCATTGCATATTTGTTATTATTATTGCATCGTTCTGGTCGCTAAGATATGCAACAAATAATGCAATAAAAAAATACATAAATTCATATAATTCTACTCATCTACAGCCGTTAGATCACTAATATCAATGGCCAACAAAAGTTTATAAATTTTACAATGTAATTAGTTTTCGTATGATCTATTTCTTAGTATATATATATATATATATATATATATATATATATATATATATATATATATATATATATATATATATATATATATATACTCCCTCCGTCCCTAAAAAGTGTGCCCATTTTTCATTTTTCGTCCGTCCCTAAGAAGTGTTCCCACTCCTTATATAGAAACATCCTTTATATTTATACCACTATCCTTTCAACTTATTTACCAAAAAACCACATCAACTTTACCTATAAGTGTGTCTCATTCTCTACTAACTCTATTAATTAACATACCCCTACAATAACTTTTTCTACTCAACACCACTTTTTCTTAAAACTCGTGCCCCTAAAGAGTGAGCACTCTTTAGAGACGGAGGGAGTATATATATATATATATATATATATATATATATGGGTGGGTTATGGAGTGAAATGGTATAAGTGTAAGAAATAGGAATGATTGTACGCCATTGATTCTTGGAGACTAATGGCCCAGATTTCGTTCTGGTGTGCTAACACGGGAAACTAAGAGTGCTAACGAATTTAATTATTGGGGATACCAATGTAATTTAACTAATTTCACTTATGGGAAGTTCCTACAATCATGGGAAGTTCCTGTATTCATGGGATTTCATATTTTAGGTTAATATCTATTTTTTATGGGATCTCATATCTTTTAGTCGTTCAAATATTTTATATATTTTTTTTAAATTAACATTATTTTTTTTCTATTTGATTTGTATTTTTAAAAATCGAAACTGTTGTGCTAACCATTTGTTTTGTGTGTGCTGCAAATTGGAAAACAGAGTGCGGTTCTGGTTATGTTCCAATTATGTGATTTTTTTGTTATGCTTTATTCTGTACAAGGCAATCAATTTTGATACAAGATATATTACCTAGCACACTAAGATATATGTTCCAAGATATATATATACATGGTATAATATCTATCAGGTGTCACGATAAGCACCACAAGTTATATTACCTAGCACGTTATTCATAATAACGTTGCACACGTCTGTTGAATAGTAATTTACCACAAGTTATATAAACTAGTACGATAGGCACCACAAGATATATTATCTAGCACACTATTCATATCAACGTTGCACACAAGGTATAATACCTATCACGTGTCACAACATAAGCAGAAACATGTACAACATTAATTTATCTAAATTCAAGATATACCAATTCAAACTATTTATCTTCCAAAAAAATAAAGCACAATACATTGTATCAAAATTGACTGCATTGTACACAATAAAGCATAACAAAAAAAAAACACATAATTGGAACATAACTAGAACCGCACTCTGTTTTCCAATTTGCAGCACACACAAAACAAATGATTAAAACAACAGTTACGATTTTTAAAAATACAAATCAAATAGAAAAAAGATAATGTTAGTTTTTAGAAAAACAAAAATAAATACACCAAAAATATAAAATATTTGAACGACTAAAAAATATGAAATCGCATAAAAATACATATTAACTTAAAATATGAAATCCCATGAACATAGGAACTTCCCATGAGTGAAATTAGTCAAATTACATTGGTACCCCAATAATTAAATTCGTTAGCACTCCTAGTTTTCCGTGTTAGCACACCAGAACAAAATTTGGGCCATTAATCTCCAAGGACCAATGACTTATAATCATTCCTATTTCCTACAAAAAAAAGCTTTCCTACCTGAACATATCCCTATATATATATATATATATATGATGCTATATGTATATATACATGTAAAGCAAACCGTAATTAACATCAACTTATATGGCTAAAGGTGTCACATATTGTCGACTTAGCATAACAATATTACGAAGATAACGTGACTAGTAATATCATCAGTAGTGTCTTCTTTCTGGTGCTATCAGCACCTAGAACACCAGGAACACCATTTATCAACAAAATAGCACTAGAAAGACACTACTGATGATACTACTAATTACGCTATCTTCGTAATATCGTTATGCTAATTCGACAATATGTGACACCTTTAGCTATAAAAGTTGATATTAATTACGGTTTGTTTTACATGTTAATCGGGCATGATGGATATATTTAAGACTAGTATTAGAACTATGAAGTTGCTAACTGTGGAATATGAGATGCTAAATTAGCATTATTCTAATGCTACTTAGTGAAAGAATTGATACTTAAGAAGCTTAAGTGTGTTTCGGATGTTTTGGGCCGTTTTGTGATTTCCCAAAGTCATGGGGTAATTATTATCCTTGTCGTTACCGAACCCTCAGGTTTTCGGGATCACGTTTCATTTGAACATTTTAGTTTCTGTCTCGGAACTCGTTGTGAATGTATCCGTTGATACATCTTGTACTCTCCGATCGACCTTCGTTGTAACGTTGTGCATCTATGGCCTGCTGCCAGAGGCACATTACGGCCGTAAGCAAAGGCTGTTATGGCCGTAGGTGTCAGCAGTGAATCCATCTTATTGTTAAGATCTAGCAAGTGCGATTCAACTTTGGTGGTCAGAAGTTTTTCAACGTTTCTTCCACGATCTTCCATATCAGTTCAGCTAAGTTGGAGGGTAGCTGAACTATATGTGTCTATGCCTGTTATGAATTTTCAGTTGTGTTCTCAGGTGGAGCTGATTTTTTAGCAGAAGGGTACTTATCTAATGTATGTTCCCTCTGTCTCTGAGTCTCTTCAACTTCTGATTGTTCAGTTAAGTTTGTTCCATGATCAGGTTCACCCTTTGAATTCTCTGTTTAGAAATGTGTCCTAATCGCTTGTGCCATAAGACGGCAAAATTTTCTTTTAATTTTCGTTTCGTACCATGCATGCTTGTATGCAAGATTTCGTTATAAGAACTAACAACATCAAGCATATATAATTTATCAATTAAAGAACTAGCACCTATTAATTTGGAATTTTGATGAAGACTTATTTTTCCATTTCCATGTGAACAATAAACCCGATTTGTCCAAAACAGAAGTGGAAATCAAATTTCATCTAAAAGACGATACTACAAAAGTCCCAAATAAATCCAAATAAAAACCACTCTTTGAAAATAATCTAAATGTTCCAATAGCCTCCACGGAAACTTTATTGCCATCGCCCGCAAAGATGAGTCTTTCAGCATCACTTGGCGGTCGACTCCAAATGCAACCCTGCATAGACACACTTATGCGAGTAGTAGCATCAGAATCTACCCACCAAGTATCCTTAGGTACAAAAGCCAAATTTACTTCAGAACAAACGAAATCCATAAAATTACCACCATGCAGCATATTTAGGACACTCTTTCTTTACATGTCCAACTTTCTTGCAGAAGAAACAAGTAAATTCATCATCTTGCTTCTTCTGCTTCTTTGGCTGAGATAGTCGTTTCGCAGTTTCAGCAGTTCTCCTTTTCTTGTTATTCTTAAAGGAAGTTGTCAAATGAGCACTTTCCGTCCTATCTATCTATTGTCTCTCCTCCTCCTGCACGCAGTGAGAAATAAGCTCGTTCAAGGATCATTTGTCCTTCTGAGTGTTATAACTCACTTTGAATTGCCCAAAGTGTGATGGAAGAGAGAACAAAACAAAATGTACAAGTAAATCCTCAGATAACTCGAGCTTTAGTGACTTAAGTTTTGCAGCGAGATGAGACATCTCCATTATATACTCCCTAATGTTCCCTTTTCCCTTATACTTCATGGATATGAGCTTCCCTAAAGTATTACTTCCCTCAGATTTTTCATTCTTGGCGAAATACTGCTCAATCTCCTCCATAAACCTCTTGGAACTTTCCTTCTCAGAAATAGAGCCACGAAACGCTTCTGGAACATAGCGTTTCATGATCATCAAGCACATTTGGTTAGAACGATCTCCTTTCTCAATCTTTGCAACTTTAGGGTTTTCAGCAGTGGGATGGGTCGGTCTTCTCGTAAGGCAAAATCAAGATCCATACAACCGAGCACAGTTTCTACGGTTTCTTTCCATATCTTGAAGTTTTTCCCATTAAGCATAGGGATGTTATTCACCTGGGTAGACATGTTTCATGCGGTAGCAATAGAAATTGAATTCACAAACAAAAGAACATTAATTTAACTATACTCACATTTGATTGATTATCGAATTGAGGGTTGTATTCGAATTGTTTGAGTTATGATTGTAATACCCGGTTGTAATTCAGTCAATATCATTCAGTAATTTCATTCAGTAATTTTCACTATGTAATTTTTCACTTGTTAATAATCATTCATCATCCACATTCATTCATCCGTGTTCACTGTTCGGAATAACTTCGAGTCGTGTATCGATATTGTTCATTGTTTCAACCTTGCTTGGGAATCGAGACAAGAGTATTATCTTGATTGTTGTAATTGATTCATTAGTCGATGTTGACGTTGGAGTTCATGTCATTTCAAATCTCCTCATTGTTCAAATTGTGCTTTTGTTGGGCGAACCCTTGTAATCATTGCTTGGAACCACCGTTTTGGGGTTTCCGCACTTCCATTTCGTATTATTGTTTCCAAAATATTGATTCCTATTGCTTTTATTCTCTTCCTGGGTCACTTTTCATCATTTTAGGACCCAAGGGGTTTGGGCCGCGGCACAAGGGAGTGTGCGCCGCGGCACACACATGTTGCAGTTTTTGGCCGACCCGCCTGTACCGGGGGCCGCGGATCCTATCGGCAGGGCCGCGGCACGCTGCCGAGTCACTGTGCAGTTTTCTAGCCCTGTGCCGCGGCACACTCGGTCGGGCCGCGGCACACTGCCGAGCGCTGGGGGCAAATTTTGGCCCTGTGCCGCAGCACACTCGTCTGGGCCGCGGCACACAGTGCAGGCTGCTCTATAATTTCGTTTTTTGAGAGGAACAAGCTCATTTCTTCATTTTCACTTCTTCCTCTCTTCCTTGGGGCGATTTTTGGGCGATTTTGGGGTGTTTCAAGATCATCAAAACTCAGAGATTTCATCTTCTTCAAGTTGTAGTGTGGATCAACAACATATTTGTGGATTTTTCATCATAATCTAAGGTAACTTTCTTCAACGCTTGAATTCGATTTTGAGTTGGAGCATGATATTTTGGATGGTATAATCATGAATTGTGATGGATATACGTATGATTATGAGTTTTTACGAGTTATCATCGGATTGTTGGAAGTTTTTCTCAAGAACACTTTGAAGGTTGACTTGGAATTGGGTTTTGCAATTTAATGATATCGTAAACTGATTTGAGCATTTCGTTTGGATTATCGATTGTATTGATGGTGTTTTGGTGGTTTGGATCATTCAATAGAAGTTGGTTTTCGATACAAATGGGTTTAGTTGTTTAATAAGGGAATTTGTTTTCAAGGTGTTTGTCGAAATGCCCCAATGAACTTGGTTTAGTCGTATCGACATTTTGAGTTCGTTATATTCGTGTTTGATTCGTATGTTGAATGGATTGTTGGTATTTGTGTTATTCAAGGTTGTTCGATCGACCGACATCTCATTTAGGACGTTGTTCCTGGAAGGACATTCTTCATCAGTGTTGAGTAAGTTAATTCTTACTCGGTTAAAAGGATATTCATTCCTTTCGTTGTTGTTCATTCATAATTATAGTTCATTCATAATGGATTAACCGTATTGAGACTTGTAATTGTCAATTAATCACTTTAGTCACGAGGAACGACGGTTCCAATCATTTCATTGAGCTATCATTCATTTCACTATCATTTCATCTCGGTGAGTCATTATTGATTTCGATGTCACTTTTGTTATCTCGTGGCATTCCGTGTCATACTGGCGTGCCGGTTGGTATGTGTAGGATTTTCATGTCGGACACATATTAAGTCGTGTGTTGGTAGTTGGCCTCACATTGGACTGTGCACACGAGACGATTACTTTGTGAGACTGATTAGGTACAAGACCACACGTGTATTCGATCGATACTCGTTGGTGGCTTGTGCACGGACACATTTCCATCCCGGGCGTAGTGTGGCGCCACCCTTTGAGCCGTACCGTTAATTGATTCATACAACATGTTTGATTGCATATGTTTTCAACAGGATTGGGTTATAATCTAACCGATTCACTTTTGATCGCATGTGTTCGACGATTTGATATTTTGATCGAACTTGTGGTTTATACAGCATATATGATTGTGTTTATTCAACTCTTGAGGATTGTTGTTCTGTGTAACTGACCCCATTGGGGGATTTTGTTTTTCAGGTCATAGCAAGGCTAAGGCACGGGAAGAGAACGTTGACGGCGAGGAGTCCCAGTGATACTAGTAGGGGGCCCCAGTCCTTTTCATTCACTCGTGTTTTCTTTATTTTATTTCCGCTGCAGACTTCCGTTTGAATACTCATTTTATTCAGTGTCGTATGTTTTATCTTCATATAAAATATACACGTATTCTATATTATCTTGGGTGTGTTGTATGAAACTCCTCATCGGAGTAATTAATGATGTAATGTGGTTCGGTACTACATTTACCCTGTGTATTTCATTCATTTTCACTCGCCTGGTGGGTCCCAGTCGGGGGTCCACGGCACTGTAATATCCGCCTAGTTTGGGGTGTTATAGAGTTGGTATCGGAGCGTGGTTTTGAAAACTACCTTTCGAGTCATGTTTCATTTGAAATCATCATTCATCAGACTAGTATTATTGGACTTTCGCGTCACGTGTGACCCGTGCAAGAGCCGAGCCCTTCAGACCAAAGAACAGTAAGATTTCCTCATTTATCATTTTCATTTGTAATCATGTCGATCATGTTAACTCATTAACCACTCAGTACATTTCACTGTTAAGTTGTTGATCTTGTTAATCGTGTTAACTTGTTCAAAATAATCATTTCAAGAATTTCATCAGATAATCACGTCACCTCAGTTGATCATTCATGTAATCATTGTGTTTGAGCGCGTATGCTCATTTTCATCATTTCATAACGTAATCATAATGTGATATTCATGCGAGATATATAATCATTTCGTGACTTTCCCACTTCAGTATGGAAAGAGCTGGCAGAGGACGCGGGGGAAGAGGCCGCGGTACGGGCCGAAACCCGAGAGCTCGTGTGAATACACGTGCGAATGCTAAGAATAATGCTAATTCATCGAGCAGTGATGCTGCCACTCATTCACCTGGGCGTAATCATTCACTATCAGAGAGTCGTACCCGAGACACAGCTCAGTCAGAAGGTGTTCGGGTTGATCCACTCGCTTTTATGCAGGGCATGATGGCCCAAATGACTCAGATGGCACAACTGATGGAAACGATGCATAACACAGCTACTCAGAAACAACAGGCCCCTCCGCCGCCACCTCAGAGGCAAGAGGGGTGTGAGCAGTATCATTGGCGATATCTCTCGCCAAAGACCACCTACTTTTGGGGGTTCATCTGAACCGGCGGATATCATTCACTGGCTTGAGCATTTCGAGAAACTGTTTGCTATGGTGGACTGTCCTGAGGGACACAAAGTTTCAGTCGCGGCTTACTATCTGGGTAAGAGCGCTCATTCATGGTGGTTATCGTTGAAACCCACCGATGGATTTTGTACTTGGGAATAATTCAAGACTCTCATGATGGAGAGGTATTATCCGGCCCCACTCAGAGAGGCCAAGTTATCAGAATTACTCACTCCCGAACCATCAGCGGACGACGATGTTCTCACCATCGCCGAAAAATTTCAGGAGCTACTTTCTTTCGCCTCGTCCATTATTCATTCTGAGGCGGACAAGATCAAATATTTCAGCAAGAGGTTGAAGCCTCGTATGCGGATGCATTTGCTTAATCACAATTGCATCACTCTGGCCGAATTCATTGAGAAAGCTCTTACTTATGAGCTTACTGCTAAGGAGATTGCTAAGCAACAACCTTCATCTGCTGGCAAGAAGTCAAAGAATCGTAATCAGTCTGACGGCAGTCAGGCCACTTTCAAGAAACCTCGTGTGGGATCTACTTTTTCTGAGAGACCTCCTATGGCGCCTAAACTCGTGGAATCTCAGTCCCGAGCGTCCAGTTCGGCCATCACCTGTTTCAACTGTGAAGAACAGGGTCATTTCAGTACCAAGTGTCCGAGGCAGACTGTCACATGCCATAACTATGGAATCGCGGGGCATAGGGCCCGTTTTTGCCGAAGGGACTCCAAACCCACTCCGGCGACATCTCAGACCCCAAAACAGTCCGCGGTTCCGAATTAGGCCACTCAGTCCGCGTCGTTTAAGACGACAGGAGCTAACAAAGGCGGAGCCAAGAGCTATCAGACGGGAGCATCCGGTTCGGGGGGCGGCAAGCCCCGAATTTACGAGATGAAGAAGACCGACGATCCAAAGGCCCGGATGATCTCAGGTACACTCGATATTCTATCTCAACCTGTGTGTACCCTTTTTGATACTGGTGCATCACATTCTTTTATTTCCGAATCATGTTTGAGTAGACTACGTCTGGATAGTGCTACTAGTTGTGAGCCTTATGTCATCGGTCTACCAGATGGTAGAAGAATTATCGGGAATCGTGAGATTAAGGATTGTCCGATTCAGCTTCATGGCCGTGATTGGTTAGCAGACCTAATCGTGGTAGATTTGCCGAGAGACGACGTCATTCTGGGTATTGATTGGATGGATCGTCACGATGCCGTCATTAGCGTCCGTAAGCATTTGGTCACTATCATTTCAGACGATGGGGTCGAATGTGTTTTTCAGGGAGGTAATCCCAGCTGTTTTGGGAGAGTCATCAACTTGATGAAAGCAGTGAAATTACTCAATCAAGGGTGTGTCGGTTATTGGTGCTATATGACCAAGACCGAGAAATCATCAATAATGTTGGCGGATATTCCGGTAGTGAGAGAATATGCCGACGTATTTCCAGACGAGTTACCTCGTTTGCCTCCATAGAGAGATGTGGAATTCACGATTGAGTTGGAGCCTGATACATCTCCAATATCGAAGGCACCGTATCGGATGGCCCCGACCGAAATGCTGGAACTAAAGAATCAATTGGAGGATTTGACCGAGAAGGGCTATATCCAGCCGAGTGCATCTCCGTGGGGAGTACCAGTATTATTTGTCAAGAAAAAGGACGATTCTTTTCGTTTGTGTATTGATTACCGAGAGCTGAATAGGGTGACGATCAAGAATAAATATCCCCTACACCCTATTGATGATCTTTTGGATCAACTTCAGGGAGATTCAGTATTTTCCAAGATCGATTTAAGATCTGGGTATCATCAGTTGCGAATCCGAGAGCCGGATATTGCTAGGACGGCGTTCCGAACACGCTATGGTCATTATGAGTTTGTGGTAATGCCGTTTGGGTTAACTAATGCACCTGCGGTATTCATGGAGTTAATGAATCGGGTTTTCATCGACTATTTGGATCGGTTCGTGGTTGTCTTCATTGATGATATTTTAATTTATTCTCTTGACTGGGAGGAGCACGAGTTTCACCTTCATCAGGTGCTCGACATGTTGAGACGAGAGCAACTTTATGGGAAGTTTTCCAAATGTGAATTCTGGATGTCCGAAGTGACGTTTCTCGGACATGTAATTTCATCAGACGGAGTTCATGTTGACCCTCAGAAGACGGAGGCTATCCGAGATTGGCAACCTCTGAAGAATGTTAAGGAAATCCGAAGTTTCCTCGGATTAGCTGGTTATTATCGGCGATTTGTGGAAGGATTTTATAAAATCGCTCAACCCATGACGAACCTTTTAAGGAAAGATAAGAAATACACGTGGTCCGACGCGTGTCAACAGAGTTTTGAGGAACTCAAGAGCCGGTTAATTTCAGCACCTGTCCTTTCTTTACCGCAAGGGACGAAAGGATTTGTGGTCTATAGTGATGCGTCCGGACAGGGTCTCGGATGTGTACTCATGCAGAACAGGAAAGTTATTGCTTATGCTTCACGACAAGTGAGACCTTACGAGGTAAATTATCCGACCCACGACCTAGAGCTAACAGCCGTGGTATTCGCATTGAAGATTTGGCGTCATTATCTTTATGGCGTTACCTGTCAGATATTCATCGATCATAAGAGTTTAAAATATATATTTACTCAGAAGGAGTTAAATATGTGACAGACGGTGGTTGGAACTAATCAAAGATTATGATATTGAGATACTTTACCACCCGGGCAAGGCGAACGTTGCCGCCGATGCCTTGAGTCGTAAGTCCGTTCAGGAGCAGATGCTTACTCGATTAACAGTTCAGAAGGAACTTCAGCAAGAATTACTTAGGCATAAGATCGAGGTTTGGTTACAGCATGTTCAGGGACAGCTTTGTATGCTGGAGATTTCATCGCCACTTGAAGAGGCGATCAGAGTGAATCAGGGTTCTGACCCGTTTTTGTTGCGCATCTGCGAAGATGTGGCACAGGGGAAAGCCCCTGGCTTTGTGGTCCACGAGGATGGACTCCTGATATTTAAGAATCGGTTATGTGTACCGGCGAATGACGAGTTGAAAAACTCGATTTTGAGAGAAGCCCACGCTACCCCTTATTCTATTCATCAGGGGTCCAGCAAGATGTACAAAGACTTGAAACAAAATTACTGGTGGAGTAATATGAAGCGTGAAGTCGCCGAGTTTGTTTCGAGATGTCTCACCTATCAACAAGTCAAGATAGAACATCAGCGACCGGCGGGTATGCTGAAACCGCTCCCTATTCCGGAGTGGAAGTGGGATGATATTTCAATGGACTTCATCACGAGTTTGCCGACGAGTCGCCGTGGCATGAATACAATCTGGGTAGTTGTAGATCGTCTAACTAAGTCAGCTCATTTTCTCGAGATTAAGGATACTTGGGGTCCCGAGAGACTTGCCCAGTTGTTCATCAAAGAAATAGTGAGATTGCACGGTACTCCTAAGAGTATTGTTTCTGATCGTGACGGGCGATTCGTGTCTCATTTTTGGAAATCAGTTCATCGTGCCATGGGAACTCAGCTTAATTTCAGCACAGCTTTTCATCTTCAGTCCGACGGGCAATCAGAGAGGACTATTCAGACATTGGAGGACATGTTGAGAGCATGCGTCCTCGATTGGAAAGACGATTGGGAAGACCAACTACCATTGATCGAGTTCACGTATAATAATAGTTGGCATGCTTCGATTAAGATGGCACCTTATGAGGCCTTGTACGGTCATCGTTGTCGATCTCCTTTGTGTCGGGACGACTTATCAGAATCAATCGGCACCGAGCCCGATATGCTTATAGCCGCCCGTGAGAAGGTAGCTTTGATCAGGAGTCGTTTGTTGACCGCTCAGAGTCGATAGAAATCTTATGCAGACAATCGTCGCCGACCATTAGAGTTCGAGACAGGTGACCATGTATTGGTCAAGGTATCTCCGAGTCGAGGTATTTTTCGTTTCAAGAAGCGGGGAAAGTTGAGTCCGAGATTTATTGGACCGTTTGAGATTTTGGATCGAGTAGGCGAGCTAGCTTATCGATTGGCCTTACCTCCGGCGTTGAGCTGAATTCATAATGTGTTTCACGTCTCTCAGCTACGGAAGTATGTTGCCGACCCGAGTCACATACTTCAGTTCGACAAAATCGAGATTGCAGATGATCATTTGTATGAGGAGTGTCCCATACGAGTCTTAGAGCGGCGAATCAAACAGTTGAGAAATAAGGCGATTCCTTTGGTTAAAATTCAGTGGTCTAGACACGGAGTTGAAGAGGCTACTTGGGAAACCGAGGATAGTATGCGGGAGAGTTATCCCGAGTTGTTTGACCCTTAGTTTTGGGGACGAAACTCTTTTAAGGGGGGGTGTATGTAATACCCGGTTGTGATTCAGTCATTATCATTCAGTAGTTTCATTCAGTAATTATCACTATGTAATTTTTCACTTGTTAATAATCATTCATCACCCACATTCATTCATCCGTGTTCACCGTTCGGAATAACTTCGAGTCGTGTATCGATATTGTTCATTGTTTCAACCTTGCTTGGGAATCGAGACAAGAGTATTATCTTGATTGTTGTAATTGATTCATTAGTCGATGTTGATGTTGGAGTTCATGTCATTTCAAATCTCCTCATTGTTTAAATTGTGCTTTTGTTGGGCGAACCCTTGTAATCATTGCTTGGAACCACCGTTTTGGGGTTTCCGCACTTCCATTTCGTGTTATTGTTTCCAAAATATTGTTTCCTATTTCTTTTATTCTCTTCCCGGGTCATTTTTCATCATTTTAGGACCCAAGGGGTATGGGCCGCGGCACAAGGGAGTGTGCGCCGCGGCATACACATGTTGCAGTTTTTGGCCGACCCGCTTATACCGGGGGCCACGGCTCCTGTCGGCAGGGCCGCGGCACGCTGCCGAGTCACTGTGCAGTTTTCTAGCCCTGTGCCGCGGCACACTCGGCCGAGCGCTGGGGGCAGATTTTGGCCCTGTGCCGCGGCACACTCGGCCGGGCCGCGGCACACAGTGCAGGCTGCTCTATAATTTCGTTTTTTTTAGAGGAACAAGCTCATTTCTTCATTTCACTTCTTCCTCTCTTCCTTGGGGCGATTTTTGGGCGATTTTGGGGTGTTTCAAGATCATCAAAACTCAGAGATTTCATCTTCTTCAAGTTGTAGTGTGGATCAACAACATATTTATGGATTTTTCATCCTAATCTAAGGTATAACTTTCTTCAACCCTTGAATTCGATTTTGAGTTGGAGCATGATATTTTAGATGGTATAATCATGAATTTTGATGGATATACGTATGATTATGAGTTTTTACGAGTTATCATCGGATTGTTGGAAGTTTTTCTCAAGAACACTTTGAAGGTTGACTTGGAATTGGGTTTTGCAATTTAATGATATCGTAAACTCGATTTGAGCATTTCGTTTGGATTATCGATTGTATTGATGGTGTTTTGGTGGTTTGGATCATTCAATAGAAGTTGGTTTTCGATACAAATGGGTTTAGTTGTTTAATAAGGGAATTTGTTTTCAAGGTGTTTGTCGAAATGCCCCAATGAACTTGGTTTAGTCGTATCGACGTTTTGAGTTCGTTATATTTGTAACACCCCCCGAGATATTCGGAGAATATCACAGCGCCGTAAATCCCAACCTGGGATTCACTAGGCTTACCTCACTCACAACGTATTAAATTTAATAAAATCCACTTGGGAATCAATAAACTCGATACAACCAAGGAAGTTCAACCACGGACAAACAATACCATGAAGAAATAAAAGAAGTTGTACAACAATGGAAAAGGACTTTCCTAAAGTACTCGAGTACCACTTATTATTACAAGGATAAAATGGACCGAAGAGAACAACGACCAAACAAAGTAGAACACAACTAGCCACAGTATCACGCCTCGCCATCCTCATCGTATCGTCCCGGCGCTCGCTCGTAAGGTTCCTTAGGACCTGAAAAACACAAAAGTAATTTTCCCCAAACGAGAGGGGTTAGGGCAAGTATTACAAGTGAAATGTCAAGTCTTATACATAAAAGCATATGCACCAATTCAAAGCCATGATAATGATTTTCCGGAAAATACAATTATCCAAACATATTTGGAAATGATGATATCTCTTGATTAACCGTGGACTCGACAATGCGCGAATCCCTCCTCGACCCCGTCGGATCATCTCGGAGTGGCTAACCCAAATGTTCACGGAACCGACATAAGCGGAACCCTCCTCGACCCCGTCGGGTCCTCTCGGAGTGAACGAAAGAAACTCTCACAATCACATGCATTACTTTTTACATTTAAGAACATAACTTTCACAAGAATCACTTGCCTGGAAACGAGAGGAGAGGGTACAAACTACAAGGTACCAAGATCGAAGGATTCAACAACTCAGAACCTAGACAAGTTGGTAATTCAATTATCAAAACCCCATCGGTATGAATATAATTTGGAATCACCCGAATATACTACCCCGATACATGTGTTCCGAATAATTCTCTTGGATAGTGAATCGCAAGTCAAATATCCCAAACACTCAAGAACTCCTAAATATATCAATAAATCCGTAGGAAAACATGTATCCAAAGTAGATAACTCGTAATCGGTATATTCTAACACAACAACAAGTCGGATCGAAGAAATCGGATGGAAAATCCCCAAATCCCGAAAATCTAGGGTTGTGAGAATTTTACCTTGATTTGGAGCGCGGAGAGGATTAAACGTTGATAAATCCGAACTAGAAACTCAAAGATGTTGCTAGATAATTGCAGCTCGAAGAACTCCTCACAAATCGCCCGGAATCACCTAGAATCGCCCAAGGAGGTGAAGGTAGGTAGAAATGACGATTTGGGAACGGAAATGTCCTATTTATACTAAATAGGGACTAGCGTGCGCTAGCCCTGAAAAATAGCGCGCGCTATCGGACTCACCAGGCAATCCAGTAACCCCTGCCAGTTCCGTTAGCGTACGCTAACACCTGCTCATAGCGTGCGCTAGTGACCTCAATTAGCGTGCGCTAGTTATTTCTAATAGCGTGCGCTACCTGGTAGTCAGTGTCCAGTCCAGAGCCTACTGTCCCCAGCTCTACTCTCTTTAGCGCACGTTACTCTAGTAACGTAGCGTGCGCTACCACCAAAATCTAGCGTACGCTACTACCACACCTAGCGTACGCTAGAATTCCCTTTTCCACCCGGTAGCTACCGGATCGTCCCGCCTCAATACACTAGTAGCGTGCGCTAATTATAACGGATAGCGTGCGCTACCCTCACTAAATTAGCGTGCGCTACAAGGTGTGCGTAGCGTGCGCTACCCATTACACGAAGGTAGTATAATCGCATCAAGGATCCGAAAACAGCGGCGATCCGAACAAGAAAAGGGGTAAATCCAATTGACAAGAGTTCCAAGATCAATATAAGCTTGCCAAACACTTACACGAGCGTAAAAATTACAAAGCACAAGAGTATAAGATTTACAAAAAGTACGGGTATTACATCCTCCCCCTCTAAACTGTAGTTTCGTCCCGAAACTTAAGAAATGAATAACTCGTATCTAGTGCGCATGCTCTCTTCGGTTTCCCACGCTTCCTCAACTCCGTGTCGTGACCACCGAACTTTAACCAACGGTATGGTTTTGTCGGAGTTGTTTTACTCGATGCTCTAGTACTTTCACCGCTTCTCCTCAAATGTGACATCCTCTGCGATCTCGATGTCCCGTAATCAATGATATGACTCGGGTCGTGACGTACCTCCTCGTTGGGAAACATGGAACACACCGTGAACATGGCTAAGGGTGGAGGTAAAGCCAATCGATAGGCCGTTCCCAATTCTTTCGAGAATCTCAAATGGTCCAATATATCTCGGACTAAGTTTGCCCCTTTTCCCGAACCTGAAGAATCCTCGGATCGGTGATTCTTTTAGTTGGAAATGATAACCCACATCAAATTCCAAGGGCCGACGACGATTGTCAAGATAGGATTTTGTCGACTCGAGCGGTTAATCGGTCTCGGATGATGGAAATCTTCTCTTTGGTTTCCATCAACATATCGGGTTCCGTCCCGACTAAATCAAGCTTCATCCCAACAAAGTGGAGATCTACACCGCCTACCATACAATGCCTCAAAAGGTGCCATCCCGATCGATGCGTGCGCCTATTATTGTAAGTGAACTCGATCAAAGGTAGGTGTATTTCCCAATCGGTACTCCAATCCAGGCACACGCCTCGGATATCTTCCAATGTCCGGATCGTCCGCTCACCGACCGCCGACCGAGGGTGGAAGGAAGTACTCAATCTCAATTCGGTGCCCAAGGCTTGATGGACCGCCTTCCAAAAATGCGACACGAAACGGCCATCACGATCGGAAACAATAGACTTTGGCGTACTGTAATCTCACAATCTCCGATATAAAAATCCGGGACAATCGCTCCGGTCCCCACGTGTCCTTAATGCCAAGAAAATGTGCCGACTTAGTCAATCGGTCAACAACAACCCAAATCATATTCATCCCCGACTTAGTCCTCGGCATCCTGGTGATGAAATCCATGGTAATATCCTCCCATTTCCATTCGGGAATAGGGAGAGGTTTCAACAGCCCGGCCGGCCGTTGATGCTCAATTTTGACTTGTTGACATGTCAAACACCTTGACACAAACTCGGTGACATCTCTCTTCATATTATTCCACCAAAAACTCTTTTTAAGATCCTTGTACATTTTACTCGTCCCAGGATGGATCGAGTAAGGTGTAGCATGGGCTTCTCGGAGTATTCTCTGTCTCACTCCGAGTCATTCTAACACAAATCCTACCTTGAAATTTCAAAATGCCATCCTCGTGGATCATAAAACCAGGGGCTTTCCCTTTTTCCACGTCCGCCTTCAGTTGGACAAGCATTGGGTCATTCTCCTGTTTTTTCCCGACGTCGTCGATCAAGGACGGAATAGCCTCAAGAGTACACATCTGACCCTGAATCCGTTGGATCCGTACTTCGACTCCCTGCTCAATTAACTCCCGTCTGATCTTAACTTGAGGCGTAAGGGCCTCAAGCATATGAAGAGATATCGACTTCCGGCTCAACGCATCGCCTACAACGTTAGCCTTTCCGATGGTAAAGGATTTCCAGATCATAATCCTTTATCGGCTCTAACCAACGCCGTTGTCTCATATTCAGCTCTTTACTAAAAATATACTTTAGGCTCTTGTGGTCGGTATAAATTCGACATGAAGAACCGTAAAAATAGTGACGCGCATCTTCAAAGGCAAACACTACAGCCTAATTCCAAATCATGGGTAGGATAATTCAGCTCATACGGTTTAAGTTGCCGTGAAGCATAGGCAATTGTCTTATCATGCCGCAAGAGTACACACCCAAGTCCTTGTCCCGATGCGTCACAATAAACCGAATACCCACCGACTCCCCGAGGTAGGGCTAAACCGGCGCGGTAGTCGCGCCTTTTCGGCCTCTTCGAAACTCCGTTGTCTCTCTTCATTCCATTCGAACCTTTCGGACTTCCGGAGTAATTGAGTAAGTGGTCGAGCAAGTTTGGAGAACCCCTCGACGAACCTCCGTAGTATCCGGCCGCACCCAAAAAGCTACGAACCTCCTTCACGTTCTGGGTGGAGCCCAATCTAACATCGCCTCAATTTTCTCGGGATCTACCCGAACCCCTTCCGCTGAAATCACATGTCCGAGAAACATGACTTCCTTCACCTTAATTCACACTTAGAAAACTTTGCATAGAGGTGCCGAGTCCTCAAAATCTCCAAAGACCAATCGCAAATGCCGAGCGTGTTCCTCTTCATCTCGAGAGTAAACCAAAATATCGTCGATAAAAACGACTACACAATTATCAAGATGCTCAATAAATATTTTATTCATCAATTGCATAAATATCGCCGGTGCGTTGGTTAACCCAAAAGGCATAACCACAAACTCATAGTGTCCATACCTCGTACGGAAAGCAGTTTTAGGAACGTCGGATTCCTTAATGCGAAGTTGATAGTAACCGGATCGAGAACACCGCGGCTCCCTGCAATTGATCAAACAAATCATCGATACGCGGCAAAGGGTATTTATTCTTAATGGTCACTTTGTTCAGTTCCCGATAATCAATACACAAACGTAGTGAACCATCTTTATTTCTTACGAACAAGACCGGTGCACCCCATGGCGAGGCACTGGGTCTAATATACCCTTTATCCAACAATTCTCCCAGTTGTTTCTTCAACTCTTGCATTTCTGAAGGTGCCATACGATACGGTGCCTTAGAAATCGGGTTGCTCGACTCCAAATCAATTGTAAATTCAACTTCCCGCCCGGTGGTAGTCCCGTAATTAAATGCGGAAAACATCCTAAAATCACTTACAATAGGAATCGAGGGAAGTTCAACTTTCCCATCTTCGACTTTCATGGCATAACACCAATATCCAACACACCCCTTTCTAATAAGTTTTGTCACCTTCAAGGCACTAATCAAAAATTTCGACATCCCCTCTTGTACCCCGCAAAATGGTGTTCTGCACCGTCTTTGGCTAACATTGATATGATCTTCGTGCGATAATTCATTACCGCACCGTGTCTATCGAGCCAATCGTCACCGAGGATTAGATCTTCATCAACGATGTCTACGACTATCAAATTCAAAACCACACTCTCTCAATGATTAACACCGACAATCTCTAACTTCCTTGTCTCCCACGATTCTATCACCACCGGGCAACTTAACCACAAAGGACTCACAAGGAGACAAGCCCTCAATATTCAATCGACGCACACAATCCAAAGAGATGAACGAATGAGAAGCACCGTAATCAAAAAGCACTCTAACTGGATGAGACAAAGAGAAATGATACTGCCGCCACGGTAGCCTCTGGATCTCCGGCTTTTCTCATCTCATAGACACGAGGTTGCACCGAACCAAGACCGGGAGCTCCTCTAACAGACGACCACGGCCTCTGCCTCGACCGTAACTCGGGATGGTTGACCCGTGGATGACTTCGATTAACACTCGGTTCTCCAGCGTAGGGGCTATTGCACGAGTTCCAAGTGGGGTTTCTTCTTCCGCATGCAAGACATGGCTCTGTGGCCTTCCCGCCGCAATTAAAACACTTCAATGGGGGTAGACCACAATCACGATTAATATGGCCTGCCACAATTAAAACATGTCACAACCCGGTTGGACGCATTAGCACCAACTCAAATTCCGTTTACCTCCGATGCACGGAAGACCCTTTGGTTGTATAGCTTGCCGATCGCGATCCCCGCTGGTTGCCACCTCTACCGCTAGAAAACTTTCCGGTGGTCTTCGCTTCTTACTCTCACTTGTCGTTCGGTAGTAGTGAAGGACATATCATAGGCTAGTGCCCTATCTTGATACTCCTTCAATGTGGCGCAAGCGAAGCCCGACATATAGTGCCGAACTTTTGGCTTCATTCGCATGTCAAAGTGACGAATTCTATCTCTCTCTTCCCTCACTTGATTTTTCACATGGTTGAGTTGACGGTTGTATTCAATGATCGCCCGAGATACGTGGACATCCTGGGGTTTAGCTTCATAAAAGGCTCGAATCCGACCTCCCGAATGTGCCACGGCGTAACTCGGCCTCCATCAATTCCTTAAACTCGTCCCATGAAACCTCACGATCCCGAGGTGCAACAGCTTGCCACCACTAGCCGCATCCCTTGATAGGAAGTATTGGGCAACGGCACCTTACGTGCCTCTGGACAATTCACGGCCATGAAAACTGTATTCATATCAATAATCCAAACATCCCAACCGATCGGATCATATGCACCAACAAAATGGGCAGGGCGCATACGAATAACATCTTGTAACCACTTCTCACCCAGGTCGATGTGAGGAGGTGGTTGGTTAAGCTGCATGCTTGGGTTAAAAGAGCCATTTGGTTCGCCACTTGCTGCAGTATGGTGGCAACACCCACATCCGGTTGGCTCCCTGTAGAAGTTCCCAGACTGGCTGACGGTTCCTGATGACTACCGGTGCTAGGTTGAATAGAGTCCGACAAGCTAGGCGTAGCTGAGCCTTCTACCGAGCTGAGGGACATGGCCGCTCCACCGGCTGCTCCACGCCCTCGGCCACGACCACGACCACGGCCGCGTCCACGTCCTCTACCAGTTGACATTCTAAAGAAGAATGTAAGTAAAATCATAAGAATAGCTCAAAGCAATGCCATCTAGAATATGGACTTCTCATGTCCCATAATCGAATGATAGTGAGTGAATGAAGAGGGTAAATAAGATAAGGAACTTACGAGTACCGGTCGTACGAGATGACGGCAGCGCGATGATACTGTGTCCTTGGAATAGTAGATTTAGACCCAGCAATCCGACAACCTAGGTATCCATAAACCTAAGCTCTGATACCAAATTCTGTAACACCCCCCGAGATATTCGGAGAATATCACAGCGCCGTAAATCCCGACCTGGGATTCACTAGGCTTACCTCACTCACAACGTATTAAATTTAATAAAATCCACTTGGGAATCAATAAACTCGATACAACCAAGGAAGTTCAACCACGGACAAACAATACCATGAAGAAATACAAGAAGTTGTACAACAATGGAAAAGGACTTTCCTAAAGTACTCGAGTACCACTTATTATTACAAGGATAAAATGGACCGAAGAGAACAACGACCAAACAAAGTAGAACACAACTAGCCACAGTATCACGCCTCGCCATCTTCATCGTATCGTCCCGGCGCTCGCTCGTAAGGTTCCTTAGGACCTGAAAAACACAAAAGTAATTTTCCCCAAACGAGAGGGGTTAGGGCAAGTATTACAAGTGAAATGTCAAGTCTTATACATAAAAGCATATGCACCAATTCAAAGCCATGATAATGATTTTCCGGAAAATACAATTATCCAAACATATTTGGAAATGATGATATCTCTTGATTAACCGTGGACTCGACAATGCGCGAATCCCTCCTCGACCCCGTCGGATCATCTCGGAGTGGCTAACCCAAATGTTCACGGAACCGACATAAGCGGAACCCTCCTCGACCCCGTCGGGTCCTCTCGGAGTGAACGAAAGCAACTCTCACAATCACATGCATTACTTTTTACATTTAAGAACATAACTTTCACAAGAATCACTTGCCTGAAACGAGAGGAGAGGGTACAAACGACAAGGTACCAAGATCGAAGGATTCAACAACTCCGAACCTAGACAAGTTCGTAATTCAATTATCAAAACCCCATCGGTATGAATATAAGTTGGAATCACCCGAATTTACTACCCCGATACATGTGTTCCGAGAATAATTCTCTTGGATAGTGAATCGCAAGTCAAATATCCCAAACACTCAAGAAATCCTTAAAAATACAAAAAAATCCGTAGGAAAACATGTATCCAAAGTAGATAACTCGTAATCGGTATATTCTAACACAACAACAAGCTGGATCGAAGAAATCGGATGGAAAATCCCCAAATCCCGAAAATCTAGGGTTGTGAGAATTTTACCTTGATTTGGAGCGGCGGAGAGGATTAAACGTTGATAAATCCGAACTAGAAACTCAAAGATGTTGCTAGATAATTGCAGCTCGAAGAACTCCTCACAAATCGCCCGGAATCACCTAGAATCGCCCAAGGAGGTGAAGGTAGGTAGAAATGACGATTTGGGAACGGAAATGTCCTATTTATACTAAATAGGGACTAGCGTGCGCTAGCCCTGAAAAATAGCGCGCGCTATCGGACTCACCAGGCAATCCAGTAACCCCTGCCAGTTCCGTTAGCGTACGCTAACACCTGCTCATAGCGTGCGCTAGTGACCTCAATTAGCGTGCGCTAGTTATTTCTAATAGCGTGCGCTACCTGGTAGTCAGTGTCCAGTCCAGAGCCTACTGTCCCCAGCTCTACTCTCTTTAGCGCACGTTACTCTAGTAACGTAGCGTGCGCTACCACCAAAATCTAGCGTACGCTACCAGTCACACCTAGCGTACGCTAGGAATTCCCTTTTCGATCCGGTAGCTACCGGATCATCGCCTCAATACACTAGTAGCGTGCGCTAATTATAACGGATAGCGTGCGCTACCCTCACTAAATTAGCGTGCGCTACAAGGTGTGCGTAGCGTGCGCTACCCATTACACGAAGGTAGTATAATCGCATCAAGGATCCGAAAACAGCGGCGATCCGAACAAGAAAAGGGGTAAATCCAATTGACAAGAGTTCCAAGATCAATATAAGCTTGCCAAACACTTACACAAGCGTAAAAATTACAAAGCACAAGAGTAGAAGATTTACAAAACGTACGGGTATTACAATATTCGTGTTTGATTCCTATGTTGAACGGATTGTTGGTATTTGTGTTATTCAAGGTTGCTCGATCGACCGACATCTTATTTAGGATGTTTTTCGTGGAAGGACATTCTTCATCGGTGTTGAGTAAGTTAATTCTTACTCGGTTAAAAGGATATTCATTCCTTTCGTTATTGTTCATTCATAATTATAGTTCATTCATAATGGATTAACCGTATTCAAACTTGTAATTGTCAATTAATCACTTCAGTCACGAGGAACGACGGTTCCAATCATTTCATTGAGCTATCATTCATTTCACTATCATTTCATCTCGGTGAGTCATTATTGATTTCGATGTCACTTTTGTTATCTCGTGGCATTCCGGGTCATACTGGCGTTCCGGTTGGTATGTGTAGGATTTTCATGTCGGGCACATATTAAGTCGTGTGTTGGTAGTTGGCCTCACATTGGACTGTGCACACGAGACGATTACTTCGTGAGACTGATTAGGTACAAGACCACACGTGTATTCGATCGATACTCGTTGGTGGCTTGTGCACGGACACATTTCCATCCCGGGCGTAGTGTGGCGCCATCCTTTGAGCCGTACCGTTAGTTGATTCATACAGTATGTTTGATTGCGTATGTTTTCAACAGGATTGGGTTATAATCTAACCGATTCACTTTTGATCGCATGTGTTTGACGGTTTGAGATTTTGATCGAACTTGTGGTTTATACAGCATATATGATTGTGTTTATTCAACTCTTGAGGATTGTTGTTACGTATGGCGGCCCGTTGGGGGATTTTATTTTTCAGGTCATGGAAAGGCTAAGGCACGGGAAGAGAACGTTGACGGCGAGGAGTCCCAGTGATACTAGTAGGGGGCCCCAGTCCTTTTCATTCACTCGTTTTTTCTTTATTTTATTTCCGCTGCAGACTTCTGTTTGAATACTCATTTTATTCAGTGTCGTATGTTTTATCTTCATATAAAATATACACGTATTCTATATTATCTTGGGTGTGTTGTATGAAACTCCTCATCGGAGTAATTAATGATGTAATGTGATTCGGTACTACATTTAACCTGTGTATTTCATTCATTTTCACTCGCCTGGTGGGTCCCAGTCGGGGGTCCACGGCACTGTAATATCCGCCTAGTTTGGGGTGTTACAATGATGGTTTGGTTTCGTATGATCGAGATATCGTTGAACCGTTGAGTTGATTGGTTGATTATATCGGTTGTTGATTGTTATCGAATGTGTGTTAATTGATTACTTTAATAAGTTGCGATAATTGATCGTTGATTATGACCGTTGTGCTGCGGTTGAGATTGGAGAATGCATGTATTGCCTTGGTCGGGGCTGAGGAGCTTGTAGATGAAGACGGCGGGATTGGTGACGGCTTTATCGAATTGGTATTGAGGCAAGTTATGCTTGCTCAGTTCATGATGTTAATAAATGGTTTTGATTTCATTTCATTTATGATTCATTTAGCAATGATATTATGAATATGAATTGTCGGGGTGATGGTATGTATATTATGCTTGGACTGGGATAAATCATAATGTATATGATTTTAAAGATGTCTAGTGGAAACGAAGATGTGAATTACCTTTGGTCTATTGTATGAAATGGTGGATATCAAGGATAGTTTATCGTGCCGACATGGAACTCGAGATGGTGGTTTGGTAATAGTGATGGACTGTACTTCCTTTTGGACTATTCAAATAAATGTGTATTCATTCAGGGACGTTGGTCGAGGAAGGGTTAGCGTCTCCGGTTTTGAGGTAAATTAGTATTGCTGAATTATGATATTATCATGTTGCATTGTTGCATATGTGTGTGTTGATGTTTCATGTGATGAGTGTGCATCATTATTTGGTATATTTTGTGATGTGCTCTTTCTGTGAACTGTAAAATGTTAGGCCGATGTGTTAGGAGTTTATGTGATATTGTCCGGAGTATTCCTGAGTAGATACTTCCGTGACCCTTGGTTGCGACCTTGGGAGTTTATGTGATATTGTCCGGAGTATTCCTGAGTAGATACTTCCGTGACCCTTGGTTGCGACCTTGGGAGCTTATGTGATATTGTCCGGAGTATTCCTGAGTAGATACTTCCGTGACCCTTGGTTGCGACCTTAGAAGTTATGTGATATTGTTCGGAGTATTCCCGAGTAGATACTTCCGTGACCCTTGGTTGCGACCTTGGGAGTTTATGTGCTAATATTATATGCATTGTTGAGCATGCTGTGAACGGTTGTCTAGCGGGAATACGACATTGTGGTCGTGTCGATCTTTCATTATCAGACTATCGTTGTTCACTTGGGAAAGTTTTCTGATCCTTATTGGATATGCGTTTCTTCGAATTTCATTGTCATGTTGTGTCGTGACATATCTGGAGTCAGATACGTTCTGATCGGTCATGTGTAGGATTTTCAGGGCGGGCACATGTAGCATGTGTTGGTTTCGACCTCATATTGAACCGTGCACACAAGACGTACTTCGTGATGCTGATTAGGTACGAGACCAGATGTGTATCTGATCAATACCCGTGGTTGGCTTGTACACAGACACATTTCCGGATTGGGCGTATCGTGATGTCCATCTTGAGTCATATTGATTGGTCGTTCATAGTCCATGTATAATCGGATCTGCTCGATAGTCGGGTTTGTCTTCGAGATCCCATATATGTGATTTGTATACGGTTGACGATTTTATTCTCTCGTGTATCTGTCCATGTGGTCCTTTATCGATCTTGTGAGAGTTTACCATGCCATTGGTATTCTCATTCGCTGTTGACCCTTTATTAATCTCGTTTGGAGTTTACATATCGTTGGTATTCTTGGTCGTCGTTGATTCTTTATTGATCTTGTTTAAAGTTTGCCATATCGTTGGTATTCTCGGTCGTTGTAGATCCTTTATTGATCTCGTTTGGGGTTTACCATATCATTGGTATTCTTGGCCGTCGTTGATTCTTTATTGATCTTTTCGGAAGCTTACCATATCGTTGGTATTCTCGGTCATTGTAGATCCTTTATTGATCTCGTTTGGAGTTTACCATATCGTTGGTATTCTTGGACGTCGTTGATTCTTTATTGATCTTGTTTGGAGTTTACCATATCGTTGGTACTCTCGGTCGTTGTAGATCCTTTATTGATCTCGTTTGGAGTTTACCACATCGTTGGTATTCTTGGCCGTCGTTGATTCTTTATTGATCTTGTTGGGAGTTTACCATATCGTTGGTATTCTCGGTCATTGTGGATCATTTATTGATCTTGTTGGAGTTTACCATATCGATGGTATTCTCGGTCGTTGATCCTTTATTGATCTCGTTGGAGTTTACCACATCAAGGGTATTCTCGTTCGTGGTTGGTCCTTTGTTGATCTTGTGTGGAGTTATCATGTCATTGATATTCTCGTTCTAATGTATTGGTTGTTTATTATTATTGATTGTGTGAGCATTCATACCTTGTATCGATATTCGAGACTTGTCATCGTTTCGGGGCAGTTGATCTACCGATGTATCGTGTTTTATCGGTTTTATCAGAATTGGGATCCGATTGTGCGATCCAGTGGACAGAATTGGACATGGACAGATTATTCGATATTGGAGATATATTTATGTTGAAACTCTTGGTATCGTTTTGAATACAGTACATATGTTTATTTTCGAATTCATTCGTCACTTGAGAAAGCGAGGTGTGAATTGAGGTGAAGGTTGATTTGATATGAGTTACCACGAATTGGTAAGGTTACTACGGTAAGCTTACACTGGAAATATTCTTACCTTGTAATTACATTGATATGTAATTGTATATGTTGATGCGATCGTTATCATTGTTGAGTATTATGGCTGACCCCGTCGTGGGCTTTATCTTTTAGGTACTTGGAGATCGATCTAGTAGCGGCCGTGAAGGGTTGAGCTTCCCGGTGATACTGGCTATGGCATGGTTTTTGGGATTCGAGTATTCTTTTGTGGTTGTTATGATTCCGCTGCAAATGTATTCTCTATGTTATATCCGCTGCGTGTGTATCTTTAAATGGCTTTCGGTATTTTACCAGCTCGTGTACACTTTCAAATGCCCCTTTTAGTATCTCTGCCTTGTACTCTTAAATGGTATTTATGACGGTATTTAGGAACTATGTTTTGAAAAATATTTGAGTATTTAAAACATCACCGCCTTCGCCTCTTTGGCGTGTTTGAAACGTTTGCGAAAATAAGTTTTAGCCGTGTGGGTTCCCGCGCGGGGCCCACGATGCTGTAATATCCCCGGTAGGTTTTGGGGGTGTTACAGAAGATGGTATCAGAGCTTTCGTTTCGTAAAACCCAGACATGTGTGTTATGTGGCTCTACCAGTACGGTAGTAGCGCGGCTTTTGGAAATGATTTTTCTGACTTTCGAGTCAAACTGATTTTTGGAGGTTCCAAAATTTTTGAAATATTTTCAAATTGCTATACTTGCGATGCCGGTGTGTTGTTATTGTGATTGAGGCTTTGTATGGGAGTCGTATGCTAGTATCACGGGAGATCATCGACTCCACGGACCTATAAGTATGTTCTTTCAGTTATTTGGTTTTGATGATTATTTGAGCATGGTGGCCCGATTTTGAGATATTTCAGGATTGAGATATTGATTATGTCAGGATTTTAAGTTTCGAGGACGAAACTTATTTAAGTGGAAGATATGTAATATCCTAGAATTTCGCTATGAATTTTTCGCATTTTTTATCTGAGTTGTACTGTACAGAGTGGGACCGATGCAGTATGAATGAATAATTTTGGGAATTGTGACAGTTGTACCAATATATCTATCGAGGTTATATTTAATTCTAGGATATTAGATGCTGTTGGAGCAATTTCGGTATTAGCGCCGTTGTGCGGAAGCGTAAATATAAAGGTGCGGAAAATAAATCGACACACGGATTTATAGAGGTTCGGCCAACCGTGCCTACTTCCTCTCTCGTTATTTTTTTATAGGCTTAAGATATAAACCTCTGCACCTCTCTTCTATCGGTCGAGGGATTACCGTTACAAGCTCGTCTTCTATCGGTCCGAGTAAACCGTTCTCTTATTTATCTTTTTGTCGGTCCAAGTTAAACTGTTTTCCTTTTCTATTGGACAAGGAATCAACCACTCTAGCTTTCTATCGGCACTAGATAAACCTCACTAAGATAGCGATTGCGATTCGAACAATGCTGGATCCTTGATCATAATAACACCGAATCTAATTGTATCTTTTCTTTTTCTCTCTCTTGTATGATTTAGTGTATCACACTCAATCACTCTCAATTTAAGCTCAAGAACAACAACTATACTGTTTAAAATGATATCTCAAGTGTATGTGTTTTGCTCAATGTTATTGTATGGTTTAATACCAATTCACTTGATATTTATAGCCTTTTCCCACAAACTAGCCGTTGCTGGCTGTTTTGACTTGTTAGCGTGCGCAAGTCTTCTTCATTAGCGTGTGCTATCGCTTGTTGCGTGTGCTAATGTCTATTTGCGTGCGTTAACTACTTGTAACTTCAGTCCATTGGCTATTGTCCATGACAGTTAGCGTGCGCTAACATTTCCTTGTAGCGTACGCTAATCTTGCATCATTGCATGCGTCATATATCCGTTTATACTTTTGATTTTGCTTCAGAATCTCCCAATGGATTGATTGACTTGAATTCAAACACCTTAGCGTGCGCTAATACTCAATCCTAGCGTGCGCTATGATTTCGTCATTGCATATGTCATTCTGTGTTTGAACGTCTTCACAATGGTAATAAACCTTCGATAGCGTGCGTTAGTGTTCATGTGTAGCGTGCGCTATCTTCATCAGGTGGGTTTACTTCAGGTAGCTTCGAACTCGTCTGATCTGCAGACAGGACCCGTTAGCGTGCGCTAACGCTAACCTTTGTGTCTAGCGTGCGCTAGCTTGTATTTTGGTCAGCTTTTTGCGTCTTTAATTTCTTCGTTGTTTTGCTTCGCCTCTTTGTTGTTTTGTTTTGTTTAGTAACTTAATCATCAAAACTCTATTTGTGAATATGTGGAATAAATATTCCAACAATCTCCCCCTTTTTGATGATTACAAAACAACTCTTGAATTGGATAAAACCTGCAATATATATATATATATATATATATATATATATATATATATATATGTACGTTTCAAAGTTTCCGGCTTTGATCGTTTCGTTAGTTTCTCCAATCTTTTTCTTTTTTTGTCATTTTAGACTTCTTCGTTTCTTATTTTCCAACTCCTTCGTTTCTCCCCCTTTTTGTATATATTCTTCTCCTTTTTGACTTCTTCGATTTTTATTATTTTTTCCTCCTTTTTACTTTTTATTTTTCTCGTCATATCTTTCATGACGCTTTTTATCTGATTCAACTCCTTCTCCCCCTTTTTGTATTCAGTAAAAAGTGAAGAGAAATATAGCAATTGAATAGAGGATACCAATTATTCAATATGCATGATACCAATTGATGAATATAATTATGCATGAATAGGAAATAACTCCCCCTGAAAATATTATCTCTGTAACACCCCCGATATATTCAGGAATATTACAGCGCCGTAAATCCTTTACATAAGGATTTACAAGGCTGAAGAATTGAACAGACTTTAAAAGGTATTAAAGAATGGAAATAACGGAATTAAGATACAGCAGTTCTGACTAACTAAGAGTACAATTGTTCAACAGGAACTTAATAATACATTACCAAATTCAAATTCAACATAATGACTTCGTACTCGAGTACTTATTGAAATAACAATTAAACAACAAACAAATAAACCCTACGAAATATCACTCGCACTCGTCGTCATGCACTCCAAAGGTGGTTGTTTTCCCGCTCTCCTGGATCCTGAACATAAACAAAATGTTCACCCCCGAAGGGGTTAGCACAACGATGCTAGTACAAGTACCACAACATATTATTCATATCTCACGAAGAATAATAACGTAAACGACAAAATACCAACGAGTCTTCTCCTACAAGAAAACTCATAAATGACATACACAACTGATAATCACAACATGATATCATAACATACACATGGTAATTCCGTCGATCCAGCGTTCACTGCCTAGAACCCACGATGATCCCGCTGCACCAACCCGTGGTGGAAAATCCGTCCGATGATCCAAATAAGACGCTAGCATAGATCCCCCGATGATCCCGTCGGACCAACACGAGGTGGACATACAACAACGACATACATGCACGACAATATGTATAACAACAATACATAAAACAATTAAGGTACTTGCCTCGATTTGAAGACAAGGACAACACTTCCACGAAAATGAACACTCGAGGGTCGTCCTCCTCAATCAATCACGTAACGATACCAAACCTTAACAAAAGAAATGATATAGGATTTATCTCACGTCGTACGAATGTTTAACAATTTGATTTACGGCCAAAAGTTCATAAAATGCAATCTGCCTGAACTGCTTAGCGCACGCTAAGTACTCTGTGTAGCGTGCGTTAAGTCTGCACGATAGCGCACGCAAACAACAAAGCCTAGCGTACGCTAACTATGTATGGTCAGTACTTCACTGATCAGTCGACTGAATCGTCTGATGGCCTAGCGTATGTTACGTACCAAACGTAGCGTACGCTAACTCGTGCTCGATAGCGCACGTTAATCTATATAGCTTAGCGTGCGCTATTCAGGCATGGCGCTTTATCGCCGAGCAAGAAATCGTTTCGCCATGATCGAAACAATGAAATCTTCCGTGATACTTCATGTTACTTCCATGAATATCATGTACATACGATTATGAATGATCTTACGGATAACAACAACTTCGGATTCAAGGATATGCATACCATATAAACCATATTCCATTTCGACTACAATTCTTCATATGACGATTCGAAAAGCTTAACGGTTGATATCAACACTTCTATATCAATCAATATTATCATGCTGAAGTGGTTAAACGTCCCATCTATACTAGATAAATCCTTCCATGATCAATCCTTTAGATTTATCTAACAATAATGATGTTAAAGTCAAGTCCAAGATTATTATGAAGTCATCTACTAGATTCGGATCACCAATGATAGAAGCTTCCTCTACTTGTTCAATGTAATAAGATTCGAATTATGATGATCATAATCAAGGCACTTAAGACTTAATCATCTCAATATTCCAAACATGATATACTTTGGATAATTCATCTATGAAAATCAATATCTCGTTAACATGATCATCCAATTCGTTAGAATCCAACTCTAAGTCTGGAGATAGATTGAACATACCTCAATATGATGAAATCACTGAACCGTAAGGTAGAATCCGACTCCGGTTGGTTGTATGCTACTCCAAGGTGCTATTCCACTTCAATGATTACTCCCAAGTGATAACCAATATATAAACACCAACAAGATGTGTTCTAAGTGTATAGAAGTATTATTACAGCTCTCTGGTCTCTCAGGAATGAAGAATGGACGAGAAAAATGTAAGCCAAAAATGGTTTGTTGTCCCATTTATAATATTCTGCATTTTAACAAGTTAGCGCACGCTACAAAGCTTTCCTTAGCGTGCGCTAATAATAGTTGACTTCAGAATTGTCCGGGTTCGTCCACGGGAATCTTATCCGGACCCATGTCCCGGCTGGCGCATGTGCTACCCGTCCCGCTCAATAATTGAGTTCTTAGCGCACGCAACCCCTATCTGCATAGCGTGCGCTAATAGTAGCCCGATAGCGCGCGTTAAGATACATTCTTAGCGTGCGCTATCACGAGTTTGCATGAGGAATTTTGCATGCTTCTATACTTATGTACAATGATATCAATGCAAGAAATATCATACTCCAATAATCAAAACCACAAATCCGAATAATACAGGGTTTGAATACAGATGAAGTACACCGTAATAAATCCGGATATTACATACTCTCCTACTAAAAAGGAGTTTCGTCCCGATACTCAAGATGAAAATAATTCGGGATATCTAGACTTCATATCAGCTTCCGTTTCCCAGGTGGCTTCTTCCATTCCGTGACGTGACCATTGAACTTTGACCAAAATGATTGGTTTGTTCCTCAGCTGTTTAACTCGACTCTCGAGTATCTTGACCGGTCTTTCTTCAAACGTCTCATCCTGCTCGACTTCGATCTCGCCGAAATCAATGATATGACTGGGATCTGGTATATACCTCCGTAACTGGGATACGTGGAACACGTTATGAACATGGCACAATGACGGTGGCAATGCCAATCTGTATGCCAACTCCCCAACTCTCTCGAGGATCTCAAATGGTCCGATATATCTCGACTCGCCTTTCCTTTCCTTCCGAAACGAAAGATTCCCGAGTAGGAGAAACCTTCAAAAGTACATGGTCTCCAGATTGAACTCCAATGGGCGACGGCGTGACGTCCGCGTAGGATTTCTCGCGACTGGGCGGTCAATGCCTTTTACGAATCAAGGCTATCTTCTCTCGAGTCCGCACGATCAACTCGTTCTGTTTCCAATCAAGTCCGGCGAATCGCCCCAAGATAGGGCGATTCGCATCTCCTTCCGTATAATGCCTCAAACGGTGCCATCTTAATGGAAGCATGCCAACTATTGTTGTAGATAAATTCAATCAACGGTAGATGAACTTCCCAATCGTTTGACCAATCTAAGGCACAGGCCCTTAACATGTCTTCCACCTTTTGTATAGTTCTCTAAGATTGTCCGTCAGTCTGCGGGTGATAAGCCGTACTGAAGTTCAATTCGGTACCCAAGGCCTTATGAACTGCTTTCCAAAAGTGAGACACAAAACGGCCGTCTCGATCAGAAACAATGGTCTTCGGCATACCATGCAATCGAACTATCTCCGAAATAAATACTCGTGCCAACCTCTCTGGTCCCCACGTATCCTTAATGCCTAGAAAATGAGCTGATTTGGTTAAACGATCAACTATCACCCAAATCATGTTCATTCCTGTCCTGGTTCTCGGCATATTAGTGATAAAATCCATCGATATGTCCTCCCACTTCCATTCAGGAATTGGGAGCGGATTCAACATTCCAGCAGGCCGTTGATGCTCAATCTTAACCTGCTGACACGTCAAGCATTTAGAAACAAAGTCCGCTACATCTTTCTTCATGTTGCCCCACCAGAAATTCTGCTTCAAGTTCTTATACATCTTACTGGTGCCCGGGTGGATAGAATAGGGCGAACTGTGAGCTTTCTTCATAATTGTCTATTTCAGAACATCATCATCGGGAACGCAGAGTCGGTTCTGAAATCTCAAAACTCCTTCATCATGAATTATGAATCCGGGGGCCTTTCCTTTGATCACTTCATCACGTAACCGAATCATCAGAGGATCATCTGCCTGTCTAGATTTGATTCCTTCGGTTAATGATGAAGTTATCTCCATCACGCACAATTGTCCTTGGACCCTTTGTAACCACACTTCAGTTCCTTCACGAATCATCTCTCGTTGAAGGCTAAGTTGGGAGGTCAGCGTCTCCAGCATCTGAATAGAAACAGGCTTGCGGCTAAGTGCATCGGCCACTACATTTGCTTTGCCTGGATGATACAAAATCTCCAAGTCATAGTCCTTGATCAGCTCTAACCATCTTCTTTGCCGCATGTTCAATTCTTTCTGACTGAATATGTACTTGAGACTCTTATGATCCGTAAAGACCTGACAGTGAGTCCCGTACAAATAATGCCTCCAGATCTTCAAAGCAAAAACTACTGCTGCTAGCTCCAAATCATGTGTTGGGTAATTCACTTTATAAGGTTTCAGCTGTCGCGACGCATAAGCGATCACCTTATCATTCTGCATCAATACGCACCCAAGTCCTTGGTTCGAAGCATCACTGTAAACTATAAATCCTCCAGCTTCTCGTGGAAGTGATAGAATCGGTGCCGTCGTCAATCTCTTCTTTAATTCATCAAAGCTAATCTGACACAACTCATTCCACTCAAACTTTTGAGTTTTCTGCAGGAGTCGAGTAAGTGGGCGGGAAATTTTAGAAAACCCTTCCACGAATCGACGATAATATCCAGCAAGTCCTAAGAAGCTTCGGACTTCTTTCACGTTCTTTGGAGGCTCCCAATCCATAATTGCTTCGATCTTCTGAGGATCTACTCGGACTCCTTCAGCTGACACCACATGGCCGAGGAACATTACTTCTTTTAACCAGAATTCACACTTAGAAAGTTTGGCATACAATTGCTCGTTTCTCAAAAGTTCCAATACAATCCGCAAATGCTGCGCATGTTCCTCCGGGCTCTTAGAATACACCAGAATGTCATCAATGAACACAACCACAAATTTATCCAAAAATTCAATGAACACACGGTTCATCAATTGCATAAATACAGCAGGTGCGTTAGTGAGACCAAACGGCATTACTACAAACTCATAATGTCTGTAGCGAGTTCTGAACGCTGATTTCGGAACATCAGATTCCTTAATCCTCAGCTGATGGTATCCTGATCTCATATCGATTTTAGAAAATACTGTTGCCCCTTGCAACTGGTCAAACAGATCATCAATCCGTGGCAACGGATACTTGTTCTTAATCGTCATCTTGTTCAACTCTCGATAGTCAATACACAGTCGGAGCGATCCATCCTTCTTTCGGACAAAAAGAACTGGCACTCCCCAGGGTGAAACGCTTGGCTGAATATAGCCCTTGTCCAGTAACTCCTCCACCGCTTCTTGATTCGTACATCTCAAGAGGTGCCATACGATACGGCGCCTTAGAAATTGGTGTAGCTCGGGTTCCACTCAATGGTAAATTCCACATCCCTTCGTGGAGGTAGTCCAGTAACTCGTCAGAAATACATCGGAAATTCGTTCACAACAGAATGGATGAAAGTTCCACAATTTCGTCTTCTTTCTTCATTGCGTAACACGATTACCCGTCTGACACTGTTTCAACAATCGTGACTTTCATCGCTTTGATCAATTTTCCTGAGCTTCCCGGTTTCCACCCTCAAACAATATTTTGGAACCATCGTCGTGATCACGAGATATTCCTCCTTGAGAGTTCACAATTGCTCCATATCGATTAAGCCAATCGTCTCCGAGTATCAGTCGTCTCCTTGCATTTCTATCACGATCGATTAGAGAGTCACTCTCGGCCACCAAATGATACACGGAAATTTCTAGTTTCTAAGTTTCCGACAATCCTCTCTCCACTCGGTAAACCAACAACATAAGGTTCACAAGTATGAAAACCGGAAATATTCAAACGATTTACACAAGACACAGATATAAAAGAATGCGTAGCTCCTGTATCGAATAAAACGCTAAGCCGGGGAAAAGATCTGGGATACAGCACTGGCGACAAGAAGATCACGATCGTCTGTCCTCCTCATCTCGCATGCACGTGGGGAGCAGATCCGGCACTCGATGTCCCCTTTCGGTCCCATTGTCCTCTGCCTCGTCCGCGGCCAAAATTCTGAGGCATCTGAACACTTTGCTGCGTCTGTGGAATACTGGCCTCCTTCTGGACTGGTTGTGGTGTACGGGCTCTAAAAGACTTTTCAGCCTCTTCACAAAACACTGTCTGATGTCCCTCTCGTCCACAATCAAAACAAGTCACGGCAGGAAGGGGGCAATTCCGTCGATAGTGCCCCGTCTGGGCGCAGTTAAAGCATTTCCTGGTAACATCAGTAATAGTCGATGTCGCTCCGAAGTTCTTTCCGCTCCTAACTGGGTGCGAAGGTTTCTTGAAGGAGTGAAAGGATGACTGGGCCTTACGGGCCTCGCTGTTCTTGTGCTCTGTAAATGTACCAGAGACTTTCTGTTTCTTGGATTCCGAAAATTTCTCCATGGCTGCTTCCTTGATCTCATATGCTAACGCCTTATCCTGGTATTGACGGAGCGTGGTACATTCAAATCCGGACATGTACCTCTGGATTTCTGGTTTCATCCTCATATCGAAATGGATCATCATTTACGCATGCTCGACCGGATGTCGAACAAATGCCACTTGGTTAAACGCCTTAATTGCAGGATACGCACATCGTAAAGGCCGAGCGGAGAAAAACTCCCGAACTTTGGCTTCCCTCACAGGACGAGGGCAATACTGATCTTCCATCATCATTCTAAACTCTGTCCAATCGGCATCATGGTCTACAGGCCGGATGGCTTCCCACCATTCGGACGCTTCCCCTATCAGAAAATATTGAGCGATAGAGGCTCTCCGTTCGTCTGGGCAGTTACTTCCAGCAAATATTTTCTCCAGCTCCTTCAACCAATGATCCCAGGTGGGAGTCTCAGAAATACCGTCGAATTTGGGTGGTTGCATCTTCGCCACCTCTTGCAGCCACCGGTCACCTCGATTTCCCATGTCTGGGATCCCTTGCTGTCTCTCTCCCTGCTGTAGTCCCACCGCTACTTGCATTCGGTCCACGACTTGGGCGAACTGAGTCATCTGGTTCACCACTTGACGAAGGATCTCTGAAGCAGGATCCGGTTCGTTATTAATAGATTGTTGCGGCTACTTTGAGCTATGGGCCCGATTAGAAGGCGACGCTTCCCTTTCAGCATTTCTCCATCCGCGTCCACGACCGCGACCACGTCCACGTCCGCCTCTCAACATACTGTAAGCATAAATACTCAATATACAGGAAACAACATCGTTCTAATATTCGAGTACAAAGAGACACAACATGTAAAGAACGAGATAGAGTTTAGGAACTTACAACCACCGTTCGCATAAAGACGTAGGCAGTGCAGTGATGTCATTCACGGCCGGTTACCTCAAAAGACATAAATGACCCCTATTTTAACCCAACGGCCAAGATGTCCATAATCTTAGCTCCGATACAATATTCTGTAACACCCCCGATATATTCAGGAATATTACAGCGACGTAAATCCTTTACATAAGGATTTACAAGGTTGAAGAATTGAACAGACTTTAAAAGGTATTAACGAATGGAAATAACGGAATTAAGATACAGCAGTTCTGACTAACTGAGAGTACAATTGTTCAACAGGAACTTAATAATACATTACCAAATTCAAATTCAACATAATGACTTCGTACTCGAGTACTTATTGAAATAACAATTAAACAACAAACAAATAAACCCGGCCGAAATATCACTCTGCACCCTCGTCGTCATGCAGCTCTAGTGGTTGTTTTCCCGCTCTCCTGGATCCTGAACATAAACAAAATGTTCACCCCCGAAAGGGTTAGCACAACGATGCTAGTACAAGTACCACAACATATTATTCATATCTCACAAAGAATAATAACGTAAACGACAAAATACCAACAAGTCTTCTCCTACAAGAAAACTCATAAATGACATACACAACTGATAATCACAACATGATATCATAACATACACATGGTAATTCCGTCGATCCAGCGTTCACTGCCTAGAACCCACGATGATCCCGTCAGACCAACCCGTGGTGGAAAAACCCGTCCGATGATCCAGCGCACGCTAGCATAGATCCCCCGATGATCCCGTCGGACCAACACGAGGTGGACATACAACAACGAAATACATGCACGACAATATGTATAACAACAATACATAAAACAATTAAGGTACTTGCCTCGATTTGAAGACAAGGACAACACTTCCACGAAAATGAACACTCGAGGGTCGTCCTCCTCAATCAATCACGTAACGAGACCAAACCTTAACAAAAGAAATGATATAGGATTTATCTCACGTCGTACGAATGTTTAACAATTCGATTTACGGCCAAAAGTTCATAAAATGCAATCTGCCTGAACTGCTTAGCGCACGCTAAGTACTGCGTAGCGTGCGTTAAGTGCATTTATAGCGCACGCAAACAACAAAGCCTAGCGACGCTAACTATGTATGGTCGTACTTCACCGATCGGTCATCGACTTCGTCGATGGCCTAGCGTCGTTACGTACCAAACGTAGCGTCGCTAACTGCGTGCTCGATAGCGCACGTTAATCTATATAGCTTAGCGTGCGCTATCTGTGCATGGCGCTTTCGCCGAAAGCGATCGCTTTCGCCATGATCGAAACAATGAAATCTTCCGTGATACTTCATGTTACTTCCATGAATATCATGTACATACGATTATGAATGATCTTACGGATAACAACAACTTCGGATTCAAGGATATGCATACCATATAAACCATATTCCATTTCGACTACAATTCTTCATATGACGATTCGAAAAGCTTAACGGTTGATATCAACACTTCTATATCAATCAATATTATCATGCTGAAGTGGTTAAACGTCCCATCTATACTAGATAAATCCTTCCATGATCAATCCTTTAGATTTATCTAACAATAATGATGTTAAAGTCAAGTCCAAGATTATTATGAATTCATCTACTAGATTCGGATCACCAATGATAGAAGCTTCCTCTACTTGTTCAATGTAATAAGATTCGAATTATGATGATCATAATCAAGGCACTTAAGACTTAATCATCTCAATATTCCAAACATGATATACTTTGGATAATTCATCTATGAAAATCAATATCTCGTTAACATGATCATCCAATTCGTTAGAATCCAACTCTAAGTCTGGAGATAGATTGAACATACCTCAATATGATGAAATCACTGAACTGTAAGGTAGAATCCGACTCCGGTTGGTTGTATGCTACTCCAAGGTGCTATTCCACTTCAATGAATACTCCCAAGTGATAACCAATATATAAACACCAACAAGATGTGTTCTAAGTGTATAGAAGTATTATTACAGCTCTCTGGTCTCTCAGGAATGAAGAATGGACGAGAAAAATGTAAGCCAAAACGGGTTGTTGTCCCATTTATAATATTCTGCATTTTAACAAGTTAGCGCACGCTACAAAGCTTTCCTTAGCGTGCGCTAATAATAGTTGACTTCGGAATTGTCCGGGTTCGTCCGCGGGAATCTTAACCGGACCCATGTCCCGGCTGGCGCATGTGCTAGCCGTCCCGCTCAATAATTGAGTTTTTAGCGCACGCAACCCCTATCTGCATAGCGTGCGCTAATAGTAGCCCGATAGCGCGCGTTAAGATACATTCTTAGCGTGCGCTATCACGAGTTTGCATGAGGAATTTTGCATGCTTCTATACTTATGTACAATGATATCAATGCAAGAAATATCATACTCCAATAATCAAAACCACAAATCCGAATAATACAGGGTTTGAATACAGATGAAGTACACCGTAATAAATCCGGATATTACAATCTCCTCCTTTGTAAAATATCAATTTGTTAAAAATTAATTTTTGGGGATCCAACCGAAAGTCGGTTTTTATTTTGAGACATAGACGATATTAGGAATAAACGTTCCTTTTGGAATCCAGATTTTCTTAGTTTTATCGTCCGTCTTGGGCTTCTGCATTTCAAAATATGATGCCCAATTTTCAAACATTCTTCACACCAGGGTATTTTAAAATTTACGGATTCATTTTTAGGACGTGGTTTGAATCCCAACCCCTGTTTATTTAACGTAAACTTTTGCACCGAGAGCATTTGTTCAAATTTCTCGTTTCCACGCGAGAATTTCTTCATTAAATTTTTGACCTCGGTTTGAACTTTAACAAGATCATCCTTTAAAATATTTTCATTTTCAACACATTTTGAATGATCGATTTCAAAAAATTTCCCTTTTTCAAGAATTTTGGAATTTTCATTTTCCAATGATTTATATTTAGATTTAAGGGATTTGATTTCACTTAAAGCGTTTTGATAATCGGTATGTAATAACTCGAATGCTTCAAAAAGTTCGTCGTAAGAATTACTTACTTGGATTTCGACGTCGCTATCGTCGAATGAACTACGTGCCATGAGAGCGAGATTATTTTGATTGATAAAATCTTCATCCTCGTCTTCATCACTCCACGTTGCAATTAAAACCTCCTTCTTGGGTTTTCGCTTGGCAATTTTTCGCAAAGTGTCTTGGTTTTCCACATAATCGACAAGAATTGTCGAATTTCTTAGATTTGCCCGCTTGGATGTCCTCCTTTCTCCGATTTAATAAGTGTTGGAACTTATTAATATTCTTGGCATAATATGCCGATTCTTCGTCGCTATCATCCACCGGAATTTCTTCCTTAGATCTTGACATCTTAGCCTTCATGGCTATCGATCTTTCCTTCAGTTTCGGTTTGGCATTCCGAGATTTTAGAACTATCTCGTAGTTGATAAGGGAACCAACGAGAGCACTAAAATCAAGATTATTTAAATCTTTAGACTCCATTATAGCCGTCACCGTACCGTCCCATTCTTGAGGTAGTGATCGGAGGATCTTCTTTACTTTCTCACTACTCGAAAGTGGTTTTCCAAAACATGCCAATCCATTTGTGATGACCGAAAATCGGTCGAGCATGATCGTGATGGATTCATCGTCCTTCATTTGGAATAGTTCGTATTCGTGAAGGAGCATGTTTAATTTTTGTCTCCTTGACTTGAGATGTTCCTTCCTGTGTTACCTCAAGCATTTTTCAAATTTCTTTGGCACTATCACACGATGATATCCGGTTGTGTTCTTCCAGATTTAAGGCACAATATAGGAGTTGAGTTGCTTACAATTGTAATGGTCATTTTTCCAATCGAAATATTCATATTCTTCGAAAGTTTTAAGCGTACCGTTGGAATTCGTTGGAATTTTTGGACCAAGACAAATTATTTTCCATAGCTCGATGTTGTAGGCTCGAATGAATATCAACATCTTCTTCTTCCATGTCATGAAGTTTGATCTGTCGAAAAATGATGGTCGGATAAGAGAAAGACCTTCGATCGGGGCAAGTTGAAATGCCATTTGGATCGACTCCTCGGATGTTAAGCTGTGATTGGAGGTACCGCTCCGGTACCAATTGTTGGAGCAATTTCGGTATTAGCGCCGTTGTGCGGAAGCGTAAATATAAAGGTGCGGAAAATAAATCGACACACGGATTTATAGAGGTTCGGCCAAACGTGCCTACTTCCTCTCTCGTTATATTTTTCTATAGGCTTAAGATATAAACCTCTGCACCTCTCTTCTATCGGTCGAGGGATTACCATTACAAGCTCGTCTTCTATCGGTTCGAGTAAACCGTTCTCTTACTTGTATTTTTGTCGTCCAAGTTAAACCGTTTTCCTTTTCTATTGGACAAGGAATCAACCACTCTAGCTTTCTATCAGTACTAGATAAACCTCACTAAGATAGCGATTGCGATTCTAACAATGTCGGATTCTTGATCCTAATAATACCGAATCTAATTGTATCTTTTCTTTTTCTCTCTCTTGGATGATTTAGTGTATCACACTCAATCACTCTCAATTTAAGCTCAAGAACAATAACTATAATGTTTACAATGATATCTCAAGTGTATGTGGTTTGCTCAATGTTGTTGTATGGTTTAATACCAATTCACTTGGTATTTATAGCCTTTTTCCACAAACTAGCCGTTGCTGGCTGTTTGACTTGTTAGCCTGCGCTAGTCTTCTTCATTAGCATGTGCTATCGCTTGTTGCGTGCGCTAATGTCTATTTGCATGCGTTAACTGCTTGTAACTTCAGTCCAGTGGCTACTGTCCATGACAGTTAGCGTGCGCTAACATTTCCTTGTAGCATGCGCTAATCTTGCATCATTGCATGCGTCATATATCCGTTTATACTTTTTGAATTTGCTTCAGAATCTCCCAATGGATTGATTGACTTGAATTCAAACACCTTAGTGTGCGCTAATACTCAATCCTAGCGTGCACTACGATTTCGTCATTGCATATAACATTCTGTGTTTGAACGTATTCACAACGGTAATAAACCTTCGATAGCGTGCGTTAGTGTTCATGTGTAGCGTGCGCTATCTTCATCAGGTAGGTTTACTTCAGGTAGCTTCGAACTCGTCTGATCTGCAGACAGGACCCGTTAGCGTGCGCTAACGCTAACCTTTGTGTCTAGCGTGCGCTAGCTTGTATTTTGGTCAGCTTTTTGCGTCTTCGATTTCTTCGTCGTTTTGCTTCGCCTCTTTGTTGTTTTGTTTTGTTTAGCAACTTAATCATCAAAACTCTATTTGTAAATATGTGGAATAAATATTCCAACAATCTCCCCCTTTTTGATGATTACAAAACAACTCTTGAATTGGATAAAACCTGCAATATATATATATATATATATATATATATATATATATATATATATATATATATATGTACGTTTCAAAGTTTTCGTCTTTGAACGTTTCGTTAGTTTATTCAATCTTTTTCTTTTTCTGTCATTTTCGACTTCTTCGTTTCTTATTTTTCAACTCCTTCGTTTCTCCCCCTTCTTGTATGTTTTCTTCTCCTTTTCGACTTCTTCGATTTTTATTATTTTCTCCTCCTTTTTACTTTTTATTTTTCTCGTCATATCTTTCATGACGCTTTTTATCCGATTCAACTCCTTCTCCCCCTTTTTGTATTCAGCAAAAAGTGAAAAGAAATATAGCAATTGAATAGAGGATACCAATTATTGAATATGCATGTTACCTATTGATGAATATAATTATGCATGAATAGGAAATAACTCCCCCTGAAAATATCATCTCCTCCTTTGTAAAATATCAATTTGTTAAAAATTAATTTTTGGGAATCCAATCGAAAGTCAGCTTTTGTTTTGAGACATAGACGACATTAGGAATAAACGTTCATTTGGGAATCCAAATTTTCTTAGTTTTTATCGTCCGTCTTGAGCTTCTGCAATTCGAAATGTGATGCCCGATTTTCAAACATTTTTCACACCGGGGTATTCTAAAATTTATGGATTCATTTTTAGGACGTGGTTTGAATCCCAACCCCTGTTTATTTAACGTAAACTTTTGCACCAAGAGCATTTCTTCAAATTTCTCGTTTCCACACGAGAATTTCTTCATTAAATTTTTGAGCTCGGTTTGAACTTTAACAAGATCATCCTTTAAAATATTTTCATTTTCAACACATTTTGAATGATCGATTTCAACAAATTTCCCCTTTTCAAGAATTTTGGGATTTTCATTTTCCAATTATTTATATTTAGATTTAAGGGATTTGATTTCAATTAAAGCGTTTTGATAATCAGTATGTAATAACTCGAATGCTTCAAAAAGTTCGTCGTAAGAATTACTTACTTGGCTTTCGACGTCGCTATCGTGAATGAACTACGTGCCATGAGAGCGAGATTATTTTGATTGATGAAATCTTCATCCTCGTCTTCATCACTCCACGTTGCAATTAGAACCTCCTTCTTGGGTTTTCGCTCGGCAATTTTTCGCAAAGTGGCCTGGTTTTCTACATAATCGACAAGAATTGTCGAATTTTTTAGATTCGCTCGCTTGGATGTCATTCTTTCTCCGGTTTAATAAGTGTTGGAACTTATTAATATTCTTGGCATAATATGCCGATTCTTCATCGCTATCATCCACCGGAATTTCTTCCTTAGATCTTGACATCTTAGCCTTCATGGCTATCGATCTTTCCTTCAATTTCGGTTTGGCATTTAGAGATTTTAGAACTATATCGTAGTTGATAAGGGAACCAACAAGAGCACTAAAATCAAGATTATTTAAATCTTTAGACTCCATTATAGCCGTCTGATGAGTCGATTTTTGATCGTCTCATTCTGTTCTATCGAGTCGCACTTTCGTTTGTTTTAGAGTGTTTTTGCTCTTTTTACGCGTGGTATGTTGTGTTTTTGTTTTGTAGGTATCCGGATGAAGATTGTGGTGAAATATGTGCTTTTATGGCCAATATTGGAGTTTATGACGATCAAGAGCGAGAACGAGGCCTAAAACGATGAAGATTGAACCACTACCTGTCGTTTATTCTAATTTACAGATTCATTACTTCGAATCAGGATGTGTTCTATATATGTATGTATTCCTCATGAAATCAGCTTCGCAATGGTATATCATACTCTAAATTCCGAGTTGTATTGATAGAGATTTGGCTTCTAGACCACGGGCTGTGTCACAGGACACGGCCGAGTCTGCTGTCTAGAGAGTTTTTACATTTTCTGGGACACTTGGATGACACGCCTTTAGTGTAACTATCGCAAGTGCACGATATCGTATCAAGTAGTAAATTGGACTTTTTGAGTCCGGTTTATCGATCCCACAAGGAAGTTTTTTTATAATTTGAATTATACACTATTAGTCTATTTTTATAGATACTAAGATGAGTGAAACACACAATTTAAAGAGTTTGGTTTAATAATTGCAAAAAAATTACAATAATAGTTCTAATGTTATAAGGAAATAAAAAGATAGCAATAATAATAGATTGATTATCGATATAATGAAATAGTTGGGATTACAAACTTAGTTCGTCATTAGTTATAAAAGATGTATTGGAGATCATAAGATGAATTTACTTATTATGTTGTGTAGATTCGATTTTCCTTAAAAAGACGGTTTCTCTTTCGAACTATAAAACATCCCTTACATATTGAATCAATCCACTATATTTCTATGTTGATTGGCTTCAATACATAGCATTAGGATTTATGAAAATAACTCAAAGAATCATCTAAGGACTAGGGGTATATTTCTATCCCCTAGAACAACTTAGAGTGAAGATCATTTGATCTAATCAAACATATTTTCTTTCGAAACATATGAAGACCATAAATATCTTCATTAATTGGCCAAATAAATAAAGATTGTTAAAACAATGAAAATCACACACAATAATAAGTAATTCACAATAGATCTTTTATACAAACATAAATAACATGACTAACCTTGTTTATAATCCCAACTAAAGATTACTTAGCCCATTAAGGGTTTATTACACATATTACAAGCTTTGGTGGTCATTTTTAGTTGAATCAAGAGAAAGAATTGATCCTAACTCCCTTAGTAGATAAAGGAGACAGAAGCAATAAACTCTCTGAACAACATATACTATACCACACTTACAAAGATCACTCAAGAACACAAGTGTGTTCTTTACACAAAAAGAAAAGTTTACAAAAAATGGAAAATTATAAGATGAATGATTAATGATGAAGGATCTAAGGGGTCTATTTATACACCTAAAGTCATCTAATAGCTCCAAAACTCCAGCATTATTACATTAGATCGGATCAATGTCAGCCATCCCCTCAATAATACAGAAAAAGTATAAAAAATTAGACAAATCATAGTAATATGTCAAGAGTTACTAGTAACATTCGGGAGTTACGGCCGTAACTAGGGTGACTTACGGCCGTAACTCCTGAATGTTACGGCGTAACGCTTCGTAAATTTGCTCATTTGAAGCTTGGATAGTTACGTTTTCGGCCCGAATTTCTCGACTTTGCGTTTTTGCCCCAGATCTTCTTCTGATGATAACTTTTGATATATAACTCGATTTTGAATCGGAAGACCGCCGAATTCATATCGGAAAGCCCTACAACATGAATATATCAAAATTCAATAAAGAGAATATTTATTAAACATGTTGTTTCTTGAGTAATTCATTATTTAATTCGATCATCATCCGATAAAAATAAAATTATTAAAACTAATAAATTAAAAGCAAAAACGAGTAGACTAGCTCAATTATGGGTGAATTTTATCGATACAAACCATGGATAAGTGTACAAACCGACACTTATCACACCCCCAAACTTGAATTCTTGCTAGTCCCGAGCAAGACTCTTTATTATTCACACACCAAAAATAAAATAAAAAATAAAACAAAAATAAGAAAATTAATACACACATAAATTAAAATATAAAAAGAGAAAATGTGATCAAAATGCCATTAATAAACAATAACTTGACTTTATACGGTAGATAGAAATGAATCAAGATTCAAAATAAATCTACTAATGTTTTTGAAGTTAAAACACGGTTTTTATTTTGTAATTCCAAAATGTAAGGTTTCCCCCCAATAGGTTGATTATTTCTTTCCCACTCGTGATACACACGACTCCCTTTAATGGTTGCTCTCGATCACTCGTTTATTTTTCGACTCAATATGAAGAAGAATTTCATTGGCGTCATCAAATATTGTGATTTTCACAAAATTGAGTGTATTGAAATTCAAATTTGCTAATTAATTCAAATCTGCTCATAAACTACATCCCTTTTAGTGATAGCTTTCACACCGTTATTTGCTAACGTGTAGCTCTTTTCACTAACACAATTTCTATCTCATTATTTTTCTTCGTAAAAAGGTGATAGCTTTCACACCGTTATTTGCTAACGTGTAGCTCTTTTCACCAATTTTTCTGAGACGGCAGCTACGCACCAACAATGGTTAGTCCTTTATTTTTCGCAAAATTTAAGACTTCCAAAATTAGGCAGCTGTTGCTGCTCAACGCTTCTCCTTTTCGTCATTTATTTTTTTAAGTGATAGCTTTCACACCGTTATTTGCTAACGTGTAGCTCTTTCACCAATGACTCCTTTTTTTTTTAGGGAATAGAATTTTTGCAGAAAATCATTTTTTAGTTAAGCATGAAAAATCAAAAACTCCACAAATTAAGTAAATTTCAGTTTTATTTTTCATCAACCAATTGATTCTTCTTTTCTCAAGGTAACGAATGACTCGATTCTATATGATAATTACAAGGTTTGGAAAGAGAGATTAAGGCTCAAAAAATTTTGGAATATACAATTTTTTTTACCGGTTAAAACGATTTTAGAAGCTTGTATATAGCTAATTATTGGTGTTTATGGCCAGATCTAGAAATCTCATATATATATATATATATCAAGAAATATATATTCACTAAACCTAATCAATGCCAAATAATAAAAACACACCACACAATACACTAATCAAAACATACCACAATCAAAATCCAAATAAACATCATAGTTCAAAAACCACAAAATAAACACATAAGTATGAAAACACCCCCAAACTTATAAGTAAAACTATCCCGAGTTTAAAAATAAAAAAATAAAAATCAATGCAGAAAAGCAGAATACTCCCTGTTAAGAAAGTTGATGTCTGAGCTAACGTCTTTTAGAATCTGCAAGAGAATAGATATACGAGGCACACAACAAAATAAAATATACTCGTAAGTATAACACAATTTTTAAGATGCGCATCAAGAAAGTCCGAAGAGTCGCCTTACGCTGCCATCAAAGTTTTTATAAAAGCAAAACACGAAATAAAAATTACAGCAATACATAAATCGCGAATAGATGCGCGTCAAGAGATCAAGAAGAAACTCCTTAATGTAACACCCCGAGATATTCGGAATAATTACAGCGCCGTAAACCCTTTATGTAAGGATTTACAAGGCTAATTTTAAAAGGAGTGTAAATATAAACCAAACGTACAACTGAAGTTCAAATACAGATTTGATTCAACCGATCAAATGAGTTAACTTATACAACCATATCGAAAAGACATTTTTAAAACAGACGTACTCGAGTACTAAATAGACCAAGAAGACAAATCACAATAACAATAACCATCAACCACATCACTGAGCCATTTCATCGTCCTGTCGGTACTGTGGTTGCTTCCCCGCTCCGCGGCTACCTGAACATCAAAACAATGTACACCCCCGAAGGGGTTAGCAAAACAATGCTAGTACAAGTATCACAATACATAAATCATCAATACATCATAAAACATGCAAAACGGACTTCCGCCACCGGAATCCAACGATACGAATTCTCACGATTCCATCAACACAGTACAGGGTAATCCAGCGATCCAGCGCCCTTGGTATAGATCCCCATGATGATCCCGTCGGACCAACGCATGGTGGAAAACCCGTCCAGCGATCCAGCGCCCTCAGCATAGATCCCCATGATGATCCCGTCGGACCAACGCATGGTGGACATTCGATCCAGCGCCCTCAGCATAGATCCTCATGATCCCCTCGGATCATTTATACCATAAATCAATCAACTATGCATACATATATGCATTTCAATATGTTCATCAATACGAACAAATAACAACGAATACCACGAGAAATTTCAGAAATACATCTCATATTCAACAACATGAACAAAACCACAAGCATGATCAAAGTTTCAATATAAATCGAACTCGACATATGATACTTGCCTCGAAAATGGCAAGAATGGAATACTTCAATGATCTCAACACACTCGAAGGCCACCTCCTTCGATCAACGTAACAAGCTCGAACCTTAACAAAAGGAATGATATACAAATCATCTCAAGTCGAACGATGGCCTAGCAATTCGGTCTATGGCCAAAAAGCTCAAAATAAACAATCTGCCTGGACAGCTTAGCGTGCGCTACGTACTCTACGTAACGTGCGCTAAGCCTGCCTGTTAGCGTACGCTATCGAATAAGCCTAGCGTGCGCTAGCCACGGACTGACAGTTTGAATCGGCTGATAACATAACGTACGTTACGTACGTATCGTGCGTTAACTTAACCCCGATAGCGCACGTTAACTTACATATGTTAGCGTGCGCTAATCTTGCATGGCAGAAGGCTCGAACACCAATCTCCAACGATATACGATCTTCAATCACGAGCTAGGATGTTGATATGAAGTGTTTAGGATGAAGGAAGTTATGCTCTAAGTGTAAGAATTCGGGTTATGGGAGAAAAAGAACTGAAATCACGAATAGGATGCTGTCCTATTTATAAGAACTGACTATTAGCGCGCGTTAGTCCCTGCTCGTAGCGTGCGCTAACGGCTCACTGATTTAACTGTATTCAGCACTTAGCATGCGCTACGCATATACCTATAGCGTGCGCTAAGGCGTTGACTTGGCTTTTCCCGAAAGCCATCCAGGTTCATCCCGACACGATCCGACAGGGGTCCCCCGGCCAGATCTCACCTACCGCACGTCTCAATCAAATTGACCACGCATAGCGTGCGCTAATAATCCTTTGTAGCGTGCGCTATTGAGTCTATGTTAGCGTACGCTACACATAGCCGATAGCGTGCGCTACATGCGCAGAATTACAATTTGTAAATCACATACATGAAATCATACGCTCGACAACATCGGATTATGAAATACGGAGAATAATACTCAGATCAAGTACAACGATTACAATATCACAAGTTCCAAATACATATCAGAAATCTCGGGTATTACATCCTTCCTCCCTAAAAAGAAGTTTCGTCCCGAAACTTAAAATGAAAACAACTCTGGATATCTAGCCTTCATACTGTCCTCCGTTTCCCAAGTGGCCTCTTCGACTCCATGTCATGACCATTGTAATTTAACCAAGTGTATTGGTTTATTCCTCAATTGTTTGATCCGGCTCTCAAGTATCTTGATTGGTCTCTCTTCGAAGGTGCCATCATTATCTATTTCGATCTCGTCGAAATCAATGACGTGACTGGGGTCCGGTACCTACTTCCACAATTGGGATATGTGAAACACATTGTGAACGTGGCTCAGCGATGGCGGTAAGGCCAACCTGTATGATAAATCTCCAACTCTCTCGAGGATCTCGAACGGTCCGATATATCTTGGACTAAGCTTGCCTCTCCTCCCAAAACGGAAAATCCCTCGTGTAGGAGACACCTTCAATAGTACATGGTCCCCAGCGTCGAACTCTAGAGGGCGACGACGTATATCGGCATAAGATTTCTGTCGACTCTAGGCAGTCAACAATCTTTCTCGAATCAAAGCTACCTTCTCTTGAGTCTGAATAATCAATTCCGGTTCCGTCCCGATCAGATCCGAAGAATCATCCCAACACAGGGGTGATCGGCATCTTCTCCCGTACAAAGCTTCAAATGGTGCCATCTTAATAGAAGCATGCCAACTGTTATTATAGGTGAACTCGATCAAGGGCAAGTGAACTTCCCAATCAGTTGACCAATCTAATGCACAAGCTCTAAGCATGTCCTCTACTGTCTGTATAGTCCTTTCGGACTGACCGTCCGTTTGGGGATGATAAGCCGTGCTAAAGTTGAGCTCAGTTCCCAAAGCCCTGTGAACTGCTTTCCAGAAGTGTGACACGAAACGACCATCTCGATCCGAAATAATGGTCTTCGGCGTCCCATGCAATCTGACTATCTCCGCAATAAATACTCGCGCCAATCTTTCGGGTCCCCATGTATCTTTAATTCCTAGGAAATGAGCCGACTTGGTTAGTCGATCAACTACAACCCAAATCATGTTCATTCCCGTTCTAGTCCTTGGCATACTGGTGATGAAATCCATCGAGATGTCCTCCCACTTCCATTCAGGGATTGGAAGCGGCTTTAACATTCCGGCAGGTCGCTGATGTTCAATCTTAATCTGATGACAAGTCCAACACCTCGAAACATAATCTGCTATGTCCTTCTTCATATTCCCCCACCAGAAGTTTTGCTTTAAATCCTTATACATCTTACTGCTGCCCGGGTGAATAGAATATGGCGCGCTGTGAGCTTCCTTCAGAATAGTCCTTCTCAAATCATCATCATCAGGAACGCAAATTCGATTCTGAAATCTCAGAACTCCATCGTCTTGTAACACGAATCCTGGGGCTTTTCCTTTCTTTACTTCGTCACATAATCGAAGGATCAGAGAATCGTCCAGCTGCTTAGACTTGATCTCCTCGACTAGTGATGAAGTCAGTTCCATCACATAAAGTTGCCCTTGGATTCCTGGTGCCCATACTTCAATACCCTCGCGGATCAGTTCTCGTCGAATACTAGTTTGGGATGTAAGTGCTTCCAACACTCGAAGAGCAACAGGTTTACGGCTCAATGCGTCGGCTACTACGTTTGCTTTCCCCGGATGATAGAGAATCTCCAAGTCATAATCCTTGATCAATTCCAGCCACCTTCTCTGCCTCATGTTTAATTCTTTCTGACTGAAAATGTACTTGAGGCTCTTATGGTCTGTAAAGATCTGACAATGAGTGCCGTACAAATAATGTCGCCAAATTTTCAGTGCAAAGACCACAGCTGCTAACTCCAGATCATGAGTCGGGTAGTTAACCTCATATGGTTTCAACTGTCGAGAAGCATAGGCAATCACCTTATCTCTTTGCATCAACACACATCCCAGACCCTGATTTGAAGCGTCGTTGTACACCATGAACCCATCAGTTCCATCTGGCAATGCTAAAATAGGTGCTGTCGTCAGTCTCTTCTTAAGCTCATCAAAACCAGCCTGGCATTTCTCATCCCACTTAAAATTTTGAGTTTTACATGTGATTGAGTGAGCGGACGAGAGATCTTGGAAAATCCCTCTACAAAGCGGCGATAATATCCAGCAAGTCCTAAGAAACTCCGGACTTCTTTCACATTATTAGGAGCTTCCCATTCCAAGATTGCTTTGACTTTCTTCGGGTCCACCTGAACTCCGTCAGCTGATATCACATGCCCAAGGAAAGTTACTTCCTTAAGCCAGAATTCGCATTTTGAAAGCTTTGCATACAGCTGTTCCTTCCTCAAAGTGCTCAAAACCACATGCAAATGTTCGGCATGCTCCTCTGCGTCCCTCGAATATATCAAGATGTCATCAATGAAGACGACCACAAATTTATCCAAGTATTCCAAGAATACCCGATTCATCAATTGCATGAACACTGCAGGAGCATTGGTAAGTCCAAATGGCATTACTACAAATTCATAATGCCCGTACCGGGATCCGAAAGCAGATTTCGGTATATCCGATTCCTTAATTCTCAACTGGTGGTATCCTGATCGTAAGTCAATCTTCGAGAATACTCTTGCCCCTTGCAGTTGATCAAACAAGTCGTCGATCCGAGGTATAGGGTACTTATTCTTGATCGTCATCTTATTGAGCTCCCTGTAATCAATACACAGTCGGAGGGATCCGTCTTTCTTCCGGACAAAGAGAACGGGCGCTTCCCAAGGAGAAACACTAGGTTGGATATAGCCCTTCTGTAACAATTCCTCCAGTTGCTTCTTGAGTTCATACATCTCGGTTGGCACCATGCGGTATGGTGCTCTGGAAATAGGAGCTGCTCCAGGCTCTAATTCGATAGTGAATTCCACTTCCCTCTGCGGAGGTAACCCAGGTAGTTCGTCAGGAAATACATCTAAGAACTCATTCACAACTGAAATAGACGAAAGCTCTACTCCTTCCTCTTTCCTCATGGCATAGCACCAAAGTCCGTGACATCCCTGCTTCAGTAATTTCACGGCTTTCATTGCTTTGATCAATTTTCCCGAGCTTCCCGGTCTCCATCCTCGGAATAAGTGTTCAGATCCGTCATCAGCAATGATAGAAATGACTCTCTCTCGGTAATTCAGAATAGCTCCATAACGGTTGAGCCAATCGTCTCCGAGAATTAAATCGTCACCGTAGATGTCAACTACAATAAGGTTCGATAGCCAATCTCTCCCTCCTATAGTTACTGGAAAATCTCTAGCCTCTAGAGTTCCCACAATTCTCTCTCCACTCGGCAAACCCACAACATATGGTTCACAATCAAATAAGCACGAGATTTTCAAACGATTTACACAGTTCAATGATACAAAAGAATGTGTAGCTCCGGAATCGAATAAAACACTAACTGGTTGCAAAAGGATCTGAATTGTACCTGATGCAACAGCAGTGTTCTGATCATCAGATTTCCTCATCTCGTACAGGCGCGGAGGAACGGACCCAGCACTGGATGTCTCTCTCTTCCCAATGTTCTGCTGCTGAAATCCACTTTGCTGCGTCTGGTTCACACTCGTCTCCTTCGGAACTGGAGCTGGAGTGCGAGTACCAAAAGATCGGGTCGCATTCCCATAAAATGTTGCGCGATGTCCTTCCTGTACACACTCGAAACAGTCACGGTAGCGAAACAATCACGTCGAACATGTCGCTTTGCCACAGTTATAACACTTCTTCCTGCGTCAAAAGCGATTGGTGCTGCCCGGAACTTCTTTCCACCTCGAGAAGGATGCGGAGGTCTCCTGGATGAATGAAAAGAGGACTGACCCCTGCGAGGCCCGCTACTCTTATTCTCCGTGAAGTTGCCAGACACCTTCTGTTTCTTTGCTTCCATCGATTTCTCTACTGCTGCCTCCTTCATATCATAGGCCAACGCCTTGTCTTGATACTGTCGCAAGGTGGTACATTCAAATCCGGACATATATTGCTGAATTTCCGGCTTCATTCGCATGTCAAAATGGAAAATCCTTTCCGCCTTGGTCCTGACCAAGTGGCGCACATAAGTCAGCTGGTGATTAAAGGTCTTAATCACGTCCGTCACAGATGCTTCTGAATTTTGTGGTGAGAAAAACTCCCGAACTCGGGATTCTGTAACTGGGCAAGGACAATACTGCGCCTCCATCATCAATTTAAATTCCGTCCAGTCAACATTGTGCTCCTCCGGTCGAATGGCCTCCCACCAGTCAAAAGCCTCCCCGGTCAGAAGATACTGGGCGACCGGAACCTTCCTATCATTGGGACAGTTAATCCCTGTAAAAATCTTTTCTAATTCCTTCAGCCAGTGATCCCAAGAAAGCGTCTCAGCAGAACCGTCAAATTTCGGAGGATGTAATTTGATCACCTCCGTAAGCCATCTATCTCCTCGATTATCCACGTTATGCTGCTGTCCCATCGCCGTCTGCATGCGATCCACAACTTGAGCAAACTGGTTTATCTGGGCAACCACCTGCTGAAGCACTCCCGGCACGTTAGGATCTGCATTATTATTTGCCGATCCCTGCTGTCCCCCGGAATGGGAATCCGTTCGACTAGCGGTTATCTCTGGGGTAGATACCGACTCTTCTTGTCTCGCATTTCCACGTCCGCGTCCACGACCGCGTCCGCGTCCACGACCTCCTCTCAACATACTGTAAACATAAATACTCAATATCCAGGGCAAACTTTCTAAAAGTACATCCATCAATGTTCACAAAACATGAATAAAATAAAACGGTAGTATTTGAGATTTAGGAACTTACAACCACAGTCCACACGACGATCTTTGGCTCAAGCAGTTGATGTTACGAGCGACCAATAATCAAATAACGTAAACCCAACTAACCCATTGCCAAGATATCCATGAATCTTAGCTCCGATACCATATTCGTAACACCCGAGATATTCGGAATAATTACACTCCGTAAACCCTTTAGGTAAGGATTTACAAGGCTAATTTTAAAAGGAGTGTAAATATAAACCAAACGTACAATCAAGTTCAAATACGATTTGATTCAACCGATCAAATGAGTTAACTTATACAACCATATCGAAAAGACATTTTTAAAAGCAGACGTACTCGAGTACTAAATAGACCAAGAAGACAAATCACAATAACAATAACCATCAACCACATCATCGAGCCATTTCATCGTCACTGCCGGTCTTGTGGTTGCTTCCGCTCATGGCTACTCGAACATCAAAACAATGTCCACCCCGAAGGGTTAGCAAAACAATGCTAGTACAAGTATCGCAATACATAAATCATCAATACATCATAAAACATGCAAAACGGACTTCCGCCACGGAATCAACGATCTGAATCCTCACGATTCCATCAACACGATGAGGTAATCCGGCGATCCGGCGCCCTTGGTATAGATCCCCATGATGATCCGTCGGACCAACGCATGGTGGAAAACCCGTCCGGCGATCCGGCGCCCTCGGATAGATCCTCATGATGATCCGTCGGACCAACGCATGGTGGACATTCGATCCAGCGCCCTCAGCATAGATCCTCATGATCCCCTCGGATCATTTATACCATAAATCAATCAACTATGCATACATATATGCATTTCAATATGTTCATCAATACGAACAAATAACAACGAATACCACGAGAAATTTGAAATACATCTCATATTCAACAACATGAACAAAACCACAAGCATGATCAAAGTTTCAATATAAATCGAACTCGACATATGATACTTGCCTCGAAAATGGCAAGAATGGAATACTTCAATGATCTCAACACACTCGAAGGCCACCTCCTTCGATCAACGTAACAAGCTCGAACCTTAACAAAAGGAATGATATACAAATCATCTCAAGTCGAACGATGGCCTAGCAATTCGGTCTATGGCCAAAAAGCTCAAAATAAACAATCTGCCTGGACTGCTTAGCGTGCGCTACGTACTCTACGTAACGTGCGCTAAGCCTGCCTGTTAGCGTACGCTATCGAATAAGCTTCAGCGTCGCTAGCCACGGATCGCAGTTTGAATCGGCCGATAACATAACGTCGTTACGCACGTATCGTGCGTTAACTTAACCCCGATAGCGCACGTTAACTTACATATGTTAGCGTGCGCTAATCTTGCATGGCGTAATCGCTATGAAAACTGGGTTGAATGGTGATGAACTCATGAATTCTATGGTGATAATACAAGTCATCCTCGAGCATATCATGCTAATAAGGTTTGTGGAAGTTCTATGATTATGAGATACAAATATACGGATAATCATCTCAACATCATAATTCATCTTAGATCTTCAAGAAATATTCTAAGTTCCGTTCATCCTACGTTCCAAAATGCATGATTCCAATGTGTAAAACGTAACAATCTAGGTAATATCCGATTATTGATCATAAATCGATTTGAAGCTTCAGAATATGCTAGGAGTTCGAACACCAAGAGGTTCAATGGTTTATACGGTGAATAAGTATCGAAACATCGAAAATATCCTTCTACACATGATGTTCGACTACTTAAGAATCTAACTGACAAGATAAGCATGATCAAACGTACTTTAGAACACTACTAGTATTGGTGAAGAATCACCTACCTCAAAGTAGTGAATAACACGGAGGAAATCGAAGCAATCCAACGCCGAAGGCTCGAACACCAATCTCCAACGATATACGATCTTCAATCACGAGCTAGGATGTTGATATGAAGTGTTTAGGATGAAGGAAGTTATGCTCTAAGTGTAAGAATTCGGGTTATGGGAGAAAAAGAACTGAAATCACGAATAGGATGCTGTCCTATTTATAAGAAATGACTATTAGCGCGCGCTAGTCCCTGCTCGTAGCGTGCGCTAACGGCTCACTGATTTAACTGTATTCAGCACTTAGCGTGCGCTACGCATATACCTATAGCGTGCGCTAAGGCGTTGACTTGGCTTTTCCCGAAAGCCGTCCAGGTTCATCCCGACACGATCCGACAGGGGTCCCCCGGCCAGATCTCACCTACCGCACGTCTCAATCAAATTGACCACGCATAGCGTGCGCTAATAATCCTTTGTAGCGTGCGCTATTGAGTCTATGTTAGCGTACGCTACACATAGCCGATAGCGTGCGCTACATGCGCAGAATTACAATTTGTAAATCACATACATGAAATCATACGCTCGACAACATCGGATTATGAAATACGGAGAATAATACTCAGATCAAGTACAACGACTACAATATCACAAGTTCCAAATACATATCAGAAATCTCGGGTATTACATCCTTCCTCCCTAAAAAGAAGTTTCGTCCCGAAACTTAAGATGAAAACAACTCTGGATATCTAGCCTTCATACTGTCCTCCGTTTCCCAAGTGGCCTCTTCGACTCCATGTCGTGACCATTGTAATTTAACCAAGTGTATTGGTTTATTCCTCAATTGTTTGATCCGGCTCTCAAGTATCTTGATTGGTCTCTCTTCGAAGGTGCCATCATTATCTATTTCGATCTCGTCGAAATCAATGACGTGACTGGGGTCCGGTACCTACTTCCGCAATTGGGATACGTGAAACACATTGTGAACGTGACTCAGCGATGGCGGTAAGGCTAACCTGTATGCTAAATCTCCAACTCTCTCGAGGATCTCGAACGGTCCGATATATCTTGGACTAAGCTTGCCTCTCCTCCCAAAACGGAAAATCCCTCGTGTAGGAGACACCTTCAATAGTACATGGTCCCCAGCGTCGAACTCTAGAGGGCGACGACGTATATCGGCATAAGATTTCTGTCGACTCTGGGCAGTCAACAATCTTTCTCGAATCAAAGCTACCTTCTCTTGAGTCTGAATAATCAATTCCGGTTCCGTCCCGATCAGATCCGAAGAATCATCCCAACACAGGGGTGATCGACATCTTCTCCCGTACAAAGCTTCAAATGGTGCCATCTTAATAGAAGCATGCCAACTGTTATTATAGGTGAACTCGATCAAGGGCAAGTGAACTTCCCAATCAGTTGACCAATCTAATGCACAAGCTCTAAGCATGTCCTCTACTGTCTGTATAGTCCTTTGGATCGACCGTCCGCTTGGGGATGATAAGTCGTGCTAAAGTTGAGCTCGATTCCCAAAGCCCCGTGAATCGCTTTCCAGTGTGACACGAAACGACCATCTCGATCCGAAATAATGGTCTTCGGCGTCCCATGCAATCTGACTATCTCCGCAATAAATACTCGCGCCAATCTTTCGGGTCCCCATGTATCTTTAATTCCTAGGAAATGAGCCGACTTGGTTAGTCGATCAACTACAACCCAAATCATGTTCATTCCCGTTCTAGTCCTTGGCATACTGGTGATGAAATCCATCGAGATGTCCTCCCACTTCCATTCAGGGATTGGAAGCGGCTTTAACATTCCGGCAGGTCGCTGATGTTCAATCTTAACCTGATGACAAGTCCAACACCTCGAAACATAATCTGCTACGTCCTTCTTCATATTCCCCCACCAGAAGTTTTGCTTTAAATCCTTATACATCTTATCACGCCGGGTGAATAGAATATGGCGCGCTGTGAGCTTCCTTCAGAATAGTCCTTCTCAAATCATCATCATCAGGAACGCAAATTCGATTCTGAAATCTCAGAACTCCATCGTCTTGTAACACGAATCCTGGGGCGTTTCCTTTCTTTACTTCGTCACATAATCGAAGGATTAGAGAATCGTCCAGCTGCTTAGACTTGATCTCCTCGACTAGTGATGAAGTCAGTTCCATCACATAAAGTTGCCCTTGGATTCCTGGTGCCCATACTTCAATCCCCTCGCGGATCAGTTCTCGTCGAATACTGGTTTGGGATGTAAGTGCTTCCAACACTCGAAGAGAAACAGGTTTACGGCTCAATGCGTCGGCTACTACGTTTGCTTTCCCCGGATGATAGAGAATCTCCAAGTCATAATCCTTGATCAATTCCAGCCACCTTCTCTGCCTCATGTTTAATTCTTTTCATCGAAAATGTACTTGAGGCTCTTATGGTCTCAGAAGATCGACAATGAGTGCCGTCTAAATAATGTCGCCAAATTTTCGGTGCAAAGACCACGGCCTACTAACTCCAGGATCATGAGTCGGGTAGTTAACCTCGTATGGTTTCAATCCGAGAAGCATAGGCAATCACCTTATCTCTTTGCATCAACACACATTCAGGACCACGATTTGAAGCGTCGTTGTACACCATGAACCCATCGGTTCCATCCGCAATGCTAAAATAGGTGTCGTCGGTCTCTTCTTAAGCTCATCAAAACCACTGGCATTTCTCATCCCACTTAAACTTTTGAGTTTTCAGAATAGCTTGAGTGAGCAGACGAGAGATCTTGGAAAATCCCTCTACAAAGCGGCGATAATATCCAGCAAGTCCTAAGAAACTCCGGACTTCTTTCACATTATTAGGAGCTTCCCATTCCAAGATTGCTTCGACTTTCTTCGGGTCCACTTGAACTCCGTCAGCTGATATCACATGCCCAAGGAAAGTTACTTCCTTAAGCCAGAATTCGCATTTTGAAAGCTTTGCATACAGCTGTTCCTTCCTCAAAGTGCTCAAAACCACATGCAAATGTTCGGCATGCTCCTCTGCGTCCCTCGAATATATCAAGATGTCATAAATGAAGACGACCACAAATTTATCCAAGTATTCCAAGAATACTCGATTCATCAATTGCATGAACACTGCAGGAGCATTGGTAAGTCCAAATGGCATTACTAAAAATTCATAATGCCCGTACCGGGATCTGAAAGCAGATTTCGGTATATCCGATTCCTTAATTCTCAACTGGTGGTATCCTGATCGTAAGTCAATCTTCGAGAATACTCTTGCCCCTTGCAGTTGATCAAACAAGTCGTCGATCCGAGGTATAGGGTACTTATTCTTGATCGTCATCTTATTGAGCTCCCTGTAATCAATACACAGTCGGAGGGATCCGTCTTTCTTCCGGACAAAGAGAACAGGTGCTTCCCAAGGAGAAACACTAGGTTGGATATAGCCCTTCTGTAACAATTCCTCCAGTTGCTTCTTGAGTTCATACATCTCGGTTGGCACCATGCGGTATGGTGCTCTGGAAATAGGAGCCGCCAGTGCTCTAATTCGATAGTGAATTCCACTTCCCTCTGCGGAGGTAACCCTGTAGTTCGTCAGGAAATACATCTAAGAACTCATTCACAACTGAAATAGACGAAAGCTCTACTCCTTCCTCTTTCCTCATGGCATAGCACCAAAGTCCGTGACATCCCTGCTTCAGTAATTTCACGGCTTTCATTGCTTTGATCAATTTTCCCGAGCTTCCCGGTCTCCATCCTCGGAATAAGTGTTCAGATCCGTCATCAGCAATGATAGAAATGACTCTCTCTCGGTAATTCAGAATAGCTCCATAACGGTTGAGCCAATCGTCTCCGAGAATTAAATCGTCACCGTAGATGTCAACTACAATAAGGTTCGATAGCCAATCTCTCCCTCCTATAGTTACTGGGAAATCTCTAGCCTCTAGGGTTCCCACAATTCTCTCTCCACTCGGCAAACCCACAACATATGGTTCACAATCAAATAAGCACGAGATTTTCAAACGATTTACATAGCTTCAATGATACAAAAGAATGTGTAGCTCGAATCGAATAAAACACTAATCAAGTTGCAAAAGGATCTGAATTGTACTGATGCAACAGCAGTTGTTCCCGATCATCGATTTCCTCATCTCGTAAAAGCGCGGAGGAACGGACCCAAAGACTGGATGTCTCTCTCTTCCCAACGCTCTGTGAAATCCACTTTGCCGTCTGGTTCACACTCGTCTCCTTCGAATCGAGCCGGAGTGCGAGTACCAAAAGATCGGGTCGCATTCCCACAAAATGTTGCGCGATGTCCTTCTGTCCACACTCAAATAAAGCGAAAGCAGCGAAAACAATCACGTCGAACATGTCCCGCTTTGCCACGCTTATAACACTTCTTCCTGCGTCTCAAACGCTTGGTGCCGCCTTAACTTCTTTCCACCTCGAGAAGGATGCGGAGGTCTCTGGATGAATGAAAAGAGGATCGACTTCGCGAGGCCCGCTACTCTTATTCTCCGTGAAGTTGCCAGACACCTTCTGTTTCTTTGCTTCCGTCGATTTCTCTACTGCTGCCTCCTTCATATCATAGGCCAACGCCTTGTCTTGATACTGTCGCAAGGTGGTACATTCAAATCCGGACATATATTGCTGAATTTCCGGCTTTATTCGCATGTCAAAATGGAAAATCCTTTCCGCCTTGGTCCTGACCAAGTGGCGCACATAAGTCAGCTGGTGATTAAAGGTCTTAATCACGTCCGTCACAGATGCTTCTGAATTTTGTGGTGAGAAAAACTCCCGAACTCGGGCTTCTGTAACTGGGCAAGGACAATATTGCGCCTCCATCATCAATTTGAATTCCGTCCAGTCAACATTGTGCTCCTCCGGTCGAATGGCCTCCCACCAGTCGAAAGCCTCCCCGGTCAGAAGATATTGGGCGACCGGAACCTTCCTATCATTGGGACAGTTAATCCCTGTAAAAATCTTTTCTAATTCCTTCAGCCAGTGATCCCAAGAAAGCGTCTCAGCAGAACCGTCAAATTTCGGAGGATGTAATTTGATCACCTCCGTAAGCCATCTATCTCCTCGATTATCCACGTTATGCTGCTGTCCCATCGCCGTCTGCATGCGATCCACAACTTGAGCAAACTGGTTTATCTGGGCAACCACTTGCTGAAGCACTCCCGGCACGTTAGGATCTGCATTATTATTTGCCGATCCCTGCTGTCCCCCGGAATGGGAATCCGTTCGACTAGCGGTTATCTCTTGGGTAGATACCGACTCTTCTTGTCTCGCATTTCCACGTCCGCGTCCACGAGCGCGTCCTCGTCCACGACCTCCTCTCAACATACTGTAAACATAAATACTCAATATCCATGGCAAACTTTCTAAAAGTACATCCATCAATGTTCACAAAACATGAATAAAATAAAACGGTAGTATTTGAGATTTAGGAACTTACAACCACGGTCCACACGACGATGCTGGCTCAGCAGTGATGTTACGAACGACCAATAATCAAATAACGTAAACTGACCCAACTAACCCGACTGCCAAGATATCCATGAATCTTAGCTCCGATACCATATTCTGTAACACCCCGAGATATTCGGAATAATTACAGCTCCGTAAACCCTTTAGGTAAGGATTTACAAGGCTAATTTTAAAAGGAGTGTAAATATAAACCAAACGTACAACTGAAGTTCAAATACAGATTTGATTCAACCGATCAAATGAGTTAACTTATACAACCATATCGAAAAGACATTTTTAAAACAGACGTACTCGAGTACTAAATAGACCAAGAAGACAAATCACAATAACAATAACCATCAACCACATCACTGAGCCATTTCATCGTCCTGTCGGTACTGTGGTTGCTTCCCCGCTCCGCGGCTACCTGAACATCAAAACAATGTCCACCCCCGAAGGGGTTAGCAAAACAATGCTAGTACAAGTATCGCAATACATAAATCATCAATACATCATAAAACATGCAAAACGGACTTCCGCCACCGGAATCCAACGATACGAATCCTCACGATTCCATCAACACAGTACAGGGTAATCCAGCGATCCAGCGCCCTTGGTATAGATCCCCATGATGATCCCGTCGGACCAATGCATGGTGGAAAACCCGTCCAGCGATCCAGCGCCCTCAGCATAGATCCCCATGATGATCCCGTCGGACCAACGCATGGTGGACATTCGATCCAGCGCCCTCAGCATAGATCCTCATGATCCCCTCGGATCATTTATACCATAAATCAATCAACTATGCATACATATATGCATTTCAATATGTTCATCAATATGAACAAATAACAACGAATACCATGAGAAATTTCAGAAATACATCTCATATTCAACAACATGAACAAAACCACAAGCATGATCAAAGTTTCAATATAAATCGAACTCGACATATGATACTTGCCTCGAAAATGGCAAGAATGGAATACTTCAATGATCTCAACACACTCGAAGGCCGCCTCCTTCGATCAACGTAACAAGCTCGAACCTTAACAAAAGGAATGATATACAAATCATCTCAAGTCGAACGATGGCCTAGCAATTCGGTCTATGGCCAAAAAGCTCAAAATAAACAATCTGCCTGGACTGCTTAGCGTGCGCTACGTACTCTACGTAACGTGCGCTAAGCCTGCCTGTTAGCATACGCTATCGAATAAGCCTAGCGTGCGCTAGCCACGTACTGACAGTTTGAATCGGATGATAACATAACGTACGTTACGTACGTATCGTGCGTTAACTTAACCCCGATAGCGCACGTTAACTTACATATGTTAGCGTGCGCTAATCTTACATGGCAGAATACTGCTAACAGAAAACTGGGTTGAATGGTGATGAACTCATGAATTCTATGGTGATAATACAAGTCATCCTCGAGCATATCATGCTAATAAGGTTTGTGGAAGCTCTATGATTATGAGATACAAATATACGGATAATCATCTCAACATCATAATTCATCTTAGATCTTCAAGAAATATTCTAAGTTCCGTTCGTCCTACGTTCCAAAACGCATGATTCCAATGTGTAAAACGTAACAATCTAGGTAATATCCGATTACTGATCATAAATCGATTTGAAGCTTCAGAATATGCTAGGAGTTCGAACACCAAGAGGTTCAATGGTTTATACGGTGAATAAGTATCGAAACATCGAAAATATCCTTCTACACATGATGTTCGACTACTTAAGAATCTAACTGACAAGATAAGCATGATCAAACGTCCTTTAGAACACTACTAGTATTGGTGAAGAATCACCTACCTCAAAGTAGTGAAGAACACGGAGGAAATCGAAGCAATCCAACGCCGAAGGCTCGAAAACCAATCTCCAACGATATACGATCTTCAATCACGAGCTAGGATGTTGATATGAAGTGTTTAGGATGAAGGAAGTTATGCTCTAAGTGTAAGAATTCGGGTTATGGGAGAAAAAGAACTGAAATCACGAATAGGATGTTGTCCTATTTATAAGAAATGACTATTAGCGCGCGCTAGTCCCTGCTCGTAGCGTGCGCTAACGGCTCACTGATTTAACTGTATTCAGCACTTAGCGTGCGCTACGCATATACCTATAGCGTGCGCTAAGGCGTTGACTTGGCTTTTCCCGAAAGCCGTCCAGGTTCATCCCGACACAATCCGACAGGGGTCCCCTGGACAGATCTCACCTACCGCACATCTCAATCAAATTGACCACGCATAGCGTGCGCTAATAATCCTTTGTAGCGTGCGCTATTGCGTCTATGTTAGCGTACGCTACACATAGCCGATAGCGTGCGCTACATGCGCAGAATTACAATTTGTAAATCACATACATGAAATCATACGCTCGAAAACATTGGATTATGAAATACGGAGAATAATACTCAGATCAAGTACAACGATTACAATATCACAAGTTCCAAATACATATCAGAAATCTCGGGTATTACACTTAAGCTGCCATCATTTAGCACGATTATTACACACGACAGAAAGTAAAAATACAAGAGGTCAGACATGGGTTATCAAAGGGAGAGGAATGAATCCACTTTTCGTTTTCTCACGGTAAAATCTTCTACCCAGACAATTTTAGCTAGAGCTGGATCTGGTTGAGGAACAAATTCATTGAGTTTTTTGATTAGTTCTTCTGGTGTTGTTGCAACGACTATGATTCGTTTTGCACGCTCGGAAATAAAGCCCTTTTCGCGAGTAGTCGATGAAAGACAAGAAACCATCAAAGAAACCATTGACATTAAGCACACCTATTGGTTTTTGATGAACATTTAGTCGGGCTCGTAACCACATGAAAAAGTTCCTCAAGGGTGCCAAAACCACCGGAAGGGCGATAAAGGCGCCTGAATTATTTATCATGTGAGTTATGCGATCTTGCATATTCACGATCTAAACTCATCTCCAATAGTTGACCCGGTGATTTTACTTTCACCAGAGGTTTTGGGATTATTCCCGACACTCTTACTCCTTCCATATAGGCGTATGCACTCGTCCCATTAATCCTAGACTTCCTCCTCCGTAAACTACATGAATGCATTTTTCTCTAAGGTACGACCTAAGTTGTGGGTCGCTTTCAAGAAAGCATGCCTCTTTTCCAATTAGCTCCACCAAAAATGCATACCGTGTTAAATTTTTGTTGAAGATGATGACTCCATTTTTGAAAAGAAAAAAAAATTTTAGAGAGAAACAGAGAAAAGTGCAAGTTTGAGGGATGAATGAAAGAAACCAGAGAAAGTTTATTTATAGAAGAAAAAGAAGGTAAAAATTGTTTAACAAGTTTGTGATTGCGTTTGATTGTGCTTCAACTACTCAATAGAATAATGAAAGTTTTTATCGCGTATCACATTTTTTATTCGTAAAATCTCACCACACGACAAAATAAAAGATACTTACGCGTATGTACAAGAGTTGTGATTGTGGCTCACATCTTCCTCTCGATTTTACGTTCGTAAACGGCCTAAACGCCTTCTATGAGTCGGGAGAAGCTTCCCATCCAAGTTTCTTACAAATTGGCAACAGGTCTTTTAACGCCGATTCCCAAGACGTTGTTCATATTCTGGTTTGAATTTATTCCACAAACATTGAATTCCGTAATATACAAGTCCACTAGGATGCGTGTCAAGAGAAATTTCGATATTATCTAAATTCTCCTTATTCAGACCATCATTAATGAACTGAATTTTATCTTCTCTGTTTGTAGATGGAATTCCTAAAGATCGACATTTTGCATTACAATTCCATCTAGCACATTTATAGCAAACGACTAGTATCTTTGCTCATCGTTTCTTGGCATATGAACTTTTTCCAAGCCCTGGTAAGAATCTAGTTGGTGTTTCTGTGAATTCACCTTCTATTCTTACTTTAGCTTCGATAATGAATCTTATGTCAAAAGGTATGCTTTTATTCGTAAGCAACCTCATCCTTTCAAGCCTTGTCTTGTAAATTTTTAAAATTGCATTTTTGCTTAGAAAGGGAAATCTTTTTTCAATTTTAAACAATGTTTCGTCCATGATAAAAAAAACAAAAATAAAAAGACAATGAAAATAATTGAATAAAATATCTACAAATATGAGTTGTTGTGGGAAACTGAAAAATCCGACTTTAATAGTCACGGAGTACCGTTATCCGCCACTTGACCGGACAAGCACAATTTAGTACTAAGTTACAACGTCGAGAAATTTGTACCTATAAAAATAGTTTACAATGTAAGATTTCAAATATAACTTATACTTCCCCGGCAACGGCGCCAAAAACTTGACACGCTTTTAGTGTAACTATCGCAAGTGCACGATATCGTATCAAGTAGTAAAGTGGACTTTTTGAGTCCGGTTTATCGATCCCACAAGAAAGTTTTGTTATAATTTGAATTATACACTATTAGGGGGTGTTTGGGATTGCTTATTGAAAATAGATTATTCGTTTTGAAAATGGATAATCAGATAATTAGCTGTTGCAAAACGTGGTTTTGAAATATAGTGTTTGGATTTGATTATGCCACAATAATCATATAATCGGTTTTTTGAGTGTTTGGCAAATTAGATTATTTATAAATTTGATAGGTAAAATGTCATAAATAGAAAAAGATAACATATTTTTGTGGGGTTACTATTGAGGGTGTTATGGTAATTTGATAAAAATAATGTAGGTCCCAAGAATCACGTTTCCAAGTTGCACCTCCTTACCCACTTTTTCAAAACGTGGTGTTCGCCCACTTGAAACGCAAAAAAGCAATTGTTTGCTTTCTTTTGCCAAACATTCCAAAGTGATTATCTACGGTTTTGAAACGTGATAAGCAAATAATTCATGTCTAAACGCATTCCCAAACACCCTCTTAGTCTATTTTTATAGATACTAAGATGAGTGAAACACACAATTTAAAGAGTTTGGTTTAATAATTGCAAAGAAATTACAATAATAGTTCTAATGTTATAAGGAAATAAAAAGATAGCAATAATAATAGATTGATTATCGATATAATGAAATAGTTGGGATTACAAACTTAGTTCGTCATTAGTTATAAAAGATGTATTGGAGATCATAAGATGAATTTACTTATTATGTTGTGTAGATTCGATTTTCCTTAAAAAGACGGTTTCTCTTTCGAACTATAAAACGTCCCTTACATATTGAATCAATCCACTATATTTCTATGTTGATTGGCTTCAATACATAGCATTAGGATTTATGAAAATAACTCAAAGAATCATCTAAGGACTAGGGGTATATTTCTATCCCCTAGAACAACTTAGAGTGAAGATCATTTGATCTAATCAAACATATTTTCTTTCGAAACATATGAAGACCATAAATATCTTCATTAATTGGCCAAATAAATAAAGATTGTTAAAACAATGAAAATCACACACGATAATAAGTAATTCACAATAGATCTTTTATACAAACATAAATAACATGACTAACCTTGTTTATAATCCCAACTAAAGATTACTTAGCCCATTAAGGGTTTATTACACATATTACAAGCTTTGGTGGTCATTTTTAGTTGAATCAAGAGAAAGAATTGATCATAACTCCCTTAGTAGATAAAGGAGATAGAAGCAATAAACTCTCTGAACAACATATACTATACCACACTTACAAAGATCACTCAAGAACACAAGTGTGTTCTTCACACAAAAAAAAAGTTTACAAAAAATGGAAAATTATAAGATGAATGATGAATGATGAAGGATCTAAGGGGTCTATTTATACACCTAAAGTCATCTAATAGCTCCAAAACTCCAGCATTATTACATTAGATCGGATCAATGCTAGCCATCCCCTCAATAATACACAAAAAGTATAAAAAATTAGACAAATCATAGTAATATGTCAAGAGTTACGGCCGTAACATTGTGAGTTACGGCCGTAACTAGGGTGACTTACGGCCGTAACTCCTGAATGTTACGGCCGTAACGTGGCTTCGTAAATTTGCTCATTTGAAGCTTGGATAGTTACGCTGCCCGTAATTTCTCGGACTTTGCGTTTTTGCCCAGATCTTCTTCTGATGATAACTTTTGATATATAACTCTGATTTTGAATCCGGAAAGACTGCCGAATTCGTCTCGGAAAGCCCTACAACATGAATATATCAAAATTCAATAAAGAGAATATTTATTAAACATGTTGTTTCTTGAGTAATTCAGTTATTTAATCCGATCATCATCCGATAAAAATAAAATTATTAAAACTAATAAATTAAAAGCAAAAAATGAGTAGACTAGCTCAATTATGGGTGAATTTTATCGATACAAACCATGGATAAGTGTACAAAACTGACACTTATCATTGGACACGGCCGAGTCTGCTGTCCAGAGTGTTTTTGCACTTTCTGGGACACTTGGATACGGCCGAGTCTGCTGTCCAGAGAGTTTTTGTATTTTCTAGAGCAGTTGGACACGGGCCGTGTCACTTTTCGGTGCAAGTCCATTTATTTGACATTTTTACATGATTTGGAGCATTTTTCTTAGTCTTTTGGCTTTATAAAAAGGTGTTGGAGACCTCAAGATGAGAGATTCAGATCTTGTGTGAGATATTTTGGTGTGAAAAACACAAGATTTAGGGAGACAAACACCAAAAAGTGAGGAAAAAGGGAGATTGTTTCATCATCTTCATTGTATGATCTTGGAGTGAAAAATACAATTGTGAGATATTATAATTCCTTGTATCAATTGTTATGAGTTTTTGAAGGAAGATCATCAAACCTTCATTGGGAATTCGATTTCGGCTATTACAAGGGAAGTTTCTACCATGTTTTGTTTTACAATTTCCATTATTATTGTTGAAATAATCATTAGTAGCTAAACATTTCATATGGGTTTTTAGATTTAGCCACACACATGTTATCGATTGTTAGTTCCTATTGATTTTCCGGGTAAAAGTTTGGGATTGTTCTTCCTTGTCTGTTCTTCGTATAAGAACTTTTGATTTAGATCATCAAACCTATTTCTTAGTTGTTATTATTATTCAAATCGAGGGTTTTTGTCGGTGTTCGCCATCAAACGACCCGATAGAAGCGATTGTGAATGTTCTAAACCTTTTTCCGCAATCTTTTAACGATTTACCTCATCAAAAGTAGTCGGTTAATTGATTGTTAGTTAGGGATTCATCCCCATCAAAGGAGTATCTCTTATTTTCGAAAAGGACAATCGTGATTTTTAGAATTACCGCCATCAAACGGATTTCTTTTAATCGTGAGCAACCGATAATTCCAAACCTTAATTCTTTGTGTATCGGAACTAATAATTGATTACGTGTGTGTCGGTGATTCTAAATTCCCATATCATTCTCATTATTGTAATCTCTCAATTATCCGACTATTAATCTGGTATTTTTAGTGCTTAGTTTATTTTAATTTTATGCGTTAGTAATAGTAATCCTATCAAACCAATGATGTATTTTAATTTACTTTACTTTTGTTCATTCGACTATTTGCCGAACATTATCGAACTTTAAACCGTTTCCAGTTCCTCGAGAGATCGACCTCGGAGTTACTTGTCGCTTCCTACAAAAGCGATTCGTACACTTGCGAGTTTATAATTTGTTCATCAAGTTTTTGGCGCCGTTGCCGGAGAGTTGGCGTTTAATTTTTTATCTTGTTTTAATAGTAGTTGAATTGTTTTTCTTGATCATTTTTCCGTTTTCATTATTTTCGATAAATTAAAAAAAAATTGTTCTAACTTCTCTTGTTTATGCTTGGTAGGAGATCGTTGGGAAACCCGATTCTTTTACCCGTAGATGAGGTTCAAAGAATTAGAGCACCAAAAATGCTCGAGGAAGAAAACATTTGTCAACCGAGACTTCCAAGATATGAGAATATTGGGCACAATCAAGAGATACCCGAAGCTCAACAAGAGAGGTACTTTTATCTAAGACAACCACCCGTTGGAGTACAATATGGAGCGAACTATTATCCAGGGCCTCAATATGGGATGGGTGCAAACTACAATATGCCACAACAACCTCCGGTTGAGCATCTAATGCGAGACTATGCAAAGCCCATGGTTAACACCGCCATCTCGTGCATCCAATTAGCACCGGGAGCAAGGAACTACCAAATAAGCGGATTTCACATCGATCAATTGCCATCATTCCACGGATTGGCATGAGAGGACCTATTGTCATTCATAAGAGACTTCTATGTGGCGATTGATAATTTTCCATTGAATGGATTGAGCGAGGATCAACTAAGAATGAAGTTCTTCCCGTATACACTCAAGGATGGGGCGAAACAATGGTTGATGACTTTAGCACCAGGCTCGTTAAGAATGTGGGATGATGTTTACGATAAATTCATCACCAAGTATTTTTCTCATTCGAAGACTACAGAGTTAAGAGCCCAAATCTCAACATTCGGGCAACAAAATGGAGAGGCATTTCACGAAGCATGGGACCGATTCAAGATGCTTCTCATTCAATGCCCACACCATCACTATCCGCTTCAACTACTTAATCAATTCTTCTATGATGGATTGACTCAATATTGCCAAGGTGCAGTGGATAACGCAGCCGGTGGTTCTTTTTGGGGATTGACGGTAAGACAAGCTCATGACGTATTTGAAACATTGGGAGCTAATTCTCAGCAAAAAAAGTGTGCATGTTAGTATGGGAGTTTTGAACCAAGTAAGCGAGAAAGAAGAGATGAAATCTAAAATCGATGAGTTAACAAATGAGTTAAGAAAATTCAAGACTCAAAATAAATCTTCAAGCTCACGAGTTTGTGAAATTTGTGGGGGACCCGGACATGATGCTAATTCTTGCCCACATACTTTCCTAGAAGAACAAACCGAGCAAGTGAATTGGGCTATGGGACAAAGCGTAGGAAGGCCCCAGTGGGAGGAGAGGAGAAATAATAATGGCGGAAACGCAAGAAATACACCTCTCCCGAACACTTATCATCCTGGTCTAAGAAACCATCCAAATTTTTCATGGAGAAACAACAACCCGATGCCGTACGACACGAGCGCCTAAGCTCAATACAGCGGAGAAAATCAAGTCCAACAAACAACACAAAGTGAACCACCTCCACATCAAAGGAACTCTCTTGAGGAGAGTGTTATGGCATTTATTACGGCAAGCAATAAAAGGTTCGAATCTTTAGAAGCATCGGTGAAGAAAATAGAGACTCAAATTGGGAAAATCGCTATCGTTGCACGCATACAAGAACTACCAAGTCAGCCCGAGCAAGCTCAAGCTATCACTACTCTTCAGAGCGGTAAAGTGATAAATAAGGAGGATCTAGAAAGCTTTGACATGGAAGTACTTTTCGAGGAGAAAGAAGTTCCCACCGCGAAATTAGGAGCGAGTATTAATTTAACGCAAAAACCAGTATACTCGCAACTAGGTTTGGGGGAGGTGATGGCCTCGATGGATTTCGTGATACCAAACATTGAAGAAACATCACTAATAAAAATCACGTCATTTATTCTTCAATAAAAACATTTCATGGTGACAATCATAATGAAAATTGAAATGGTGACAAAAGCTCTCACAATAGAAGTCCATGGAACCACTATCCATATCCTGACAAAGGAAAACGAGCGAAAAATGACGAGCTATGTGGATGGACCTGGCACATTTCCATTTAATCCAGGATAGAAGAAGCCGAAGAAGTCGAGCTAAAGACTATAAAAAAAGCGTTGCTTGGGAGGCAACCCAAGGGAGTTTTTTTTTTAATTTTTATCGCTTTTATTATTATTATTGCATTAATTTTGTTTTTTTGGCGTGTGTAGGTAATCTAATAAGGAGGGTATTTATGGGAGGAAGAAGCCTAACCTATTGAAAGTTGAGACCCGAGCACAAAAGCATGGTGGCCCGTGAACAAAAACCACACTTCTTAATCCGGTAGTTTTATTTTCTTTCTTTTTAATTTGCGTTTTCGCATTTTTCCTGACTTAATATTTTTTCTTGGGGACAAGCAAAGGTTTAAGTTTTGGGGGGGTGCAACTTCTTCGATTTTTATTTACTTTTAGTTTGTGTGATGTTTGTTTCCTTTCTTTATTTTTTTTTCTTCTTGCGTGATGTCGTAGTTGGATTATAATAACCTTGTTAACTGTTGGGTATATGGATGATTAATCATGTTTGTACTTGGCTCGTAGAGTTTTATAAATATAATTAATTGTTTGACCTTGCGTGTGAATGTATAGTTTTGGTTAATTGATTTGACATGTAAGGAATGAGTATGGTAGTCCAAAAGCCGTGAGTTCTTGTGCCTCATTGAACCGTTCGCTTTTAGCGGTAAAATTCTTTCATATGTGATTTCTCTTCTTATGGATTGTATTCTTTAGAACTTGCATGATTCTGTCGGATGATGTGTTGATATTTACATACACGAGAAATGATTAGGGCTGCCCATTTTTTTTGTTTTGAACCTACTTACCTTAAAATACCCACCATTTCATATCAATATCATTTGCTATCCCCATTGAGCCTTTAGCCGTAATTTTGTTCGAAAAACCCGCACCTTATAGCTCCATATCCAAAAGCCATAACTTACCCAAGTATTGGTCCACGTAAGAGCATGAGAGGGTATATTTTAAAAACGAAGGTGTGCAAAGTTTGTGGTGTATAGAGGCAAAAATCTTCTCTCCCGTTCCCCTGAAAATAATAAGCCCCACAAAAAAAATATGATCCTAATAGTGGGATGGAAAAGATAGGGGAGGAGAGGAGTGTGCCTAAGAAAAACAAAAGGAAAGTCGTTGGGTTGTGAGAAATAGGCCAATATCAAAAGAATTACGCTTAACAAGGCCTAGAAAGAAAGATATATATATATATATCCATAGGGGAGGAGAGGAGTGTGCCTAAGAAAAACAAAAGGAAAGTCGTTGGGTTGTGAGAAATAGGCCAATATCAAAAGAATTACGCTTAACAAGGCCTAGAAAAAAAGATATATATATATATATATATATATATATATATATATATATATATATATATATATATATATATATATATATATATATATACGGGAGAATTGAAGTAGAATGATCCCTTTGAGTGTTTATTTCATATATGTGAGGATCGTATATGCTCTACTTGGACTGAACTTGTAACTACTAGCCAAATTTTCCCAACCTGAGCCACAGCCCCGTTACAACCAAAAGTAAGACCCTATGACTCGTGTTTCGTGAATATTGATACGATTGATGAAAAGAAGAAGTGCAAGCATATAGTAGAAGTTTCCATTCGAATCGAGCTGAGTGTATTGACCTATCTTAACACTTGAGAGATGAGTGAATCATAAAATTCCATGAGGGACTACTAAGACTTGTTTTCTTGCATGTTTAAGTGTCATTGCTATCCATTCATTTGTGAGTTTACGCATTCATGACGAGTTACAAGACTTCACGATACTTTTACATTCCCGGTTGATTGTATGTATACCCGATGATTAACTTGATTATTCAATCCTTCTCGTTTTCTTTGTCGTGTGTTTTATTTATTTTTGCTTGGGGACAAGCAAAGTTTAGGTTTGGGGGGATTTGATGAGTCGATTTTTGATCGTCTCATTCTGTTCTATCGAGTCGCACTTTCGTTTGTTTTCGAGTGTTTTTGCTCTTTTTACGCGTGGTATGTTGTGTTTTTGTTTTGTAGGTATCCGAACGAAGATTGTGGTGAAATATGTGCTTTTATGGCCAATATTGGAGTTTATGACGATCAAGAGCGAGAACGAGGCCTAAAACGATGAAGATTGAACCACTACCTATCGTATTTTCTAATTTACAGATTCATTACTACGAATCAGGATATGTTCTATATATGTATGGATTCCTCATGAAATCAGCTTCGCAACGGTATATCATACGCTAAATCTCGAGGTGCATTGATGGAGATATGGCTTCTATACCACGGGTTGTGTCATAGGACACGGCCGAGTCTGCTGTCCAGAGAGTTTTTGCATTTTATGGGACACTTGGACACGGCCGAGTCTGCTGTCCAGAGTTTTTTTGTATTTTCTGGGACACTTGGACATGGCCGAGTCTGCTGTCCAGAGAGTTTTTGCATTTTCTAGAGCAGTTGGACACGGGCCGTGTCACTTTTCGGTGCAAGTCCATTTATTTGACATTTTTACATGATTTGGAGCATTTTTCTTAGTCTTTTGGCTTTATAAAAAGGTGTTGGAGACCTGAAGATGAGAGATTCAGATCTTGTATGAGATATTTTGGTGTGAAAAATACAAGATTTAGGGAGACAAATACCAAAAAGTGAGGAAAAAGGGAGATTGTTTCATCATCTTCATTGTATGATCTTGGAGTAAAAATACATTTGTGAGATACTATAATTCCTTGTATTAATTGTTATGAGTTTTTGAAGGAAGATCATCAAACCTTCATCGGGAATTCGATTTCGTCTTTTGCAAGGGAAGTTTCTACCATGTTTTGTTTTACAATTTCCATTATTATTGTTGAAATAATCATGAGTAGCTAAACATTTCATATGGGTTTTTAGATTTAGCCACACACATGTTATCGATTGTTAGTTCCTATTGATTTTTCGGGTAAAAGTTTGGGATTGTTCTTCCTTGTTTGTTCTCCGTATAAGAACTTTTGATTTAGATCATCAAACCTATTTCTTAGTTGTTATTATTATTTAAATCGAGGGTTTTTGTCGGTGTTCACCATCAAACGACCCGATAGAAGCGATTGTGAATGTTCTAAACCTTTCTCCGCAATCTTTTAACGATTTACCTCATCAAAAGTAGTCGGTTAATTGATTGTTAGTTAGGGATTCATCCCCATCAAAGGAGTATCTCTTATTTTCGAAAAGGACAATCGTGATTTTTAGAATTACCGCCATCAAACGGATTTCTTTTAATCATGAGCAATCGATAATTCCAAACCTTAATTATTTCTGTATCGGAACTAATAATTGATTATGTGTGTGTCGGTGATTCTAAATTCCCATATCATTCTCATTATTGTAATCTTTCAATTATCCGACCATTAATTTGGTGTTTTTAACGCTTAGTTTATTTTAATTTTATGCGTTAGTAATTGTAATCCTATCAAACCCATGATGTATTTTAATTTACTTTACTTTTGTTCATTCGACTATTTGCCGAACATTATCTAACTTTAAACCATTTCCAATCCCTCGAGAGACGGAGTTACTTGCCGCTTCCTACAAAAGCGATTCATACACTTGCGAGTTTATAATTTGTTCATCACTGTCACCGTATCGTCCCATTCTCGAGGTAGTGATTGGAGGATCTTCTTTACTTTCTCACTACTCGAAAGTGGTTTTCCAAACATGCCAATCCATTTATGATGACCGAAAATCGGTCGAGCATGATCGTGATGGATTCATCGTCCTTCATTTGGAATAGTTTGTATTCATGAAGGAGCATGTTTACTTTCGTCTCCTTGACTTGAGACGTTCCTTCGTGTGTTACCTGAAGCATTTTTCAAATTTCTTTAGCACTATCACACGATTATATCCGGTTGTGTTCTTCCGGATTTAAGGCATAATATAAGAGTTGAGTTGCCTTACAATTGTAATGGTCATTTTCCAATCGGAATCGTCATATTCTTCAAAAGTTTTAAGCGTACCGTTGGAATTCGTCGGAATTTTTGGACCAAGACAAATTATTTTCCATAGCTCGATGTCGTAGGCTCGAATGAATATCGACATCTTATTCTTCCATGTCATGAAGTTTGATCCGTCGAGAAATGGTGGTCGGTTAAGCTGCTTATTGGAGGTACCACTCCGATACCAATTGTTGGAGCAATTTCGGTATTAGCGTTGTTGTGCGGAAGCGTAAATATAAAGGTGCGTAAAATAAATCGACACACGGATTTATAGAGGTTCGGCCAAACTTGCTACTTCCTCTCTCGTTATCTTTTTCTATAGGCTTAAGATATAAACCTCTGTACCTCTCTTCTATCGGTCGAGGGATTACCGTTACAAGCTCGTCTTCTATCGGTCCGAGTAAATCGTTCTCTTACTTGTCTTTTTGTCGGTCCAAGTTAAACCGTTTTCCTTTTCTATTAGACAAGGAATCAACCATTCTAGCTTTCTATCGGTACTAGATAAACCTCACTAAGATAGTGATTGCGATTCTAACAATGTCGGATCCTTGATCCTAATAACACCGAATCTAATCGTATCTTTTCTTTTTCTCTCTCTTGTATGATTTAGTGTATCACACTCAATCACTCTCAATTTAAGCTCAAGAACAACAACTATAATGTTTACAATGATATCTCAAGTGTATGTGGTTTGCTCAATATTGTTGTATGGTTTAATACTAATTCACTTGGTATTTATAGCCTTTTTCCACAAACTAGCCGTTGCTGGCTGTTTTGACTTGTTAGCGTGCGCTAGCGTGCGCTAATGTCTATTTGCGTGCGTTAACTTCTTGTAACTTCAGTCCAATGGCTAATGTCTATGACAGTTAGCGTACGCTAACATTTTCTTGTAGCGTGCGCTAATCTTGCATCATTGCATGCATCATATATCCGTTTATACTTTTTGACTTTGCTTCAGAATCTCCCAACGGATTGATTGACTTTAATTCAAACACCTTAGCGTGCGCTAATACTCAATCCTAGCGTGCGCTATGATTTCGTCATTGCATATGTCATTCTGTGTTTGAACATCTTCACAACGGTAATAAACCTTCGATAGCGTGCATTAGTGTTCATGCGTAGCGTGCGCTATCTTCATCAGGTAGGTGTACTTCAGGTAGCTTCGAACTCATCTGATCTGCAGACAGGACCCGTTAGCGTGCGCTAATCTTTGTGTCTAGCGTGCACTAACTTTATATTTTGGTCAGCTTTTTGCGTCTTCGATTTCTTCGTCGTTTTACTTCGCCTCTTTGTTGTTTTGTTTTGTTTAGCACTTAATCATCAAAACTCTATTTGTGAATATATGGAATAAATATTCCAACACATGCTTGATATGTCTTTCGATGTCGGGTGTACTGTATGAGTATTGGTATAATTGTCGTACTTGGTCGACTATTGCATTTGAGGGTATTGTGCACCAGGCTTATCGTATGAGAATGTTATCGGAACGAGTGTATATATTCAGTATGTCGCGTGTACGTGTTCGGTATATTGAGACGGCAGACAGGAGCAAAAATGGCTAAGTATAAAAGCCATTACGTACGTTAAGTATAGGAGCTTCGTACATAAAGGTGCAAGTGTAGCGTACGCTAAGCAGAGGAGCTTACATACGTAACAAGGGGAGCTTAAAGTATGTTACGTTGAGTACATAACGTACGTTATGAAGGGAATTGAACAGGTCCGAGATGTGGTCGGCAGGTTGAGTACATAACGTACGTTATGATTCCGCTGCACTATGTTATATCCACTGCGTGTGTATCTTTAAATGGCTTTCGGTATTTTACCAGCTCATGTACACTTTCAAATGCCCCTTTTAGTATCTTTGCCTTGTACTCTTAAATGGTATTTATGACGGTATTTGGGAACTATGTTTTGAAAAATATTTGAGTATCTAAAACATCAATGTCTTCGCCTCTTTGGCATTTTTGAAATATTTGCGAAAATAATATTTAGCCTTGTGGGTTCCGGCGCGGGTCCCACGGCACTGTAATATCCCCGGTTGGTTTTTGGGGTGTTACAGATTGTTGGTTAGGGGAGGTTTTGTGAGAACCCTCGCCCGTATCGATCGTACGTATGTTGTTATAGCTTGTAATCAGGGTTGTGGGAGTATTCCATTCGATTATTGTTATCATATAGGAATGAGTTGTGTTAATCCTTCGTTTATGAACGGTCGTGTTCCCTCTGGGTCATTCGTATTCGTTGTTCGTACCTGTTTCGCCGAAGATGTCTCAAAGGCAAGTACTTTACATTTGTTTGCATATTCTAGTAGTTGGATTATGGCTTCCCGTGTATGTTGTGGATGTGAATGTGTATGTTCACCCAGGAATGGTCAGACGACGCCTCTGGGGATACGTATTCCCATGTGTGTGCATATCACGAACTGGGGTTAACCACCCAGGGATGGTTCGACGGGGCCTCTGCGGGGTACGGTGGCCATGAGTCTCGTACCAACGGTTAACCTTTGAAATGTTTTGTTGGAGAAATGTGTTTTGTGCTCGTGCACCGTAATATTCCGGAATATAAATATTTTTTAAAATAATTTTTGGCGCATATTTCATCTAATTAGAATGGTAGTTCAAATGGATTGTACTTGCACTAGCAGTTGTCGCTAACCCCTTAAATGGGGGAAATACTTTTGTATTTCAAGTACATGTCTTGGAGGCGAACGAGCATGCGGGCTGTACGAGAATGATGGGCAAGAGTGATTTTGTTCAGTGTTCGTTATTCTGCGTGTCAAGTCTTTTAAATTTATTTATTATGTCATTTGCTTAAGTACTCGAGTACTTCCTTCTTGGGATTTATTATTGTCATGTACCCGTTTTGGGGAGGATTTGACATTGAATGGTATTGTTGAGTTCAGTCTTTTATTTTGAATGTCTTGAATTATGGAATCTAGTGTATGTTGATTACGTTTGTCTTTTGTCGTAATGTCAGGTTGGTACCTTAGCCTGGTGGATTCCAAATGGTGGGGTCCATGGCACTGTATATGCCCTGAACGTCTTGGGAGTGTTACAGAATATGGTATCAGAGCTTAGGTTTATGGATACCTAGGTTGTCGGTTATTTGGGTCTAGTCGAGTGTCATTTTTAAACAGTATCACTACTATGCCATCATCTCTATATGCTGGTGCTCGTAAGTTTTTCCTAACTTGACTCGTTACGTTACCCTGTTCTGTTCCTTTCTTGGTATCACGTTGTGTTTTGCATTTGAATTATACTTACCCGGTACTTCTTCAGAATGCCTGCCAGTAGAGGACGCGGACACGGTCGCGGACGCGGTAGGGGACGTGGCGCAGCCGGTGGGGCGGCCATGTCCGAAAGCTCAGGGACTAGTTCGGCAACACCTCCTTTGTCGAACAGTGTCCCGCTTAGCGCCGAGGGCCAGCAGGATCAGTCTGCTGGTTTCGGAAATGCTCATGATAACGTTGGAGTAGCGAACATTCTCCAGCAAGTAGCTAACCAGATGACATTACTGACTCAGGCCGTTTTGGTCAACCAACCTAATGCTAACCAGGTTCCGGCATCGACAAGATACTTCAGGACGTGATCCGTATGCGTCCCCCTCAGTTCGATGGTACTTTCGACCCTTCTGGTTGGGAGAGTTGGTTGTTTGAGATGAAGAAGGTGTTCGAGGCGGATAACTGCTCCGAGGAGAGGAAGGTACCAATCTCTCAGTACTTCCTCGTCAAGGAGACGGCAACGTGGTGGCAAGTGGTGAAACCGCGTGATCGGACAGCTACGTGGGAAGAGTTCTGAGAGCTGATGGAGGATGAATATTGTCCGTGGCAAGTAAAAGAGGGGAGGATTCAAGCCTTCTTTGAGGCAAAACCCCAGGATGTTCCTATTTCACAAGCGATCAAGGACTACAATCAGCAGCTTCATTATGTGAGAAATCAGGTCCGAGACGAGCTAGATAAGATCCGCCACTTTGACATGTGGTTGAAGCCGAGGGTTCATCACTACATGTCTGGTCTTGGGTATACAACTTTAAAGGATTACCAAAACAAAGCGATGGCTTATGAGATGTCATTTTCTGTGATAGAGGCAGCAACCGAGGATAAAAAACAGAAGACCTCCGGTCAGTTTTCGGGAGGTAAGTCTGGCGGGTATCAGAAGGCTCAGTCTGGTTCGCGAGTCTTCGGGAATCTGTCGCCGTCATTTGGGCGAGGAAATGGTTCTAAGTCTACTCCGGCTGTTTCCGTTCGTGGTCCTACCTGTTTTAACTGTGCTCGTCCCGGACACATGATGAGTGAGTGTGATAGGCTGTCGCTATAGTGTCTTACTTTCGGTCAGATGGGGCATCGTGCTAAGTTTTGTGGAGATGCGAGTCGGGCACCAGCTACTCAGGTGTCAGCCCCAGCTATGAGAGAACCGAGTGTGAATCAGACATCGACAGCTAATCAACCTCAGCAGAGTTTTGGCAGAGGTCGGGGACGTGAGCAGCCTTCTAGAAGGGGAGCTTCTAGTGCGGGGTCTCTTCCGCCCCATGTATATGAGATGAGACGAGCAGGAGATCCTGACGCGACGTTGGCTACAGGTACCGTTCACATCCTTGGCCATCCTATTTTCGTGTTATTTGATTATGGTGCTACGTATTCTTTTATATCTATGGATTGTGTGCATCGTCTGCATGTTGATTGTCTAGTTGCATGTGAACCGTTTGTTGTTAAACTGCCTAGTGGAGATAGTATTATGGGGGATCGTGAGATTAGATATTTTCCGGTGATTATCGCGGGGAGGGATTGGCCTTCTAATCTAATTGCGGTAGACATTAAGGATGAGGATCTGATTCTTGGTGAGGATTGGCTAGACCGTCATGGGGCGATCATGAATTATAGAGCGAGACCCATTTAGATGTTAGTCTCTGACGGTACCGAGCATTCTTTTGTGGGACGTAAGTGGGGTATTCAGAGATTTCTGATCAGCGCTATGAAAGCGGTGAGACTTCTTCGAGGAGGTTGCATTAGTTACTGGTGTTATGCCTTGAGATCGGAAGGAGGGGGAGCCGAGTTCTCGTCTATTCTGGTAGTGAGTGAGTATCCTAACGTCTTTCCAAATGAGTTTTCGGGTTTGCCACTAGACCATAAGGTTGAGTTTACTGTTGATTTAGAGCCGGGTGCGGCTCCGACTTCTAAGACGCCATACCGCATGGCGTCTGCCGAGATGCTTGAGTTGAAGAAACAGTTGGGAGAGTTGCTGGACATGGGTTATATTCAACCGAGTGCTTCACCTTGGGGCGCACCGGTCTTGTTTATAAAGAAGGAGGATGGGTCACTTCGCCTATATATCGACTATCGAGAGTTGAATAAAGTGACTATAAAAAACAAGTATCCTCTCCCGAAGATTTATGACTTGTTTGACCAATTACAAGGGGCAACTATGTTTTCGAAGATTGATTTGAGATCGGGGTATTACCAGCTCCGAGTGAAGGATTCCGATATTCCGAAGACGACCTTTCGGATGACGTACGGCCACTACAAGTTCGTGGTTATGCCTTTTGGGCTAACCAACACCCCAGTTGTGTTCATGCAGTTAATGAACAAGGTCTTTATCGAATATCTCGATAAGTGTGTAGTCGTCTTTATCGACGATATCCTGATTTACTCGAGGAGTGAGGAGGAGCATGCACGTCATTTGCATATCTTGTTGGGGATCTTGAGAACTCAGCGCCTTTATGCGAAGTTCTCAAAGTGTGAGTTTTGGTTACGGGAGGTTATGTTTCTCGACCACGTGATATCGGCTGAGGGTGTTCGTGTGGACCCACACAAGATAGAGTCAGTGTTGGATTGGGCGCCGCCCAAGAATGTGAAGGAGGTCCGTAATTTTCTGGGTTTGGTCGGGTATTATCGTAGGTTTATCGAGGGGTTCTCTAAGCTCACTCGACCACTTGCTCAGTTGTTGTAGAAGTCAGAGAAGTTTGTGTGGACCGTCGAGAGGCAGAAGAGTTTTGAGGAGTTGAAGAAGAGGTTGACGACCGCTACCGTCTTGGCTTTACCGAGTGGTAATGAGGGTATCTCAATTTATAGCGACGCTTCAGGCCAAGGGCTTGGATGTGTATTCGTGCAGCATGGGAAGACGATTGCCTATGCTTCCCGTCAGTTGAAACCGTACGAGTTGAATTACCCTACCTACGATCTTAAATTGGCCTCCGTTGTGGTTGCGTTGAAGATTTGGCGTCATTACTTGTATGGCTCGTCGTGTCAGATTTTTACCGATCACAAGAGTCTGAAGTATATTTTCACGCAGAAAGAACTGAATATGAGACAAAGAAGGTGGTTGGAGTTAATTAAGGATTATGATCTTGAAATCCTTTATCATCTGGGCAAGGCAAATGTGGTGGCAGATGCCTTGAGTCGAAATTGGTATCGCTTCGGGCATTTGAGTTACTCACGGACCAGTCAGGGCTCCAGCGAGAGTTGATAGGGTTTGGTGTGGAGGTTGTGCTACTAGGGAGTGCCGAGTAGTTGCGCACTCTTGAGATCTCTTCGTCTCTGGTCGATGACATTAAATCGAAACAGTTGGAAGATCCGATGTTTATTCAGCTCCGCGAGAATGTGGTGAAGGGGACCTGGGATTCGTGATTCATGAGGATGGTGTATTGAGATTCCAAGGTCGGCTGTGGGTTCCGAACGCCATGGAATTGAGACAGAGCATTATGTGATAGGCACATGCGTCACCTTACTCAGTACATCCGGGCTCGAGTAAAATGTATAAGGATCTGAGGAAGTGTTTCTGGTGGAATGACATGAAAAATGAGGTAGTTCAGTTTGTGGCTAAGTGTTTGACTTGTCAGCAAGTCAAAATCGAGCATCAGCGGCCAGCCGGGTTATTGAAATCATTTCCCATCCCGAAATGGAAGTGGGAGGATATCTCGATGGATTTTGTCACAAATTTGCCGAGGACGAATATGGTGTGGGTGATCGTGGGTCGACTGACTAAGTCTGCACATTTTCTGGGCATCAAGGACACTTGGGGTCCAGAAAAATTGGCTCGTATTTTTATTTCGCAGATCGTGAGACTTCATGGTACGCCGAAGACTAGTATTTCAGACAGAGATGGCCGATTTGTATCGCATTTTTGGCAGGCAGTACATAAGGCATTGGGGACATATTTGTGTTTGAGTACATCTTTCCATCCTCAGACCGATGGACAGTCCGAGCGCACCATTAAGACGTTCGAGGATATGTTACGCGCGTGTGCGTTAGACTGGAGTAGTGACTGGGAGGAGCATCTGGCCCCAATAAAGTTTACTTATAATAATAGCTGGCACGCGTCGATTAAGATGGCACCGTATGAGGCGCTTTATGGCCGATGATGTCGATCACCGATATATTGGGATGAGCCGTCCAAGTTAGTTAGCACCGAGACGGATCTTGTGTTGGAGACGAGGAAGAAAGTTGAGTTGATTAGAGAGATGATGTTGGCGGCTCAGAGTCGACAAAAGTCGTATGCGGATGTGAGGCGTCGACCTTTGGAGTTTGAGGTAGGGGATCATGTTTTGTTGAGAGTGTCTCCGTCGAAGGGAGTTTTCCGTTTTGGGAAAAAGGGGAAGCTCAGTCCAAGGTATATTGGACCTTTTGAGATATTAGAGAGAGTTGGCGAGTTAGCGTACCGTTTGGCATTGCCTCCGTCGTTGAGTCATGTGCATAGTGTATTTCACGTCTCTCAGTTGAGTAAGTATGTTCCGGACCCGACTCATGTTATTGACTTCGGGGACGTGGAGATCGAGAAGAATGTTACATTTGAGGAGAGGCCGGTGAGGATTTTGGAACGTCGGGACAAACAGTTAAGGCACAAAACCATTCCCTTGGTTAAAGTGTAATGGTCGAGGCATGGAGTAGAAGAAGCAACGTGGGAATTAGAAGAGAATATGCATGCGAGTCACCCCGAGCTTTTTGATTTTTAAGTTTCGGGACGAAACTTCTTTTTAGAGGGGGAGAATGTAATATCCGTACCTTTCTATTTTTAGCAGTTTCCATTTTTGGTGTATGCCTATTTTTATCGACTCGCTTGTAACCGTTTTGACGTTTTGAATCTACTTTGTTCTTGGAGTTTTTCCATTTGGATGAGTTTCGGAAATATTTTTACGTAATTCCATCTTATGTTATGTTTTGTCATATGTATGTTCGATTCTCGTAAAACTCGTTCGTTTGTATTGTTTCTTTGTTCCCATAAGTTCGTATGGTTGAGTTGTTCATGTTGTGAGTTTCGATTTGTAAATCCGACGTCGTATGATGATTTCCGAACGTTTGAGCCGTTTTGTAATTTCCTATAACTTAAGGAAAATTTACTTCCGTCGTCGAATTCCGAAACTTCAGGTAGTCGGAATTGTGTTTCCTTTTAGCGCTTAGATTCGTCATCAGGAATACTTCGTAACCATATTTTCGGTTCGTTAGCAGGTTCAGGTTTTGGTAGGGTGTTACAGCCGTAACACCCCATTTGTTACGGCCATAAGATGGCCTTGTTACGGCCGTAAGATCCCTAGTTACAGATATAATAGCCCGCTGTTTTAAAATAGCGGGCAGAGGTCAGAACCTCATTTCACTTCCTTTCTTCGTTTTTTTCATCGGGCGACGCGAAATAAACCTCCAGGGCGATTTCCATCACTTTCAATCCGTGTATTCTTCATCCTTCGTCACCGTGAGATCGTAGGATCATATCATCATCAATGTAATCATCTTCCTCCGTCCGAATTCAAGGTGTTTTCGTCTAGAACCCTAACTTTGTCAATTTTGGGGGAGTTTTGAGTTTTGCTTGTTTAAACTCGAATTGTTCAGTTATGTTGTGATATTTCTTGTCAATTATTGTTGTTGAGTGATTCCCAATACGTTTCCGTCATGTTTAATCTGTGGATTGTTGGTTATGGGAGATTTTGTGAAAACCCTCGCCCGTATTGATCGTACGTATGTTGTTATAGCTTGTAATTGGGGTTGTGGGTGTATTCCATTCGATTATTGTTATCGTATAGGACTGAGTTGTGTTAATCCTTCGTTTAGGAATGGTCATGTTCCCTCCGGGTCATTCGTAGTCGTTGTCCATACCTATTTCGCCAAAGATGTCTCAAAGGCAAGTACTTTACATTTGTTTGTATATTCTAGTAGTTGGATTATGGCTTCCCGTGTATGTTGTGGATGTGAATGTGTATGTTCACCCAGGGATGGTCCGACGGGGCCTCTGGGGATACGTATTGCCGTGTGTGCGCGTATCACGAACTGGGGTTAACCACTCAGGGATGGTCCGACGGGGCCTCTGCGGGGTACGGTGGCCGTGAGTCTCGTACCAACGGTTAACCTTTGAAATGTTTTGTTGGAGAAATGTATTTTGTGCTCGTGCACCGTAATATTCTGGAATATAAATATTTTCTAAAATGATTTTTGACGCATATTTCATCTAATTAGAATGGTAGTTCAAATGGATTGTACTTGCACTAGCAGTTGTCGCTAACCCCTTAAATGGGGGAAATACTTTTGTATTTCAGGTACAGGTCTTGGAGGCGAACGAGCATGCGGGATGTACGAGGATGATGGGCAAGAGTGATTCTGTTCAGTGGTCATTTTGCTGCGTGTCAAGTCTTTTAAATTTATTTATTATGTCATTTGCTTAAGTACTCGAGTACTTCCTTCTTGGGATTTATTATTGTCGTGTACCCGTTTTGGGGAGGATTTGACATTGAATGGTATTGTTGAGTTCAGTCTTTTATTTTGAATGTCTTGAATTATGGAATCGGGTGTATGTTGATGATGTTTGTCTTTTGTCGTAATAACAGGTTGGTACGTTAGCCTGGTGGATTCTAAATGGTGGGTCCATGGCACTGTAATATGACCTGAACGTCTTGGGGGTGTTACAGCAACGAGATCTCGGCACTGCTCGGTGTTATGACCCGCTGATTCATGGTATTTACAGAAGTGGGGTATGATCCATGTCTTTATGGTCTTTGTAGATCGACCGAGGGGCCGGAAGCAAATTCTTACCCTTTATTTGGTCAAATATGGCCGCGGCCCCAACAGAGTATATCTCGGCGAAGCTGGCCATGAGCTCGGGCCTGTGCTCCTGGTAATTCTGGGTTGATGGGGCTGTCAAAAAGGAGCCGGTGGCCTTATTCTCCCGGCGGGGTTCTTGGCGGACTTCCCTGGAGTCATGCCTGTCTTCTTTCTTTTTGTACGATCCTTTCTGATCGGCAGGCATGACTAAGACTGGTACTGGCATAGCTTCCTCGGCAGCGATATGGGTGCGCACTCTAAGAACTTGTGATATATGTGGTGATGTTTTGGCACACCGTCCAGCGGAAAAAAGAATTTTTCAGGAGGCCGTCCTGAGCAATTATGGCCAGTGCATCATCGGACATGTGTTCCGTTTCCAATATCTGTTTATTAAAACGGGATATAAGGGATGTATTTGTCTCTTGTATGACGACGGAGGTGATGGAGGACCGCGGGGCGACCCGCACTAGAGATCCCATAAAATGGGATCGGAACATCGCAGTGAGCTGAGCCCATGTCTGGATTGAGTGGTGGGGTAGCAAGCGATACCACCTTTGGGCCCTTTCCCCCAAAGTCTGGGAGAATATCCGGCATCGGAATGCGTCTTGGGACCCGTGCAGGTCCACCATGGATTTGTAATGTCCAAGATGAGCATTGGGGTCGGTCTCCCCATTATATGGGGGGATTTTAGGGACCTTAAACTTCTCCGGGAGAGGCTCCGCCTAAACACTGTGGGCAAGGGGACTCTCCTGGCTGTTGAGCCATTCCGAATTTTGAGATGGCTGGATTTGTTTATTTTCAAGCTCCGTGAGGCGTTTTTTGAGGAACTCGATTTCACTCGAGTTGTCGCCTGGAGTTTGCGGTAGTGTTTGCGTCGGGACTAAGGGAGCCTTCTCTTCTTTGCGGCCCTGACTCTGAGTGGTCCAGGCCGGTACCATATTTTCAGTTTTCTTCCCTATCCCCAGTCGATCGAAAACCAATATGGGGCGAGAAAGTCGACTTTTCCAGGAAGGGTGAGTGCTTTCTCCATGGCTTTTCGCCTCTTTCTCGACAAATCGGGAGACGGTTCTCTTTTGATCCCGCCTAGGGGCGGTTGGACGAGTTGTCTGAGATTGGGCCTCCGTTTGATCTTCGGGCTTCTGAAGGATTCCACCTTCAGTGACCCGCGCCATGAGGGCGGTCATTCACTGGATGAACGCGGGGTGTTTAAAGCATTCTGCCACCTTAAGGAGGTTTTCTTCCTCCGTGGCTGGATGATGGTGTTTGGAATTTTCCCGAGACATCTCTATTAGGACAATCTTGTTAGGATTCTGGTGAGAACGTATGTAGCTGTGGGCAGCGAGGGCCCCTCTTTCTAGCGCCAATTTGTTGATTACTGATTTGACCAACGTGACGTGTGCTGACCTGGACTAGGTGGATCGAAGCCACGTAGAAAACAGAAATATATGAATTAATAAGACAACTGGATTTAAATGATTTTACTATTCTGATATAGAGCCGAGCTGAACTTTTTAGCTGGTCTATATTAATTGCTTATTTTATTACAAGCCCTCTTTTGTTTTTCTCTCTTTCTTTTTATCTATTTTATGACAAATTCCAAAAATCCTTTCTTTTTATACATTCCTTCTATATATAGAGAATTTGGGTCAATCAGCGGGCGACAGCTGGAGGATGTCTGGAAATGGGTCCAGACACTTGTCAGAGGGAGAGTGTCCCTTAGACACGTGGCGGCCTTTGGGGGCTGCTTTGGGAAGAGGGAGGACAGAATGCATTAAGGCCCTGTTCTTTTGGACTTATTTTTCGCTTTTTCGCCTGATCAGTCAGTCAGTCCATCTGGGCAGTCTATTCATTCGATTCATTTGATTCAGAATCCATTCGATTGATTCACTTCTTCTTCTTATTATTATTATTAATCTTAATTATTATTATTGTTATTATTACTAATAATATTACTATTATCGTTTTTGTTGTTGATTACTATTATTATTATTATTCACCATTATTATTATTATTATTTTTATTATTATTATTATTATTTACCCTTAATATATATTTCAGTTCAATTGATTCAGTCCATTCGATTCGATTCGATTCGATTGATTTAGATCCATTCAATTGATTGATTCAATTCGATTGATTGATTCGATTGTATTCATTCACCCAAAAGAACAGAGCCTAACTGTCCTGTGTGCCTGTTTCGCATGTCCTGTCTGCCTGTTCCTCATGCGTTTGGCAATAGTTATTCGTTGTGGCCGACTCTATCGGCCCTCTGGTTTCCCGCTGCTCTGATTGATCGTGTCATGATGGTGATTTGGAGAATATTTATCCTGTATCTGGTCGGCCCTTCCGGTCTGGTCATCGGGTCGGCCCCGACGTTTTTGTCCGGTCCGGTCTTTAACGGATCTGGGAGTAAATTTGATGCATGCTCGGTCGGTCCTCCTCATTTCTCTGCTCGGCCGGTCTATCCAAAAATCGGTTCTTTTGCCTTCTGGTCCTCTCAATCGGGGCGGTTGAGTTGGCGGGGAGCACTTACGTGGATGCCAAGACGAATGGACTATCAACAAGACCAACATGTCTCAATCTAGATCACATGGAACAGAGACGAGAGCGAAACCGCTAATTCCAATTTCTAAAAAGTATGTAAGGAACTTGAGCGTTTTTAATTATTTATGGTAATAGTGATACCATTGGTAGTTATTAAATATAGTTTTAGTTGTAATGGGCAATTAAACAACCAAAATCATGCCTATTTTTTAGGCGAGTTGCACATTAGTAACATTAAATTGAAATGTCTAATTTATAATCAAGTCCAATCCTATACCAAATTCATAAAAATGGCGCCGAGAGCCTAGACAACCTAATCAATTACCATATTGGCGGTTGCCTAGACAGTTCCTCCGGTAGTAGTTGCAACCTGTTTACTTTTAAGGAGCAGTATTTAGGGGCTATTTACTTTTTTTTCATTAATCTATCTGATTTGCAAAAATATTTTGTTGTTTTTTTCTTTTCTGAAAGACAGAAATGACCATTTTACCCCTCAATATGAATTAAGTCCTTTTTAATAAAGAACAGATTGAGCATTTTAGTTTATATAATCAATTTAACTAATATGACATAATATATATTTTCATTTATACTATAATATATATATATATATATATTCAAAAATCATATTATAATTTTCAGGTATATTTAAATAATCAGACAATATTTTCATAAATATATTAAGTTATATTTTAATATATATATATATATATATAGATATAGTTATAATCATTTTTGTAATAGTCAATATAAAAAAATCAATTTAAATAATATAACATAATTTATGTTTTAATTTATATTATAATATATATTTATAAATCATATTATAATTTTCAGGTATATTTAAATAATCAGACAATATTTTTATAAATACATTCAGTTATATTTTAATATATATAGTTATATTAATTTTTTTAATAGTCAATATAAAAAAATCAATTTATATAATATAATATAATATATATTTTAGTTTATATTATAATATATATTCATAAATCATATTATAATTTTCAGATATATTTAAATAATTAGACAATATTTTTATAAATATATTAATTTATATAATTTTAATATATATAGTTATATTATTTTTTTAATAGTCAATATAAAAAAACTAATTTATATAATATAACATAATATATATTTTAATTTATATTATAATATATATTCATAAATCATATTATAATTTTCAGGTATATTTAAATAATCAGATAATATTTTTATAAATATATTAAGTTATATTTTAATATATATCGTTATATTAATTTTTTTAATAGTCAATATAAAAAAATTAATTTATATAATATAACATAATATATTTAATTTATATTATATTATATATTTATAAATCATATTATAATTTTCACGTATATTTAAATAATCAGACAATATTTTTATAAATATATTAAGTTATATTTTAATATATATAGTTATATTAATTTGTTTATCAATAAATAGTTTATATTTTATGACTTTTAAATATATAATATTATTATATATTTTAAATTTATACTATATATACTCAATTATAATTAAGATTATATGATAATTTATACTATATATACTCAATTCTTTTATTATTAGAGAGGGTAATTTTGGTATATTGGGGAAGTATTTCTGGCTTAATGGTAAGGACAACCCAAAAGTTGCTTAATGAAAAAGACATTATTAAGATCATTAAGTTGAAAGAAATAAGAAAATATACCGATCGATTAAGTTGACAAGATGTTCGACAAGTAATAAGAAATGTTTCTTAATTTAGTTCAGGCATATCACTAGACATGGCCAATTGATTCGGATCCGGTGGATCCGAGTTCAGCCCGTGAAATTCGATTCATGGGTCGAATCCGAACCCAGACCCTAGGTATACACAGGTTGGGTTCGGATCAGGAATTTTTTGACTCGTAACTTGGTGGATCAACTCATTTTTGTAATTTTTTATTAAAAATTTAACGTTGGAAATGGACAATCTAAAAAGTGTAGCCGTTGAAATCCAATGGCACATATTAAACCCCCAACCCAAACCCCACTGGTCAGATCCGTGAGAACTAGGACCAGTATGCATTTAACGTAGAACTAGAAGAAACTCTATTAACTCATTTCAACAATTCTATAATACAACAAGAAATAAAGGTGGTAGTAATGTCGGTAAAAAAAATGATTTTAGTCGGTATTATGCAACTAATTTTATGCCCGGGGATGACAATACTGGCGCATTTGACTTGTTGGATTGGTGGGAAAAAAGAGGAACATAATTTCCCATTCTCTCCATTATGGAAAGAGAAATTCTTGCACTGCCCGTTGACGGCGCTTTGAATGAAGGAGGTTATATGTTGGACGAGCGGGGATCTCGAATGACACCAAAAAATCTTGAGGCTCAGATGATACTTAAAGACGCAACAAAAATTGAGCTACGAGATCAAGAAAAGAGGTGAAATGACCTCTTAGGTGACTAAGACGCCTATCAAGAAGGCATCGGCTGAAGGAGAGTCTGGTCAAATGAGCAAACCGACAACCAAGAAGACGATGATTTCGAATTCAAATAATGGTAAATTAGGCAAGTGATGTAAGTAAAAACTATATAGGGTCTTGATTTTTCACTAGCATACGTAGATAATTTAATTTTAGGTTAAAATTTAAAATTAAATATATATCTTTTTTTTCGCTCATTGGTTATTTTTATTTGTCTATAAAAAAACAGTTACGATAAAATAAAATAAAATAAAATTAAGATTTTTCGCTTAAATGAAAAAACTGCATTTATTGAAAAAAATGACGCACATCGACCCAGAGCCACACATATTATATACAGGTCCAGTTGGAAGCCGAACTCGGATTTGGCCACATCTATATATCCTGCATGTAGTAAAAATACAACTAAATTCAAATTGATTGCTTTGTGTTAAGAGAGTGATGGGTGTATTTAGCACCATACTAACAACCAAATAAACCTCGATATTATATTTGAGTTTGTTGACGTCTGAGTTGGTCAACGTCACGTGTGTTGATCTGGACAAATGGATCGAAGTCACGTAAAAAATAACAAACGAGATGAAAGAGTCTGATCGCTAAATTTTATTAAATGCCCGTAATTTCGAGTAGGGCCGAGCTGGATTATTCGAACTTGTCTATATGTTTTGTTCACTTATTACACTTATTACAAATTTTCTCTTTTTTCTCTCTCTTCTCTTTTCTCATCAATGCCAAAAGTCCTTTTTCCACTGTATATTCCTTCTATATATGTATGGGCCTTACTACCAGTGGACGACAATGAGATCAGGAATATGCCCAAAACACTTGTCAGACTGTAAATACACCTTAGACACGTGGCGGCCTCCAAGGATTGCTTCGGGAAGGGATATGACAATATGCATTAATTGGCATGTGCGCCTGTCCCGCGTGCTTCTGGCGACGCTTATCCACTGGGGTCGGTCCTCGGGTCTCCCGCCGCTCAGGTCGGCCTTGTCGTAATCTTGAGTCGGAGCGTTTTTATCCTCGATCTGCTCGGCCCTCACGGTCTGGGTATCGGGTCGGTCTTGGAGTCTCTGCCCGGTCCGGTCTTTAACGAGCCTGGGAAAAAATCGGGTTCATACTCGGTCCGGCTTGTTGCTCTGATCGGCCGATCCAGCTGACTGAAGTGCTTACGTGGTTGGCAAGGTGGATGGGCTATCAACAAGGGCCCCCGAGTCCAGGGCCGTGCCGTGCTGGTCGGGGCTGGGGTCGTTTCGTACTGAGGCCGATCCGGCTTGTGGGAGGATAAGATCTGTCGAAGGGACGCCTCTTCGGGAGTCGCGTCGATTCGGTTTCAAGGTTTCGAGGTGTCATGATGAGGGAGACGCGTGGCCGGATCTGATTTGACGACGCGTTCACGCGCCTTCGATTTTGCGACGGTTCAGTGTGAATCGTCGCGTCACGCGCTGGGCATTTAATGCCTCTCTTCCCTTATAAATATAGGACATCTTCTTCTTTATCATTCCCTCCGCCATTTTTGTGTTTTGTTGCAGAGACGAAAGAGAGAATAAAGTTCCGGTATTGTTTCCCGATCTTAGAGAAAAATTCTTGGTAAGCTTCTCTTTCCTTTCTATTTGATATGTCTGAGTTGAGGGATGAGACGGCGGCGGAGGATTTGACCGTGTCGCCGGACCGCACGGGAGTGGCGGATCTGTCGGTGGGCGGAGTTCCCGTCGACTGGAGCGTCGAGGAAGAAGAAGGTGAGGTCGTGAGGTTGCCGGGATCTGTAGATGTAGAGATGGCGGCGCCGTTGACGGCGGTCTGCGGGATTCCGAAGGAGGAAGGGGTTGAGCCTTCGGCGTCTTGGATATGGCCTCGGCCGTCCCCTTTCGTAGAGGCCGGGTGGGACTCTGCTTCGATTCGCAGTACCGTCATGGAAGAGCAGCTGGTGGCTTGGCGGAGGCGGTTCAAGATCCCGGCTAGGGTGCGGATGTTTGTTCCGACTCCTGAGGAGAGGCCCCACACCCTACCTCCCGGCTGTGCGGCGGTGTACTATCGTTCCTTGCTGGCCGGGTTAAGGTTTCTGCTTCCTTTGGCTTTCTCCCGCTGGTTAAGGCAGTGGGGTCTTCCGCTGGCTCAGATTCACCCCAATTCTTGGGCTCGGGTGGTGGGGCTTTTCGTTCTTTTCCATCAGCACGGCTGGCCCGAGCCCAGCTTCGAGGAGTTTAACAACCTTTTTCTGTGGAGATCGGTCGGCAGATCCGGCTCCCTCTGGTTTTACTTGACAGCCCATCATGCCATGCACAAGAAGGTGGTGGATGTGCCGGAGATCATCCACAGTTGGAAGGAGCAGTGGCTTTATGTCGGGGGGGCCTGGAGGAGTTCAGTGGATGAGTGGGAGCCTGGCGTCATAGACTCGGAGCTTCGTATCCCGGAGCATTTTATTGCCAAAATGAGTAAGTATCGTGTTTTCTGTTCTGTTCTTCCTTTGTCTAACGCTCATCATTTGCTTTTTGTGCAGAACGCATCCCGGCGCAAGAGACCTCCTCCGAGTTCGACGACTGGGTTGAACAGCTTTTGGATCTTCCCGCTGAGCAGAGGAAGTCGCATCTTCTGGTTACTGAGGAAAACCTCTGGGCGGCCGAACTTCGATCCACCGATCCGAGTATCATGTCTTCATCAGGTATTTTTTTTTAACATATCTTCTTTCTACAGTCCATAGGGCCAAGACTCCGTCTGGAAGGAAAGAGACGCCTGCGCAGCATGTGGCGAGATTGGTTGCCGAGGCGGCTGAGCGGAGGGTGCGCGCGGGCAAACGAAAAAGAGGGGAGACCGAGCCCGAGGGCAGCGTGACTAAGGCCGAGGCTCGGCCAGCTTCTGAAGTTCCTGTATCCGCGCCGAGCCCTGTCCGGATGGATCGTGCGACTGACAAAGAGCCCTTAATTGACTTGGAGGGTCATTATCTCCCGATTAATAAGGTTTGGGAGGAACCTTGTGCCCAGATGAAGGGGCGGCGGCCGCACTGGTTCCTTGATTATGTTCGGGTGGCTACCCAAACCGCTGAGATGCTCGATCGGGTTCCCCCTGCGGTGGCTGCGTCCAATCACATTCCAATCAGGGGTTGGACGCCCAAGCTGGAGATGGTGACCAATGATATGGATCCGGCTGAGCAGATCCAATTCGGAAATGCTCTGATCGGCCGTGCAATGTGCACTTATGTGAAGGCCACTAATGAGCTAATGGCCCTGGTCGAGAAGCATAAGAAGGTGGAGGCCGATCATAAGGCCTTGCAGGAAGAGCACCATCTCTGTCCTTCGCTGATCAAGTCCCTGGAGGAGGAGATAACCTCCTTGAAGGGTGATATGGAGATCTTGGACAGTCAGGCCCTCGAGGCCGATATATGGAAAGTGAAAGCCGGAGAGATGACCGCGGCATCCGAGCTGGCGCATAAGCGGTGGTTGGACGCCAGGGCTGAGCACGAGGCTTACCTGAAAGAAACCAAGGCCCAGCTTGACAACCTGACCGAGCGTGATAATATTTGCGAGGCTTCAGGCTACGCCAGGGGTCTTGCTGAAGGGGCGGCGGCCTTTAAGGAGACGCGTGAGTTCGAGGAGCTGATCAACCTGAATTACGTCTCCACCTGCTACGAGATATTAGATCTCATTAAGGGAGGGAAGACCGTTGAGGAGATCGAGGCCTATATAGTATCCCAGGCGACTGATCTGCAGGTTGATATCCATGGAGCTGATGAGCCAATGGTCGCCGAGGTTGTTGAAGATCCCGGGTTGGCTCCGCCCAGTGAAGGTGAAAGACAGTCCTTCCAGGCAGCTGGCCAGGAGGGTGAGGCCGAGTAGATTTTTATTTTATTTCATGTACGGCCTGCGTGCCAGTCTTCATTTGTTTTCTTTTTTTGTCATATGTACTTTGTAGAAATGCTTCCTTAAGTGAATAAAATCTTATTTATAGCATATGTAGCTTTTTTTGGAGGTTTAGGACCAGTTGGTTTGGCCGCTGCCTCTTTCCTGTTCACCATTTGTTAATTGTGTCGAGGTGAGCCCGGACTTTCAGAGTGCCGAGGCAAGCTCGGTCTTATATTGCCGAATGAGCCGGTCTTATGAGGTGCCGAGACGAGCTCGGTCTTATAGTGCCGGATGAGCAGGTCTTATGAAGTGCCGAGACGAGCTCGGTCTTATAGTTCCGGATGAGCGGGTCTTATGAGGTGCCGAGACGAGCTCGGTCTTATAGTGCCGGATGAGCCGGTCTTATGAAGTGCCGAGACGAGCTCGGTCTTATAGTGTCGGATGAGCCGGTCTTATGAGGTGCTGAGACGAGCTCGGTCTTATAGTGCCGGATGAGCCGGTCTTATGAGGTGCCGAGACGAGCTCGGTCTTATAGTGCCGGATGAGCCGGTCTTATGAGGTTCCGAGATGAGCTTGGTCTTATAGTGCCGGATGAGCCGGTCTTATGAGGTGGCGAGACAAGCTCGGTCTTATAGTGCCGGATGAGCCGGTCTTATGAGGTACCGAGACGAGCTCGGTCTTATAGTGCCGGATGAGCCGGTCTTATGAGGTGCCGAGACGAGCTCGGTCTTATAGTGTACCAAAGCCAAAAATGAAATAACGTCAAATTTTATTGATAATACCTCTTTAAATACATGGCATTCCATGGATAAGTTAATCCCTGGCCGTTCAGATACTCTAGCCGGTAGGCTCCGTTCTGAAGGAGTTCACTAACCTTATACGGTCCTTCCCACTTGGGCTTAAGTGGTCTGGGATCCGGCCCCAATACCCGTTTAAGAATGAGGTCTCCGACCTGGAAACTCCTATGGTGAACCTTGGAGTTGTAATATTTTTCGCTTCTTCTTTTGTAGACGGCGTTCCGCATTTCCGCTTGGGCCCATTTTTCGGCAAGGAGGTCTAGGTTTACTTGGAGGGCCAAGTCGTTATCTTGCTCTTCGAAATGGGCTACTCGGTAGGTAGGTGCTCCGATTTCGACCGGGATGATGGCTTCATAGCCGAAAGCCAAGGAGAAAGGTGTTTCCCCAGTGGCGGACCGATGTGTTGTTCTGTAAGCCCATAAGGTTCCGGGGAGTTCCTCGGGCCAGGAATCTTTGAGTTCTTCGAGGCGTGTTGAGATGTTGCTTTAGGATTTTGTTGACCGCCTTGACCTGTCCGTTGGATTGCGGATAGTATGGTGTGGAAAAGTTATTTCGTATCTAGAGGCCATCGCAGAAGGCCCGAAATTTCTTATTGTCAAATTGTTTTGCATTATCGGAGACAATAGATTGAGGGATCCCAAACCGGCATATGAGTGACTTCCATATAAAATCAACTATTTTCTGCTCGGTTGTCCGCGCCATAGGCTCGGCCTCTGCCCATTTTGTGAAATAATCGACTGCGACGATGGCGTATTGTACACCTCCCCGTCCTTTAGGTAAGGGGCCGATCAAATCAATCCCCCACTTGGAGAATGGCCATGGGCAATATACGAAAGTGAGGGTTTCCGGTGGGGATCGGATGTGAGGAGCGAAGATTTGGCATTGGACGCACTTCCGTACGAGCGTGATGGCATCTTTTTTAAGATTTGGCCAGTAATACCTTTGTCCGATCAATATATAAGCCAATGCCTGGCTGCCGGAATGATTACCGCATATACCCTCGTGCACCTCTCTGAGGGCATACTCTGCTTCTGACTCGGACAGGCATTTCAGCAATGGAACCGAATATCCTATTTTGTATAAAGTTCCATCCATGATGGTGAACCGGGCGGAATGAGTTCGTAATGATCTCGCCTGGGCTCGATCCTCGGGTAAAATGCCGCTTTGAAGATATCGGATTATAGGCTGCATCCATCCTTGCGGTTCTGATTGTTCAGCTACCCGGACTTCGGCCATTTCCAGGGCTGATGATGCATGATATCCTATGCTAACCTCGTCCATATGTTCGGCTCCGGAGCTGGATGCGAGTTTGGCCAAGGAGTCAGCTTGGATGTTCTCGGTTCTGGGGATATGTTGTATAGTTCCCCGAAAATCTTGCAGCCGGGCCCTCTCCAGACTGAGGTACTTAACCAGTTTGGGTTCCTTGGTCTCGTATTCGCCGTTGATTTGGTTTACCACTAATTGAGAATCACTCAAGATAGTGAGGCGAGCAAGACCGAGGGAGGTCGCCATTTCAAGACCGGCCAAGAGAGCTTCATATTCCGCTTCATTGTTGGTGGCCGGAAAACCTAAGCGAATGGCCGAACAGAACAAACATTGGTCGGGACTGACGAGGACTATTCCTGCACCTGACCGGTCGGCGGTTGAGGATCCGTCTATGTAGAGTGACCACTCTTCTGATCAGTCATTCTCTTGTGTGATCGCTGGTGTGAATTCTGCAATGAAATCCGCCAGGGCTTGACCCTTCATGGCAGTGCGCGATTCAAAAGTTATGTCAAACTGTCCGAGTTTGATGGCCAATTTGATCATCCGGCCGGATATGTCAGGTCGGTGCATGACCTGCTTCAAAGGGTAGTTTGTTAACACGACTACCTGATGTTCCGGAAAGTAGGGTCTTAACTTTCGGGAAGCCATTATGAGCGCATAGGCCAGCTTTTCCATTGGGGCGTATCTGAGCTCGGCATCGTGAAGGACGTGACTAACATAATAGACCGGATGTTGAACTGTATTCTCCATTCGGATCAGAGCGGCGCTGATCGCAGAGTTGGATACCGCGAGATATAGATTGAGAAGTTCTCCCTGGGCCGGTCGCTGCAAGATCGGTGCTTCTGCCAGGACTTCCTTGATAGCTTCGAAGGCTCTTTGGCAAGGGTCTGTCCACTGAAAATCTCTATTCTTTTTTATCGCCTCAAAGAAAGGTTTACATTTGTCAGTTGAGCGAGAGATAAAGCGACTTAGTGCGGCTAGTCGGCCAGTTAGGCTCTGCACCTTTTTTGACCGAATTTGGTGGAACAAGTTCGGTCACTGCCCTAATTTTATTGGGGTTGGCTTCAATCCCTCTTTGGATTACCATGTAGCCGAGGAATTTTCCAGAACCTCCTCCAAATGAACATTTCATTGGATTTAACTTCATCTTGTACTCTCGCAAAATAGCAAACATTTTATTGAGGTCATTTACATGATCGTCCGAGCGCAAAGACTTTACTAACATATCATCTACATACACCTCCATTGTATGACCTATCAAGCTATTGAACATTTTATTTACCAGGCGTTGATATGTTGCGCCGGCATTCTAGAGCCCGAAAGGCATCATTCGGTAACAGTATAGGCCGCGAGCCGAGTAGAAGGAGGTGTTTTCTTCATCAGTGGGATGCATCGGGATCTGGTTGTATCCGGAATATGCATCCATAAAACTCATTAGCTCATGCCCGGTCGTTGCATCCACCATATAGTCGATATGGGGTAGGGGGTAGCTATCTTTCTAAGTGTGCTCTATTCAGATTAGAGAAGTCAATGCAGAGCCTCCACACTGGCCGGGCTTTTTTACCAGACTGTGTTGTCCACCTGTGCCTGCACTGCTTCCCGATGAACCCATTGTCAATCGCCTTTTCTACTTCCTCTTCCAAATTTCTTCTCGCTGCTCGTGCCCCATTTTCCTCCTTTTCTCAATAATGTGCCTCAATCGGGGTCGATATTCATCCGGTGGCACGCAAATTCCGGGTCAATCCCCGGCATGTCCGAATGGGTCCACGCGAAGACATCTAAATTCTGTCTCAGGTGGAAGATTAGCTCGGAGCGGATCGGCTCTTGGAGGTTGTGGCCGATCTTTAGCCGTCGGACGGGATCAGATGGGTCCATGTCGACCTGGTCCAACTCTTCTGTTGGCTCAGCATGGCGAATTTTTCCTTTCGGATTTTGGTATCGCGGGTCGACAGGATCCTCTTCCAGGATCGGCTCTTTCCCTGGCCTGCAGCCCCGGTCCGCATCCTGGTCAGTTTCCATTTCAAGGGTTGGCGCGGCCCCAGGACATTCGGTCTCCTGTTCGAGTAGGGCGTCTCCTACCAGCTGTTCGGAGCTGGTGGCCCCCATTTCTTCCGGTGAATTCTCCGTGGTGCCCTCTGCGGCGTTAATTTCGCGAGCCCGGATATTGAGATTGCATTCCCAGGTGGCCCTTTGATCTCCCCTGTGTACCCCGACGCCGTCCGGGGTGGGGAACTTCATACACAGGTGATAAGTAGACTGAGTGGCCCTCAACCTTGACATCACAGGTCGGCCTATGATGGCGTTATAGTCATTGTGCACGTCGATGATCTTGAACGTAGTGACCATCATTCTCTTGATCGGCCCCTGACCAAATTCTAGGGCGAGGTCGATTTCCCCCAATGGCGAGGTGCGGCAGTTGGCGAACCCACTGATGTCCTCGTTGCAGGGTCGGACATAGGACTGATCTATCTTCATCCTGCGGAGGGTATGAAGGTAGATGATGCTGGCATAGGCCCCAGAGTCGACCAACACTCTGTGTACCGGGATCCCCATTATGGGCAGAGTGATGACTAGGGCGTCGGAATGGGGATGGCCTAAGCCATCTGCATCTGACTCTTCGAAAGTAACTGCCAGTCGGGGTTTTTGGGGGCTTTTTCGGCCATTGAAACCCCTCGGGTCGGCGTTCTGTCCATTGATAGGAGGTGGTGGCCTCTCGAATGGATGCCTTTTTCTGCCGCTTTGATCGATGATCATCAACCTCGGCTGTTCCCATGATGGTGAGAATTTCTCGGGGGGACTTAGGGGCTGGAGGCACCCGATCGTTCTTGGCTCTTGTCGGGTCGGCCCGATCCTGGCGATCCCGGGGTGGGTTCCGAGTAAATCGCTTTAAGCCGGTATCGTCGCATACCGCGATCAGGGCGGCGACGAGGTCCCAGCACTGTTCGGTATTATGGCCCGCCGATTCATGGTATTTACAGAAGCGGGTTTGGTCCATATCTTTCTGATCTTTATAGATCGACCAAGGAACCGGGAGCAAATTCTTGTCTTTTATTTGATCAAAAATGGCCGCGGCCCCGACAGAATAGATTTCGGCAAAACTAGCCATGAGCTCGGGCCTACGCTCCCGATAGCTCTGGGTTGTTGGGGCTGTCGAGGAAGAGGCGGGAGCCTTATTCTCCCGGCGGGATTCTTGACGGGCCTCTCTGTAGTCATGCCTATCTTCTTTCTTTTTATAGGACCTTTTCTGGTCGGAGGGCATGACTAAAACTGGTGCCGGCATAGCTTCCTCGGCAACAATATGGGAGCTGGCGCGCTCCAAGAATTCTTGATAGGTGTGTGGGATATTATGGCACACCGTCCAGCGAAAAAAAGAATTTTTAAGGAGGCCGACCTGAGCAATAATGGCCAGCGCGTCGTCCGGCATGGGTTCCGTCTCAAATATCCGTTTATTGAAACGAGATATATAATCTTTAAGGGACTCGTTCGGCCCTTGTACGACGGAAGCGATGGATGAGCGCGGGGCGACTCGCACTAGGGACCCCATGAAATGGGATCGGAATGTCGCCGAGAGCTGGGCCCATGTCTGAATAGAATGGTGGGACAGCGTCCGATACCATCTCTGGGCCCTCTCGCCCAGAGTCAAAGAGAACATTCGGCACCGAAACGCGTCCTGAGACCCATGCAGGTCCATCCAAGAATTATAATGTCCGAGATGGGCGTTGGGGTCTGTGTCCCCGTTGTATGGCAGAATCTGAGGAATCTTAAACTTCTCTGGGAGGGGTTCCGCCAGAACACTGGGGGCCAGGGGGCTCTCTTGGCTGTTAAGCCATTCCGAACTTTGGGATGGCTGGAGTTGCTTGTTTTCGAGCTCCGTAAGGCGTTTTTTAAGAAACTCGATCTCACTCGAGTTATCGCCTGGAGTTTGAGGTACTACTTGTGTCGGATTTAGGGACTGGTGGGGAGCTTTTTCTTCTTTACGGCTCTGGCTCTGGATAGTGGGAGCCGGCGCCGCTTTTTCGATTTTCTTCCGTGCCCCGAGCCGATCAAAAACGGATATGGGGCGCAAAAGCCTACTTTCTCGAGAGGGATGTGAGCTTTCGCCATGGCTTTCCGCCCTTTCCCCGGCGACCCAGAGGCTGTCCTCTTTTTGTCTCGTCCCGAGGCAGCTGGGCGGGTCGTCTGAGATTCCGCCTCCACATAGTCTTCGGGTTTTTGAAGAGTTCCGCCCCTAGTAACCCGTGCCATAAGGGTCGTCATGCCCTGGATGAAGGCTGGATGTTTAAAGCACTCCACCACCTTGCGGAGGTTTTCTTCCTCCGTCATGGGCTGAGGGTTTTTTGAACTTTCGTGAGACATCTCCGGTGAGTATTATTATTATTATTTTTTTATCGAAATCTTAGTCGGTCCCTCCTTCTAGAGCCAATCTGTTGACGTCTGAGTTGGTCAACGTCACGTGTGCTGATCTGGACAAATGGATCGAAGCCACGTAGAAAATAACAAACGAGATGAAAGAGTCTAGATCGCTAAATTTTATTAAATGCCCGTAATTTCGAGTAGGGCCGAGCTGGATTATTCGAACTTGTCTATATGTTTTGCTCACTTATTACACTTATTACAAATTTTCTCTTTTTTTCTCTCTCTTCTCTTTTCTTATCAATGCCAAAAGTCATTTTTCCACTGTATATTCCTTCTATATATAGACAGTCTCGGCCAGTCAGGAGATGACAGCTGGAGACTGTTGGGGAATATGCCCAAAACACTTGTCAGACTGTAAATACACCTTTGACACGTGGCGGCCTCCAAGGATTGCTTCGGGAAGGGACATGACAACATGCATTAATTGGCATGTGCGCCTGTCCCCGCGTGCTTCTGGCGATGCTTATCCGTTGGGGTCGGTCCTCGGGTCTCTCGCCGCTCAGGTCGGCCTTGTCGTAATCTTGAGTCGGAGCGTTTTTATCCTCGATCTGCTCGGCCCTCACGGTTGTAATATCCGCATTTTTCTTTCCCTTGTAATTGTATTTCCGGTGTAATTCTCGATTGTAGTGACCCTCATGTATCCTTCAGTGTAACTTTTCCGTCATCTTTTGATCTGATTCTCGTAATTGTTGTGCGGAATCGCCGTTTCGGGGTTGCCGTGGATCCATTCTATGCTATGATGCGTTTTGAGGTGTTCCGTTTGACGTTTCGTTCATATTCCGGTATTTTGGGTCGTTTATATTCTGTATCTAGCGCACGCTAAATTTCCTGTGTAGCGCACGCTAGAAATCCATTGGTAGCGCACGCTACGCTTAATTCGTAGCGCACGCTAACGATTTAGCCCTCGAGTGGCGTCGGCTCCCACCCTCCGGACTATCGGAGTAGCGCACGCTATATCGCCCTAGCGCACGCTAATGTCGGAGACTAGCGCACGTTAAATTGTTCAAGCAGCGCGCTAGTGTGACCGCTCGATCGGGCGCTTACTACCGAACTCAATCGATGTTAGTTAGCGCACGCTACGCCGGGTATAGGTAGCGCACGCTAACGGGTCGTGTGAGGTTTGGGCGTTGGCTACCGGACTCGGATGATGTTCGGGTAGCGCACGCTATTGGTCGATAGCGCGCTACCGAGAGGTTATTAGCGCACGCTACGCATGTATGGTAGCGCACGCTAACGCCAAAACTCGGCTTCGGATCGACGCTAACAGAGGGTTTGTAACCTATCCCGTTAGCGCACGCTAACCTTGAGGTCTTAGCGTGCGCTAACACTCCTCGGCTATATAAACCAGGAGTTGACCGAGATAATCACAAAATCTCATTTCTTCCTCTTTCCGCGCCGACGACTCCAGAGACGATTTGAGGCGATTTTCTTCCTCCAATCACTTCGAGATTCTTGTGCTTGAGTTCTTGGTGTAAGACTAACATCATCCACTTGTGTTTCTCATCCTAAATCCAAGGTAATCTCTTAGAACCCTACTTTTGGATAATTTGGGGGTTTTGGGATTTTCTTCCGATCCGTTCCGTTTCGTTGATGGATTCATGATGAATATGATCATTCTTGTTGGTATTCTTAGTTTCCCTACGGATTCATGGTATATTTCTTGATTTTTACGGAATCGAGAGGGTTCGGTTGTGGTCCGCCCTCGTTGTTGTTTATATACGAATATACATGAATCGTAGGCGGGTTTCCGGGAGTATTCCATTTCCATAATCGTTTAGAAGTGGTTGTGATTGTGCTATTCAAATCGTTAGGTTCATTTCCGCCGGTTCCTTGCGGTCGTGTTCAACTCTTCCGTTCCGTTCGTGTCATCGTCTAATTAATCGAGGCAAGTATCCTTATGAACTTACAATCTTGACATAGTAGTTTTGTATGAGAAATTGTGTGCGTGTGTATGCTCACTACGGGTTAGACTCGAAGGGGTCTCGGTAGGGGTCCACGGAGGTGTGGATCGACGAGCTTTGCTTTTAACCACTACGGGTTAGATCCGACGGGGTCTCGGTAGGGGTCCACGGAGGTGTGGATCGACGGTTAATTGTGGTGAATTTTACAAATGTAATTTGATATTGGCATTTCCGGAAATGAGTGTTTTCAAACAGTTTTCTTTATTGCATGCATTACTATATGTGTAAGATGTAAGTTGTTCATCTGGTTACTTGTACTAGCGTAATTGCTAACCCCTCTGGGGACCCGTTTTGGGGAAATTCGTTTTATGAATTTCAGTCGTTCATCGAGACGAGCTGCACTGACCAAGATGCGGATGATGGCCGAGCGTGATGATTGTGCCTATGTGTCGTCTTAATGTCTTTTTGTCTTTTCATCTTTTGTGGCTTTTTAACTAATGGTTGTACTCGAGTACTTAAGAGTTCTTGTCCGTCCGGTTTGTATTGTTGCCTATATGTTTGTGTTGATTGATGATGTTATGTTTGGCAAACCGGGTGGATTATTCGCTTTGCGTCTTTATGACATGGTGTTGGTTTGTCGTTTATGTGAGTCGATGAGTATGATGTCGTTTCACTGGTGGGTCCCATATAGGGATTCACGGCACTGTAATATACCTCGAATATCTTGAGGGTGTTACGTAAAATGGTATCGGAGCTCTAGGTTTATGGATACCTAGGCTTGTTGGTTTATCGGGTCTTGTGGTGTTTGGTTTTGCACATCATCGTCACGCCGCCATGATTCCTAGACTACCGGTGTCCGTAAGTTTTCTTTCCTCTGCTCATTAATTCCTTGTATCGCACTTGATTCTCGACTTGCGATTGTTCTTTTCTTGTATCGATCCTCGTATGGCTTTTGCTACTTATTTAACTCCGATGGATGCCGGAAGAGGTCGTGGTCGCGGTTGTGGTCGTGGACGCGCCGGGACGTGGGCAATGGGGCGGCTACGTCACGCGCCGAGCCGGCAGCAGACGCGACCGTCATAGCCATGCTTCTTCTCGAGAGCGTGCCGATCTTGGTATTGCGGCCGTTATGCAACAGATGGTGAACCAAATGGCGGCAATAGCTCAAAGTGTTCGTAACCCGGATCAAGCCCATGCTAATCGGGCGGAGCGGACTGTTGGCTCCAAGATGTCATCAAGATGCATCCTCCTCAGTTTTCGGGAGCTTCAGACCCGATTGGCTGGGAAGGGTGGATCAAGGAGATGTCTAAGGTCTTCGTTGCCACTAACTGTCCCGAGGACCGTAAAGTCCCTATTGCTCAATATTTTCTCACTGGGGACGCTACGGACTGGTGGGAGGCCGTTGGGCCCAAAGACCATGCTGCTACGTGGGCTGAGTTTCAAGAGTTGATGGAGACTGAATATTGCCCGTGGCCGCCGATGTGCCTGTACATGCTTTTATGATGCTCAACCACGGGATATCCCCGTAGCTCAAGCTATTGCTGATTTTAACAAAGAGTTGGGTTATGTGAAGACCCAAGTTGTCGAGGAGAGTGACAAGATTTTCCATTTCTCCAGACGGATGAAGTTGCCGATTCGGGACTATATGTCGTGGCTCGTATGCACTACATTGAAGGATTATCAGAGTAGGGCTCTTGCTTATGATATGTCTCGTGATAAATGAGTGAGGCGGCCCGCGAGAGTAAGAAGCGTAAACTACTGGGAACTTTTCGGGCCACAAGAGTGGGGGTCAGCAGAGATCCCAATCTGCTAACTTTCCGCCGGCGGTGGTCCATTGCTCACTGGGTCCTCGTGGAACTACCAGTGCTCCTTTCGTGATGTGAAGTGTTTCAATTGTGGTCGACGGCCACATCACCGTACTTGTTTGAGCCCTTTGTCGACGTGTAATCAGCAGTGGCCACCGGCCACAAGGTCGTCAGGCCGAGAGGGAGAAAATTCTTGGTGCCCGGCTTCCATTCCAGCCTAGGGAACCAAGTGTGAATCGTGGATCGTTTACTCAATCTCCGCCGAGTGCTAGTCGGGAGAGGTCGGGTCACCCTCCAAGGGGGAGCTTCCAAGTCGGCTGGCCACCACCCGCGTGTCTATGAGATGCGGAGAGCCGATGATCCAAATGGCTACCGTGGCGACAGGTACCGTTTATATCCTTTCTCATCCTGTCAGTGTGCTTTTCGATTCTGGTGCTACGCATTCGTTCATATCTCTGGATTGCGTGCGTCGTTTGAGTCTCGACCGTTTGACGCCTTGTGAGCCCTTCATCGTTAAGCTTCCTAGCGGTGATAGGATCGTTGGTGATCAGGAGGTTCGAGACTGTTCTGTGCTTATTTGTGAGAGGACTTGGCCCTCTAATCTTATTGTTGTGAATATTGAGGGTGAGGATTTGATTCTCGGGGATGATTGGCTCGAGCGGCATGGTGCAATCATGAACTACCGCACGAGGATCATCACCATGTTAGCCGAGGATGGCACCGAGCACTCTTTTGCCGGGCGAAAGAGGGGGAACCAGAAATTCGTTATTAACGCCTTGAAGGCGATGAGACTCCTGCGAAAGGGGTGTACCGGCTATTGGTGCTATGCCTTGAAGGCGGAGAGTGGTGGAGTCGAGCTTTCGTCGATTCCAGTCGTTAATGAGTTTCTTGATGTATTTCCTGACGAGTTGCCGGGATTGCCACCGGATCGTGAGGTTGAGTTTGCTATAGAGTTAGAGCCGGGCGCGGCTCCGATTTCGAAGGCGCCGTATCGCATGGCACCTTCAGAGATGGCAGAGTTGAAGAAACAGTTGAGTGAGCTTCTTGGGTCGGGGTATGTTCGACCGAGTGCCTCACCTTGGGGCGCACCGGTCCTGTTTGTGCGGAAGAAGGATGGCTCACTACGTTTGTGTATCGACTATCGCGAGCTAAACAAGGTGACCATCAAGAACAAGTATCCTTTGCCGAGAATTGATGACTTGTTCGATCAGTTGCAGGGAGCTGCGGTATTCTCGAAAATTGATTTGAAATCGGGGTACTATCAGCTCCGGGTGAGAGAGTCTGATGTGCCGAAAACAGCCTTTCGGACGAGGTACGGACACTATGAGTTCGTAGTCATGCCTTTCGGGTTAACTAATGCGCCGGCGGTGTTCATGCAATTGATGAACAAAGTTTTCATCGAGTATTTGGATAAGTGTGTCGTCGTCTTCATTGACGATATTCTTATCTATTCGAGGAACGAGGAAGAGCATGCCCATCATTTGCGGATAGTGTTGGACATTTTGAGGGCCGAGCAACTCTATGCAAAGTTCTCGAAATGTGAGTTCTGGCTGAAGGAAGTGATGTTTTTAGGTCACGTGATTTCAGCCGAGGGGGTTCGTGTGGATCCGCAGAAGATTGAGGCCGTATTGGATTGGGCACCGCCCAAGAATGTGAAGGAGCTCCGTAGTTTCTTGGGTTTAGCTGGCTACTATCGTAGGTTCGTCGAGGGTTTCTCGAAACTAGCTCGACCACTTACGCAGTTGCTCCAGAAATCCGAGAAGTTTGTCTGGAATGACGAGAGGCAGTCGAGTTTTGAGGAACTGAAGAAGCGTTTGACTTCAGCCCCGGTTTTGGCGTTGCCATGTGGCAACGAGGGTTTTGCCGTTTATAGCGATGCTTCGGGTCAGGGTCTTGGGTGCGTGTTGATGCAGCACGGCAAGACCATTGCTTATGCATCGAGGCAGTTGAGGCCGTACGAGCTTAACTACCCTACTCATGATTTGGAATTGGCGGCAGTCGTTTTTGCGCTAAAGATTTGGCGTCACTATCTTTTCGGCTCTGCATGTCAGATTTTTACTGATCATAAAAGTCTGAAATACATATTTACTCAGCGAGAGTTGAATATGAGGCAGAGGAGGTGGTTAGAGTTGATTAAGGATTATGACCTCGAAATCCTTTATCATCCGGGCAAGGCGAACGTTGTGGCCGACGCCTTGAGTCGGAAACCAGTTGCGATGCGAACGCTTGAGATCCTTACATCTCAGTCTGAGCTTCGTAGGGCTTTGATCGAGTTAGATGTTGAGGTCTTGTTGCCGGGATCCGTCGGGCAACTTCGTGCTTTAGAGATTTCGTCGTCTTTGATCGATGAAATTAAGTCAAGCATTAGAGGATCCGATGATTACTCAAATCCGAGAGAACGTTCTTAAAGGAAAGTCTCTGGATTTGTGATTCACGAGGATGGTGTTTTGAGATTCCAGTCGGCTTTGTGTGCCGAACGACTCGTGAGTTGAGGCGAGTAATTTACGGGAGGCCCATGCTACACCTTATTCTGCTCATCCTGGTTCGAGTAAGATGTACAAGGACACGAGGAGAAATTTCGTGGAATGATATGAAGGATGAGGTCGCATGTTTGTAGCGAGATGTTTGACTTGTCACAGGTCAAAATCGAGCATCGAGACCGGGTCAAGTTATTGCAGTCACTTCTGCTCCGGAATGGAAATGGGAAGATATATCGATGGATTTCGTTACGAGTTTGCCGAGATCGAGGTCGGGCATGAATATGGTATGGGTGATTGTTGATCGCCTGACCAAGTCGGCACATTTTCTGGGCATCAAGGACACTTGGGGCCCGGAGAAGTTAGCTCGTGTGTTTATTGCGCAGATCGTGAGACTTCACGGTACTCCGAAGTCTATTGTTTCGGATCGTGACGGCCGTTTTGTATCGCACTTCTGGCAGGCGGTGCATAAGGCGTTGGGTACCCGGTTGCGTTTGAGTACCTCTTTTCATCCCCAGTCAGATGGACAGTCGGAACGCACTATCCAGACGTTCGAGGACTTGTTGCGTGCCTGTGCTCTCGATTGGAGTAGTGACTGGGAGGAACATTTGCCGCTGATCGAATTCACGTACAACAACAGTTGGCACGCGTCGATTCGGATGGCACCGTATGAGGCACTTTACGGGCGGCGATGTCGATCACCGATTTGTTGGAATTGTAACACCCCCAAGATATTCGAGGTGTATTACAGCGCCGTGGACCCCTACATGGGACCCACCAGGCTAACACAAGAAAACACCACTCGACTAACCATCTCGGTTAGCAAGGAAACAATTATTAACAACAAGAACATAAAACAACACGTCCGGCACAACCGGCATAATAAACATCAACCGACAAATACAGTAACTCCAACAAAGACCAATCACAATCTGAGAGGAAAAGCCTAAGTACTCGCGAGTACAATCTATAAGTTTAAAACTGTGGGAACAACCATATCGAAATGGACAGAGGAAATAAATAGACCCAAATGCACATGTCAACGACCCTGGCCAACATCCTCGTACTGTCCTGGTACTCGCTCGTCCGGATAATCATAACCTGAAATCCATAACAAGAATTTCCCCGACAACGGGTCCCCAAAGGGGTTAGCAATTACGCTAGTACAAGTATTCAAGGCAAACCAATCGCTTACACATTTCATAGTACATGCACCAATATCATTTTCAAAAGTCAAAACCAGACATGTCTTTTCCTAAAATAAACAAATAAACAATTAGCCTTGAGAACAGGCGGCGGATACATTCTCACTCGGGGCCTCACAGGGACCCTAACGAGTTGGCTACAATTACAGAAAAACAAAACCACGCACACGCTATGCCGTGAGAACAGGGCGGCAGCATACATTCTCACTCGAGGCCTTGCAAGGACCCTAACGAGTTGGCTAGCGGTACGAAACTCGTGAAATCCAGGGCGGCAGCATAGATTTCCCTCCTTGACCCCGTCGGGCCAACACAAGGTGAGTAATTTACAAACAATATACATTACCATTTCACGTTAAGCATAAAGGTTCCCAAAAATACTTGCCTTGAATTATTTGACGACGCAACGAACGGAAAGGAAGGTCACCGACGAACGCTAGGAACCAATGAAACCGAACCTAACGATTCGAAGAATACAATCACAACCATTCTAAATGAATACGGAATTGGAATACACTTGAAAACCCGCCTACGATTCATGTATATTCGTATATAAACAACAATGAGAGCGGACCACGACCAAACCCTCTCGATTCCGTAAAAACCACGAAATATACCATGAATCCGTAGGGAAACTAAGAATACCGACAAGATTAATCATAATCCCAAAACAAGAATAGTATGGACAAGGTACTTGCCTCGAAATCACAATCGCAACGAGACGACGAATAGGACGCGGTCGAATAGCCCCGAACGCTCGAACACCATCAAGAACGCGATAGCACCACGAATATTACGAGAATAACACTACACGAATCATCAATCACCAACGGGATTCAACATCGGAATCCTCGAACACCTATAAACCTCCGGAAGGAACAATAACACATGGTTACGACGAGAATCAAGGCCAAAACAACGGAAATCCCAACAAACTATCGAAGGGAAAACTCATTGGGACATTTAATCGAACACTAAATGTTCAATAATTCCCAAGAACACTCGAATCGTCAATCGAGTTAAACAAACTCGATATATGGATGTACAACCCATAGAACACGATTAATAACATCATACTACACCAACCGATGTATCAAAATCGGATTAGAAACGAAATCAAGAACAATTTCTCCGAAAAGTCAACTTGAAGGATAATCAAGAAATATACCTTGATTCGACGAAATACACGGATTAGATGTTGATATAATCAACAAGGATCTTCCAAAATGCCTTGGAAATGATTAGAATCGGCCAAGAACTCCATTTCCCGTCGCACCCGTCGCCAATCGCCGAAAGAAGGGAAAAATCGGGTAGGAAATGAAATCTGGCCGAGCCAGGCTATATATAGCCGGCAGAGTTACGGCCGTAACCGGCAGGCCTTACGGCCGTAACTCGGACACCTTACGGCCGTACTCGGCAGGCCTTACGGCCGTAACCGGCATTCGTCAAAAATCTGCCAGACCAAATGGACACTTACGGCCAGTAATCAGACACCTTACTTACGGCCAGAATCGCCTTCACAAATCCGCCCGGTGCTCGTGCGGCCGCATTCGATCACGCTTACGGCCGTAACTCGGACACCTTACGGCCAGAATCGCACCTTACGGCCGTAACTCGCCAAAGCAGCCTGCCCGCCGTGACTCGCCGTGGCCACTCCGACGTCTTGACGACTCGAAACCCGAACCTGAGTAAAAATCGAAGATACGGTTACGAAGTACTCGCAAAGACGAATCCAAGCACTAAGAGAACACACGATTCCGACCATCCGAAGTGTCGGAATTCGACAACGGAAGTAATTACCCCAAACTTTGGGAAATTACAAAAATGGCCCAAAACGTCCGAAAATCACGATACGTGATCGAAACACCGAACCAAAGCTCGCAACATGAATAATAACATTAAATGAACTTTCGAGAAACTCGAAACAACAGTTTCGACCGAGATTCGCAAGAATCGAACTCAAGTGCGGAAAAGTCGCTAAAAAGCACGCAACTCAACAAAACAACACCGAAACGAACTCGGATGACAAAAAGTGAAGAATTAATCATTCTCGGAATGACGAAACGATCATAATAGAGTTGTCAAAACGAACTTCCTCCGAAAAAGAAAATTACCGAAATTCGAAATTGCGGATATTACATTCTACCCTCCTTAAAAGAAGTTTCGTCCCGAAACTTAAAACAAGTAGGGGGAAGCAATATACCCGCCAGGAAAACTCGACGAGATACACAAAAATAGAAAACTCGCGCTAAACGGCGAAACGCTGCAAGAAACGCAAAGAGACATACGGCGAGAAAATACGCTCTAGGGCGACTAACACGACGTCACTGGTAGAGACATAATAAAATCAACGAGTGACAAGCGTCATTAAACGGATAATACAATCAAGTCAATTATCCGAACAATCACAAAACACAACGAACGAAAATCAATATGATTGACCAACCCAACGGTTCATCAATCAAAATGCGAGCCAAACGCTGAACAATCACGAAACGAGGACAAAAACCGAACAAACAAACGACCGAACCACAACGGTCGAGACAACAAAAGCGAACAATCATGTTCGAATCACGAAGAACAATAAAATTCAAACAACAACTCCAAGGTTCACATCTCGACTCGAGACAATATATGATCCGGTGAAAACAACAACGTATGCATTTACATAAGATCCACATGAAAGGGAATAGAAATTGAAAAGTCACAACGATAACCAGATCGACTCAAAATCAGATTACAGCTCGTTCGAACGATGAAACCAAGATACAGAACAAGTTCAGAAGGTATCAATGAACACGAGCGAATCGATAGACTGGAGAAAGAGAAGATATAAAAGTCAAAATAGTACGGGTATTACCTTTGACCTCGCTCCCGAAACTCACAACAACGGAACCAAGGTAACAATATAACAAGCAATCGACACGACGCGGAACAATCACCGATGCACACAATCATACCAACCCGATCTCTAACAGCTCGCATATATGCGATAACGCATAAACCGCTATGAGGCGACAACATCTAATACCAATATCACACCCCTCGCAGAGGCTACCACGACAACTGTGTGGCGAACGACTCAACGCTCACACCACCAATTCAACAACAACTCGGGGGTTAACACCCTAACGAGAGCACGAACATCACACATATCTTCCCGGACCACAATTAGGAATGATAGGTTTTGAAAACAAAAACCATCTTTTGAAAATAATTTGCAGGCACCAGTTGATCTTGAGTATCATATATCAAAAAGTAGTACAAACATCGTCATCGAGACTAAAAAAAAATCATCTTGCGTTTGATAAAAATGAAGACACCTTTCGTTAAATTAAAACTTTTCAGTTATATTCGACCTTCGGGTCTAAGCGAATACGTTTCTAAATCATTAGAAATATCTCAAAATATTTTGATCCTCAAAGTAGAGTAATTTTGAAACATAGCGTGGCACTAGTAGGCATCTTGAGAGCACTGTGAGAAAATAATTTATTTTAAAAGTACGTCTCGAGGTTTATTTTCTAAGATACTCAAGGTTTTTCGTATACAATAGGCCAGAATGCCCAAAATTCGCACGTATCAACATTCACTTAAACACATCATATCACACGCATCGAATCGCTCAAAATTACGACAATGATATACAATCCTCAGGATATGTTTAACAACATCGTTAAAACAACAATCGGTTTATCAAAACTGGATGGAAAACGATATCAAGAACAAAACTCCAAAAAGTCAACTCTAGGGATTCAAGAAAATACCCAGAGTAGGCGAAGAACAATGGATTAGATGATGTTAAAAATCATCTAGAATACTCCAAAACACCTTTGGATGGAAGAAAAATCAGCCCAGATGCGAAACCGAGTCGCTACGTCTCAAACTCATGGAGGAAGGAGAAGAAATGAAGAAAAATGCAACTTCTAAACTGGTGTCCAGTATTTATACTGGCCACAATTAGCGTGCGCTAATCATTAAGGTTAGCGTGCGCTATCACGGCACCAAACAAAACTCCTGACCAAAATACACTGTTAGCGTGCGCTAACCCCAAGTGTTAGCGTACGCTAACGGGAACTGCACTACCCAAGAGCTCTGGATCGCCTGAACTACGTGTAGCGTGCGCTATCCTCCCCTTAGCGTGCTACCCACGCACTCTTGCGCGCGCTAGCCGCAAAGCGTAGCGTGCGCTAATGACCAACAGAGACAACAACAGAACATATCAGAAAAAAAATTACATGCCGTAAACCTTTCTCACACGGGTTTACCAGGCTAAGCATAATTTCCCACCTCATTTCGAAAATGCTAAAAAGACCACTGACGGTAATATTTTCCAAAACTCACAAACTCATTTGTCAAACCGTCATAAAATGCTCAAGGCCAAAATGCCAAAACTTAATTCAGGGAATCGGTTTTACGAAATAAAACTCAGTTTGCAAAATGCCGAAAGCCGTTTTGAAAGAACTCACACAGCGGATAAAATGCGGTTCGAAAATACATCAGCAGTGACGACACTCCTCATATAAACCAAATACGAGAGTCTAATAAACACATATCGTGAAATCAAAATCCACAGAAGGATTCCATCATTCAACGACTAATCATACAAATAACTCGTGTCACGCGAGGCACAACACAAGGAAGGGAGTTTTAACATCCATAGGTCGCACGTAAGTGACGACCACCCCTCGATACTAATCACGACCAATGATCTCAAACGACGCGTCGCGATGCGACTAAGTCAGACAAAATCCGACGAGACAAAACTCAACAAAAACAACTTGACTCGATGACCTAGGTTTCCTGTGCTAATCGATTTTAAAATCGTATACTCTACTTAATCTAAAATAAAACCGATAACTTAAAAATCGATTTCAAGACCATAACAAATACGACAAGGGCTTAACAGCTGTGGCATTTAATAAAATGTCCTAAAACACTTTTAAACACGACCTTTAAATACCGACTCAAGGTTTTATTTGAAAATACAGGGCTGGATCGCCCAAATTCATGTCACTTTTCAAAATCCCACAAGACGATCAAGTCTCAGAGATTTTCAAGCATGCACGCCGCATGTATTATTATTAATAGAAACACATTGGTTGTAAATAACAATAATTAGCCAAGTACCAACAATTCCGGACACACTCATATACGACATTCAAAAATCACCCGTTAAAAAGCGCAACTCGGAAATACCAATTCCAAGCATATGTCAAACTATCTCTTCAAGTTTAACAACGTAACCAAAGATCACCGATTGGACGTATGTCGAAACCCACTATGTGAGTTTCTCAACAAACTCGCCATCAATACCTATCGAACATATCAATGTTCAAAACTTCTACATTATACCGCACTTTCGTGTCCAACTCATCGGTACATCCGGCTCAACATACATTTAATATATCGCAATTACCAAACACAGATTCCATTATACAACAAAAGACTAGAGAGTCAAGCCCTCTCACAATATACCACGGAGCAAAACTCGGATCTTTCGATCACCAACGATCTCACCAATGCTAGGAAGTTTAGCGATGGAAGGCTCGCAAAACGACAAACGGTCAAGCCCAGAACGGCGCACATACTCCAGAGAGACAAAGGACGGCGCAATACTAGAATCAAAAGTACACAAACCGGATGGATCGAGAAACAACTCGACGGTAAGTACGAGAGAGGCAATCACAGTTCAAGAAGTGGAATTTCAATACGAGAAAACAAGAGAATCGAGTAAGGAGAACTTACGAGCACTGGATGTACTGAGATGCCGGCGGTGTGACAATGTGCAAAACAAAACACAACTAGACCCAAATAACCAACAAGCCTAGGTATCCATAAACCTAGAGCTCTGATACCATTTTCTGTAACACCCCCAAGATATTCGAGGTGTATTACAGCGCCGTGGACCCCTACATGGGACCCACCAGGCTAACACAAGAAAACACCACTCGACTAACCATCTCGGTTAGCAAGGAAACAATTATTAACAACAAGAACATAAAACAACACGTCCGGCACAACCGGCATAATAAACATCAACCGACAAATACAGTAACTCCAACAAAGACCAATCACAATCTGAGAGGAAAAGCCTAAGTACTCGCGAGTACAATCTATAAGTTTAAAACTGTGGGAACAACCATATCGAAATGGACAGAGGAAATAAATAGACCCAAATGCACATGTCAATGACCCTCGCCAACATCCTCGTACTGTCCTGGTACTCGCTCGTCCGGATAATCATAACCTGAAATCCATAACAAGAATTTCCCCGACAACGGGTCCCCAACGGGGTTAGCAATTACGCTAGTACAAGTATTCAAGGCAAACCAATCGCTTACACATTTCATAGTACATGCACCAATATCATTTTCAAAAGTCAAAACCAGACATGTCTTTTCCTAAAATAAATAAATAAACAATTAGCCTTGAGAACAGGCGGCGAGATACATTCTCACTCTGGCCTCACAGGACCCTAACGAGTTGGCTACAATTACGTAAAAACAAAACCACGCACACGCTATGCCGTGAGAACAGGCGGCAAAGATACATTCTCACTCGAGGCCTTGCAAGGACCCTAACGAGTTGGCTAGCGGTACGAAACTCGTGAAATCCAGGGCGGCAGCATAGATTTCCCTCCTTGACCCCGTCGGGCCAACACAAGGTGAGTAATTTACAAACAATATACATTACCATTTCACGTTAAGCATAAAGGTTCCCAAAAATACTTGCCTTGAATTATTTGACGACGCAACGAACGGAAAGGAAGGTCACCGACGAACGCTAGGAACCAATGAAACCGAACCTAACGATTCGAAGAATACAATCACAACCATTCTAAATGAATACGGAATTGGAATACACCCGAAAACCCGCCTACGATTCATGTATATTCGTATATAAACAACAATGAGGGCGGACCACGACCAAACCCTCTCGATTCCGTAAAAACCACGAAATATACCATGAATCCGTAGGGAAACTAAGAATACCGACAAGATTAATCATAATCCCAAAACAAGAATAGTATGGACAAGGTACTTGCCTCGAAATCACAATCGCAACGAGACGACGAATAGGACGCGGTCGAATAGCCCCGAACGCTCGAACACCATCAAGAACGCGATAGCACCACGAATATTACGAGAATAACACTACACGAATCATCAATCACCAACGGGATTCAACATCGGAATCCTCGAACACCTATAAACCTCCGGAAGGAACAATAACACATGGTTACGACGAGAATCAAGGCCAAAACAACGGAAATCCCAACAAACTATCGAAGGGAAAACTCATTGGGACATTTAATCGAACACTAAATGTTCAATAATTCCCAAGAACACTCGAATCGTCAATCGAGTTAAACAAACTCGATATATGGATGTACAACCCATAGAACACGATTAATAACATCATACTACACCAACCGATGTATCAAAATCGGATTAGAAACGAAATCAAGAACAATTTCTCCGAAAAGTCAACTTGAAGGATAATCAAGAAATATACCTTGATTCGACGAAATACACGGATTAGATGTTGATATAATCAACAAGGATCTTCCAAAATGCCTTGGAAATGATTAGAATCGGCCAAGAACTCCATTTCCCGTCGCACCCGTCGCCAGTCGCCGAAAGAAGGAAAAAATCGGGTAGGAAATGAAATCTGGCCGAGCCAGCTATATAGCCGCAGAGTTCTGGCCGTAATCGGCAGCCTTACGGCCGTAACTCGGACACCTTACGGCCGTACTCGGCAGCCTTACGGCCGTAATCGCATTCGTCAAAAATCGCCGGCTAAATGGACACTTACTGTAACTCGCACACCTTACGGCCAGAATCGGCCTTCGTCAAAATCCGCCCGGTGCTCGTGCGGCCGTACCGATCACGCTTACGGCCGTAACTCGGACACCTTACGGCCGTAATCGGCACCTTACGGCCGTAACTCGGCCGAGGCCACGCTCCGGCCGTGACTCGGCCGTGGCCACTCGACGGCCGGACGACCCCGAAACCCGAACCTGAGTAAAAATCGAAGATACGGTTACGAAGTACTCGCAAAGACGAATCCAAGCACTAAGAGAACACACGATTCCGACCATCCGAAGTGTCGGAATTCGACAACGGAAGTAATTACCCCAAACTTTGGGAAATTACAAAAATGGCCCAAAACGTCCGAAAATCACGATACGTGATCGAAACACCGAACCAAAGCTCGCAACATGAATAATAACATTAAATGAACTTGCGAGAAACTCGAAACAACAGTTTCGACCGAGATTCGCAAGAATCGAACTCAAGTGCGGAAAAGTCGCTAAAAAGCACGCAACTCAACAAAACAACACCGAAACGAACTCGGATGACAAAAAGTGAAGAATTAATCATTCTCGGAATGACGAAACGGTCATAATAGAGTTGTCAAAACGAACTTCCTCCGAAAAAGAAAATTACCGAAATTCGAAATTGCGGATATTACAGGAATGAGGCGTCCGATTTGGTCGGGACCGAGCCGGATGTCGTTTTAGAGACGAGGCGGAAGATAGAGTTAATTCGGGAACGGATGTTGACTGCCCAGAGTCGACAGAAGTCGTATGCCGACGTCCGTCATCGACCTTTGGAATTCGAGGTGGGAGACCACGTTTTGCTAAAGGTGTCGCCGACGAAGGGAGTTTTTCGTTTCGGGAAGAAAGGAAAGTTGAGCCCGAGATTTATCGGCCCCTTTGAGATCCTCGAGCGAGTAGGTGGGTTGGCATACCGTTTGGCGTTACCTCCGGCCTTGAGTCATGTTCATAGCGTTTTCCATGTTTCCCAGTTGAGGAAATATGTCCCGGATCCTAGTCACATCATCGATTATGGTGAGATTGAGGTCGCCAAAGATGTTACTTTCGAAGAGCGCCCTTTGAAGATTTTGGAGCATCGTGAGAAACGATTGAGGCATAAGACCATACCTTTGGTCAAGGTGCAGTGGTCGAGACACGGTGTCGAGGAGGCAACTTGGGAAACCGAGGATAGCATGCGTGCTAGGTACCCCGAGTTGTTTGTTTCTTAAGTTTCGGGACGAAACTTATATTTAGAGGGGTAGAGTGTAATATCCGCATTTTTCTTTCCCTTGTAATTGTATTTCCGGTGTAATTCTCGATTGTAGTGACCCTCATGTATCCTTCAGTGTAACTTTTCCGTCATCTTTTGATCTGATTCTCGTAATTGTTGTGCGGAACCGCCGTTTCGGGGTTGCCGTGGATCCATTCTATGCTATGATGCGTTTTGAGGTGTTCCGTTTGACGTTTCGTTCATATTCCGGTATTTTGGGTCGTTTATATTCTGTATCTAGCGCACGCTAAATTTCCTGTGTAGCGCACGCTAGAAATCCATTGGTAGCGCACGCTACGCTTAATTCGTAGCGCACGCTAACGATTTAGCCACAGGAGTGGCGATTCGGCTCGACCCTGCGGACTATCGGAGTAGCGCACGCTATATCGTCTAGCGCACGCTAATGTCGGGAGACTAGCGCACGTTAAATTGTTCGATGGCGCGCTAGTGTGATCGGCCCAAGATCGAGCGCTTTACTCGAACTCAATCGAGATGCTAGTTAGCGCACGCTACGCCGGTATAGGTAGCGCACGCTAACGGGTCGTGAGGTTTGGGCGGTTGGCTCTTGGACTCGGTGATGTTCGGGTAGCGCACGCTATTGGTCGATAGCGCGCGCTACGAGAGGTTATTAGCGCACGCTACGCATGTATGGTAGCGCACGCTAACGCCAAAACCTCGGCTTCGGATCGACGCTAACAGAGGGTTTGTAACCTATCCGTTAGCGCACGCTAACCTTGAGGTCTTAGCGTGCGCTAACACTCCCCAACTATATAAACCGGGGAGTTGGACCGAGATAATCACAAAATCTCATTTCTTCCTCTTTCGCGGCCGACGACTCCGGAGACGATTTGAGGCGATTTTCTTCCTCCAATCACTTCGAGATTCTTGTGCTTGAGTTCTTGGTGTAAGACTAACATCATCCACTTGTGTTTCTCATCCTAAATCCAAGGTAATCTCTTAGAACCCTACTTTTGGATAATTTGGGGTTTTGGGATTTTCTTCCGATCCGTCCGTTTCGTTGATGGATTCATGATGAATATGATCATTCTTGTTGGTATTCTTAGTTTCCCTACGGATTCATGGTATATTTCGTGATTTTTACGGAATCGAGAGGGTTCGGTTGTGGTCCGCCCTCGTTGTTGTTTATATACGAATATACATGAATCGTAGGCGGGTTTCCGGGAGTATTCCATTTCCATAATCGTTTAGAAGTGGTTGTGATTGTGCTATTCAAATCGTTAGGTTCATTTCCGCCGGTTCCTTGCGGTCGTGTTCAACTCTTCCGTTCCGTTCGTGTCATCGTCTAATTAATCGAGGCAAGTATCCTTATGAACTTACAATCTTGACATAGTAGTTTTGTATGAGAAATTGTGTGCGTGTGTATGCTCACTACGGGTTAGACTCGACGGGGTCTCGGTAGGGGTCCACGGAGGTGTGGATCGACGAGCTTTGCTTTTAACCACTACGGGTTAGATCCGACGGGGTCTCGGTAGGGGTCCACGGAGGTGTAGATCGACGGTTAATTGTGGTGAATTTTACAAATGTGATTTGATATTGGCATTTCCTAAATGAGTGCTTTCAAACGGTTTTCTATAATGCATGCATTACTAAAAGTGTAAGATGTAAGATGTACATCTGGTTACTTGAACTAGCGAAATTGCTAACCACTCTCGGGACCCGTTTTGGGGAAATTCGTTTAATGAATTTCATGTCAGGTTCATCGAGACGAAGCTACTGACCGATATGCGGATGATGGCCGAGCGTGATGATTGTGCCTAAGTGACGTCTTAATGTCTTTTTGTCTTTTCATCTTTTGTGGCTTTTGAACTAATGGTTGTACTCGAGTACTTAAGAGTTCTTGTCCGTCCGGATTGTATTGTTGCCTATATGTTTGTGTTGATTGATGATGTTATGTTTGACCGGTAAACCGGGTGGATTATTCTGTTTTGCGTCTTTATGACATGGTGTTGGTTTGTCGTTTATGTGAGTCGATGAGTATGATGCTGTTCAGCCTGGTGGGTCCCATATAGGGATTCACGGCGCTGTAATATACCTCGAATATCTTGAGGGTGTTACAACGGTCTGGGTATCGGGTCGGTCTTGGAGTCTGCCCGGTCCGGTCTTTAATGAGTCCGGGAAAAAATCGGGTTCATACTCGGTCCGGCTTGTTGCTCTGATTGACCGGTCCAGCTGCCTGAAGTGCTTACGTGGTTGCCAAGGTGGATGGACTATCAACAGAGTTCAGATAAATTATTAAATAAGTTAAATAGATATACGTGTAATATTTCTTAACGTATGACTACACAGTTGAAAAAACACACATCTATACTTATATAAAGTGATTTGTGAAAAACACAGTCACTTTTTAGTGACGTGTTTTACATCATAGTCAATCCCTATATATATATATATATATATATATATATATATATATATATATAAATTTTCTGAAAAATGAAAAATTAAAGAAAATCCTGAACATAGATTGTGGGGGATTTATTTCATATTTTTACTCATCTATCAATCAAAAAAAAATCCTTCTTCATTTTTTAATTTAAAATTCTAAATATTTATAATTTTTCCGCTCAAGATCATTCTTAATGAAAAATATATCAAATTAATTCTTATTTCAGAATCTTCAATTAGACATCTATATTGAATATAGTGAATTCTTTGGATTCGTATTAACAACCAATTGCACAGAATAAATTTATATTATAAAAAATATGAATATTGGTTTCCCATAAATTTAATTGATGCATAACAAAAATAACTTAATTCACTTTATAAAATTAGATTTAATAAAATTAGATTTAAGACTCATGTTACTCACATGAAAAATAAATTAATGATATTTATCTAATTATAATACCTAACAATAGTAAAATACACACACATACACATATATTATAACATAATTACATACTACTTTCGTCCTCCAAATTTGTTCCTATCTTTACTTTGCGATGTGTCCTCCAAATTGATTCCTATATTAATATTAATTAACTTGACACTATATTAATGTGAGACCTTTTCTCCACTCACATCATACTCCATAAGACACTCAATATTTTTTTACTAAAACTTGTTACCGAAGAATTTCATAACAAGTTTAGAGGACGGATTAAGTGTTTTCTAAGTACTAAAATATTCTGTCTGGTGCATCTCACGGGCGAGCATCTAATTGAACTCAGAAATTAAAGAGATGCTCATTCCAACTTCACCTAACCCACCCTTGGTCTTGATGCATTTTTTTCCGTAGAAAGACCTAAAAAGGATTGTCAAGATAAAAAGAAATTTATTTTCCCTCAACATGAACTTTGATTATATTAGTAAGAGAAATGCTATAATCACAACCATTGTAACGGATGTGGTTGTTGTAGATCATTGATTATGTGAATGGTGGGATATTTGATAGAATAAATAATAAATTTAATGATAAATATGTGGTGAGATGGTGTGTTGTAAAATTTAATTGAGTAAATTGATTGTGTATGTAGCATTGTTGTATTAGTAAATATTCTACTTCATCCTCCTCGTAGGTTGAAAATATCATCCTTTACGGAACATAGATTCAACAAACAAAGTTACATAGCAGAACATATCATATAACACAGACTTGCCTTTTTTAAATTTCCCAAAATAATATCACATTTTTGTTAAAATATGCCAACGATTCTGTCAAATAACAAAAGAAGTCAAAACTTCTCGAATTTCAAGTAAAATCAAAACCTACAACCATTTTGGTAAGGGGGGGTAATTATTATCAAGAACATATCATAATAATTCACCAGCTGTGTAAAACAACATTAAAATAATAAGAACAACGATTGTTTCCGCCATACTCGGATCAATTCTGGTAATATAATGATGCTCATTGTTTTCGTCTTACCTGCATCAATCATATTAACAAAATGATGCTTTCCATCAGACGAGCACTCACATTCATAACTATTGATTGAAACCAGAACACACATAATTTAAGTCGGACCAGATCCAAGGTTGTAAGAAATAAGAATAACCTTTCCCTGTGTTGTACCCAACACACATAATCAAGTCTGAACGTTAAATCCCAGCTTATTTTGCATAGGAAAAAAACGATTATTTTAATTAAAACCGAACAATATGACCACACTATTATATAATTTATACAGCAAGTAATATATACGAACCTGCCTTGATAGACAAACCTGAGACAAGAGAAGCATAATGAAAATTTATACATCTGAGCCCCACAAATACCCATCCCCCTTGATGTTATAACCGAGACTTAAATAGAAAGCAGCTAAGTAAATAACTAGCTAAGAAGGATAGAACGTAGTGCTTTATCTTTGTCATGCTGTCTTCAACAGTTTGCTCCACCAACTAATGGCTTCATTGTCATAACTCATACACATTACTCGGAGTCGCACATAATGATCATAGACAAGAATAAAAGCATTATGGAGAATTTGCGGCAGTAGTCTAACCATCGCCACACAAAGCACAAATGGCTCTTTCTACTCCATCACAAATAAGCCTCAGCCACACAATTCAAGTGTCCCATTAACTTATGGAACCTTAGAAAATGATAATCGACCAAACTAGCAAACATTGAGCAAGCATATTCTAACACCAATGCAAAAATGACTATAGCTGCGGGTGACAATTGTGGCGAGTCAACATGGTTTTTCCTTTTTCCTCCCGTAAACCATTGCTATTCCTTCCCACATGGTTTTTAGAGTTTTTTTTTTTTTTTTTTTTTTCCATTTCCCACATAGTGGAGGACATTCATACCATATTAACGGAAGGTAAGAACAGCAATCCAAGTAATCGAACAAGGTAACAATCCATTATGAGATCTTCATTTAATTTCACTAGGTACCTTTTTTTTTGGTTGTTCGCATCAACCAGTAAAAATACTAAGGCAGACACTGTATATCAAACTAAAGATTCAAAAAAATAGCTAAACTAACTGCAAATATAGTTGCTAAAATTCGAAAGGTGCGCCAAGGAGATAAGGGCTCCTATCCCCTGATGGGCAAGGCGCAAGACGAGGCGCGCGCTTCATAGATGTGAGGCGCAAAAAAAATATATAAATAGATAATTAAATTATAAAATCTATAAACACATAATGACAAGAAAATATAACTATCCACAAAAATACTTACCAATAATTAACAAAATTTAAGTGTCGGTCTGTCGGAACAATAAAAGAAACTTCAAAAGTGTTCTGAAAAAAAAGACCTAATACAAAGGAGAGTCTTGGCGCATTGAGGCGCACTAAGGCCTTGCTAACGTCACCGGCCTCTTTAAAAGGCAATTTTCATTTTCATCTACGCACCTCTCCTCTCAAGCGCGCCTTCAACAACTATGACAGAAAAACAGATCAAAATAACACTAGTCTATTAAAAAAAACTAAAACAAGACTGCAAGAAAGGGTCTTGTTTTTTTTTATCTACTTTTCAGACCCCATCTAGAGATTGTTCGTATTTACTCAATCCTTTCGAATAGAATGCTCAAGAATCAACCTCAATCGGCTTCCTAAGATATCCAATTCGGCAATCCTTTGCCGCTGCCATCGCACTTGAAAACTCTCTCCACTAACCGCTTCACCACCTTGACCAGCTAGAACCCTTGTTCTCACATCCTCAAAACACTCATCAAACACATTCATCACAACTTTCGCTACCATTTCCCCTATTATATTGCCACAGAAAAAATGACTACTCTGTTCTGCCGCAATTACCCCACCATTACCATAAGTATCATTGCCTTCATTATCGTCCATAGCTGCCTCTTCCTCTTCTAATTCCACATTCACCTCACTCAACCTGATTTCTTCATTTTGATTATCCTCATCAGGGAAATTTCCAAAATCAGCCCAGCCTGCGTTATCAACATAATCCAAAACCAAATTGTCATCATTTCCATCACTATCTTGATCAAAACCAGACATGATCACCGGCAATGTAGGCGAGAAGTCGACCTTAATCCCAACAAGGCTCGATCTTTTCAGCTTCCAGTCACTACTACAACCACCACTAATATTAGTGTTGTTATTATTACTAATAAGATGACTCATACTTACATTTCCGGCGCCACCGAAAGGTGAGGTGGCGGCATAATCTGGGTGCCATAGCCGTTTTGACAAGTGATAAAGCGCACGATCGTGCAACGACAACTGTGATCTGTCCATACCCTTGGATAACCGGGTCGAGATGACTCGAAACTTCTTTCGCAGCCTCCGGAGCTTCTCGGAGAGTTGTGATTTCGTATAGGGCTGCGACATGGTGTTGGAGAACCGGGCATAAAAGATCGCCAAGTCCCTTGGGAAGGCTAGGTTCTGACAGGAGCAATCCAATAAGCCCTGCAAGAATCGGATCTCGTCCGGCTCGGTCCAAATTCGGTGGAACTTGAACGGCGGCGCTCGCCCATCGATTGGCTCCGGGATAGGGTCGGGTGGAGGAGGACTCGGGTCGGGGGTTTTGCGTTTGATGGGGAGTTTTGAAGCGCAGAGCTGGGATTGAACTAGGGTGGAGTCCATGGCTAGGGTTCCAGGATTGGGGCTCAACCTCGGTGTTTATTTCACTACTGCTGTTAATTTTTTTTTTGTCTCTCTCTCTCTTTTTCTTTCTTTTTTTTTTTTTAGTACAGTTACTCTCTGATTAATGATTGATTGTATAATTTGTTTTACGAATTTTGATCAGTGATTCAAAAAAAAAAAAAAAAAACAAGTGAATTGGCCGTGAGGTGCACCGCTAGGTTGCAACTTGATAAGTAAATAGATTTTGTAGTTTTTATATAAGTTTATACATATATAGAGATCGATTTAAATACCAATATGTCCTTAAAATAGGGATCGAGTGCGTGTATATTTCGTACAGATTCATTATACACATAATATGTTATAATGTATATTTATTTTTCCTTTCAATACATAGTGAATTCATACTAAATGTGTGATGCGAATCTTAAAAACTGAATATACATTACGACATATATTAAATATGCACTGGACCCACGTTTTCATTTTAAGAACTGGTCCCATTTTGAACCAATCCATATATACATATGGATTGTATCCGGTGAGAACCATCCCTAGTGTAAGAGCTAAGAATCAATCAGGATATTAATTATTTGACACCAAATGCTGAAATTATATCACATATAAAAGGAAGAAAAAATGGAAACAAATTCGGGAATTAGAGGGTAATAGGGTAATCTCGCAAATAAATTATCCCATTAAAAATACAATAGTTATTCACGTATTGTCCGTTTTACAAACAAATATAGCAAATCAATCAACTTTGCGTGATTTACGACTTGAGATGCATATTACATGCCTAAACGCTAAAAAAACAAAAAACAGTGTATTACAATAATGAAAGCACTTTAAAAAATAGAAGCAGTTTAAACACCTACTAGCAGTGCACTAAGTTAAAGTAGCAGTATATCAATATATAATAACAATACAATAAGTTCAAAGTAGCAGTATATTGAACAGATAATACCAGTACAATTATTTCAAGGTAGCATTATCCTAGACGCATAATATTCACTGTTTTTATATATTTAGTATACTGCATACTAAACAGATTGTACTGTTTCTTTTATACAAAAACACTACTTCTTATGTCTCAAGTATTATAATGTACATTATACTTATTATTTAACTTACTTATAACTACACAACATTATGATGCATAACATACTATTTGTTGATGTAAAAAATACTGCATTTTTTTACTTATAACATACTGCTTCTTTGCTTACAACTACACCGCTTCAATGTACAAATGCACTACTAGTGTACAAAGTACTGCGTCGTAGTGTGCAATGTAATATCCGACTTTAATTTTCTTATTTACTGTTGTATTGTTCGGATAATTTGGGTATAGTTGTGTCATGTTGCATTTAGTATAATGATTATTGATGTTGAGACAAATCAGGATCATATCAATTATTATTGCCATTCGTACGATGTTCGATTGTTAGTCGTGTTGTAGATTATTGCATTTTGGGCTAGGCCTTTAGTGCCTAATGTACGCTGCGGCTCCAGCTGAGCATACGCTATTTCATTGGCATTACGCACGTAAAGTGCTTAGTCTTACGTAGGTAATGTAGAGAATCTGATCCGATCTCAACTTTCGGCATGGGGGGCCATGCAGATCCGGATATTTGGCCTTTCGAGGCAGCTTAGTCAAACGTACATTACGTGCGTTATGCTCAGGGCCGGTCCTGACATTTCGTTGGCCCTAGGCAAACTTTGATAAATAGGCCCTCTTATCTAACATAATAAACGTCAAAAAATTTTTAAAGCAAAATGAAAATGTGCAATGAGCCTCATTAAAACCTTATGGCGAAAAACCCCTTCAGGGAAAACACCATTAAGGAAAGAGTACTCTTCCCAATTCATTGAAAGAAGTAACAAAGAGTACAAAAACTTAGGGGAGATAAAACCAAATCCAAGTGAAAATATAACAAATTCTTAACGTCCTAAAAAGCGGTTTCTTCGAGCATTTTGAGATGTAAAATCACATATAATCACATCAGCATCAATTTTCCCCAACATATCCTTCTCAATTGATAAAGTTGCCAAACCATTCAGTCTCTCTTGTAACATTGATGACCTCAAGTAGGTTTTAATCAACTTCAGTTTTGAAAAACTTCTTTCCCCTGACGCTACAGTCACTGGCACCGTCAGCAAAACTCTATAAGCAATTGCTACATTCGGATAACAATCTGCAAGTTTGACAAATTCAAGAATATCAATGGCAGATACTGTTTCAGTTGGCAAAGTGAACTGTAACATTTTTAATTCAGAGAATAGATCATCTACATCAACATCAGATAAGTTGCCATGAGAAAAAATTGAATGAAACTTAACACAACATTCTTTTATCTCATTATCATCCAACGACTTTAACTTTTTTGAATCATATAAAAATCCAAAGATACTTGCAAATGTCTGCAGTTCTTCAAATCTGTTTCTCAAAGAACTAATTGCCATATCAACAATAACAAGAAAATAGTTGACTTTAGATGCTTCTTGAGGTGACTGGCTTTCATGTTCCTCATTGTTCTCTCCAAACTGTTTTTTTCTAATCACACGACGTTTTGTTGGAAATATTTCTTCAACATCCATCTCAAGTGTAACACTTTTTGCAATATTCATACTTTGTATAAACCTTCTTCTCGATATTTTTCAAAATATGAAGACACATGTTCCAATTGACTTACGGTGACGTCTATGCACATAGATTTAGATTGCAACGTTTTGCTAACCATATTAATAGCAAATAAAATATCATACCAAATAACCATGCCAAGCAAAAATTCAAAATTTTCTAGTGCATTAATCAAACTCTCTGCTTCACTCTTCGTCTTCGGGTCATTATCAGAAGATTCATATAATTCCGTCAAGGCCAATCTTATTTGGGGACATTAAAATCTAATGGCTTTAACACTCTTAATTCGACTTTCCCAACGAGTATTGGACAAATATTTCATAGTTAAACCAGGAACGTTATCAAGCAAAATCTCCCATCTTTTTGTAGATCCCGAAAACAATGAATATAAGCGTTGAATAACTCCAAAGAAGGAAATAGCCTTAACACAAGAATGTGCCATATCGCCAAGAGTAAGATTAAGACTATGACAAGCACATGGCATGTATAATGCTCTAGGGTTAATCTCAAGAAATCTCTTTTGAACACCTTGATGTTTTCCTTTCATATTCGAACCATTGTCATAACCTTGCCCCCTCACATCATCAACATCAAGATCAAGAGCCTTTAAAACATCTAATAATTCATTCAAAAGTCCTAATCCCGATGTATCATCAACTTTTAAAATTTTTAGAAAGAACTCCTCAATTTTTATTTTAGTATTTGACATATTCACACAGCGAATTATAAGGGTCATTTGTTCTTGATGGCTCATATCAGGGGTACAATCAAGAATTATCGAAAAGTATTTTGCCTCTTTAATGATCTTAATGATTGAACATCTAACACTTTGAGCCAAAAGAGAAATAAATTCATTTTGAATTTTATGTCCAAGATAGTGGTAATGAATTTCATGATCCTGAATGCGTCTCACATGATCTTGCATTATCAAATCGAATTCCGCAATCATTTCAATCAATCCAAGAAAATTCCCATTGTTATCTTGATATAATTTTTCGTTGGATCCTCGAAAAGGAAGACTATTCTTAGCAAGACATTTTACAGTTGCAAATATTCTATGTAAAACTTGTCTCCAACGTTCTTTCTCTTTCATAATTTCTTCCTGCACGTGCTTATCAATTGTCAAATTTTTGTCCAATCTTTTTCGCAAATCATTCCAAGCATTCATATTAGTCATATGCTCAACAGAATTTTCATGATTTTGGAGTCTTTGACTAATATGCTTCCAATCACCTAAGCCCTCAGTTGCTAGCAAACTCAAGTTACTACTACTAGAAGACTTAAACAACTTACAACAAAAACAATATACCTTATCAATATATTTGCAATAAACTAACCATTTCCGATCATGTATCTCACCATTACTTAATTTTCTGAAATAATACGAATATGCAAAATGCCTCTTATATTTGTCTAAGGGATATTTAAATTTAGGATCCATTTCTCTACTATCTCTAGTAGTGCCCTTTTCAACTAGAATATCCCTCGATGTGTTATCAAGATTCTCCCAATTTCTTGGGTCATAAATATCAAACCGAGGAATTTCTTCTTGTTCTTTAGCATTTGGCACATCATTATCATTTTGCACATCATTTAATTGATCATATGGCATATCATTAGCATTTTCCACATTATTAATATTTGACACATCATTAGCATTTGGAACATCTATCTTTTTGAAAACAAATTTATCAAGAGCCCCATATTGTGATTTTTTAAACTCTATATCTAGTTTTCTTTTTTTTTTTTTTCGTTTTTCAGCACCGGATTTGTATTTTTTAGGGTACATCTTAACCGAAGTACAACACAATTGACAACAACACTAGCAAATTATCGAATAACAATTAGCAAGCAAACCAAACCAAACCAAACAAGATAGGAATTAAAAATCAAAACAACAAATAAATAGCAATTAACAAACCAAACAAAACGAGCAACGAATTAAAAATCAGAACAGAAACACCTCGGCCTCGCAGCGGCGGCGGATGACAGAGGGCAAACAGAACAGATGAGCACTTCGGGCTTAGCTCCTCGGCCCTCGCGGCGCCGGGCGGCACTGTCAGGACAGGTTACCGGTGGTGGGGTGCACGGATGACGGAGCAAATGTCGGGCTTGGCAGTGGCAGAACAAAAACACCGTGAGTCAGTGGTCGCACTTCGGTCTTCTCGCGCAGCGCCGCAACGGTAGACCGTAGATCGATAGATGGAGGCGAGGCACTTAGCTGCTTTAGCTTAGGGTTAGGGCAAGGCAAAATCTGGTGTTTGCGGCGGATGCGGTCTGCTTTAGACTTTAGTTCAGAAGACAGAAGTCACATAACTTCATATCATATGGGTTCGCTGTCAGTTGGGCTCGGGCTGGGAAAAAAAAATCTAGGTGGGCTCAGCCTATAATAGTACTAAAAAAAAAATTTGGGCCCCTTTTTACTCTGGGCCCTGGGCCGGCGCACTCCAGGCCTACACCCAGGGCCGGCCCTGGTTATGCTTAGGCCATAACTTACGTAATGGTGAAGAGCTTACGTATGCTTTTCTGGCAACGTACGTAAGGATGTAGGTGTTTTGAGGTAGTAGCCTCTGGAGGCTTATTACGTACATAACAAACTATGTGTTAGCGTACGTAAAGGTGGGTACTGTACGTTAACTTGCTTCTATAACGTACGTAACAGAAGTGCAGTTTATAAAAAGACAGGTCTTGTCTTTCATTTTGCACGATCCAAACTTGATTTTTTCTCTAAGTTATCATCCCTCTGCCTCCCTAGAATGAAATAACAGTTCGAGCTAATAAGTATTTTAAATCCATTAATGATCCAAAGTGCGAATTAATACCTTTTGTAAAAAAGAAGGCAATGAAAAATTGCATGCAAATTTTTCATAGTTTGTTGTTCGAATTGAGATGTGTAGTGGCAATTAATAAGTACATTCAAGCTAATAAGTATTTTATGTCCGAATTTAGATATTCGGTAATTAATATTTTAAAAATTATTTATGTTTTTTATTTAATTTAGTTTTATAAATATGATATTTTCCCTAGGTCCGGCATTCTGCTTAAATTATAGAAAACAGTAAATGTCTTTCACATCCAGTTATACTAATGAATAATTTCTAAATTTTTATTTAAATGACAGTTCCAAAAAAACGTACTTCTGTAACAAAAAAACGTATTCGTAAAACTTTTTGGAAAAAGAAAGGATATTGGACAGCATTAAAAGCACTTTCCTTAGGGAAAACTCTTTATAGTGGGAATTTAATTATAACATAAAAACAATACAAATAAAATGAGTAATATAATATATTAAAATAATATAAATTTGTCTAATTAAAAAATTACTTATTTAAATTTAAATTTGAAAATTAAACTCTTTAATTATATTTCATATTAAATAACTCTTTAGTTATATTTCCTATTGAACTAGGGTGGAGTCCATGGCTAGGGTTCCAGGATTGGGGCTCAACCTCAGTGTTTATTTCACTACTGCTGTTATCTCTCTCTCTCTCTCTCTCTCTCTCTCTCTCTCTCTCTTCTTTCTTTATTTAGTACATTCTCCCTGACTAATGATTGATTGTATAATTGTTTTACGAATTTTGGTCAGTGATTCAAAAAAAAAAACAAGTAAATTGGCCGTGCGGTGCACGGCTAGGTTGCAACTTGATAAGTAAATAGAGTTTGTAGTTTTTATATAAGTTTATACATATATAGAGATCGATTCAAATACCAATCAGTGCGTGCATATTTCGTACAGATTCATTATACACATAATATGTTGTAATGTATATTTATTTTTTCTTTCAATACATAGTGAATTCATACTAAATGTGTGATGCGAATCCCAAAAACTGAATATACATTACAACATCTATTAAATATGCACTGGACCCACGTTCTCATTTTAAGGACTGGTCCCATTTTGAACCAATCCACATATACATATGGATTATATCCGGTGAGAACCATCCCTAGTGTAAGAGCTAAGAATCAATCAGGATATTAATTATTTGACACCAAATGTTGAAATTACATCACATATAAAAGGAAGAAAAACATGGAAACAAATTCGGGAATTAGAGGGTAATAGGGTAATCTCGCAAATAAATTATCCCATTAAAAATACAATAGTTATTCACGTATTGTCTGTTTTACAAACAAATATATCAAATCAATCAACTTTACGTGATTTACGACTTGAGATGCATATTGCATGCCTAAACGCTAAAAAAACAAAAGACAGTGTATTACAATAATGAAAGCACTTTAAAAAATAGAAGCAGTTTAAACACCTACTAGCAGTGCACTAAGTTAAAGTAGCAGTACACTCAATATATAATAAAAATACAATAAGTTCAAAGTAGCAGTATATTGAACAGATAATACCAGTACAATTATTTCAAGGTAGCATTATCCTAGACGCATAATATTCACTTTTTTATATATTTAGTATACTGCATACTAAACAGATTGTACTGTTTTTTTATACAAAAACACTACTTCTTATGTCTCAGGTATTGTAAATTACATTATACTTATTATTTAACTTACTTATAACTACACAACATTATGATGCATAACATACTATTTGTTGATGTACAAAATACTGCATTTTTTGACTTATAACATACTGCTTCTTTGCTTACAACTACACCGCTTCAATGTACAAATGCACTATTAGTGTACAAAGTACTGCGTCGTAGTGTGCAATGTAATATCCGACTGTAATTTTCTTATTTACTGTTGTATTGTTTGGATAATTTGGGTATAGTTGTATCATGTTGCATTTAGTATAATGATTATTGATGTTGAGACATATCAGGATCATATCAATTATTATTGCCATTCTACGATGCTCGATTGTTAGTCGTATTGTAGATTATTGCATTTTGGGCTAGGCCTTTAGCGCCTAATGTACGCTATGGCTCCAGCTGAGCGTACGCTATTTCATTGGCATTGCGTACGTAATGTGCTTAGTCTTACGTACGTAATGTAGATAATCTGATCCGATCTCAACTTTTGGCATGAGGGGCCATGCAGATCCGAATATTTGGCCTTTCGAGACAGCTTAGTCAAACGTACATTATGTGCGTTATGCTTAGGCCATAACGTACGTAATGGTGAAGAGCTTACGTATGCTTTTCTGGCAACATACGTAAGGATGTAGGTGTTTTGAGGCAGTAGCCTCTGGAGGCTTATTACGTACATAACAAACTATGTTTTAGCGTACGTAAAGGTGGGTAGCGTACGTTAACTTGCTTCTATAATCTACGTAACGGAAGTGCAGTTTATAAAAAGACAGGTCTTGTCTTTCATTTTGCACGATCCAAACTTGATATTTTCTCCAAGTTATCATCCTTCTGCCTCTGTAGATGATATATTCCTATTCCATCTTGTCTTTGAGCCTTGCATCTTGGATTGGAGCTTAGTGTTTGGAAGTTTGGAGAGCATTCTTGTAGTTTTTGTGGTTTGTTTTTCATTTCTTGAGGTATGTTGTACACTCTTACTGTAACACCTCCAAAACCATTCGGGATATTACAGCGCCGTGGGTCCCGCGCCGGAACCCACCAGGCTAAAAACCATTTACAAAACCATTTCAAAAATGTTTAAAAACCCCAAAAGGCCAATGACGGTAATATTTTAAATACTCAAATATATTCAAAAACGTAATTTTGAAATACCGTCATAAAATATCATTTGAAAATACAAGGCGAAGTGCCAAATCTCGATAGTTCAAAATGTACGCTAAGACGCCGCTTAAATGTACCGATAAAATAGTTTAGGAAAAGGTTTAACAATGATCAACCGATAGATCACTGAAAATATCATCGACAAGATAACTCCAATACGACCAACAAAGGATCAACGATAATTGAGAGTACCCTCAACATGGTAAACTCCCGACACGATCAACAAAGGATCAACAATAACCAAGAATACCCTCAACAAGGTAGACTCCAAATGATCGACAAAGGACCAACAATAACCGAGAATACCATCAACAAGGTAAGCTCTAAATGATCAACTGTAACACCCCAAACTAGGCGGATATTACAGTGCCGTGGACCCCCAACTGGGACCCACCAGGCGAGTGAAAAAGGATGAATCACACAGGGTAAATGTAGTACCGAACCACATTATAACATCAATTACTCCGAGTAGGAGTTTCATACAACACACCCAGGATAATATAGAATACATGTGTATCTTATGTGACGATAAAATACACGACACTGAATGAAATGAGTATTCGAACGGAATGTCTGCAGCGGAATAAATAAAGAAAACATGAATGACTGAATACATGGTGAAAAATTTGAGGGCCCCCTTATAGTATCACTGGGACTCCCGCCGTCAACGTGCTCTCCTGCGCCTTTGCCTTGCCATGACTAAAGCAGTATCCCCAAACGGGGTCGATTATCTGAACAACAATCCTCAAGGGTTGAAATTACATAATCATGAATTAATTGAGTTATGAAATATCCTTAATTATGAATTACGCTGAAGAGGAGTACCATAGTACGCCCGTAGTGTTCTGTGCAAGTGTACAAGACGGATGACCGGACACACCCGTCCTTGTACCTAATTAGTCTCACGGAGGTAAACGTTACCGTGTGCATACCCAATGTATCACTCCCAATACATGGCCATCATGTGCCCGACTAAAAATTCCACACATCACCCGGCCACGCAATATGAACCTGAAGGTCATATGAGCGAGAATGACCATAATGAATATCAATGAATAATAATAATCCGACAACGTCAAGAATGACTTACCGAGATGAAAGTGATAATGAAGTGATTGATAGTTTCAATGAATTGATTGGAACCGTTCCTTATTAATGAAGTGATTATTCGACAATTACAAGTCTCAATATGATTAATACAATGATGAATGAGTTATGATTATGAATGATCAACAACAAAAGGAATGAATATCCTTTTAACCGAGTAAGAATCAACTTACACAATACCGATAAAGAAAGTCCTTCCTCGAACAAATGTCCTAAATGAAGTGTCGGTCGCTCGAACAACCTTAATTCAATACAATTACCAACAATCCGATCAATAAACGAATTAAACACGAATATAACGAACTCAAGACGTCGATACGATTAAACCAAGTTTATTGGGGCATTATATCGAACACTTTGAGGCCAACTTCGATAGATTACAACTAAACCTCAACAATACCAACTTCAAATCCCCAAGAAGTGATTCAAATCAACAAAACATCTCCAATACGATCAATAATCCGTTATGAATATCCAAAAACGTGATTATAACAACAATTAATCGAAAATCCCCAAATTCAACTCGATATTCAAAGTGTTCTTGAATAATCCCTCAATAATCCAATGAATCCTTATACAAACTCATAATCATAAACATATCCCTTCATATAACATGATTATAACGTCGAAACATCATATCTCAACACAAAATCGAAATCCAAGGTGTTGAAGAAATTACCTCTTGAAGATTCAATCACTTCGATCCGAAGAACACGAGTTTAAACGAGTAACCAAGCTTCCCAAATGAATGAAGATGATGAAATTACACACTCAAGTGATTGATGATTGCAAAATCTCTCTCTCAACCCTCTCTCTCGGATGAAGATGGAAAAAAATGAAGAAGTGAGGAGAAATGACCCGGCCAAGTCCTTAAATACTGCCAGAAGTTACGGCCGTAACTCGGCCCTCTTACGGCCATAACTTTCCAAGTCAACGGCCTTACGGCCGTAACCGGCCAACTCAGACGTAACTTCGTCCGAAAGCTGGCAGCAGACTTACGGCCGTAACCGCTCTGAGTTACGGTGTAACCCGCCGTCAAAAACACCGTCGGCGGACCTTACGGCCGTACCACACCTTACGGCCGTAACTCGGATGATACGGCCGTATCCGGCCAACGTTACGGGCGTAACCCGCGTTCGTCAAAAATGGCGGACATCCTTCACGCAACGTACGGCCGTATCGGCCAAGCCTTACGGCCGTGCACCCTCGACTTACGGCCGTATGCCGCAACCCTACGGCCGTAAGTCACCCTTGGTCGACAACACCCAAAATTTATGAACACCACTTACGGCCGTAACTAACCCTCCTTACGGCCGTAACTCACCTTCGGCCAAAATGCAGGCGGCTCTTTGGACCACTTACGGCCGTAACCGGCCAGCCTTACGGCCGTACCCGCTGAACTTACGGCCGTAACCCAGAACCTTACGGCCGTAACTCGATGATGGCCAAGGTGAATTAATCCGACAGTTCCGATTCCTCGTTACGACTGATGAATGATCCGACATAACATACGAATGTGGAAGTGAATAAGTCTAACACAAGCCAAAGATGATGCTCCCAGTATACGACTATCAATCACGATGAAAATGATAATACTCCCGTCGGTCTCTAACCGGAGATGACATGCCGATCGGTAACTGGTATACGATTACAACATGCCAACAGTAACGAGTGAGAATTACTGAGTGACAATTACAGACTGATAATTACTGAATGAAAATGAATGAATTACAACCGGGTATTACATACTCCCCCCCTTAAAAAGAGTTTCGTCCCCGAAACTAAGGGTCAAACAACTCGGGATGACTCTCCCGCATACTCTCCTCGGTTTCCCAAGTGGCCTCTTCGACTCCGTGTCTGGACCACTGAATCTTGACCAAAGGGATCGTCTTGTTCCTCAACTGTTTGATTCGCCGCTCCAACACTCGTACAGGACGCTCCTCGTATGAATGATCATCTGCGATCTCGATTTCGTCAAACTGAAGTATGTGGCTCGGGTCGGCAACATACTTCCGCAACTGAGAGACGTGAAACACATTATGAATTCGACTCAATGCCGGAGGTAAAGCCAATCGATAAGCTAACTCGCCTACTCGATCCAAAATTTCAAACGGTCCAATAAATCTCGGACTCAACTTCCCCCGTTTTCCGAAACGGAAAATACCTCGACTCGGGGATACCTTGACCAAAACGTGGTCACCCGTCTCGAACTCTAGTGGTCGACGACGATTATCTGCATATGATTTCGCGACTCGAAATCAACATACGACTCTTGATCAAAGCTACCTTCTCCCGGCGGCTATAAGCATATCGGGCTCGGTGCCGATTGATTCGACAAGTCATCCCAACACAAAGGAGATCGACAACGGCAATAGTAAAGGCCTCGTAAGGTGCCATCTTAATGGAAGCATGTCAACTATTATTATACGTGAACTCGATCAATGGTAGTTGGGCTTCCCAATCGTCCTTCCAATCGAGGACGCATGCCCTCAACATGTCCTCTAATGTCCGAATAGTCCTTTTCGATTGTCCGTCGATTTGAGGATGAAAGGCGATGCGAGATTGAGCCGAGTCCCCATAGCACGATGAATCGATTTCCAAAATGAGACACAAATCGTCCGTCACGATCGGAAACGATACTCTTAGGAGTACCGTGCGGTCTCACTATCTCCTTGATGAACAAGCTGGGCGATCTCTCGGGACCCCACGTATCCTTGATCTCAAGGAAATGAGCTGATTTAGTTAAGCGGTCCACAATCACCCGGATCGTATTCATGCCACGGCGACTCGTCGGCAAACTCGTGATGAAATCCATAGAAATGTCTTCCCACTTCCACTGGAATATGGAGAGGTTTCAGCATACCACGATCGCTGATGCTCAATCTTAACTTGTTGACAGGTTAAGCATCTCGAAACAAATTCTGCGACTTCTCGCTTCATATTACTCCACCAGTAATTTTGTTTCAAGTCCTTGTACATCTTGCTAGACCCCGGATGAACAGAATAAGGGGTAGCATGAGCTTCTTTCAAAATCGAGTTTTTCAACTCGTCATTCGCCGGTACGCACAACCGATTCTTAAATCTCAAAAGTCCATCCTCGTGGACCACGAATCCAGGGGCTTTCCCTTGAGCCACATCCTCACGGATGCGCAACAATGAAGGGTCTGAACTCTGATTCTCTCTGATTACCTCCTCAAGTGACGATGAAATCTCTAACATACAAAGCTGTCCCTGAACTCGCTGAAGCCAGACCTCGATCTCGGGTCTAAGGAATTCCTGCTGAAGCTCCTTCTGAACTGTTAGACGAGCAAGCATCTGCTCCTGAACGGACTTACGACTCAAGGCGTCGGCGACAACATTCGCCTTGCCCGGGTGGTAAAGGATCTCGATATCATAATCTTTGATTAATTCCAACCACCGTCTCTGTCGCATATTTAACTCCTTCTGAGTAAATATATACTTTAAACTCTTATGATCGGTGAATATCTGACAAGTAACGCCATAAAGATAATGACGCCAAATCTTCAATGCGAACACCACGGCTGCTAGTTCCAGGTCGTGAGTCGGATAGTTAACCTCGTAAGGTCTCAGTTGCCGAGAAGCATAAGCAATAACCTTCCCATTCTGCATGAGTACACATCCGAGACCCTGTCCGGATGCATCACTATAAACCACGAATCCCTCCGTCCCCTGCGGCAAGGAAAGTACAGGTGCTGACATTAACCGGCTCTTGAGTTCCTCAAAACTCCGCTGACACGCGTCGGACCACGTGTATTTCTTATCCTTTCGCAAAAGGTTTGTCAAGGGTTGAGCAATCCTAGAAAACCCCTCCACAAATCGCCGATAATAGCCCGCTAATCCGAGAAAACTTCGGATTTCCTTAACATTCTTCGGAGGTAACCAGTCTCGGATAGCCTCCGTCTTCTGAGGGTCGACACGAACTCCGTCTGACGAAATTACATGTCCGAGAAAAGTCACTTCGGACATCCAGAACTCGCACTTGGAAAACTTTCCAAAAAGTTGCTCTCGTCTCAACACGTCGAGAACCTGATGAAGATGAACCTCGTGATCCTCTCGGCTACGAGAATAAATCAAAATATCGTCCATGAAGACAACAACAAACTGATCCAAAAAGTCGATGAAAACCCGATTCATCAATTCCATGAATACCGCAGGTGCATTAGTTAGCCCGAACGGCATAACTACGAACTCATAATGACCATAGCGTGTTTGAAACGCCGTCCTCGCGATATCCGACTCTCGAATCCGCAACTGGTGATATCCAGATCTTAAGTCGATCTTGGAAAATACTGAAGCTCCCTGAAGTTGATCTAAAAGATCATCAATACGGGGTAAGGGATACTTATTCTTGATTGTCACTCTGTTCAACTCCGATAATCGATACACAAACGAAATGAACCATCCTTCTTCTTGACAAACAACACGGGTGCTCCCCACGGAGATGCACTCGGTCGGATATAACCCTTCTCGAACAACTCCTCAAGTTGGTTCTTTAATTCTTGCATTTTGGTTGGGGCCATCCGGTACGGTGCCTTTGATATCGGAGACGTACCAGGCTCCAACTCAATCGTGAATTCCACATCTCCCTGTGGAGGCAAACCAGGTAACTCGTCTGGAAAAACGTCGGCATACTCCCTCACTACCGGAATATCCGTCAACATTACTGATGACTTCTCGGTTTTGGTCATGAAGCACCAATAACCAACACATCCCTGACTGAGTAATCGCACTGCTTTCATCAAATTAATGACCTTACCCGAACAGCCGGGATTACGTCCCTGAAATACACATTCCACCCCATAAATGCGAAATGATAGTGATCATACTTACGGACACTAATGATGGCATCATGACGATCCATCCAATCAATACCCAAAATGACGTCGTCCCTCGGCAAATCTACTACGATTAGGTCCGGCCATACGACCATGGCCAGATCGGACAATTACGAATCTCACGATTACGATAATTCGTCTACCATCGGGTAGGCCAATGACATAAGGCTCACAACTAGTAGCACTACCCGCACGTAGTCTACTCAAACATGACTCGGAAATGAATGAATGTGATGCACCGGTATCAAAAAGGGTACACAAAGGTTGAGATAGAATATCGAGTGTACCTTAGATCATACGGGCCTCGGGATCATCGGTCTTCTTCATCTCATAAAACCTGGGCTTGCTAGTAACTGCACCGGACGCTCCCCTCTGCAGGCTATAGGCAACACCTTTAGTCGCTCCCGTCGTTTTAACGCAGCCGATTGAAGGCTTTGATTACGAGCCGATCGCCGGGGCTTGAGATGACGTCTGAGTAGGTTTGGAGTCCCTACGGCAAAAACGGGCCTTATGCCCAACAATTCCACAGTTATGACAAGTGACAGACTGTCTCGGACACTTGGTGCTGACATGACCAAGATCTCCACAGTTATAACAGGTGATGGCCGAACTGGCCGCTCGAGACTGAGATTTCGCGGGTTTAGACGACACAGGAGGTCGCTCAAAAAAAGCAGAGCCCGCACGAGGTTTCTTGAAGGTTGTCTGACCGCCCTCAGACTGGTTACGATTCTTCGATTTCTTGCTAGCAGACGAAGGTTGCTGCTTAGCAATCTCCTTAGCAGTAAGTTCATAGGTAAGAGCTTTCTCAATGAATTCAGCCAACGTGGTGCAATAATGATTAAGCAACTGTAGTCTCATATGGGGTTTCAGCCTCTTGCTGAAATACTTAATCTTATCTGCCTCGGAATGAATGATAGATGAGGCGAACGGAAGAAGTTCCTGAAATTTCTCGGCAATGGCGAGAACATCCTCGTCTGATGAGGGGTCGGGAGTGAGTAACTCTGACACCTTGGCCTCTCTGAGTGGGGCCGGATAATACCTCTCCATCATGAGAGTTTTGAACTGATCCCATGTACATGATCCTTCGGTGGGCTTCAACGACAACCACCAAGAATGCGCGCTCTTGCCCAAGTAGTAAGCTGCAACATAAACTTTGTGTCCTTCGGGACACTCTACCATAGCAAACAACTTCTCGAAGTGTTCGAGCCAATGAATAATATCTGCCGGCTCAGACGAGCCCTCGAAAGTCGGTGGCCTCTGGCGAGAGATGTCGCTGATGATATTGCTCACATTCCTCTCTTGCCTCTGAGGTGGCGGCGGAGGAGCCTGTTGATTTTGATTGACGGAGTTATGCATCATCTCCATCAGCTGTGCCATCTGGGTCATTTGAGCCATCATGCCCTGCATAAAAGCGAGTGGGTCAACCGGGACACCTTCTGACTGAGCCGTGTCCCGGGTACGACTCCCCGATAGTGAATGATCGCGTCCAGGTGAATGAGTGGCAGCGTCGCTGCTCGATGAATTAGCATTATTTCTCGCGTTTGCACGTGTGTTCACGCAAGTTCTCGGGATTCGGCCCGCTCCACGGCCTCGTCCTCCTCGTCCTCTGCCAGCTCTTTCCATACTGAAGTAGGAAAGTCACATGATGATTATATTTCCCGCATGAATATCACGTTATGATTATGATATGGGATGATGAAAATGAGCATACACGCTTTAATACAGTGATTAAATGAATGATTAACTTAGGTGACAAATTATCTGATGAAATTACTGAAAGGATTATCTTGAACGAGTTAACAAGATTAATGATTTGATCTTCCTGATCAACAATGAATAGTGAAATGAATTGAGTGATTAATGAGTTAATCCGACCGTCACAGTCAAAAAGACAATGATGATTGAGGATTGTTAATCGATGAATTATGAATGAATGATTATTGCCGAAATTATACCATGGCATTAGAAATCTTACAGTTCTTGGTCGATTGGCTCGGCATTTGCACAGTCACACGTGACGCGAAAGTCCAATGATACTAGTCCGATGACGATGATTTCAAATGAGACATGACTTGGAGGGTAGTATTCGAAACCACGCTCGATACCAACTCTGTAACACCCCAAACTAGGCGGATATTACGGGCCGTGGACCCCCAACCGGGACCCACCGAGCGAGTGAAAAAGGATGAATCACACGGGGTAAATGTAGTACCGAACCACATTATAACATCAATTACTCCGAGTAGGAGTTTCATACAACACACCCAGATAATATAGAATACATGTGTATCTTATGTGACGATAAAATACACGACACTGAATGAAATGAGTATTCGAACGGAATGTCTGCAGCGGAATAAATAAAGAAAACATGAATGATCAATACATGATGAAAGGACTGGGCCCCCTTCTAGTATCACTGGGACTCCCCGCCGTCAACGTGCTCTCCTGCGCCTTTGCCTTGCCATGACTGAAAGCAGTATCCCCAAACGGGGTCGATTATACTGAACAACAATCCTCAAGGGTTGAAATTACACAATCATGAATTAAGCGAGTTATGAAATATCCTTAATTATGAATTACGCCAAGAGGAGTACCATAGTACGCCCGTAGTGTTACGTGCAAGTGTACAAGACGGATGACCGGACACACCCGTCCTTGTACCTAATTAGTCTCACGGAGGTAAACGTTACCGTGTGCACAGTCCAATGTATCACTCCCAATACATGGCCATCATGTGCACGACTAAAAATTCCACACATCCGCACCGCCACGCAATATGAACCCGGAAGGTCATATGAGCGAGAATGACCATAATGAATATCAATGAATAATAATAATCCGACAACGTCAAGAATGACTTACCGAGATGAAAGTGATAATGAAGTGATTGATAGTTTCAATGAATTGATTGGAACCGCCGTTCCTTATTAATGAAGTGATTATTCGACAATTACAAGTCTCAATATGATTAATACAATGATGAATGAGTTATGATTATGAATGATCAACAACAAAAGGAATGAATATCCTTTTAACCGAGTAAGAATCAACTTACACAATACCGATGAAGAAAGTCCTTCCTCGAACAAATGTCCTAAATGAAGTGTCGGTCGCTCGAACAACCTTAATTCAATACAATTACCAACAATCCGATCAATAAACGAATTAAACACGAATATAACGAACTCAAGACGTCGATACGATTAAACCAAGTTCATTGGGGCATTATATCGAACACTTTGAGGCCAACTTCGATAGATTACAACTAAACCTCAACAATACCAACTTCAAATCCCCAAGAAGTGATTCAAATCAACAAAACATCTCCAATACGATCAATAATCCGTTATGAATATCCAAAAACGTGATTATAACAACAATTAATCGAAAATCCCCAAATCCAACTCGATATTCAAAGTGTTCTTGAATAATCCCTCAATAATCCAATGAATCCTTATACAAACTCATAATCATAAACATATCCCTTCATATAACATGATTATAACGTCCAAAACATCATATCTCAACACAAAATCGAAATCCAAGGTGTTGAAGAAATTACCTCTTGAAGATTCAATCACTTCGATCCGAAGAACACGAGTTTAAACGAGTAACCAAGCTTCCCAAATGAATGAAGATGATGAAATTACACACTCAAGTGATTGATGATTGCAAAATCTCTCTCTCAACCCTCTCTCTCGGATGAAGATGGAAAAAAATGAAGAAGTGAGGAGAAATGACCCGGCCAAGTCCTTAAATACTGCCAGAAGTTACGGCCGTAACTCGGCCCTCTTACGGCCGTAACTTTCCAAGTCAACGGCCTTACGGCCGTAACCGGCCAACTCGTATGGCCGTAACTCGGCTTCGTCCGAAAGCCTGCCGACAGACTTACGGCCGTAACCGCTCATGAGTTACGGGCGTAACCCGCCTTCGTCATAAACACCCGTCGACAGCCTTACGGCCGTAACTCGGATGATACGGCCGTATCCGGCCAACCTTACGGGCGTAACCCGCCTTCGTCAAAAATGGCCAGACATCCTTCCTGCAGCGTACGGCCGTATCCGGCCAAGCCTTACGGCCGTACCTGCCTCGACTTACGGCCGTATGCCGCAACCCTTACGGCCGTAAGTCACCCTTGGTCGACAACATCCAAAATTTACGAACACCACTTACGGCCGTAACTAACCCTCCTTACGGCCGTAACTCACCTTCGGCCAAAATGCCTGGGCAGCCTGCTGGACCACTTACGGCCGTAACCGGCCAGCCTTACGGCCGTACCCGCTGAACTTATGGCCGTAACCCAGAACCTTACGGCCGTAACTCGATGATGGCCAAGGTGAATTAATCCGACAGTTCCGATTCCTCGTTACGACTGATGAATGATCCGACATAACATACGAATGTGGAAGTGAATAAGTCTAACACAAGCCAAAGATGATGCTCCCAGTATACGACTATCAATCACGATGAAAATGATAATACTCCCGTCGGTCTCTAACCGGAGATGACATGCCGATCGGTAACTGGTATACGATTACAACATGCCAACAGTGAACACAAATGAATGAATCATGAATGATGAGTGATTATTAACGAGTGAGAATTACTGAGTGACAATTACAGACTGATAATTACTGAATGAAAATGAATGAATTACAACCGGGTATTACATCAACAATAATGGATCTCAAAGGAATAACTCCGACTGTCGAACATACCCCTCGGGCGTATGAACAACCAGTCACAAACCGTCGAACATACCCAACCATAAATGGAGGATGAACGACCAAACAATATGGCTCAAAGATGGAAATCATAGTACGCCCGATCCGAATATGTGTCAGTGCACATGTCCACCCTGTATACGGAATCCAGGATATACGTGGGACAATGTACCTAATTAGCCTCAACGAACTACGTCTCGTGTGCACAGCCTTTCACGGAAAATATTCACGCATGACTATATATGTGCCCGGCTAAAAATCCTACACAATATCCAATCGGAACGCAGATATGACTCCATATATGTCACGATGCAACATGACAACGAAACTCAAAGAAACACATATCCAATAAGGATCAAAAGACTCACCGAAGTGAACAACAATAGTCTGACAATGAAAAGTCGACACGACCAATCAATATTCAAAACAACAACCCTAGGATCACAAACCCCAAAGGATAATCCATACCATCAACAATCTCAGACAACAGTTCTGGGATCGACATCCATGAACGAACAACCAATATGAATCTCAATACACGAAGCCTCAACGCACAACATATACAACAACTCAACATAATAATTATCTCATAACTGAACAATACATAAATTACCTCAAAGCCGGAGACAACATCCTTTCCACGAACCAACATCCCTGAACGAACACACAGTTATACGAATAATCCCGAAATAGGTATAGTCCATTTATACCAACAAACCACCATCCCGACATCAATATCGACACGATAGCTATCCTCGATATCCGATATTCTATATCCTTGACGAAAGATAACTCACGTCTTCCTTGAACACAATTAAATCATATACCTTATGATTTAATACAAACCAGAGCACGATATACAACTCATTAACCCACAATTTACCTTTCTAACAACATTGCTATATGAATTATAAATGAAATGAAAACGAAACCATTCATCAAATATTATAAACTGAACAAGTATAAACTTGCCTCGATACCGATACCATGAAGCCGTTACCAATATCCATTGCCTTTGTCTACGAGCTCCTCAGCCCCGACCAAAAGCAATCTACGAACTCTTCGACCTCGACCGCAACACAACGGTCATAATCCACGATCAAAACATCACAACCTATTGCAATAATCAATTAACAACAATCCGATAATAATCAATAACCGACATAGCCAACCAAGCGACTCAACGGCTCAACAATACCCCGATCATAAACAAAACCGAACAATAAAACTCAAACAAATACGAACTCATATCCACGATACAAGTCGTAACTCGATGATCACAAATAACAATCAATAACCGATCAACAAGCACAACAGTTCTACAATATCCCGATTAAACACAAATCCGAACAACCAAATCAATCGATCACGAATTCAAAACCACAATACGATTCCACAATCCGAATATCATATCCATAATCTATTTAAACCAACAAGGGTCTAACATTACCGATTCCAAATACAATCTTAAATACAATTACAAGTTTCCTCCTTGTATAATCATAATAAAATCCAATTACCGATTATCATCATCAGTACAGACAATCCAATCAATTCAACATTATATATAATCATATTCCAAGAGTTTCAAATATTTCTATTATCCGAATTGAACACTTGTTCAATACGTAGGAATTCTCAAACTCAAAAGTGAATCATAATCTTATCAAATCCGGAATCATATTCATATTCCTATACGAATATTGTACCAAGATACATAACTTAGTTCTAAATGTGAATATTCCATATTCATATCCCAAAACACCAACACTTTAAAACGTATTCATCAAATCAATGATCAATTCATCTCGACATTAAGGATTTTATAACATATTCGATTCCAACTTCAACTCTAAATACGAAGACAAAACTCCTTCTTGTTCATACTTGTAATTTCATAGAAAACAATTTACCGATTATTATCGTGAATAATCACATTCCAAAATTATCCGAAATCTTTCCAAAATCATAACATGTAACTCAAGAGTTCTTCAAGAACACGAATTATCCAAATTCACGTTCACAATCCATAAAAGAACATAATCCGATGTTTTCTAACATCTAACCAATCCTTAATCATAATTCAAGGTGTATATCATCATGTTCTTCAACATATGATCTTCTTAGCATCAAAAATCGAAGCAATACTACCAAGAACATCAAGAATATTATGATTCCATAATCACAACAACATAATCAAGACATAATCCAGCATATCATCATCTTCCTTCAACATACACCTCATATAACCTCAAGAATCGAAACAACAACATCTTAATCATCTTCATACGAATCATTTATCAATAACATCAAAAATCCGAAATGAAAAGGAGGATTATCCAACATACCTCTTAGAAGATGGAATACACAAGAAATCACTTCAAGAATCATCAATAACTCCATATCCAAGCTCCAAATCCAAGCCCTCAAGCTCAAAATCGAATTAGGAGAGCCAAAATATCCCTCTCTCAATGTTTAGAGATGAAAAACGAAGAGAAATGCTGAAGTGAAATGAAATGACGGCCATTCCTTATATAAAATCCCCGCTCATTACGTACGTAACACTCCCAAGTTAACGTACGTAACACCTCTTACGTACGCTATCTTGTCCTGGTTAGCGTACGTAATGCCATCCCAGACCCTACTGCCTCAAAACGTGAACTTCCTTACGTACGTAACCCATACCATATAACGTACGTAATATACCAGTTGACTTGCTACAGTACAATGGTCGTGTTACGTACGTAACATGTCCTGTATAACGTACGTAACACGTATGTTGACTCACCTGTCAACATCCTCCGCCGAAAGTTGCCGACACAGGGTCCCACCTGCCGACCACGACTCGATCGTCTGATTCCAATGTTACGTACGTAATGTCTCGGCCATAACGTACGTAACTCTACCAATTTAACGTACGTAAGCTTCAACACATAACGTACGAATGGCTTCCATACTTAGCCATTTACAGCAATTCCTGTCCAATGTCTCGACATAACAAATACGAACATACGGCATACTGAATACACATATACTCAACCCAAAAATATTCTCATACGGTATACCTGATATCCAAATCAGTTCAACCTGATACAACATATCCTGAATATATCTGTCAATAAAAAACGATAATCACACCAGTATAACTGTCTCGGTTATCAATTTATTTTATCCATACTGTATAGATACCAAACTATACAGTATACTCAGATAAAATAACGCGAAAAATTTATACTGAAAATTCGGGTATTACATACTACCCCCCTTAAAATAAGTTTCGTCCTCGAAACTTGCAAACCGTCACCAACAACAGATAAATCCAAAATTTCCAACTCATCACAAAAACAATCAAGCGTCGCCACAAGCGAATAACCAAACCAATATACTTACAGGTGCGTGAAGCCGATGATCTCCCGTGATACTAGCACACGACTCCCACACGAAGTCTCAATACGATACCAACACACACCAATATCACAAATAGCAGTTTGAAAAGATCTCAAAAATTTTGGAAACTCCAAAAATCGATTTGACTCAAAAGTCAGAAAAACTCATTTTCAAAAATCACGTTACTACCATACCGGTAGAGCCACAAAACACACACGCCTGGGTTTCACAAAACCCAGGCTCTGATACCATCTTCTGTAACACCCCCAAAACCATCCGGGATATTACAGCGCCGTGGCTCCCGCGCCGGAACCCACCAGGCTAAAAACCATTTACAAAACCATTTCAAAAACGTTTAAAAACCCCAAAAGGCCAATGAAGGTAATATTTTAAATACTCAAATATTTTCAAAAACGTAATTTTGAAATACCGTCATAAAATACCATTTGAAAATACAAGGCGAAGTGCCAAATCTCGATAGTTCAAAATGTACGTTAAGACGCCGCTTAAACGTACCGATAAAATAGTTGAGGAAAAGGTTTAACGAAATAACCCAAGTTCGCAAAGGGCCATTTAAAATACACACACGCAGCGGATAAAGATACCGAAAAGCCATTTTGAAATATACAAACGCAGCAGATAAAGCAGTTCAAAATACACATTTGCAGTGGAAATGAATAACCAGAAAAGAAATACTCGATACTCCAAAACATGTCACCTCCAGTATCACATCGGGAAGCTCATCCCTTCACGACCGCTACTAGATCGATCTACGAGTACCTAAAAATAAAACCCATGACGGGGTCAGCCACAATACTCAATAATGATACCGATCACATCATCATAAATAATTACATACCAATGTAATAATACTATAAGAATACTACCAACGTAATCTTACCGTTATAACCTGATCAATTCATAGCAATCCATACTAAATCAATCCTTGACATATTCCACATTTCATATTCTCAAATGACGAAATGAATTCAACAACAATCATCTCTACTGTATTCCAAAAATATCGATAATCCTCACAACATCATCATAACTCATAAGTGTGGAAATAATCCAATCTGTGCCAAATCCTGTCCGTCGGATTACACAATCAAATCTCAACCTGGATAAACCATTAATACACAACATACTATAGATCAACTATCACATGATAATGATAACAAATCCCAAACATCGACGTACAGTCCGAATACTCATACAATCAATAACAATGATCAACCGATACATCACTGAAAATATCATCGACATGATAACTCCAATACGACCAACAAAGGATCAACGATAATCGAGAGTACCCTCAACATGGTAAACTCCCGACACGATCAACAAAGGATCAACAATAACCAAGAATACCCTCAACAAAATGATCGACAAAGGACCAACAATAACCGAGAATACCATCAACAAGGTAAGCTCTAAATGATCAAAAATAATGGATCTCAAAGGAATAACTCCGACTGTCGAACATACCCCTCGGGCGTATGAACAACCAGTCACAAACCGTCGAACATACCCAACCATAAATGGAGGATGAACGACCAAACAATATGGCTCAAAGATGGAAATCATAGTACGCCCGATCCGAATATGTGTCAGTGCACATGTCCACCCCGTATACGGAATCCAGGATATACGTGGGACAATGTACCTAATTAGCCTCAACGAACTACGTCTCGTGTGCACAGCCTTTCACGGAAAATATTCACGCATGACTATATATGTGCCCGGCTAAAAATCCTACACAATATCCAATCGGAATGCAGATATGACTCCAGATATGTCACGATGCAACATGAGAACGAAACTCAAAGAAACACATATCCAATAAGGATCAAAAGACTCACCGAAGTGAACAACAACAGTCTGACAATGAAAAGTCGACACGACCAATCAATATTCAAAACAACAACCCTGGGATCACAAACCCCAAAGGATAATCCATACCATCAACAATCTCAGACAACAGTTCTGGGATCGACATCAATGAACGAACAACCAATATGAATCTCAATACACGAAGCCTCAACGCACAACATATACAACAACTCAACATAATAATTATCTCATAACTGAACAATACATAAATTACCTCAAAGCCGGAGACAACATCCTTTCCACGAACCAACATCCCTGAACGAACACACAGTTATACGAATAATCCCGAAATAGGTATAGTCCATTTATACCAACAAACCACCATCCCGACATCAATATCGACACGATAACTATCCTCGATATCCGATATTCTATATCCTTGACGAAAGATAACTCACGTCTTCCTTGAACACAATTAAATCATATACCTTATGATTTAATACAAACCAGAGCACGATATACAACTCATTAACCCACAATTTACCTTTCTAACAACATTGCTATATGAATTATAAATGAAATGAAAACGAAACCATTCATCAAATATTATAAACTGAGCAAGTATAAACTTGCCTCGATACCGATACCACAAAGCCGTTACCAATATCCATTGCCTTTGTCTACGAGCTCCTCAGCCCCGACCAAAATCAATCTACGAACTCTTCGACCTCAACCGCAACACAACGGTCATAATCCACGATCAAAACATCACAACCTATTGCAATAATCAATTAACAACAATCCGATAATAATCAATAACCGACATAGCCAACCAAGCGACTCAACGGCTCAACAATACCCCGATCATAAACAAAACCGAACAATAAAACTCAAACAAATACGAACTCATATCCACGATACAAGTCGTAACTCGATGATCACAAATAACAATCAATAACCGATCAACAAGCACAACGGTTCTACAATATCCCGATTAAACACAAATCCGAACAACCAAATCAATCGATCATGAATTCAAAACCACAATACGATTCCACAATCCGAATATCATATCCATAATCTATTTAAACCAACAAGGGTCTAACATTACCGATTCCAAATTCAATCTTAAATACAATTACAAGTTTCCTCCTTGTATAATCATAATAAAATCCAATTACCGATTATCATCATCAATCCGGACAATCCAATTAATTCAACATTATAGATAATCATATTCCAAGAGTTTCAAATATTTTCATTATCCGAATTGAACACTTGTTCAATACGTAGGAATTCTCAAACTCAAAAGTGAATCATAATCTTATCAAATCCGGTATCATATTCGTATTCCTATACGAATATTGTACCAAAATACATAAATTAGTTCTAAATGTGAATATTCCATATTCATATCCCAAAACACCAACACTTTAAAACGTATTCATCAAATCAATGATCAATTCATCTCGACATTAAGGATTTTATAACATATTTGATTCCAACTTCAAATCCAAATACGAAGACAAAACTCCTTCTTGTTCATACTTGTAATTTCATAGAAAACAATGTACCGATTATTATCATGAATAATCACATTCCAAAATTATCCGAAATCTTTCCAAAATCATAACATGTAACTCAAGAGTTCTTAAAGAACACGAATTATCCAAATTCACGTTCACAATCCATAAAAGAACATAATCCGATGTTTTCTAACATCTAACCAATCCTTAATCATAATTCAAGGTGTATATCATCATGTTCTTCAACATATGATCTTCTTAGCATCAAAAATCGAAGCAATACTACCAAGAACATCAAGAATATTATGATTCCATAATCATAACAACATAATCAAGACATAATCCAACATATCATCATCTTCCTTCAACATACACCTCATATAACCTCAAGAATCGAAACAACAACATCTTAATCATCTTCATACGAATCATTTATCAATAACATCAAAAATCCGAAATGAAAAGGAGGATTATCCAACATACCTCTTAGAAGATGGAATACACAAGAAATCACTTCAAGAATCATCAAAAACTCCATATCCAAGCTCCAAATCCAAGCCCTCAAGCTCAAAATAGAATTAAAAGAGCCAAAATATCCCTCTCTCAATGTTTAGAGATGAAAAACGAAGAGAAATGCTGAAGTGAAATGAAATGACGGCCATTCCTTATATAAACTCCCCGATCGTTACGTACGTAACACTCCCAAGTTAACGTACGTAACACCTCTTACGTACGCTATCTTGTCTTGGTTAGCGTACGTAATGCCATCCCAGACCCTACTTCCTCAAAACGTGAACTTCCTTACGTACGTAACCCATACCATATAACGTACGTAATATACCAGTTGACTTGCTACAGTACAATGGTCGTGTTACGTGCGTAACACATCCTATATAACGTACGTAACACGTACGTTGACTCACCTGTCAACATCCTCCGCCGAAAGTTGCCGAAACAGGGTCCCACCTGCCGACCACGACTCGATCGTCTGATTCCCATGTTACGTACGTAATGTCTCGGCCATAACGTACGTAACTCTACCAATTTAACGTATGTAAGCTTCAACACATAACGTACGTAATGGCTTCCATACTTAGCCATTTACAGCAATTCCTGTCCAACGTCTCGACATAACAAATACGAACATACGACATACTGAATACACATATACTCAACCCAAAAATATTCTCATACGGTATACCTGATATCCAAATCAGTTCAACCTGATACAACATATCCTGAATATATCTGTCAATCAAAAACGATAATCACACCAGTATAACTATCTCGGTTATCAATTTATTTTATCCATACTGTATAGATACCAAACTATACAGTATACTCAGATAAAATAACGCGAAAAATTTATACTGAAAATTCAGGTATTACACTTACTCTATTTTCATAGTAAATAATATAGAATACTGCACAGAGTGTTGATCTGATCAAGTAAAACATGATTGTAGTTAAGATTTTGAACACTTATTGAAGAATATAGTAATTAAGGTTTAAAACGAGAAGGTTCTTGATGTTTATATGATAATAATCATGTTATAAGGATCATACTCAGTTTGCTGGACTGATTAACATTATTGGGAGGCTGATGATCATATGTTTCGATATAATAAGTTAAACTCGATGGACTGAAGACATATGTTGTGTTAAATCATCGTGTTAGATATTAACCAATACGTTGGGAAGAACTTGATGAGTATTGAAGAATAGGATGATGTTCTTAAAGTTTCAGATATCCTAAATGATATGACTATGTTTTGAGATGGGTTAGCAAATTCTTTAAGAGACAAGAATGGATTATGAAGAACATAAATATAACCTTTATATCTTCAAGTTAATTAGATGTTTTGATGACTTAAGAATGCGTTAATCATCATATTCATAGGTTGATAGTGTTCTTCAGAAGATTATGATGATTAATGATGTCAATGCATAATAGAATGACTGGTTAAATTCAATTACGATAATCCTTGTGTAATAGATGATGTAAATGTTGAAGAACCTTAAGAACTTGGTAAATCCTATTCTTAAAGATGAATTTGGTGTATTGAAATTCGTTAATGAATCTACAGAATATTCACTGGATAGGATGACCTATTCGAATAATATTTTGTAACACCCCAAACTAGGCGGATATTACAGTGCCGTGGACCCCCAACTGGGACCCACCAGGCGAACGAAACTTAATGAATTAAATAATATAATTGTAGTACTGAACCACATTATACGATTAATTACTCCGATGAGGATTTTCAAGTACAACACACCCAGGAAAATACAGAATACATATATATTTTATATGAAGATAAAATATACAACACTGAATGAAAATAAATATCCAAAACGGAAATCTGCAGCGGAATATAAATGAAGAAACATGAATGACTGAAAAAGGACTGGGGCCCCCTACTAGTATCACTGGGACTCCTCGCCGTCCACGTTCTCTTCCCGTGCTTTAGCCTTGCCATGACCTGAAAACAACATCCCCCAACGGGGTCAGTTACACAGAACAACAATCCTCAATAGTTGAATAAACACAATCATGATATATCTTAATTATGAAATTAAGCTCAAGAGAGGCATCATAGTATGCTCGTAATGGTATGTGCAAGTGCAAAAGACGAGTGTCCGGACACACCCGCCCTTATACCTAATTAGTCTCACGGAGGTACGTTACCGTGTGCACAGTCCATTATGTCGGTGAACCCGATCACATGACTATCATGTGCCCGACTAAAAATTCCACACATCCCCACACGGCCACGCAATATGAACCCAGAAGATCATATGAACAAGAATGACCATGAAGAATATTAATGAATAAAAATCCGACAATGTCAAGAATGACTCACCGGGATGAAATAAATAGTGAAATGAATGATAGCTCACTGAAATGATTGGAATCGTCGTTCCTCGTGAATGAAGTGATTATTTGATAATTACAAGTCTCAATACGGTTAATACATTACGAATGAGTTATAATTATGAATGAACAACAACGAAAGGAATGAGTATCCTTTTAACCGAGTAAGAATTAACTTACTCAACACCGGAGAAGAACGTCCTTCCTCGAACAAACATCCTAAAATGAGATGTCGGTCGCTCGAACAATCTTGAATAACATAATTACCAATAATCCGCTTAATATATGTATCAAGCATGAATCATGACCAACTCAAAGGTCGACACAACAATAACCAAACTCATTGAGGCATTCAAACAAACACTTAGCGAACATCATCCTTTGATTATAACCAATCCCAAATATATCGAAACCAAACTCCAAAATGAGTAGTTCAATACAATAAAACACCTTCCATGATATCAATAATCCAATAGGAAACTACAACTCAAGGTTGCGACAACTATAATCGGAAACCCCCAAAAATAACCAAAGTCAACATCAAGGGTTCTTGATTAATTCTCCAAATATTCATCAAATCTGAAAAACACATCAATAAATCCGTAGGAATACATGTATCCAAGGTAGATAATCCATATCTAACATATTCCAACATAATAGCAAGCTTACACGAGGAGATCGGAAGGAAAATACTCAAAATCCGAAATTCTAGATCGAAGAAATCATTACCTTGATTTGATGTGTTGGAGAGGATGAAATGATGATTAATCTGAATGATAAGCTTGAAGATGATGATAGATGGATTCAGCTCGAAGAAATCTCTCCAAAACGCCGGAAATTGCCCAAACCGACGAAGGAATGAAGTGAAATGAAAAAATGTCGAATCTGGACTGCACTGTCCAATTTATACTGGTCCCAGCTTAGTGCATGCTATGACTTGATTGTTTGGATTTGATGCATAAAACGAAGGCCCAGCGGAAGCGGTAAAACAAAAATTAACTCGATCCGAATCCCTACGAGGATCGATCGAGCTACGTATATACGAATATATAAACGAAAGGCAAGAGTTGTAAGAAACTAACCCTTGAAGTCCGTTGATTAAATGGTAACCTTCTCTTGAGCTATTCCCCAAGCTTTGCTTGATCTCTACGAATCCAATCCGCTCCAAGCTCTAGAACGATCCAACACCGAAGCACCGCGTCTCTACTTGCCACGCGCTGGAAAAACGACCGGAATGACAACACTCGATTAACCTTTAAGGTTACGACTAGAATCAAGTGATGAATCTTTTTATTATTACACTCTAAGTGTATAATATATATCTCTCAATGTATCTTGAATTTTCTCCAAGAAAACTCAAGAACAAGATGAAGAACAAGAGGAAGCATATTGAGAAAACTATTTTCTCTCTCTCTTTTCAAAACTCACGATGGAAATGGATGAGGATAAGTGAGAGTTGTCTTCCTTTATTCTACTTTCATATCCCACACAATCCCTTTTACCCTTATTATAAGAGATATGAAATCTCTAAGGTGATTAGTCTTCACCCACCAAAGCAAGACTAAGACTAAAGGTAAGAGATCAAAAAGTGGGGCCGGCCTCTAGAAGGAATCCGACAAGTTCGGTTCGTTTCGGACTCCCGAGAGTCCAAACAGATAAACTCCGATTTCGTTCCGATGTATTTATATCGATTAATTAATCCAATTAATTAATCATATTAAATACATAATAACATAATTAATTTCTCCAAGAAATAATTATATTCATGAATTAAATTAATCACCCGATAATTTATTTAATTAATTAGGCCGTAAATTAATTTATCCAATAAATTAATTTAGACATCCAATGTCCCAAATTATATATCCAATATCTAATATTCATAATGAGAGATTAAGCTCGATTCATTCCGTCGTCAATCCTATTGTGCGACTCGGTAGGTCCGTCTCAATAAGCAATAGGAGGAACCAAAGAGTAGTAGCACCACCTAGCCAGCCTGGCGGCCTGCACTATACCCCAACTGAGAACGAATGATGGGATCATTCAAGAACCATTCTGTCGTGAATACCAGTAAACGTATAAACCCTTCTTTCAAATGTCCCGATCAAGTTATAGGGTCACAGTCAGTCAAACCCTATCTGTACTTGACGCTATGCATGCATTAATGAAAATCGAGATCATTGAGCTCTCGTGTAACCAATACAACTAGCTCCAATGCTTTGGCCAAAGACTTATGATCTCATCTGCCAATAACCGCATAGGACATATAACCCGCTCACTAACGGGAGAAAGAATTCTATCTTGGTATTCAGTAGGACCTGCTACTTGCCCGTTAAGATGCACATCGAGGTTGACCCCCACCTCCCGGTTTATAGGGTCGAACTACTCTAATGAAAATCTTAACGTCACAAGCACATCCCTACAAAATCCTTAAGTCGAAGGTTCACGAATACCTATCACAACCTTTCGATTCCGTCATTGACTGTCCTAGAATGAAATCCGTGTGACGAATCTAGGGTGAGTCGGTTCGAGTATACTAATCCAATTAGCATACCTATAACACGTGCTCCCACTAACCATTAGTGTTCGACATGCACTCTCCATGTCAAAGAACACGTCATACAAGTATTCACATAAACTTAATGCCCAGTCAAGTTTCATCGACTTGCGAACGATTAAGTATTTGAGCTGTAAACCTTTCCAGTACCGACCCCCTATCCAATAAGGAGTGGAACGTTTTGTTTTGAAATACACGGACTAGTTTCTATATGTATATTTACGAGTTAGGAATGCCAGTAGCTGCTAGTAAATAAAGAAACATCCATTGCCTTATATTAATGATTTACATAATTACAAGTACAATGCCCTCACTCAACATCCTCTGAGTGGCATTCGAGGGCATACTCCTAACAATCTCCGACTTGCACTCAATGCCGCACACTATGGTATCTAATACCCATGTTCTCCAGATGACGCTCCAAGCTAGTCTGAGAAAGTGTCTTGGTCAGTGGATCAGCGACGTTGTCGGCTGAGTCTACTCTGTGCATCATAAAGTATCCCTTGCGAACAAATTCTCTTACGAGATGATACTTCCTCTCAATATGTTTGGTGCTGTTGTGAAACCTCGTCTCCTTGGCCTGCACTACAGCTCCGTCGTTGTCGCAAAGACAATGAACAGCACTCGGACATGGTATCACTTGAAGTTCTCCCAGAAACTTCTTAATCCAGAACCCTTCCTTGGAAGCCTCTGAGGCTGCTTGATACTCAGCGTGACAGGTGGAATCAGTAGTCGCGCTTTGCTTGGCGCTACGCCAAGATACTGCTCCTCTATTAAGAGTAAATATGTAGCCAGAAGTAGACATCGAGTCGTCCTTCAGTCATTGGAAGTCCAAATCAGTGAATCCGACCACATCCAATTCTCCACCGCCATACATAAGAACCATATCTCTAGTCCTTCTTAAGTACTTGAGAACGTTCTTTATGGTACTCTAATGTTCGCTACCTGGGTTTGCCTGAAACCTACTCACCACGCTTACAACATGCGCGATGTCAAGTCTTGTACACAACATAGCATACATAAGGCTACCCACGGCCAAAACATATGGTATATTACTCATTTCCTTTCGTTGTTCCTCACTTTGAGGACACATCTTCAAGGAGAGTTTTATTCCATGTCGCATCGGTAGGAACCCTCTTTTAGAATCATCTATCTTAAATCGCTTTAAGATCTTATCTATATAGAGGGCTTGGGAAAGACCTATTGTTCTCTTTGCTCTATCCCGGTAGAGCCGAATACCAAGAATATAAGTTGCTTCTCCCAAGTCTTTCATGGAGAAATTACTCGAAAGCTAAGCTTTCATAGAACTGAGCATTCCCACATCATTTCCTATTAGTAGAATGTCATCTACATATAGTACTAAGAATGCGATCTTGCTCCCACTAACCCTCTTGTATACACAAGGTTCTTTTTCATTTTGCACGAAGTCAAACTCTTTGACCGCCTCATCAAAACGAAGGTTCCAACTACACGACGCTTGCTTCAGTCCATAAATGGAACGCTGAAGCTTGCACACTTTCTGAATATCAACTTCGGACACAAAGCCTTTAGGCTGCTCCATATAGATTTCCTCCTCGAGGAATCCATTAAGGAAAGCCGTCTTTACGTCCATTTGCCGTATCTCATAATCGTGGTAGGCAGCTATAGCAAGCATCATGCGAATAGACTTGATCATGGCTACGGGCGAGAAGGTATCGTGGTAATTGATCCCTTCTTTCTAGGTATAACCCTTTGCCACAAGCCTGGCCTGTCTTTCTCTTGTAGATCCAATTGTTCCCAATAGACACTATTCCCTTGGGGCGGTCTACTATAGTCCAGACCTGATTGACATGCATCGAGTCTATCTCAGCTCCCATAGCTTCACGCCATTTCGCAGAGTCTACATCCACCATCGCTTGGTCATAGGTCGTTGGGTCGGTCTCTTGGCTATCACTTGGAACCTCATGGAGATCCAGCTCCTCCAAGTGCACAAGCCCATACCTCTCAGGTAAATGAGACACCCTACTAGACCTACGAGGTGGTTGTACTTGTGTTTCAGAAGGTTTGGTTCCAGTTTCTTGCACAGGTGTCTCCCGAGGAGTTTCATTGTATTCTTCTAAAGAAATACTTCTACCTGCTCCACCTTCCTGAATGAACTCATCTTCCAGGAAGTGTGCTTGTAAAGCAACAATGATCTTTCGATCTTTGGGCATGTAGAATAGATATCACATCGTCCTAGACGGGAATCCAATGAAACGTCCCTTCGCGGACCTAGCTTCCAACTTCTCCACCTTAGTCTTCTTGACATAGGCGGGACATCCCCAAATCCTAATATGATTAAGACTTGGTTTCCTGCCCTCCCACATCTCATGTGGAGTTTTAGGAACGGATTTGGAAGGACATGTGTTCAAGATGTAAGTGGCAGTTAGGAGTGCATACCCCCATAAGTAAATCGGTAAGTCAGTATAGCCCACCATGGAATGGACCATGTTCAACAAGGTCCGGTTCCTTCTTTCTGACACACCATTTAATTGAGGAGTACCTGGAGGTGTTAATTGTGAAACTATTCCATGTTCCTTAAGGAACTCGTCAAACTCCATACTTATATACTCGCCACCTCGGTCCGATCGAAGTGCTTTGATATGATTACCAGTTTGTTTCTCGACTAGGACCTTGAATTCCTGGAATTTCTCAAAGGCCTCAGATTTATGTTTCATTAAGTATACATAACCATACCTAGTATGATCATCCGTAAACGTAATGAAATATTGATATCCGTCACGTGCTGCTTCCAAAGCACCACATACGTTGGTATGAATTAATCCCAGTTTATCAGCGGCTCTTTCAAAAGTCCCTGTGAAGGGGGACTTAGTCATTTTGCCTTTAAGGCAAGATTCACAAGTAGGGAAGGGGTCCAATCCCAATGGACCCATAAGTCCATCTTTTTCCATCTTGTAAACCTTGGTCTGACCAACATGACCAAGTCTAAGATGCCATTTCAAAACTTGATTGGTTTCATCCCTACCACGTTTTCTAGTCATAGTATTCACAACTACTTTGTTGCTGAGATTTAGATGATACAATTCATTTAACAATGTAGCAGTACCCACTAGTTTATTTCTGAAATAAATTTTGCAGGAACCATCACCAATGAAAAATGAAAAGCCTTTTCGGTCCATGACCGGAATGGATACAATGTTTTTGTGCCCCTTGGGCAAAACAAGTACATCTTCTAAAGTCAAAACAAAGCCGGATTCTAAACCCAAAAGAAGTGATCCTATGTCGGTCGCCTCGACACTATGCCCGCTTCCGATTATGATCATAACTTCTCTAGCTCCAAGCTTTCTACTTTGTTCCAGATCCTGATTCACGGTACAAATATGAGAACTAGCACCAGAATCCAGTATCAACGAAGTAGAAAATACAGTAGCAGAACAATTTGTTTCCAAAACTAAAAGTTCTCAGACCAAGTGCCATGAAGAATCGGATGCCTCTCTAGCCCAAAGGGCCCACCACCGCACTTGAGACAAGCATCTTTCTTCTTCTTGCCTTTTGGAACCATCAGGGCCTTGCCCTTTCCTTTAAGGTCCTTAACTTGTGGTCCAGTCTGCTTCTTGGTCTTTTTCTTCTTATTCTTAGACTTCCGAAGTCCAGAAGAAATCACAAGGGAAGACTCCTTCATCCGCGGAGTCTTCATCTGAGACTGAGCGGTCACCAGTTTGTTCATCAGCCCAGTTAAGTTACATGCAATCTCATTGCAGTTGAAGTTCATAACAAACTGTGAGAAGGAATCAGGGAGAGACGGAAGGATAAGGTCGGTTTAGAGAGAAGTATCCATTTTAAAATCAAGAGCCTCCAATCTCTCGATCATGGATATCATTTTGAGGACGTGTTCCCCAACCTTCTCACCTTCCTTCATCCTTGCACCGAACAATTGCTTGTATATCTCATATCTAGCAGTTCTGCTGTGCTCACCATAAAGTTCAGTTAAGTGAGATAGAATATGCCTAGCAGAAGTCATTTTCTCATGAGCTCTCTGAAGCTCATTAGACATAGAAGCCATCATGTAAGCACGGACTTTTATGTCATCCTTAACCCACTTTTCGTGGTTTTCGATCTCTTCCTGATTGGCTCTGGTCCGCACAGGAGGCGCCGGAATGTCCGTCTCTAAGACGTATCCTAGTGCCTCTATACTGCGGACTATCATCAGATTGCGGAGCCAGTCTACAAAGTTAGGTCCAATCAGGGTGTTCTTTTCGAGCAGAATTGCGAGTGGATTCATTGTCATATTGAGATTTGAGTCTGCATTAAGTACGATAGATTAATTAGTGACTCATTCAATTATGTTCTGAGTATAGAATTAAGGTCTTTTCTATTCTTGTTACCCAGCTCCCACTATTTTTTATCGGAACAACACACTCTCATGTGAAATCCGGAAGTATCCTCGCTCTGCTTCATAGTGGTGATCGAGTTCTTTATAAATCTTAATAGAGGGCAACCGAACATGTTTCTAGTCTATTAATTTTCATAAAGTGGTGTCCAACACCAACCCATCTAATGAATGATTCGATCTTCTTTTTCCCCTTGTTCACTCCCCTCAACCTATACGGTTTTTATGGTTCATGAACAAGTTAAGTTTATACCATCGACGCAAATCAGTTTCACAATTGAATCTTATCCGTCAACCTATCAGGTTTCTAGGGATAAAATTTGCTCCAACCGAAGGCATCCAATGCGCTCCCGGTAATTTATCCGTCCTCCTAGAACGACTACCCCGATAACTCGGAAGCATAGCACATCCGGTTTGGATTTCAATTTCCCGAAAACTCGATGGAGGGAAGGAAAACCTTGAAACCTTATAAACTTAATAATTTATTGTGGGAGAATTTTCGCAATTAACGTTACACTTTGCACATTAATGATTTTAGCGCGTTTGTGGCATTCATACAATATGAAAAAACCATTCACAACCTAGTTGCTACCAACATGTGGTTCATGGACCGTTCCTAGAAAACAAAAACTCCGTAATCTAATTACAAGTCTTCGTCTTGAATCTTTATCTTCTCGAAACGGATCTTCCTCCGGTCTTCGTCATTACATATAAATTTTACATTGAAAATTGCATCCTAGATACAAATATTTCTAGTAAAATAAATAGGCTCAAAACGGCCTTTACAACCCAATCGAATAAAACGAATGATTCAAAAACTAAGTCCACGAACCACATCTCCATTCAAAAGCATTCATCCAATAAATACTAAATAAATCGAAAGCGTAGAGATACATTGATCCAATCAACAATACGAACCGATCCAATCGATTCACACAACCGGTAATATGAAAAAAACATTCAAATAATTCGGTCGATCACAAGTATTCCAATTAATCAATTTTCCCTTATAAAATGAAATACCATAAACAATTTTAATCATATTAAATCCAATTTAAAATGTGGGAAATCATTTTTAGGAATACACGAAGAAAACAAGCCCGAAACGGGTTCGAAAAGGGGCTGGACCGCGCCCGAAACGAGCCAGGCAGCAAGCAGGGCTGCCCAGCAGCCCTGGGCCGCGGCCCCTAGAGCCTGGGCCGCGGCCCCCAATCCAGTCCCTTCCCAGGCGGGCTGCAACAGCCTTGGGCCGCGGCCCCCTGCTTCCGGACCACTCTCGGACCGTCCAACGGCAATTCGGGGCTAGTTTTTCGACCGGATATCCAATTTCTATATTTTTCAACATTCATATCTTCAATATAAATCATATTTCCAAGAAATTAAGATTTATATTTAGACATAAACTTACGAAAAATATAACTACAACGAACGTAAAAACATATACCACGATTATGACTAAAATGATTCCAAACCATTCACCATCTAATCAAGCATTCCAAATGCTAATATCGTATATACGATCGCAAAACCTACGCTCCGATACCATTGTTTGGATTTGATGCCTAAAACGAAGGCCCAACGGAAGCAGTAAAATGAAAATTAATTCGATCCGAATCCCTACAAGGATCGATCGAGCTACGTATATACGAATATATAAACGAAAGGCAAGAGTTGTAAGAAACTAACCCTTGAAGTCCGTTGATTAAATGGTAACCTTCTCTTGAGCTATTCCCCAAGCTTTGATTGTTCTCTACGAATCCAATCCGCTCCAAGCTCTTGAACGATCCAACGCCGAAAGCACCGCGTCTCTACTTGCCACGCGCCGGAAAAATGACAGGAATGACAACACTCGATTAACCTCTAAGGTTACGGCTAGAATCAAGTGATGAAGCTTTTTATTATTATACTCTAAGTGTATAATATATATATCTTTCAATGTATCTTGAATTTTATCCAAGAAAACTCAAGAAAAAGATGAAGAACAAGAGGAAGACTATTGAGAAAACTATTTTCTCTCTCTCTCTCTCTTTTCAAAACTCACGATGGAAATGGATGAGGATAAGTGAGAGTTGTCTTCCTTTATTCTACTTTCAAATCCCACACAATCCCTTTTATCCTTATTATAAGAGATATGAAATCTCTAAGGTGATTAGTCTTCACCCACCAAAGCAAGACTAAGACAAAGGTAAGAGATCAAAAAGTGGGGCCGGCCTCTAGAAGGAATCCGACGAGTTCGGTTCGTTTCGGACTCCCGAGAGTACAAACAGATAAACTCGGATTCCGTTCCGATGTATTTGTATCGATTAATTAATCCAATTAATTAATCATATTAAATACATAATAACATAATTAATTTCTCCAAGAAATAATTATATTCATGAATTAAATTAATCACCCGGTAATTTATTTAATTAATTAGGCCGTAAATTAATTTATCAAATAAATCAATTTAGACATCCAATGTCCCAAATTAGATACCCAATATCTAATATTCATAATGAGAGATTAAGCTCGATTCATTCCGTCGTCAATCCTATTGCGCGACTCGGTAGGTCTGTCTCAGTCAGCAATGGGAGGAACCAAAGAGTAGTAGCACCACCTAGCCAGCCTGGCGGCCTACACTGTACCCCAACTGAGAACGAATGATGGGATCATTCAAGAACTATTATGTCGTGAATACCAGTAAACGTATAAACCCTTCTTTCAAATGTCCCGATCAAGTTATAGGGTCACAGTCAGTCAAACCCTATCTGTACTTGACGCTATGCATGCGTTAATGCAAATCGAGATCATTGAGCTCTCGTGTATCAATACAACTAGCTCCAATGCTTTGGCTAAAGACTTATGATCTCATCTGCCAATAACCGCATAGGACATATAACCCGCTCACTAACGGGAGAAAGAATTCTATCTTGGTATTCAGTAGGACCTGCTACTTGCCCGTTAAAATGCACGTCGAGGTTGACCCCCACCTCCCGGTTTATAGGGTCGAACTACTCTAATGAAAATTTTAACGTCACAAGCACATCCCTACTAAATCCTCAAGTCGAAGGTTCACGAATACCTATCACAACCTTTCGATTCCGTCATTGACTATCCCGGAGTGAAATCCGTGTGACGAATCGAGGGTGAGTCGGTTCGAGTATACTAATCCAATTAGCATACCTATAACACGTGCTCCCACTAACCATTAGTGTTCGATAGGCACTCTCCATGTAAAAGAACATGTCATACAAGTCTTCACATAAACTTAACGCCCAGTCAAGTTTCATCGACTTGCGAACGATTAAGTATTTGAGCTATAAACCTTTCCAGTGCCGACCCCCTTATCCAATAAGGAGTGGAACGCTTTTCTCTCAAATACACGGACTAGTGTCTATATGTATATTTACGAGTTAGGAATGCCAGTAACTGCAAGTAAATAAAGAAACATTCGTTGCCTGATATTAATGATTTACATAATTACAAGTACAATGCCCTCACTCAACATCCTCTGAGTGGCATTCGAGGGAATACTCCTAAAACTGATATGTAGCGTGCGCTAACGGGTTAACCGGACAGTCCAGTGAGCTCTGACTGCCTCGTTAGCGTACGCTATGAACTTGGTAGCATGCGCTAACGTCCTCACGATAGCGTGCGTTACCCCAAAGAGTTAGCGTGCTAACTGATATCTGATGCCCAGTGACTGAAGTCCATAACCTCCTGTTCTCTGATCTACTCGCGATAGCGTACGTTACATCCAAAACTCAGCGTGCGCTACTACACCATTAGCGTATGCTAATATCCACTCATAGTGTACGCTATGAATTATTCCAAATCAGTCCAGTACCCACTGGACTCTGCCTGATCGACCTTAGCGCTCGCTACACTGCTAGCATAGCGTGCGCTATCCAAAATCACTAGCACGCGCTACTTACCATTCGTAGCGTGCGCTACTACAACTCAACTACAGTCCAGTGCCTTCTGGACTGTCTGCCTGAACCATGCTAGCATGCGCTAATGCTGAGAGGTAGCGTGCGCTACCCGTACTCAATTAGTGCGCACTAAAGAGAGTATGTAGCGTGCGTTACTCCTCACATACAACCCACTACGAAAAAGACAATGATGATAACACGGCTCGATCCTCCAACCAGGTAGAAAGACGAATAATAACTGATACACGATACAAATTACTCTGAACGGTGAATACAATGATTGAATATGAATGATGAATGTTTATTAATGAGTGAAAATTACTGAGTGACAATTACTGAATGATAATTACTGAATGATAATGACTGAATGATAATGACTGAATTACAACCGGGTATTACATACACCCCCCTAAAAGAGTTTCGTCCCCGAAACTAATGGTCAAACAACTCGGGATAACTCTCCCGCATGCTATCCTCGGTTTCCCAAGTAGCCTCTTCGACTCCGTGTCTAGACCACTGAATTTTAACCAAAGGAATCATCTTGTTCCTAAATTGTTTGGTTCGCTGATCTAAAATTCGTATAGGACGCTCCTCATACAAATGATCATCCGCGATCTCGATTTCGTCGAACTGAAGTATATGGCTCAGGTCGGCAACATACTTCCTCAGCTGAGAGACGTGAAACATATTATGAATTTGGCTCAACACCGGAGGTAAAGCCAATCGATAAACCAGATTGCCTACTCGATCCAAAATCTCAAACGGTCCAATGAATCTCGGACTCAACGTCCCCCGTTTCCCGAAACAGAAGATACCTCGACTCGGGGATACCTTGACCAAAACGTGGTCACCCACCTCGAACTCTAATGGCCGACGATGGTTATCTGCATATGATTTCTGTCGACTCTGAGCAGTCAACAAACGACTCCTGATCAAAGCTACCTTCTCACGGGCGGCTATAAGCATATCGGGCTCGGTGATTGATTCTGATAAGTCATCCCAACACAAAGGAGATTGACAACGATGACCGTACAAGGCCTCGTAAGGTGCCATCTTAATCGAAGCATGCCAACTATTATTGTACGTGAACTCGATCAACGGTAGTTGGGCTTCCCAATCATCTTTCCAATCGAGGACGCATGCCCTCAACATGTCCTCCAATGTCTGAATAGTCCTCTCTGATTGTCCGTCGGACTGAGGATGAAAAGATGCGCTGAGATTAAGCTGAGTTCCCATAGCACAATGAACTGATTTCCAAAAATGTGACATGAATCACCCATCACGATCGGAAACAATACTCTTAGAATTACCCTACAATATCACTATCTCTTTGATGAACAACTGGGCACGTCTCTCAGGACTTCACGTATCCTTAATCTCAAGGAAATGATCTGACTTAGTTAGACGATCCACAATTACCCAAATTTTATTCATGTCACGACGACTCGTCGACAAACTCGTGATGAAGTCCATAGAAATATCTTCCCACTTCCACTCTGGAATAGGGAGATGTTTCAACAAACCCGCCGGTAACTGATGTTTTATCTTGACTTGCTGACAGGTTAAACATCTCGAAACAAATTATGTGACTTATCGCTTCATATTACTCCACCAGTAATTTTGTTTCAAGTCTTTGTACATCTTGCTAGACCCCGGATGAATGGAATAAGGGGTAGCATGAGCTTCTCTCAAAATCGAGTTTTTCAACTCATCATGCGCTGGTACGCATAACCGATTCTTAAATCGCAAAAGTCCATCCTCGTGGACCACAAATCCAGGGGATTTCCCCTGAATCACATCATCTCGAATGCGTAACAAAGATGGGTCCGAACCCTGATTCACTCTGATCGCCTCCTCAAGTGGCGATGAAATCTCTAACATACAAAGTTGCCCTTGTACTCGTTGTAACCAAACCTCGATCTCGGATCTTAGGAATTCCTATTGAAGTTCCTTCTGAACAGTCAAATGAGCAAGTATTTGCTCCTGAACGGACTTACGATTCAAGGCGTCGGCGACAACGTTCACCTTTCCCGGGTGGTATAGTATCTCAATATTATAATCTTTGATTAGTTCTAACCACCGTCTCTGTCGCATATTTAACTCCTTTTGAGTAAATATATACTTCAAACTCTTATGATCGGTGAATATCTGACAGGTAATGCCATAAAGATAATGACGCCAAATCTTCAATGCGAACACCACGGCTGCTAGCTCCAGGTCGTGGGTCGGATAATTAACCAAGGTCTTAGTTGCCGTGAATCATACGCAATAACTTTCCCATTTTGCATTAGTACATATCCAAGACCGTGTCCGGACGCGTCACTATAAACCACGAATCCCTCCGTCCCTTGCGGCAAGGAAATGATAGGTGCTGAAATCAAATGACTCTTGTGTTCCTCAAAACTCTGCTGACACGCGTCGGACCACGTGTATTTCTTATCCTTCCGCAAAAGGTTCGTCAAGGGTTGAGCGATTTTAGAATATCCTTCCAAAAATCGCCGATAATAACCAGCTAATCCGAGAAAACTTCGGATTTCCTTAACATTCTTCGAAGGTTTCCAATCTCCGATAGCCTCTGTCTTTTGGGGGTCAACACGAACTCCATGTGATGAAATTACATGTCCGATAAACGTCACCTCGGACATCTAGAACTCACATTTGTAAAACTTTCTATAAAGTTGCACTCGTCTCAACACGTCGAGAACCTGATGAAAGTGAAATTCGTGCTCCTCATAGTCACGAGAATAAATTAAAATGTCATCAATGAAGACAACCACGAACTGATCCAAATAGTCAATGAAAACTCAATTCATTAACTCCATGAATACCGCAGGTGCATTAGTTAACCCAAACGGCATTACCACAAACTCATAATGACCATATCGTGTTCTAAACACCGTTCTAGCAATATCCGACTCTCGGATTCGCAATTGATGATACCCAGATCTTAAATCAATCTTGGAAAATACTGAAGCTCCCCGAAGTTGATCCAAAAGATCATCGATACGGGGTAGAGGATATTTATTCTTGACCGTCGCTCTGTTCAACTCTCGATAATCAATACACAAACGAAATGAACCGTCCTTCTTCTTGACAAATAACACTGGTGCTCCCAACGGGGACGCACTCGGTCGGATATAACCTTTCTCGGTCAAATCCTTCAATTGATTCTTCAATTCTTGCATTTCGGTCAGGGCCATCTGATACGGTGCCTTCGATATTGGAGACGTACCAGGCTCCAACTCAATAGTGAATTCTACATCTCTCTGTGGAGGCAAACCAGGTAACTCGTCTGGAAATACATCGGCATATTCCCTCACTACCAGAATATCCTCCAACATTATTGATGATTTCTCGATTTTGGTCATATAGCACCAATAACCAACACATCCATGACTGAGTAATTTCACTGCTTTCATCAAGTTGATGACTCTCTCGGAACAACTTGGATTACCTCCCTGAAATACACATTAGACCCCATCGTCTGAAATGATAGTGACCATACGCTTACGGACACTAATGATAGCATTGTGACGATCCATCCAATCAATACCCAAGATGATGTCGTCTCTCGGTAAATCCACCACGATTAGGTCTACTAACCAATCACGGCCATGAAGCTGAATCGGACAATCCTTAATCTCACGATCTCTGATAATTCTTCTACCATCAGGTAGACCAATGACATAAGGCTCACAACTAGTAGCACTACCCAGACATAGTCTACTCAAACATGACTCGAAAATGAATGAATGCAATGCACCAATATCAAAAAGGGTACACACGGGTTGAGATAGAATATCGAGTGAACCTGAGATCATCCAGGCCTCCGGATCATCGGTCCTCTTCATCTCATAAATTCGGGGCTTACTAGTCCCCGCACCGGATGCTCCTGTCTGATGACTATGGGCTCTGCCTTTGGTTGCTCCTGTCGTCTTAAACGATGCAGACTGAGTGGCCTGATTATGAACAACTGATTGCTTCGGGGCCTGAGATGACGCCGGAGTAGGGTTGGAGTCCCTTCGGCAAAAACGGGCCTTATGCCCAGCAATCCCACAGTTATTGCACGTGATAGTCTGCCTCGGACACTTGGTGTTGAAATGACCAAGTTCTTCACAGTTGAAACAGGTGACGGCCGAACTGGCCGCTCGGGACTGAGATTCTGCGGGTCTAGGCACCATAGGAGGTCTCTCAGAAAAAGTAGAGCACGCAAGAGGCTTCTTGAAAGTTGCCTGATTTCCTTCATACTGATTATGATTCTTTGACTTCTTGCTAGCAGATGAAGGTTGTTGCTTAGCAATCTCCTTAGCAGTAAGCTCATAAGTAAGAGCTTTCTCGATGAATTCGGGCAGAGTGGTGCAATTGTGATTAAGCAACTGCATCCGCATACAAGGTTTCAACCTCTTGCTGAAATACTTGATCTTGTCCGCCTCTGAGTGAATAATATATGAGACGAAAGGAAGTAGCTCCTGAAATTTCTCGGCGATGGCGAGAACATCATCTTCCGCCGAGGGGTCGGGAGTGAATAATTCTGTTAACTTGGCCTCTTTGAGTGGGGCCGAATAATACCTCTCCATCATGAGAGTCTTGAATTTATCCCAAGTACAAGATCCGTCGGTGGGCTTCAATGATAACCACCATGAATGAGCGCTCTTACCCAGATAGTAAGCCGCAACTGAAACTTTGTGTCCTTCGGGACACTCCACCATCGCAAACAACTTTTCGAAATGTTCAAGCTAGTGAACAATATCCACCGACTCAGAATAGCCCTCAAAAGTAGGTGGTCTCTGGCGAGAGATGTCGCCAATGATACTGCTCACACCCCTCTCCTGCCCCTGAGGTGGCAGCGGAGGAGCCTGCTGCTTCTGAGCGGTTGAGTTCTGCATCGTCTCCATGAGGTGTGCCATCTGAGTCATCTGGGACATCATGCCCTGCATAAAAGCGAGTGGATCAACCCGAACACCTTCTGATTGAGCTGTGTCCCGGGTACGACTCACTGACAGTGAATGATCGTTTCCGGGTGAATGAGTGGCAGTGTCGCTGCTCGATGAGTTTGCATTATTCCTTGCATTCGCGCGTGTATTCACACGAGCTCTCGGGTTTGGGCCTGCACCACGGCCTCTTCCCCCGCGTCCTCTGCCTGCTCTCTCCATACTGAAGTAGGAAAGTCACAAAATCATTATAGATCTCGCATGAATACCGCATTATGATTACATCATGAAATGTTGAAAACAAGCATAGGCGCTCTAACACAATGATTATGTGAATGATCCACTGAGGTGACATGATTATCTGACGAAAATCTTTGAAATGATTATCTTGAATAAGTTGACAAGATTAATGATACGATCCTCAAGATCAACAACTGAACAGTGAAATGAACTGAGTGATTAATGAGTTAACATGATCGACATGATCAAAATAAAAATGATGATTGAGGATTGTTGACTGTTGAATAATGAATGAGTGATTCTTATTGCTAGAAATTAAACCATGGCGTCAGAAATCTTACTGTTCTTTGGTCTGAGGGGCTCGGCTCTTGCACAGGTCACACGTGACGCGAAAGTCCAATGATACTAGTCTTATGAATGATGATTTCAAATGAGACATGACTCGGAAGGTAGTATTCAAAACTACGCTCTGATACCAACTCTGTAACACCCCAAACTAGGCGGATATTACAGTGTCGTGGACCCTCAACTGGGACCCACCAGGCGAATGAAACTTAATGAATTAAATAATATAATTGTAGTACCGAACCACATTATACCATTAATTACTCCGATGAGGAGTTTCAAGTACAACACACCCAGAAAAATGCAGAATACAAGTATATTTTATATGAAGATAAAATATACAACACTGAATGAAAATGAATATCCAAAAAGGATATCTGCAGCGGAAATATAAATGAAGAAACATGAATGACTAAAAAAGGACTGGGCCCCCCTACTAGCATCACTGGGACTCCTACCCGTCCACGTTCTCTTCCCGTGCTTTAGCCATGCCATGACCTGAAAACAACATCCCCCAACAGGATTAGTTACACAGAACAATAATCCTCAAGAGTTGAATAAACACAATCATGATATATCTTAATTATGTAATTAACTGAAGAGAGACATCATAGTACGCCCGTAATGGTATGTGCAAGTGCACAAGACGAGTGTCTGGACACACCCGCCCTTGTACCTAATTAGTCTCACGGAGATACGTTACCGTGTGCACCCGATCACATGACTATCATGTGCCTGACTAAAAATTCAACACATCCCCACCCGGCCACACAATATGAATCCAGAAGGTCATATGAATAAGAATGACCATGAAGAATATTAATGAATAACAATCCGACAATGTCAAGAATGACTCACCGAGATGAAATAAATAGTGAAATGAATGATAGCTCACTGAAATGATTGGAACTGTCGTTCCTCGTGAACGAAGTGATTATTTGATAATTACAAGTCTCAATACAGTTAATACATTACGACTGAGTTATAATTATGAATGAACAACAACGAAAGGAATGAGTATCCTTTTAGCCGAGTAAGAATTAACTTACTCAACACCGGTGAAGAACGTCCTTCCTCGAACAAACATCCTAAAATGAGATGTCGGTCGCTCGAACAACCTTGAATAACACAATTACCAATAACCTGCTTAATATACGTATCAAACATGAATCATGACCAACTCAAAGGTCGACACAACAATAACCAAACTCATTGAGGCATTCAAACAAACACTTAGCGAACATCATCCTTTGATTATAACCAATCCCAAATATATCGAAACCAAACTCCAAAATGAGTAGTTCAATCCAACAAAACACCTTCCATGATATCAATAATCTAATAGGAAACCACAACTCAAGGTTACGACAACTATAATCGGAAACCCCCAAAAATAACCAAAGTCAACCTCTGTAATATCCGCAATTTTGGATTTTCGGTAAATTTCTTTTTTCGGTCGGAGTCCGTTTTGACGACTCGCTCATGACCGTTTCGTCATTCTTAGAATGATTAATTCTGCACTTTTTGTCATCCGAGTTCATTTCGGTGTCGTTTTGTTGAGTTCCGTGCTTTTTAGCGACTTTTCCGCGCTTGAGTTCGATTCTTGCGAATCTCGTTCGAAACTGCTGTTTCGAGTTTCCCGTAAGTCCGTTTAACTTTGTTAGACGTGTTGTGAACTTCGGTTTGGTTATTCGATCACGTATCGTGATTTTCGGGCGTTTTGGGCCATTTTGTAATTTCTTAAAAGTTACGGGTATCCGTATCTGTAATTGTTGTCTCGACCCGTTTCTTGGTCGCGTATGATTAATTATGGTATTATGTTTTCATTTCGGGTCGTTGATGTTGTCCGCGAACTTTTCGTCGTGTTCGTTCCGTACGTTTTCGGAAATCGGGTCGTCGAGCCCTGGTGGTCGGGTACTGGCCGGACGGTTGCGGGACTGGCCGGACGATGGTGGGCACCGGCCGGACAGGTGCGGCAGGAACCGGCGTAGCGCACGCTATGGCCGGAAGGCTGCGCGCGCTAACCGGCAGGCGTAGCGCACGCTATCGGCTGGCCTAACGCACGCTATCGGGTCTGGGCAGTGGGGTTCTTAGGTTCTGGACTCGGTCAGGATCGGCAGGTAGCGCACGCTATTGTCGGTCGTAGCGCGCGCTAACCGACAGGGGTGGCGCACGCAGTCGGCCGACTAGCGTACGTTACCGGGGCGAGCTGTTTAGTCCAGAGGCTACTGGATAGGTCGCCTAGCGCGCGCAGGCTTCCGGCCGTAGCGCACGCTAGCGGGAGTCGGGTCGACGGGTGTGGTCGGCAGGTTTGGTCGGTGATGCCGGGTCATGTGGGCCCTGGCCGAGGGTACTCGGCCGATACCAGCCGATAGCGCACGCTAGTCCGGGAAGGCTAGCGCACGCTAGTTCCGGCCCAGTATAAATGTGACAGAGCAATCACATTTCATCTCGTTTTTCATTTCCTTCCTTCTCCGTCCGCGGATGGCGATTCATGGGTGACGAAGCCATGTTGTTTAACAAAAAATCCATGAAGTTCTTGAGTCCATAACATCAATCAATCGTCCGTTATCATCCTTTGATCCAGCGAATCAAGGTAATCTTCCTTAGAACCCTAATTTCGTGAATTTGGGGATTTTTGCATTTTCGTCCGATTCGTTCCGTGTTGTTGATTAATTCATGATGGGTATGATTAATCTTGGTAGTATTCTTGTGTTTAACATCATTTAATCCATTGTTCTTCGTCGAATCGAAGTATATTTCTTGATTTCCTTCGAATTGACTTTTTGGGGGATTTGTCCCCGATCTCGTTTTTCATCCGTTTTCGATGGATCGATTATGGTTAAATGATATTGTTAAACATATTCTATGGATTGTATATCCATATTTCAACTTGGAATTCCGTTTTCGGGTTTTGACGGGACGAATCATGTTCTTGGCTGTTTTGGGGGAAATCCTTGAACCTTCGTCATTTGTTCTTTGGATTCAGAGGCTTTGGGTCGTACTTTGGAATTCATTTTCGTTGTTATTGTTTTCGTTCGTAGTTCATTGTTGTGGATTGTCGTTCGGTGGATTCGGCGAGTTCGTAGTCGGTTCGTGCCAACCTACTTCGGCCGATTCTCCGCGTTGTGGTTATTCGAGGCAAGTACCTTGCCCATACTTTTCTTATTATATGGATATGATGATCGGTGATCGTCTTGGTGTGTTTGTTTGGTTATTTGAAATGAAGTTTCATAAGATTTCGGTTTGGCCTCGTTAAAGGCTCTCTTTCAAAACGCGTGTGTGTTTTGTGAACGGTGTGTTTGGGAATTGATTATGATTTGATTATTTTGAACGTTGGAGGCTTTGATGATATTCTTGTTGTTTAAAAGTTATGGAATCGTGTATTCCGTGTTTAATCTTGTTATTGTGTTTTGAAGAGTTTGATAATGGTGTCGGATTAGTGGCCATCTCTAGTAAGTATTCTTGATGAACTTACATTCTTAGCATATTAGTACTGCATGAGTAACGAGTGTGTGTGTATGCTCACTATGGGTTAGATCCGACGGGGTCTCGGTAGGGGTCCACGGAGGGGTGGATCCACGAGCTTGCTTTTAACCACTATGGGTTAGATCCGACGGGGTCTCGGTAGGGGTCCACGGAGGGGTGGATCCACGGTTAATTGTGGTGCATTTTACAAATGTGATTTGACTATGGCATTTCCGGAAATGAGTGCTTTTGAACGGTTTTCATGATTGCATGCATTGACTTAGTGTGTAAGAGGTAAGTTGTTCGTTTGACCTACTTGGCTAGGATGGCACTAGAGTATTTTGTTGTTTGTTTTAAATCCTTTATTTGTGGATTTTGATGTTGGGAGACGAACCTTGTGGTCGTTCTTGTGTACTTTGAGTTGATGAGATCTGGGGCTAAAATCCCAAGGGTTTTGTAAAAGTCATTTTACGGATTTGGGGCTAAAATCCCAACGGTTTGGTAAATGTCATTTTTTCGGAAAGTAAACCTTTGGGGCGGTGACCCCTTTTGTCTTTTGGATTTTGAAAAGTAGGATTTGATAATCCTAAATTGTTTTCTATTAAAACTCTCGATGGCATTCTAAACCGTTTTATAAATTACTTCCATTGATTTATGATATTTCGATTTTGAAATGTTTTCTCAAACCCTTGCCTCGGGAAGTACTTTTCGTTTCGTTTGGATCTTTGAGGATCCTTGGTTATTGTTATTCTTGGAATGTGAATTGTATGGCTCGTAGTTGCACTTTGTTCTTGCACTAGCAAAACAGTGGAGTTTTGCTAACCCCCGAGTATTCGGGGGGTGGATGTCTGTTTTTGCATTCAGGTTTTGGAGCATAACACAGGGTCGGCACGAAGGATGATGAAAGATGATCGATACTAATCACATGAGGAACCGTACTTTGTTTATTGGTTCAGTTGTACCCTATTTTTCCGCTGCTATATTTTTCCCGTTGTACGGGTGTGGTTGTATTTTGACCCCTGCGTGGGCATGAGTTGTATGTATTTGTTGAAAGACCAAATCGGTCTACTGAGTCATTTTAGCCTGAAAGGCATGGTTGAGTTGTTATATGTCGTTACCAGCCTGGTAGATCCTTGAGGAAAGGTTCTACGGCGTGTAATATCCCTGAGCGGATTGGGGGTGTTACATAAATGGTATCGGAGCTTAGGTTGAGGAAACCTAGGCTGTCGGTTCAAGTCGTGTTGTTTGAGTCTTGTTTCGTCGGATTTTATCTGACTGAGTTGTGTCGCGACGCGTCGTTTGAGTTTGTTGGTCGTGATTAGTATCGTGGGGCGATCATCATCTTCGTGCGACCTGTGGAAGTAAGTCTCCCTTCTTTGTGTTGTGCCTCGTGTGACACGAGCTATTTTTATGATTATTTGTTAAGTGGTGGAATCCTTATGTGGATTTTGATTTCACGATATGTATTTAGTCGACTCTCGTATTTGATTTATACGAGGAGTGTCGCTTGTGATGTCTTTTTATTGTTGTTTTTGTCCGTGGCTGATGATTTTCGAATCGATTTGCACGTTTTACAAGTTCTCTTGTGGAAGCTTTGTGCTTATACACGTTCGACTTGTTCACTAGCCAGTGCGGGAGGGTCTTTAGAGGCCTCAAATGGGGTCAGTGGTTTTGTTCTGAATGTGGTATTTTATCGTTTATTTCTGTTTAAAGACATATATTGTCTTGATTTTAAATGTTTTGATGCGTGTACTAGGAGTTGTTTTAGTGAACGTCGATATGTGTGAGTTTTGGGCATTCTGGACTATTGGATTTTTGAAAACCTTGAGTATCTTAGAAAAATAAATTTCGAGACATACTTTTCAAATGAGTTATTTTCTTGTGGTACATCCAAGGTGCCACAATATATTTCAAAAAATTTCTACTTCGAGGACCAAAATGCTTTGAGATATTTTCAATGTTTTAGAAATATTTTTATTTAGACTCGAGGGTCGAATATTCTGAAAGTTTTCACTAAGAGAAAGTGTATTCATTCTTATCAAATGCGAAATGGTTCTCCAATGTCTCGATAACGATGTTTCACGTTTGTACTTTTTGAAAGGTGATACTCAAGATCAACTGGTATTCTTCAAATTATTTTCAAAATGAGGTTTTCATTTTTAAAACCTATCCATTCCCGTTTGAGGGCTGGGTATGTATGTGTGATGTTCGCGTTGTCATTTTGATACCTTCTCCCGAGTATGATCGAATTGGCGGTGTGAGCGTTGAGTCGCTTTCCACACATTGGTTGTGCTAGCCCCCTGTGAGAGGCGGAATATTGGTATTGAATGTTGTCGCCTCATGGCGATTTCTGCGTTGTCGCGTACGTGCGAGCTGTTAGAGCTTGGTATGGTATGACCGTGTGCATCGTTGATCGTTCCGTTATGTGTTGATTGTTTAATGTCTTGTTACCTTGCTCCCGTTTTTGTGAATGTCGTGGACGAGGTCGGAGGTAATGCCCGTACTATTTTGACTTCTGTATTTTCTCTTTCTCCAGTCTATCGATTCGCTCATGTTCGTTGGTACTTTATGAACTTGTTCTGTATTTCGGTTTCATCGTCCGAACGAGCTGTGATCTTGTTGTGGGTCGATCTGGTTATCGATGTAACTTTTTTGGGTTCAGTTCGATTCTTGTGAACCTTGCTCGGGAGTGACATCATCTGGTTCTATTAGTTCTTTTATTCGAAGTGGATCGGATTTGGAACTCTTACGTTTTCGACTCTGTCGACTCATTTATGTTCGTTGACATTTCTGAGCTTGTCCTGCCCCTTGTTTTTGTTTATCGAACGAGTGTGGTATCATTTCGGAATAACTCATTTGTCATTGTGACTTTTCAATCGCTATTCCCTTTCATGTGGATCTTATGGGAATGCATGTCTTGTAGTTCTCACCAGATCATCCTGGGAGTTGTTGTTTGAACTTTATTGTTCTTCGTGATTCGAACATGATTCTTCGATTTTTGTTGTCTCGATCGTTGTGGTTCGATCGTTTGATTGTTCGGTTTTTATTGATCTCGTTCCGTGATTGGTGAACATTCAGTCTCCTTCGTAATTCCCTTCAGTTCGGGAAATTAGTTTCGTTTTCGATCTTCCAGCCCTTAGGCGGTGGAATTTCGTATTTGTTCAGCGTTTGGTTCGCGTTTTGATCAATGTACCGTTAGGTTGGTCAATCGTATTGATTTTCGTTCGTTGTGTTTTGCGATTGTTCGGATAATTGACTTGATTGTATTATCCATTTGATGACGCTTGTCACTTGTTGGTTTTATTATATCCCTAACGGCGACATTGTGTTGGTCGCCGTGGAGCGTGTTTTCACGCCGTATATTCCTTTGCGTTGTTTGTAACATTTCTCCGTTGGGCGTTAGTTATGCATTCTTGTGTATCTCGTTGAATTTTTCCTGGCGGAATATTTCTTCTCCCTACTTGTTTTAAATTTCGGGACGAAACTTCTTTTAAGGAGGGTAGAATGTAATATCCGCAATTTTCGATTTTCGGTAAAAAAAATTTTCGGTCGGAGTCCGTTTTGAAGACTCACTCATGACCGTTTCGTCATTCTGAGAATGATTAATTCTGCACTTTTTGTCATCCGAGTTCGTTTCGGTGTCGTTTTGTTGAGTTCCGTGCTTTTTAGCGACTTTTCCGCGCTTGAGTTCGATTCTTGCGAATCTCGTTCGAAACTGCTGTTTCTAGTTTCCCGTAAGTCCGTTTAACTTTGTTAGACGTGTTGTGAACTTCGGTTTGGTTATTCGATCACGTATCGTGATTTCCGGGCGTTTTGGGCCATTTTGTAATTTCTTAAAAGTTACGGGTATCCGTATCTGTAATTGTTGTCTCGACCCGTTTCTTGGTCGCGTATGATTAATTATGGTATTATGTTTTCATTTCGGGTCGTTGATGTTGTCCGCGAACTTTTCGTCGTGTTCGTTCCGTGCGTTTTCGGAAATCGGGTCGTCGAGCCCTGGTGGTCGGGTACTGGCCGGACGGTTGCGGGACTGGCCGGACGATGGCGGGCACCGGCCGGACAGGTGCGGCAGGAACCGGCGTAGCGCACGCTATGGCCGGAAGGCTGCGCGCGCTAACCGGCAGGTGTAGCGCACGCTATCGGCTGGCCTAACGCACGCTATCGGGTGCAGGCGGTGGGGTTCTTAGGTTCGACTCGGTCGGGATCGGCGGAGTAGCGCACGCTACGCCGGTCGTAGCGCTAACCTACAGGTGGCGCACGCGATCGGCCGACTAGCGTGCGTTACGGGCGAGCTGCTTAGTCCGAGGCTACTGGGCCAGTCGGCTAAGCGCGCAGCTTCCGGCCGTAGCGCACGCTAGCGGGAGTCGGGTCGGCAGTGTGGTCGGCGGGTTTGGTCGGTGATGCCGGGTCGTGCGGGCCACGGCCGAGGGTACTCGGCGTCTGGCCGATAGCGCACGCTAGTCAGGAAGGCTAGCGACGCTAGTTCCGGCCCGATATAAATGTGACAGAGCGATCACATTTCATCTCGTTTTCATTTCCTTCCTTCTCCGTCCGCGGATGGCGATTCATGGGTTGAAGCCATGTTGTTTAACAAAAATCCATGAAGTTCTTGAGTCCATAACATCAATCAATCGTCGTTATCATCCTTTGATCCGGCGAATCAAGGTAATCTTCCTTAGAACCCTAATTTCGTGAATTTGGGGATTTTTGCATTTTCGTCCGATTCGTTAGTGTTGTTGATTAATTCATGATGGGTATGATTAATCTTGGTAGTATTCTTGTGTTTAACATCATTTAATCCATTGTTCTTCGTCGAATCAAGTATATTTCTTGATTTCCTTGAATTGACTTTTTAGGGATTTGTCCCGATCTCGTTTTTCATCCGTTTTCGATGGATCGATTATGGTTAAATGATGTTGTTAAACATATTCTATGGATTGTATATCCATATTTCAACTTGGAATTCCGTTTTTGGGTTTTGACGGGACGAATCGTGTTCTTGGCCGTTTTGGGGGAAATCCTTGAACCTTCGTCATTTGTTCTTTGGATTCAGCGGCTTTGGGTCGTACTTTGGAATTCATTTTCGTTGTTATTGTTTTCGTTCGTAGTTCATTGTTGTGGATTGTCGTTCGGTGGAGTCGGCGAGTTCGTAGTCGGTTCGTGCCAACCTACTTCGGCCGATTCTCTGCGTTGTGGTTATTCGAGGCAAGTACCTTGCCCATACTTTTCTTATTTTATGGATATGATGATCGGTGATCGTATTGGTGTGTTTGTTTGGTTATTTGAAATGAAGTTTCAAAAGATTTCGGTTTGGCCTCGTTAAAGGCTCTCTTTCAAAACGCGTGTGTGTTTTGTGAACGGTGTGTTTGGGAATTGATTATGATTTGATTATTTTGAACGTTGGAGGCTTTGATGATATCCTTGTTGTTTAAAAGTTATGGAATCGTGTATTCCGTGTTTAATCTTGTTATTGTGTTTTGAAGAGTTTGATAATGGTGTCGGATTAGTGGCCATCTCTAGTAAGTATTCTTGATGAACTTACATTCTTAGCATATTAGTACTGCATGAGTAACGAGTGTGTGTGTATGCTCACTATGGGTTAGATCCGACGGGGTCTCGGTAGGGGTCCACGGAGGGGTGGATCCGCGAGCTTGCTTTTAACCACTATGGGTTAGATCCGACGGGGTCTCGGTAGGGGTCCACGGAGGGGTGGATCCACGATTAATTGTGGTGCATTTTACAAATGTAATTTGACTATGGCATTTCCGGAAATGAGTGCTTTTGAACGGTTTTCATGATTGCATGCATTGACTAAGTGTGTAAGAGGTAAGTTGTTCGTTTGGCCTACTTGGCTAGGATGGCACTAGAGTATTTTGTTGTTTGTTTTAAATCCTTTATTTGTGGATTTTGATGTTGGGAGACGAACCTTGTGGTCGTTCTTGTGTACTGTGAGTTGATGAGATCTGGGGCTAAAATCCCAAGGGTTTTGTAAAAGTCATTTTACGGATTTGGGGCTAAAATCCCAACGGTTTGGTAAATGTCATTTTTTCGGAAAGTAAACCTTTGGGGCGGTGACCCCTTTTGTCTTTTGGATTTTGAAAAGTAGGATTTGATAATCCTAAATTGTTTTCTATTAAAACTCTCGATGGCATTCTAAACCGTTTTATAAATTACTTCCATTGATTTATGATATTTCGATTTTGAAATATTTTCTCAAACCCTTGCCTCGGGAAGTACTTTTCGTTTCGTTTGGATCTTTGAGGATCCTTGGTTATTGTTATTCGTGGAATATGAATTGTATGGCTCGTAGTTGCACTTTGTTCTTGCACTAGCAAAACAGTGGAGTTTTGCTAACCCCCGAGTATTCGGGGGGTGGATGTATGTTTTTGCATTCAGGTTTTGGAGCATAACACAGGGTCGGCACGAAGGATGATGAAAGATGATCGATACTAATCACATGAGGAACCGTACTTTGTTTATTGGTTCAGTTGTACCCTATTTTTCCGCTGCTATATTTTTCCCGTTGTACGGGTGTGGTTGTATTTTGACCCTTGCGTGGGCATGAGTTGTATGTATTTGTTGAAAGACCAAATCGGTCTACTGAGTCATTTTAGCCTGAAAGGCATAGTTGAGTTGTTATATGTCGTTACCAGCCTGGTAGATCCTTGAGGAAAGGTTCTACGGCGTGTAATATCCCTGAGCGGATTGGGGGTGTTACAACCTCAAGGGTTCTTGATTAATTCTCCAAATACTCATCAAATCCGAAAAAACACATCAATAAATCTGCAGGAATACATGTATCCAAGGTAGATAATCCATATCTAACATATTCCAACATAATAGCAAGCTTACACGAAGAGATCGGAAGGAAAATACTCAAACTCCGAAATTCTTGATCCAAGAAATCATTAACTTGATTTGATGTGTGGGAGAGGATGAAATGATGATTGATTCGAATGATAAGCTTGAAGATGATGATAGATGGATTCAGCTTGAAGAAATCTCTCCAAAATGCCCGAAATCGCCCAAAACCGACGAAGGAATGAAGTGAAATGAAAAAATGTCCAATCTGGACAGCACTGTCTAATTTATACTGGTCCCAGCTTAGCGCACGCTATAACCTGATATGTAGCGTGCGCTAACGGGTTAACCGGACAGTCCAGTGAGCTCTGACTGCCTCGTTAGCGTACGCTACGAACTTGGTAGCATGCGCTAACGTCCTCCCGATAGCGTGCATTAACCCAAAGAGTTAGCGTGCTAACTGATATCTGATGCCCAGTGACTGAAGTCCAGAACCTCCTGTTCTCTGATCTGCTCGCGATAGCGTATGCTACATCCAAAACTCAGCATGCGCTACTACACCATTAGCGTATGGTAATATCCACTCATAGCGTACACTATGAATTATTCCAAATCAGTCCAGTACCCACTGGACTCTGCCTGATCGACCTTTAGCCGCGCTACACTGCTAACATAACGTGCGCTATCCGAACTCACTAGCGCGCGCTACTTACCATTCGTAGCGTGCGCTACTACAACTCAACTGCAGTCCAGTACCTTTTGGACTGTCAGCCTGAACCACGCTAGCGTGCGCTAATGCTGAGAGGTAGCGTGCACTACCCGTACTCAATTAGCGCGCGCTAAAGACAGTACGTAGCGTGCGTTACTCCTCACACACATCCAACTACGAAAAAGACAATGATGATAACACGGCTCGATCCTCCAACCAGGTAGAAAGACGAATAATAACTGATACACAATACAAATTACTCTGAACGGTGAATACAATGATTGAATATGAATGATGAATGATTATTAATGAGTGAAAATTACTGAGTGACAATTACTGAATGATAATTACTGAATGATAATGACTGAATTACAACCGGGTATTACATACACCCCCCATAAAAGAGTTTCGTCCCCAAAACTAATGGTCAAACAACTCGGGGTAACTCTCCCGCATGCTATCCTCGGTTTCCCAAGTATCCTCTTCGACTCCGTGTCTATACCACTTAATTTTAACCAAAGGAATCGTATTTTTCCTCAATTGTTTGATTCGCCGCTCTAAAACTCATATAGGACGCTCCTCATACGAATGATCATCCGCGATATCGATTTCGTCGAACTGAAGTATGTGGCTCGGGTTGGCAACATACTTCCTCAGCTGAGAGACGTGAAACACATTATGAATTCGGCTCAACGCTGGAGGTAAAGCCAATCGATAATCTAGATTGCCTACTCGATCCAAAATATCAAACGGTCTAATGAATCTCGGACTCAACTTCCCCCATTTCCCGAAATGGAAGATACCTCGACTCAGGGATACCTTGACCAAAACGTGGTCACCCGCCTCGAACTCTAATGGCCGACGACGGTTATCTGCATATGATTTCTGTCGACTTTGAGCGGTCAACAAACGACTCCTGATCAAAGCTACCTTCTCACGGGCGGCTATAAGCATATCGGGCTCGGTGCCGATTGATTCTGATAAGTCATCCCAACATAAATGATATCGATAATGATGACCGTACAAGGCCTCGTAAGGTGCCATCTTAATCGAAGCATGCAAACTATTATTATACGTGAACTCGATCACCGGTAGTTGGGCTTCCCAATCATCTTTCCAATCGAGGACGCATGCCCTCAACATGTCCTCCAACGTCTGAATAGTCCTCTCTGATTGTCCGTCGGACTGGGGATGAAAAGCTGTGTTGAGATTAAGCTGAGTTCCCATAGCACGATGAACTGATTTCCAAAAATGTGACACGAATCATCCGTCACGATCGGAAACAATACTCTTAGGAGTACCGTGCAATCTCACTATCTCTTTGATGAACAACTGGGCAAGTCTTTCAGGACCCCACGTATCCTTAATCTCAAGGAAATGAGCTGACTTAGTTAGACGATCCACAATTACCCAAATTGTATTCATGCCACGACGACTCATCGGCAAACTCGTGATGAAGTCCATAGAAATATCTTCCCACTTCCACTCTGGAATAGGTAGAGGTTTCAACAAACCCGTCAGTCGCTGATGTTCTATCTTGACTTGCTGACAGGTTAAACATCTCGAAACAAATTCTGTGACTTTTCGCTTCATATTACTCCACCAGTAATTTTGTTTCAAGTCTTTATGCATCTTTCTAGACCCCGGATGAATGGAATAAGGGGTAGCATGAGCTTCTCTCAAAATCGAGTTTTTCAACTCGTCATTCGCCGGTACGCATAACTGATTCTTAAATCACAAAAGTCCATCCTCGTGGACCACAAATCCAGGGGCTTTCCCCTGAATAATATCATCTCGAATGCGCAACAAAGATGGGTATGAACCCTGATTCACTCTGATCGCCTCCTCAAGTGGCGATGAAATCTCTAACGTACAAAGTTGCCCTTGTACTCATTGTAACCAAAACCTCGATCTCGGATCTTAGGAATTCCTATTGAAGTTCCTTCTGAATAGTCAAATGAGCAAGCATTTGCTCCTGAACGGACTTACGACTCAAGGCGTCGACGACAACGTTCGCCTTGCCCGGGTGGTATAGTATGTCAATATTATAATCTTTGATTAGTTCTAACCACTGTCTCTGTCGCATATTTAACTCCTTCTGAGTAAATATATACTTCAAACTCTTATGATCGGTGAATATCTGACAAGTAATGCCATAAAGATAATGACGCCAAATCTTCAGTGCGAACACCACGGCTTCTAGCTCCAGGTCATGGGTCGGATAATTAACCTCGTAAGGTCTTAGTTGCCGTGAAGCATAAGCAATAACTTTCTCGTTATGCATTAATACACATCCAAGACCTTGTCCGGACGCGTCACTATAAACCACGAATCCCTCCGTCCCTTGCGGCAAGGAAAGGACAGGTGCTGAAATCAAACGACTCTTGAGTTCCTCAAAACTCCGCTGACACACGTCGGACCACGTGTATTTCTTATCCTTCCGCAAAAGGTTCGTCATGGGTTGAGCGATTTTAGAAAATCCTTCCACAAATCGCTGATAATAACCAGCTAATCCGAGAAAACTTCGGATTTCCTTAACATTCTTTAGAGGTTGCCAATCTCAGATAGCCTCCATCTTCTGGGGGTCAACACGAACTCCGTGTGATGAAATTACATGTCCGAGAAATGTCACCTCGGACATCCAGAACTCACATTTGGAAAACTTTCCATAAAGTTGCTCTCGTCTCAACACATCGAGAACCTGATGAAGGTGAAATTCGTGCTCCTCACGGTCACGAGAATAAATTAAAATGTCATCAATTAAGACAACCACGAACTGATCTAAATAGTCGATGAAAACTCGATTCATTAACTCCATGAATACCGTAGGTGCATTAGTTAACCCAAACGGCATTACCACAAACTCATAATGACCATATCGTGTTCGAAACACCGTTCTAGCAATATCCGACTCTCGGATTCGCAACTGATGATACCCAGATCTTAAATCGATCTTGGAAAATACTGAAGCTCCCTGAAGTTGCTCCAAAAGATCATCGATACGGGGTAGAGGATATTTATTCTTGATCGTCACTCTGTTCAACTCCCGATAATCAATACACAAACGAAATGAACCGTCCTTCTTCTTGACAAATAACACCGGTGCTCCCAACGGGGATGCACTCGGTTGGATATAACCTTTCTCGGTCAAATCCTCCAATTGATTCTTCAATTTATGCATTTCGGTCGGGGCCATCCGATACGGTGCCTTCGATATTGGAGACGTACCAGGCTCCAACCTAATCATGAATTCCACATCTCTCTATGGAGGCAAACCAGGTAACTTGTCTGGAAATACATCGGCATATTCCCTCACTACCGGAATATCCTCCAACATTATTGATGATTTCTCGATTTTGGTCATATAGCACCAATAAACAACACACCCCTGACTGAGTAATTTCACTGCTTTCATCAAGTTGATGACTCTCCCAGAACAACTGGGATTACCTCCCTGAAATACACATTAGACCCCATCGTCTGAAATGATAGTGACCATATGCTTACGGACACTAATGATAGCATCGTGACGATCCACCCAATCAATACCCAAGATGACGTCGTCTCTCAGTAAATCCACCACGATTAGGTCTTCTAACCAATTACGGCCATGAAGCTGAATCAGACAATCCTTAATCTCACGATCTCGGATAATTCTTCTACCATCAAGTAGACCAATGACATAAGGCTCACAACTAGTAGCACTATCGAGATGTAGTCTACTCAAACTTAACTAGGAAATGAATGAATGCGATGCACCAGTATCAAAAAGGGTACACATAGGTTGAGATAGAATATCGAGTGTACCTGAGATCATCCAGGCCTCCGGATCCTCGGTCTTCTTTTTCTCATAAATTCGGGGCTTGATAGTCCCCGCACCGGACGCTCTTGTCTGATGACTATGGGCTCCGTCTTTGTTTGCTCCTGTCATCTTAAACGACGCAGACTGAGTGGCCTGATTATGAACAGTTGATTGCTTCGGGGCCTTAGATGACGCTGGAGTAGGTTTGGAGTCCCTTCGGCAAAAACGGGCCTTAAGCCCAGCAATCCCATAGTTATTGCACGTGATAGTCTGCCTCGGACACTTGGTGCTAAAATGACCAAGTTCTCCACAGTTGAAACAGGTGACGGCCGAACTGGCCACTCGGACTGAGATTCCGCGGGTTTAGGCACCATAGGAGGTCGCTCAAAAAAGTAGATCCCGCACGAGGCTTCTTGAAAGTTTCCTGACTGCCTTTAGAGTGATTACGATTCTTTGACTTATTGCTAGCATATGAAGGTTGTTGCTTAGAAATCTCCTTAGCAGTAAGCTCATAAGTAAGAGCTTTCTCGATGAATTCGGCCAGAGTGGTGCAATTCTGATTAAGCAACTGCATCCGCATACGAGGTTTCAATCTCTTGCTGAAATACTTGATTTTGTCCGCCTCTGAGTGAATAATATATGAGGCGAAAGGAAGTAGCTCCTGAAATTTCTCGGTGATGGCGAGAACATCATCTTCCGCCGTGGGGTCGGGAGTGAATAATTCTGATAACTTGGCCTCTCTGCATGGGGCCGGATAATACCTCTCCATCATGAGAGTCTTGAATTGTTCCTAAGTACAAGATCCGTTGGTGGGCTTCAACGATAACCACCATGAATGAGCGCTCTTACCCAGATAGTAAGCCGCAACTGAAACTTTGTGTCCTTCGGGACACTCCACCATAGCAAACAACTTTTCGAAATGTTCAAACTAGTGAATAATATCTGCCGTCTCAGATGAGCCCTCAAAAGTAGGTGGTCTCTGGCGAGAGATCTCGCCAATGATACTGCTCACACCCCTCTCCTGCCCCTGAGGTGCCGGCGGAAGAGCCTGCTGATTCTGAGCGGTTGAGTTCTGCATCGTCTCCATAAGACGTGCCATATGAGTCATCTGGGCCATCATGCCCTGCAGTGTCACGACTCCCTGACAGTGAATGATCGTTTCCGGGTGAATGAGTGGTAGCGTCGCTGCTCGATGAGTTTGTAATATTCCTCGCATTCGCGCGTGTATTCACACGAGCTCTTGGGTTTCGGCCCGCACCACGGCCTCTTCCCCCGCGTCCTCTGCCTGCTCTATCCATACTGAAGTAGGAAAGTCACAAGATAATTATAGATCTCGCATGAATATCGCATTATAATTACGTCATGAAATGATGAAAACAAGCATACACGCTCTAACACAATGATTATGTGAATGATCCACTGAGGTACATGATTATCTGATGAAAATCTTTGAAATGATTATCTTGAACAAGTTAACAAGATTAATGATACGATCTCAAGATAAACAACTGAACAGTAAAATAAACTGAGTGATTAATGAGTTAACATGATCGACATGATCAAAATGAAAATGATGATTGAGGATTGTTGACGGTTGAATGATGAACGAGTGATTCTTATTGCTAGAAATTATACCATGGCGTCAGAAATCTTACTGTTCTTTGGTCTGAGGGGCTCGGCTCTTGCACAGGTCACACGTGACGCGAAAGTCCAATGATACTAGTCTTATGAATGATGATTTCAAATGAGACATGACTCGGAAGGTAGTATTCAAAACCACGCTCTGATACCAACTATGTAACACCCCAAACTAGGCGGATATTACAGTGCCGTGGACACCCAACTGGGACCCACCAGGCGAATGAAACTTAATGAATTAAATAATATAATTATAGTACCGAACCACATTATACCATTAATTACTCCGATGAGGAGTTTCAAGTACAACACACCCAGGAAAATATAGAATACATGTATATTTTATATGAAGATAAAATATACAACACTGAATGAAAATGAATATCCAAAACGGAAATCTGCAGCGGAAATATAAATGAAGAAACATGAATGACTGAAAAAGGAGTGGGCCCACTACTAGTATCACTGGGACTCCTCGCTGTCCACGTTATCATCCCGTGCTTTAGCCTTGCCATGACCTGAAAACAACATCCCCCAACGGGGTCAGTTACACAGAACAACAATCCTCAAGAGTTGAATAAACACAATCATGATATATCTTAAATTATGAAATTAAGCTGAAGATAGGCATCATAGTACGCCCGTAATGGTATGTGCAAGTGCACAAGACGAGCGTCCAGAAACACCCGCCCTTGTACCTAATTAGTCTCACGGAGGTACGTTACCGTGTGCACAGTCCATTGTGTCGGTGAACCTGATCACATGACTATCATGTCCCCGACTAAAAATTCCACACATCCCCACCCGACCACACAATATGAACCCAGAAGGTCATATGAACAAGAATTACCATGAAGAATATTAATGAATAACAATCCGACAATGTCAAGAATGACTCACCGTGATGAAATAAATAGTGAAATGAATGATAGCTCACTGAAATGATTGGAACCGTCGTTCCTCGTTAATGAAGTGATTATTTGATAATAACAAGTCTCAATACGATTAATACATCAAGAATGAACTATGATTATGAATGAAAAACAATGAAAGGAATGAATATCCTTTTAACCGAGTAAGAATTAACTTACTCAACACCGGTGAAGAACGTCCTTCCTCGAACAAACATCCTAAAATGAGATGTCGGTCGCTCGAACAACCTTGAATAACACAATTACCAATAATCCGCTTAATATACGTATCAAGCATGAATCATGACCAACTCAAAGGTCGACACAACAATAACCAAACTCATTGAGGCATTCAAACAAACACTTAGCGAACATCATCCTTTGATTATAACCAATCCCAAATATATCGAAACCAAACTCCAAAATGAGTAGTTCAATCCAACAAAACACCTTCCATGATATCAATAATCCAATAGGAAACCACAACTCAAGGTTACGACAACTATAATCAGAAACCCCCCAAAATAACCAAAGTCAACACCAAGGGTTCTTGATTAATTCTCCAAATATTAATCAAATCCAAAAAACACATCAATAAATCCATAGGAATACATGTATCCAAGGTAGATAATACATATCTAACATATTCCAACATAATAGCAAGCTTACACAAAGAGATCGGAAGGAAAATACTCAAAATCCAAAATTCTAGATCCAAGAAATCATTACCTTGATTTGATATGTTGGAGAGGATGAAGTTATGATTAATCCAAATGATAAGCTTGAAGATGATGATAGATGGATTCAGCTCGAAGAAATCTCTCCAAAACGCCCGAAATCTCCCAAAACCGACGAAGGAATGAAGTGAAATGAAAAAATGTCGAATCTGGACTGCACTGTCCAATTTATACTGGTCCCAGCTTAGCGCACGCTATGACCTGATATGTAGCGTGCACTAACGGGTTAACCGGACAGTCCAGTGAGCTCTGACTGCCTTGTTAGCATACGCTACGAACTTGGTAGCGTGCGCTAACGTCCTCCCGATAGCGTGCGTTAACCCAAAGAGTTAGCGTGCTAACTGATATCTGATGCCCAGTGACTGAAGTCCAGATCCTCCTGTTCTCTGATATGATCGCGATAGCATATGCTACATCCAAAACTCAGCGTGTGCTGCTACACCATTAGCGTACGCTAATATCCACTCATAGCGTACGCTATGAATTATTCCAAATCAGTCCAGTACCCACTGGACTCTGCCTGATCAACCTTTAGCCGCGCTACACTGCTAGCATAGCGTGCGCTACCCGAACTCACTAGCGCGCGCTACCTACCATTCGTAGCGTGCGCTACTACAACTCAACTGCATTCCAGTGCCTTCTGGACTGTCTGCCTGAACCACGCTAGCGTGTGCTAATGCTGAGAGGTAGCGTGCGCTACCCATACTCAATTAGCGCGCGCTAAAGAGAGTACGTAGCGTGCGTTACTCCTCACATACAGCCCACTACGAAAAAGACAATGATGATAACACGGCTCGATCCTCCAACCAGGTAGAAAGGCGAATAATAACTAATACACGATACAAATTAATCTGAACGGTGAATACAATGATTGAATATGAATGATGAATGATTATTAATGAGTGAAAATTACTGAGTGACAATTACTGAATGATAATTACTGAATGATAATGACTGAATTACAACCGGGTATTACATATTTCGGGTGTCGTTTCCTATGAATCGATATCATTATTGTATGAATGTGTTGTTGAATGAGTTACTTTTTATTCAAGGTTGCTTGTTCGAGTGAGTATTATTAGTCGAGGATACCGTTCGTTCATTCCTTCGAAGAAGGACTATTCATCTACGGAATTGAGGTAAGTTATCTTGCTTGTTTATAATGATGATTGAATTCTTATGAACGTTATACGTTTCGTGTATATGAAATGCCTTATGAATCTATGATTCGTAATTTGATATTGTTCTTGATCGTAGTACAATTTGTTGTTGGATTGTGTTCTCAAGTTCATCACCTTTGTATTGTTGGTCTCGTTGATCAACCAAAGCAATTCACAAACATTCTCGAACATGACCGAACACATTTTTCTAGTCGATGATTATAACCAACGATCAATGATCACAACCTATTGAAGTCATCAATTAACATACATTCGATAGTAATCAATTCCCGATATAACCAATCAATCAAACTTAACGGCTCAACAATTCCTCGATCATATACAAAACCAAATAGTATAACTCAAACCATCACGAACTTATATCCATAATACGAACCGAAATCTGATACTCATTATTAACAATCAATATAACAGGTCAACAAACCCAATGATTTTACAATATCTCGATTAACCACAAGTCCGAACAATCCAACTCAAATAATTACGAATTCACAACCACAATACGATTACGGATACGAATGTAAAGGAAATCATATTCGATGATCAATCACAATCGTTTCGGATTCCAAATTGTTTATCGTGATTCGTATTTCATAAAGAGCATACGAATTATGCCACTACAATCAACACGACCTAATGAATGTTCGATCTTCATATCTAAAAATACCGATAATTCAACATACGATCGTCTTGCTATGTTCTATTTATCAAGAGTTTCTCAAGAACACTAAGTGATTCGAAATCATGTTCATAGTCATCAAAACAACATAATTCGATATCCTTTAACGTGTAGATAATCATCCAACTCATAATTCAAGTCATGTATCATCATATTCTTCAATATACACTTCTTATAACATTAAGAATCATATCAAAACCACTATAATCATCATCATACGAATCAAATACGGATAACAATACCAAGAAACCGAAATCAAGGTGTAGAGTTCAACAACATACCTCAAGAACATGAACAACACCATCAAACACATCAAGGATCAACCATATTTTCATATCCAAGCCTCAAATCCATGTTTCCAAGCTTACAGGTCCATCATAAGCGATCGCTTACATATGTAATGCATAAGCCATAACGTACGTAATACATACGATGACTTGCTACAGTGCATATCCATTTAGCGTACGCAATGGGTAGTCCATAACGTATGTAATACACGACATTGACTCACCCGCCCATATTCTGTGCCGAAAGCTGCCGACCATGGGACCCACTTGTCGGCCATAGCCTGATCCTGTCCGATTCTCTTCATAACGTTCGTTATGAACTCTATGTAACATACGTTACGTTTGTATCTGAGCGTACGTAAGATCCTATGCTTAACGTACGCTACGCTTGACAAAGTCCTCTCTGATCAGCCAACTATATCTCACGTGATACTTTAACGTACGTAAAGACCTCACGTTAACGTATGTAATTGTTGGGGATTAACGTACGTAAGCTCATATGCTTAACGTACGTTATGGCTTCTATACTTAGCCATTTACACTGATCTTGATCGTCGTCTCAATATACCGAATACGTATAAACGATACACTATATCCTCAACTGCAATTGTGGACCAAGTACGATAATTATACCAATATAAACATCTCAGTCCTTCATTTATCTTATCCATACTGTACAGATTCCACAATGTACAACATAGTTCGGATAAAATAACGTTAAACAACGGTAGTAGAAATTCCGGATATTACACTTACAAGGATCCACCAGGCTAAATATCACGAGACAACCAAAAGTTTGACCGGCCGGGGTCAAACTACATAACGACATGGACCGTCAAGGTCACATGACTAAATCAAATGAAATGAAACTCCCTATAACACATGCCCTTGCAAGGATCAAAATATAATGCAGCGGAACTAGAATACAACTCAACAATACATAGAACTCTGATTCTCGAATGATTAGAATCGTAGCTTGTCATCTCCCATGCCGACTCTGTGACTGATCCTTAGATCTAGAAATACCTGAAATGTATGAAATGCATTTCCCCATTTAAGGGTTTAGCAATTCGAATTAGCTAGTACAAGTATTCTAATCATACAAACTATACCACGCAAACATCAGTCATGGATCAAACATCAAAAATTATTAAGGAAGGTCTCGACGGATTTTTAAAATTCAGAATTAATTCAAGCCTTTGAAAATGAATCATCTTCTCGGGAGTTTTAGAAAATGGGAATGCCTTTTTAAGATCTCAAGTCCAAAGTTGTAAAACCTTTTCGAAACATTAGAGCCTCAGCCCAAATATCGTTTCACATTACGAGTATTTTATAAAATAGAAAGCCTTTGTGGACCTCGGGTCCTTAATCATAAACCATTTCGAAATAAATAGGGTCTCAGCCCAAATCCCATTGTCACAATACACGATAACAGTTACAGGGTCCTCGGCCCAACACCAAAAGCATAACAACATAGCCCCATAAGCTTACCACACTCGCAAGTGCGCACCCTAGAGACCCCGTTGGATCATACCTGGTCGGATACTCATGGACGAACACTATTTGCACCTGCAAGTGACGAACTCCACAAATCGTACTGTTCGTACTAGCCAGTATCAAACTCCAGAGGCCCCATCGGACCCTACCCGGTACCACAACAAATTATTCGTACTCGTAAGTATCGTACTTCAGAGGCCCCATCGAACCCTACCAGAAACCACCCATTACTGGATTTCGATCCATATTCGCAAGTACTGAATCTCATAGGCTTCATCAAGCCTTACCTGCTTAAACTCAGCGCCACAACAATCCACAAAACACACCAACCATCACAACACATCACCACGAACAACACATATTTACATAACATATCCTATCGTTCAACAACACATCATAATACACGTTCAAGTGTATAATTCAGTCAACACAATCATTGGGCCGACACAACTTCATAACACATGAATAATTCACAATTCATCGAAATACACATCTAAGCGTATTTTCAAATTAACACAACCTATAATCGTCACAATTTCATTGTAAGAATAAATACAACACCAAACATCATAAGAAGATACCAACAACGACAATTCACATAATACATAATCAACAAGAATGAACAAGACCCTCACAATTCCATTTCACAATTTCAATCCACATGATAGAAATCGTATGGACAAGAATAATTGCCTCGACAATCGACACCCGAATACTCTGACGAACACGGCTCAACCGGATAGCCCCGAAACCTACAATCTTCGCGAGAAATAAAGACACTATAGTCACTACAAGAATAAAGACCAACAACGAAGGAAAACACACCCAACAACTGAGGGAAACTCATTGAAACATTTAACCGAAATTAAATGTTCAAGGTTTCCACAAGAACTCAAAAATCATCAACCAGGTTGAACGATGGATATAAAATCCACAGAGTACGACTAACATTTTTTAACAACAACCAATTCCTAAAAATTGGATTGAATTCGAAATCAAGAACAAAATCCTAAAAAGTCAACTCTAGGGATTTAAGACTATTACCTTCGATCCGATGAAGAACGAAGGGTTGATGATGTTTAATCATCATTAGGAAATCAAATACATTTATGGATGATGAAATCTCGAACAACCCTTGCTCCCAACTTGCCCCGTTTGGCCGCACCAAAAGAAAGAAGAAAGGGAGTGAAAATGAGGAAGAAAATGTGATGCCCGCCTATATAGGCCGCAGTACGTTATGTACACAATGCCTCAAAGTTAGCGTACATAACAGACCTTACATGCGTAACAACCAAATCTTACGTACGTAACGCTCTACTCAGATCTCACTGCCGCTATCTACATGTAAGTTAACATACGCAACCGTCCCACTATTACATACGCAAACAACGAATAACATACGTTATGTTCCTCATGCAGCGTATGCGAAAGTCTCTACAGAGGCTACTGGATCAACCAACAGGTATGTTAACATACCTTAACTATGCACATAGCGTACATTAACCTTCACTGGTTACGTACGTAATGCCTTGTTAATGTACGTAACATGTGCTGACAACAACAGTCTGAAATTCGGTACAACGACGCAGCTTCCCGACGAATAGAAAGACTCCAAACTTGCAATGAAGCTCTGACGGTCATAATGAGAAAAATCATACGACGAAGCACAACATATAGTGTCACATGTACAAGTTTACAATCAATTCAACTAATGTGACGGCAAGTCGCACTCGACGAAAACTAAAACATGATGTACTACACAGTACACAAGGAGAAATAGTTCAACATAATCATTATTGAAGCAAAAATATCCGGCACAAAACGACAATTAATTCAAGGGAAATGTAAATGAAATTCTCGGATATTACATTCTATCATACTAAAATAAGTTTCATACAAAACTTAAAACGAATCACAACACGAAACACAAAACAAATCAAAAGCGATAAAATCAATCATCAAGAGTCTCTATGAGTCGATCTCGACACTAGCACTGAAGCCTGAGTATCAATCCTACTAGGTACTCTCTCACAATACTGAACTCGGTGCCCCTCATATCCACAGTTGTAACAAGTAGTAAATGGTGGCTTACAGTTCGCACGAACATGACCTAGAACATTACAGTTGAAACATCTCGGAGCATTACCATAAGTCAACGACACCGACCTGCTGGGAATAGCGCCCTAGGGCATTCGATGTGCCTAGATTTGTAATTGTCACATTTAAATAATATTATTGATTTCTCATTGATTATTATAATGTGTGCATATTTTAATATTATATTAATCAAATAATAGTTATTTACGGATAATAAGATTATTCAAATGTCCCTGGTCCAATCGCGTTGAGTGGAAACTCAAGTGATTAATATACCAGTATAAGTTTGATTGATAATCATCGTATGATTATGCGTATGGTACGGGTCAAACTTATGAGTATTGGTTGGAGAACCAATACTGGATAGACCCGCATTGTGATCAGTGCACGGAAATATCATAAGTGAATATCAATATAACAGTATGCCAATAAATCCTTGAACCTAAGATTATCATAGAGTCCAACATGATAACTGCTATCCCTTGATGTAATCCAACGTTATCTGAAACATGGTGATCATAAAGGTTAGCGATTGGGATTAGTGGGAGTCAAGTAGAGGATAATGAATAATCAAGATAAGGATTTATCCCTCTCTTTAGTGGGAGAGATATCTGCTGGGCCCCTTGATAAATTGGGCTGAAGAAAATGCATGGCCATGCTCAAATAAAGAGTCATTTGATTCAATCCGTCCACTTAAGATCGAGAAAGCATTTGAACATAATAAGTATGACAATTTTCATGACTAGTTCAAATATGATATCGCACGACAAAGGGATTTGACACGTTAAATATTTTAATAGACTATAAACTTATATTATTTGGGTAGTCATAATGTCTTGCTAGCGATCGCTTATGATTTATTATTTAATAAGGTACTAAATAATTGCCAACATAATATAAGATTTTTGGGTCACACATACGACAACTAAAGACAAGCAAGAATAATTAATAGATATAATATTAGATATTATATTTATTAAAGAAAATAAATAATGAGTAATATATAATATAAGATATTATATTTATTAAAGAAAATAAATAATGAGTAATATATAATATAAGATATTATATATTATATTATTTAATTATATCAACTGGGAAGATAAATATAATATTAGATATTATATTTATTAGAGGATTGAATAATAAGTAATATATAATATAAGATATTATATGTATAGTATTATTCAATAAGTTGATGGGCAACTAAGCAAATACTAGCGTTTGACTCTAAGGTTTACTTAGTATAAATAAAGGGTCCTCGACAAGGAGTTATCATAAGAAATATTACACAACCCTAATTGTGTGAGACAAAAAATCGGCCCCTCCCCTCTACTATTCTGCCGAACTGTTTTCAGTCCGAGAAGTCCGTTTCTGCAATCTCCATCTTCTTCCCTTAGTTGATTTTGATCAACAGTACAAATCCTTCTAGCAAGGAATTATTTGTTGTACTGTTTATCAACATTATTCATAAGGATCTAGCAATCCAGCTTGTACCAGTTGTTCGTGTGTTGATCACCAAAAGAGGAAGATAATTTAATTAGCTTCTGGTCTGGGTTCAGATATGTTCTTATAATTAAGGTAATTCGACGAACTCTTTATAAATCAATTAAATTACTGCTTGAAGATCATCATCTGGGTTTTTTGTTAGTTTATTCCACTACGTCTTGTTCATATTTATTGCATTAGATAGACGCACAACCCAACAGTGGTATCAGAGTCAACTTGCAGTGATTTAATTGTTTATGTAGAACATATTTTATATGCTTTTAATATATAAAAAATTATGTTCTTGATCATATTTATGAAATAGAGATTTTATAAATATTTTTGATTTAAATTTATTTAATCGGATCGTCCAAAATCAATTTTCTGGACTGTTTTTTGCATAAACTACTGTCTAGAACTGTTTTGGAACAGCACAGCAGAATGGGGCTGTGGTAAAATAGCAAAATAATATTCCGCGCATGAAGGGATTCGATCCCCCACCGATTCACACCCGAGGCCACGTCTCGACCATCTCGGCTGGCACACCTCTTGTGAACTTTATTCAGTGATATTTTATCCAACTTCTGTTTTGTAAAATCAAAATAAGTGTCTCAAAAAATATATTTCTTGCGGACGGCGGGATTCGAACCTGCGCGGCCGTATGTGGCTGTAGAGCGCTCAGCCATCTGGGCTAGTGTTTCATATTGTTGAATTTTGATCGGATATGAATCTTATACCTGACTGTCAGGCAAATTCATATTCTGTCTAATTAATTATGTGATAATTATTTTTAATAGTATGTTTAATTAATTATGTGATGATTGATTTTAGTATATATTTGGTGTATGGCATGGCCATAAATTGACCAATGTGATTGGATGTTTCAACTTAATTTTGGGTTGGTTTTACGGCCTGCATGTCGTTTAATTATAATTAGTCTTTATGGCCTGCGAGTTGTCTTTTAATTTATTATTATAATTACGTCATGCGTGTCGTTTGCCCTCTTGTAATTTAATTTTACTGATGGTATTTCTCATTAATGTAATGAAGACAAGAAGGAGACGAAGGACAGACTCGAGGGGCTAATTGATCGCATATGACATATCAAGGAGTTGGAAGAGCAATGAAGACCAATTATACCCTTTAGATTGACCTCTGTGATTTTCATGTTGGCTCATGAAAATCATGTTAGGATTATGGTCATGCTATACATGGTCCTCTGTTTATTATGTCATGTGATGCTATGTATGTTTAAATTTATGCATGTGTGTGATGAAATGTATGTTTAGATGTATGTTAGCCAACATAGACATGCTACATAGGATAAATCCCCTCGTTAGATTTTTGTAATGCTGTTCAATTAAAACACCTATCAAGACTTCGATCATCTTGAGCAGGTCATGCCAAAGCTGGGTGCTTGAATTGTTTTAGTAAGGTAGGATGAGTAATGGTGATACCTATGTATTTTAATGAACTAAGAATTCAAAAGAGTTTTGAACCTTAAGGCATAAGATGAGATTATAACATGCTTGAGCATAAGATGCCAAATCCAATAAGTATAATCTAAGAGTTACATATGATGTATCGGTAAAGAGTTATCCACCTAAAGTAACTCAATTCTAGGCGTCATGCCAAAGCTGAGTTTAAAATTGTGTAAAATGGGGTCTTAGCCCACTAAAATTACAAATGTTGTAAAATTGAGGGTATTTTATTTTAGTGGGAATATTTTTCGAGAAATAAAATGTGACTAAATACTTTAATATGAATTTTGTAGATAATAGAATGGCATCAAACAACACATCTACCATTTCACTGCGATCTGTCCTTGAGAAGGACAAGCTCAAAGAAAACGGCAGCAACTATTTGGATTGGATCCGGAGCTTGAGGATAGTTCTCAAGCAAGCAAGAAAGTTGTATGTTCTTGAGGAAGAAATTTCCGATGAGCCTGCTGACAATGATAACAAAAGCAACAAAAGACAAATGGAAGAAACATTTTGATAATTCCATTGATGTCAGTTGTCTTATTTTGGCTACTATTTGTCCAGAACTTTAGAAGAATCTGGAAGAAATTGAAGCTTATGAGCTTAATGCTCACCTCAAGTAAACTTTCTAGAAGCATGCTAGGCAAGAGAGTTATGAGACCTTTCAAGCCTTGTATGCTTGCAATATGGTTGATGGGACATCTGTCAGCGCTCATGTACTCAAGATTAAAGGATATATTAATCATCTTGATAGGCTCGGTTTCCCAATTTCAAAGGAGCACTCCACGGATGTGATCCTAAACTCATTATCCGATAGCTTTGGTCAGTTTATTATGAACTATAATATGAATGAGATGGATAAGTCCACGTGCAATATGGGTGTTTTGGGAAGTTACTTTTGTTCCATTCTTTTCGCAAAGAACGTTGGATGTCCAAATCGAAAATCGAACTGTTAAAAACAAATGGTCAAAAATTTAAAACTCATATTAACGGTTCGATGGACTGGGCGGAGTCCAATTGGTGTTTGCGAAAAGCAAATTGATCTTAAAAAGGTCCGGCTGAAGACTATAAACTTAGCGCTTCTCGGAAGGCAACCCGAGTATTAGTATGGATTTTATTTTTTTTTCGCTGTTTTTCTTCATTTTAGGAGTCTACTTTTTGGCGTTTTTGCTTTGCTATGTTTCTCTCTCATGTTCTAGGTGTTTTCATTTGAAAAATCTATGCAGGAACTCTCCAGGGGAAATTTTAAGCTTAGGGCTGCGGCACATAAATAGCGGGCCGTGGCACACACAAATGTAAAAATGTGGCTAACTTGCTGTACTCTGTGCCGCGGCACGAAGGTGCTGAGCCGCGGCACACTAACCCTCGAATCCGCGGCACCCGTGCAATGAGCCGCGGCACGCTGCGAAATGCCTTGATCGCCCAAAACAGGCTGTACTGTGGGCCGCGGCTCACTTTCTACGTGCCGCGGCCCCTGTAGAGAATTTAAAAAAGGGTTGGGCTGCTCACAAGTCAATCGGCCGAAACAAAGGTATTGTATCACTTCACAAATTCTTTCTTCTTCCGCGCGGTGCAAGGGCACCTTCTCCGAAGTTCGTCTTCTTCTCATCTTCTTCAATCTAACACAAGGTAATCCTTATTCCTTAATCTTAATTGCAACATGGATTCAGAAGTGGGGTAATGTTCTTCATTCATTGATGAATTTGTTTTTATTTCCTAAAGTTCTATCAAGATTTTTATTGGAATATGTTGAGATTATCGATTGATTGATTGTGTTTCGTTGATTTGTCATGAATTATTTCGATTTTGTTTGTTGTTGGGGATTGAATTCACCAATGATTATTCTTGTTCTTCATTTAAGTTTACGCACGCAAAGTGTTGGATGAAATACCCCAATGAAATTTTTTGATCTAAACATCTCCAATTTATTTGCAACGAATACGATTATCGGAATAATATGCCCCCCATCCCTTACATCAAGTTTGAGTTAAAATTTTCGCATCATATCCCTCATACGGAAGTGCGAGTCTTTGACGCTATATTCGTTTCCTACACGTTACAAGTTGTGGTTGGTGTTTTGTTATTAAAGTCATCTGATTGTCCTGTTTTTATCTTTCAGGGATCATAATGGCACGTAAGAGAAAGTTGAGTTCCACTCGTGCTACGACTCGTTCATCTCCCCCGAGAGGAGAAACTTCGCAAAACTGGACGGATGAGCATTCCCAACAATTCTCCGACCCGGAGACCCATCGCATATTTAATGAGAAAATACGTCCTCGCCCCATAATTCCCGAGCGGTGATTCACTCCCGCCCCCCAAGACAGCGATCTCTTAACTATGATAACTGAAATGGGATGGACTAGATTCGCCGCACAGCCCGAGCCGGCCGTAATCTCTATCGTATACGAATTCTATGCCAGTGCTCTATCACTTCATATCCGGGGAGGTCAGATGTTGGGGAGGCCGAATTTACGGACTGAGGTCGTCGTCTGTGGCCAGACAGTGGACTTCTAAGCAACCGCGATTCGGAACTTATACGAGCTTCCTGAGGTAGACGAATCGGCATTTACGCGGACTATGGGTAGCCTCACAAGGGAGGCTTTTCTAGAGGCACTTGCTCAGCTGGATTCCATTTGGGAAACGTGCGTTCCGGGGTCCACAACTTTTTTCTTCAAGAGTTCCCGCCTCAGTCGGCTCGGACGAGCTTGGCTATATTTTCTTAGCTCACGAGTCGACCCTACTTTGCAGATCCGCTCGGTTCTGCTTCCTCATGCCCGACTTCTATATGCCACTACGGCTGGACTGCGATTTGATGTGGCCCCACGTCTGGCCCGGTCTATTATCCAGTGCATCCAAGGAGGGGCCAAGCCGGGGCTAAAACATCCCTCTCTCATTTGTGCCTTATGCCGCCATTCGGGCATGACTTGGTCGGATGACGAGCCGACTATAGCACCTCAGGGTCCGATAGATCATCGTATAATCTCTCACATTGACCAGTGGGGTGGAGCGCGGGCACACGCTCGAGGATGAGGATTTCTTCTAGACGAACCACATGAGCACTCCCCCGAGCCACTTTTTTTGACGCATGAGCCGGCGACTGATATTGAGGATCATACCGAGTCCACCCCACCGCCAGCGAGAGATCACCTTCTTCAGGCGATGTTTGATGGTTTGAGGGAGGAGATGCGAGCAGAGAGAGACAGCGTCCTCATAGCCGTTCAATAGGAGATGCACGAGCAGGTCCGCCGGGCCAATCGGCGTGCGGAGAGACGCTTAGCTGCGAGAGACGCCTACCACCAGGACTATTTAGCTATTTGGACGAGGTCACCTACACCACCCACTTCACCGGACGAGGCTGATGCCAGTGCCTGAGCTTACCTTAGGGGAGTACTTCACCTTTCTCTTACTGCGTTTTATTATTTGTTGTCTATTGAGGTTACTGTACTTCTTAAGTTTGGGGGGGTTACTTTTAGTTGTTATTTACTTTTTCGTTGTTATTTATTGATTTTAGCCTTGCTTGTCTTCTAAGATATTCGGGACATTGTTGCATTCGTGAGTATTTCGTGTTGCCTTGTGTAAGACCGATTATATGATACTGTTTTCTTTTTGAAGAAATGGATGAGTATTGGTCGAGTTCACATTATGCGATATTTGTTTCCCTCGAGTATTCATTTCGGTCTGATTTGTTTTGTGTCATTGTGGTAGTCTTGGCATATAAGAAATGAGACATATGTGTTTGTAGTGTCCGCATTACACGAGCCGTCGTCCATACGTTTGGTTGCGCTTTTCACTTAGCTAGTCGTCTAGTACTATTAGTCTTGTTAGCATTAAATTAAGTACCTAAGTTTACGCATTAAGTCGGACACTTTTTCCCAAAAATTTGAGCAATTTTACATGTTCTATGAGGGGAAGTCTAGTAACTGGGGGTATTCACGTGACCCGTTGTTTACTCTCGCGTAAAACAACAACCCTGAATAGACTAATGGTTCAGAAAAATCGCATCTCCAATGATAGGAAGCCAAGTAACCGGGGGTATTCACGTGACCCGTTGTTTACTCTCGCGTAAAACAGCAACCTTGAATCGGATGTGCGGGATTAGCTATTCGAGTTTTTTCTCCGCTGTAGAGGGAGACTTAGTAACTAGAAGCATTCATGAGCCCCATGAGTGTCTTTTACGTCAAACGGTTCCCCAATACATGAGAATGGAAATCCACCCCAGGGTACTTCCAATGAAACATCCCGGGAGTCGAAACCTAGTGGTTAACTCGAATCATTATAATTATTAAATATCAGGGAGTGCTGTTAGGGGAATATTATTTATGATGAAATTCTTGTGTTTTTGCCACGAGGCTGTGGGACTGGGCGAGTTGGCTTGTTATACTTTCAACATTCATATTGACGGTCGGCTCAATTCACGTTTGTTAATCTTTGAGCCTTGATCTTCTTCATGAGCTATTGATTAGCACTAAAAATGGTTACCTTGTGGAATCATTGTCTCTACTGTGACTCACTGCTACGATATTCGTATTATTCTTTGAGATTTTCAGGGTAGTATTAATTAGTTGAGCACTATGGATTTGCACGATTGCCCACGATACTTGTCGTCTTATTTGAAATTGATTTTTGCTTGAGGACAAGCAAAAACTTAAGTTTCGGGGTATTTGTTACTTGTATTTTTGTGCGCTTAATTATCATTATTTTATCTCTATTTTATGTTTAAATCTGCATAAATGAGACCTTAATGCATTATGTTTATATGTTTTGAAGGAAATTAGAGTTCGGATGCTTAAACGAAGAAAAACGGGCCAAAACGACATTTTTTGGTCAAGGGCCGCGTCGCATCGAGCCAGAGCCGCGACACAGGCACACCCAGAACTAACCGGTACAAACTGTACCGGGGGCCGCGGCACGCTCATTCTGAGCCGCGGCCCATAAGAAAAAAATTCGCCCAGGCCTAGCAGCGCAAGTGTAACACCCCCAAATCCCATTGGGTCATTACAGTGCCGTGGACCCCACACCAGGTGATCCGCCAGGCGAACACGACTAAAATACAACAAACTGACCAAAATAGGAAATCACAGACCCTACTATGATGTCCGACATACTATCCCGATATGGAATTTCAACGACAAGGATGGGCCTACATGGCCAAAATAAAATACAACAACATACACGAGCCTTGCTCGGATAATACAAAACGACAACGACTGAACAAAATTGGAGTACTCCAACTGTCTGACCAACATGAACACCAAAATATCTCGGACTAGTATCGCTCGAATGCCTCGTCGCCCTCGTCATGCCCCTGTGTCTCAACTCTCTCCTCGCAAGTACCTAAAACATGAAAACATGTTCCGCCCCCACGGGTCGGTCATCGAGATAATGAATATCAAGTACATGCACAACATGATATGCATCCAAAGGCAGAATAAATAGTACAACAATGGTAGTACGAGATGCTCACAAAACAAAGTAAGAATCGAGCATTCGTGGAATACTATGCCCATGGCATACGATCAATACCTTTCGATAGGTTAGAACATAAGTGCCCAACGGCGAATCATCAATATAGAACACAACAATACATTACCCGAAGGTAAATCAAACTAACGCTGAAATAAATAAGGATCACAATGCCCGAAGGCTCAAACGGAAATACCGTTACATCACAATGGCCTGAAAGCCCTCGGCCAGAAAAGCCAAAATATCACGATGGCACGAAAGCCGAAACGGCCGAAGCTATAAATCATCACAATACAGATCTCAAAGAACAAACACATTATCGAACATACCCCTCGCGTATGAGCGGCAATCACAAAACATCGAACACATCCGATCAAACATGGACTATGAGCGATCAAAAATTGTATGCGGCTCAAAGATGGACATCACAGACGCCCGTCCGAAAATGTGTCCGTGCACATGTCCACCCCATTATACGGAATCCGAGAAATATCGTGGGACAATGTACCTAATTAGCCTCACGAACTACGTCGTGTGCGGTCAATGCGGAAACATCCACGCATGACCATCGTGTGCACGGCTAAAAATCTACACAATAACCAATCGGAACACGAGATATAATTCCGGATATGTCACGATACAACATGACAACGAAACTCAAAGGATAACACATCCAAAAGCGGATCATACGACTCACCAAGTGAGCGATGACACACGAATAATGAAAGATCGACACGACCAACAATATTCAAACAACAATCACGGGATCAAAATCCCTAAGGACCGATTAACATGAGCAACGATCACAACACAACGATTGAAATCCTCAACCTTCAACGATCACAAAATTACCGAGTTCATAAGAATAATAGTGTCTTTGCCTTGAATGGAATCGGTCAACGACAATAATAATTCAACGGATGGGAACTATCCTCGGCGGTCCCAATTGATACTTCGATTCTGGTAGAGCGGCCAATCGATAACAATTATCTGACGGATGGGAATTATCTTTTTGACACGGATGGGAATTATCTTTGATAATCCCAATTCAATATATCGATTACCTTTAGAGCGGACAATCGATAATAATTATACAACGGATGGGAATTATCTTTGATAATCCCGATTGATATATCGATTACCTTGAGCGGTTAACCGATAACAATTATACAACGGATGTCTCGGCACCTTTAATCGGTTACGAGAACGAAGATGATAATCGAATACGTCAATGCCTTCAATCGGCCAAAGCGACATCAATAGAAAAACAACGATATCAATACGACGATTCACAAAAATATCTTGATGGAACATCAATCAATAATAACAATCGATACGTCGATGCGCGAACCGGCTATCGGCAACAATATCTCAAAGGAACATCAATCAACAATAACAATCGATATATCGATACCGCGAACCGGCTATCGACAACAATATTACCAACAAGTATCGCAATGCCTTGGATCGGCCATTTACGAACAACAATAATATTTGGCATAATTTGCCGAAGGGTATCGTATCAAACAATCCCCTGATATCAACAAAATCACAAAGAGACCAAGTCTCGAAATGATACACACATTCATACACATACATGATAACATTAATCTCATTGACCAGTACAAGTATAAAACTTGCCTCAAACCAAAGGCGAGAAAGTCCTTCCACGATCAACGTCCTACCACGAATCGATCAACGCGTCCTCCGACAATCACAAGCACTCGAACAACCTTGAATGAAATACAATTCATTCGATAACACGATATCGACCGAAAACGACATAATAGATAATTCCGATTACAACACGAACACATACTATACTCGTATTTATCCGAATACATATATATATATATATAATATATATATACAGCACACATATATATATATATTTATATCTATATCTCTATATATATATACACAAAACCCATACTGGATACATTATATATATATATATACACCAACCACACACTCTACACATTATATATATATACACTCAACACACCCATACACACTGTGCACATGCACACACAAACTATCACAATTTATATATATATATACACAACATATATATATATATATTCTTATACAACACACACACACACCACTGCACATATATATATATATATATATACATATTACACCACACACACAGCTCACGTTATATATATATATTTACACCCCACTTTACAATTTATACAACACACACCACATACAGTATATACACCACACATAATATATATATATATATATATAACTGAAGAAAAAAAAAACTCACACACATAAACTAACCAGCGGAAGAAGCCGATCGGCCAGGTCCGAAAAAACTCCCATGCCGGAAACCGGCCGCCGGAAAAATTGACCCGCCGGACTTCGTCCAACTCCGGTCCATTTCCGTCTATGGCCGGTTTTCACCATCTCCGCCTGCAACTCTTCGCCGGAAGTATATCAAACCTCCGTTCCGCCGTCCGTTCCGGACAAAAACCACCTCCGGTCGCCGGAAACAATGGAGAAACGTCCATGGCCGGAAACCATGAAGAACCGGTGGACGCCTGAGCTCCGTCTCGCCAGAAGAAAAAAAATGCCGGAGCAGGTCGACCGGATTTGCAGCCTTCCGGTTCGGAAATTCCGACCAGGCCGCCGCCGAGCTCCGGTCGTGAGCCGACGGCCGTCGCCGAACTTCAGTCGTCGCCGGAGATGAAGAAGCCGCTGCCCGCCTACAGCTCCACCTCGCCGGAAAAATGGGAGAGATGAAGAGAAGAGAGAGAGAGAGGTTGGCGAGAGAGAGAGAGAATGGCGAGAGGGAGAGAATGGCGAGAGGAAGAGAGAGGTGATGATTTATTTATATATATATATATATATATATATATATATATAATATAGCATGAGGGAGTGAGAATTCACGTGAGGGAGAGAATCAAAAGTGAAAAGGTGAGGTAGGACACAAGTTGATATATATATATATATATGATACCCCAAAGATACCCTCGCCCCGAAAGTTGACCACGAGGAAGGTTCCCACCACCTACCACGCATTACGTACGTAACCTCAGGGCGTAACGTACGTAATCGCAACAAATTAGCGTACGTAATGCTACACAGGTAGCGTACGCTATGGCTATAAACTTAGCCAAAATTCCAAACTCGCCAAGCAACAACCAAACGACGAAACGAAACCGTCGACCAGTGTAAATATTTCGATCCCGAAATATTCTAATACAATATACATTGTATCGGTCCAAACAACAACACTTGTACAATTTCAAATGAATACGTACAACTCAACAGTAACACGAAAAAAAAAAAATTACCCCCGAATATTACAGCAAGGACAAGGGCCGCGACACACTTAAGCCGGGCCGCGGCCCACGATGCCGGATCCATGATTTCAGCCTGCGATTTGGCTATTCCGAAGGCCGTTTCGACCTAATTCTCGGACGCATTTTGGAGGCGGAAAGAAGGTTATAAAAAGAGAGTGAAGGTCAGAAAAGAAGGGCATCGAAGAAGAGGAGAAAAATACCTAGCAGCAGAAAGCAAAGGCCAGAGAACGGAAGAGGTTCGGTTCTTCAATTGTGTTTGAATTTCTTTCCTATGTTTTATTCAAATCCTTGTGTATTAATTTCTAACATGTCGGGCTAGACCCTTCATTTCTAGGATTGTGATGAAACCGATATTTTGATGAATTAATTCTTGATTTTACATTATTAATATATTTCCCTTTTCTATTGAGTTTTCCCAATTGTTCTTAATGCTTTCAATTATGTGGCCTATAATTGAATTGTTATAATTACGTAACTTGAATCGGGAGAGAAGAGTTAATAGTGAAAATTGGGTGAAACCGTTTTGTCTTGTGAGTAGGGGTGTATTTCGAACCGAACGAACTGAATGGTGACTTTAATGAACGTTCGTTCGTTAAGGATTCGGTTCGTTCGGTTCGTGTTCGTGTTCGTGTTCGATAAAATTGCAAACCACTTGTTCGTGTTCGGCTCGTTAAAATTTCACATATTTCGTGTTCGTTCGTTAGCGTTCGATAGTTCGGTTTGTTTTGATAGTTCGTTTGTTCGTTTGTGTTCTAAAATAAAAAATTGAAGTATAAGCAATAATAATTAAAAAAATAAAAAGAGAAGATAGATTTAGAAATAAATGATTTTGGAATGGTAGGTTTTATTTTGTATATATATTTATTAATTATTGTAAAATTATTAATTATATTTATTAATTATTGTAAAATTATTAATAAATATATAAAAAAAATTTGTTCGCGAACTAACTAATATATATTATTTTATTCGTGTTCGGTTCGTATATGTAACGAACATGTTCGTGAACTATTCGAATATAATCGAACCGAACACGAACTGAATATTGACCGAACATTTTCGCAAAATTTTCACGAATATTCGGTTCGAAATACACCCCTACTTGTGAGATAGGAATATACTCATAGGAATTGTGTAGCTCGTTTGAAGATTTAGAACTGTTTGACTATTGTTGAATTGACTCACCTAGGAATAGAGTGAATTATTCACCTTAGAAAATTCTTCTGACCTCGAGAGAGGCATTAGATTATATTAGAATCTTCGCTTTCAATAAATTGGGAAATTACATAAATTATATTAATCAAGATTAATTCGGATTAATCGAGGCGAATTCTCAATCCTAGATTCGTCTCTTATTTGATCTCCTTTCTTCGGACTATTGATTTTATTAGTTGTTTTTAGTTTATCGCATTATTTAGTTTTTAATAATCCTTCAACCTCAAAATTTGGTCGTTCAAATAAAATTAGAAATACGAATAAATTGGTAATTAGTACATCAGTCCTCGAGGGAACGATATCTTTCTCATCACTTTATTACTTGATTACGACAACGTGCACTTGCGTTCAAAAAAATACGTGACATAAGGCATGTGCTTATGATGCTGGGAGCTAGACTGACGGCACCGTACATTCTGTTTTTCTTGACATATTCTTTGGCGGTCTCATTCTCTTGCAAAATAGTCTTATAGACTATATTCAAATCTGCTCCCTCTCCTTACTCTCAAGCTCCTTAACCCTGGTCTGAGAAGAAAAAATGCTCAATGAGAAAATCATGTAGCGATCATTATATATAAGTCCATATTCATATAAATGTACGAGTCAAACCACACTGTCGAACATACCCCTCTGGCGTATGAACGCTTAATCACAAAACATCGAACACATCCAATCAAACATGGACTATGAACGATCAAAAATTGTACGGCTCAAAGATGGACATCACAGTACGTCCGATCCGGAAATGTGTCCGTGCACATGTCCACCCCGTATACGGAATCCAGAACTATACGTGGGACAATGTACCTAATTAGCCTCACGAACTACGTCTCGTGTGCACGGTCCAATGCGGAAACATCCACGCATGACCATCGTGTGCCTGGCTAAAAATCCTACACAATAACCAATCGGAACGCAGATATGATTCCGGATATGTCACGATACAACATGACAACGAAACTCAAAGGATAACACATCCAAAACGGATCATACGGCTCACCAAGTGAATGATGACACACGAATAATGAAAGATCGACACGACCAACAATATTCAAAACAACAATCCTGGGATCAAAATCCCTAAGGACCGATTAACACGAGCAACGATCACAACACAACAGTTCGGGAAATCCTAAACCTTCAACGATCACAAAATTACCGAGTTCATAAGAATAATAGTGTGCTGCCTTGAATCGGTCAACACGACAATAATAATTCAACGGATGGGAACTATCCTCGACAGTCCCAATTCAATACTTCGATTACTGTAGAACGGCCAATCGATAACAATTATACAACGGATGGGAATTATCTTTTTGACAACGGATGGGAATTATCTTTGATAATCCCAATTCAATATATCGATTACCTTTAGAGCGGACAATCGATAATAATTATACAACGGATGGGAATTATCTTTGATAATCCCAATTCAATATATCGATTACCTTCAGAACGGTTAACCGATAACAATTATACAACGGATGTCTCGGCACCTTTAATCGGTTCTGCAGAGCGAAGATGATAATCGAATACGTCAATGCCTTCAATCGGCCAAAACGACATCAATAGAAAAACACTGATATCAATAACGACGATTCACAAAAATATCTTGATGGAACATCAATCAATAATAACAATCGATACGTCGATGCCGCGAACCGGCTATCGGCAACAATATCTCAAAGGAACATCAATCAACAATAACAATCGATATATCGATACCGCGAACCGGCTATCGACAACAATATTACCAACAAGTATCGCAATGCCTTGGATCAGCCATTTACGAACAACAATAATATTTGGCATAATTTGCCGAAGGGTATCGTATCAAACAATCCCCTGATATCAACAAAATCACAAAGAGACCAAGTCTCGAAATGATACACACATTCATACACATACATGATAACATTAATCTCATTGACCAGTACAAGTATAAAACTTGCCTCAAACCAAAGGCGAGAAAGTCCTTCCACGATCAACGTCCTACCACGAATCGATCAACGCGTCCTCCGACAATCACAAGCACTCGAACAACCTTGAATGAAATACAATTCATTCGATAACACGATATCGACCGAAAACGACATAATAGATAATTCCGATTCCAACACGAACACATACTATACTCGTATTTATCCGAATACACACATATATATATATAATATATACAACACACATATATATATATATATATATTTATATCTATATCTCTATATATATATACACAAAACCCATACTGGATACATTATATATATATATACACCAACCACACACTCTACACATTATAGATATATACACTCAACACACCCATACACACTGTGCACATGCACACACAAACTATCACAATTTATATATATATACACAACATATATATATATATATATTCTTATACAACACACACACACACCACTGCACATATATATATATACATATTACACCACACACTGCTCACGTTATATATATATATATATATATTTACACCCCACTTTACAATTTATACAACACACACCACATACAGTATATACACCACACATAATATATATACATATACATATATATATATATATAACTGAAGAAAAAAAACTCACACACATAAACTAACCAGCGGAAGAAGCCGATCGGCCAGGTCCGAAAAAACTCCCATGCCGGAAACCGGCCGCCGGAAAAATTGACCCGCCGGACTTCGTCCAACTCCGGTCCATTTCCGTCTATGGCCGGTTTTCACCATCTCACTTTGCAACTCTTATGGAAGTATATCAAACCTCCGTTCCGCCGTCCGTTCCGGACAAAAACCACCTCCGGTCGCCGGAAACAATGGAGAAACGTCCATGGCCGGAAACCATGAAGAACCGGTGGACGCCTGAGCTCCGTCTCGCCAGAAGAAAAAAAATGCCAGAGCAGGTCGACCGGATTTGCAGCCTTCCGGTTCGGAAATTCCGACCAGGCCGCCGCCGAGCTCCGGTCGTGAGCCGACGGCCGTCGCCGAACTTCAGTCGTCGCCGGAGACGAAGAAGCCGCTGCCCGCCTACAGCTCCACCTCGCCGGAAAAATGGGAGAGATGAAGAGAAGAGAGAGAGAGAGAATGGCGAGAGGGAGAGAGAGGTGAGGGAGAAGAGGTGATGATTTATTTATATATATATATATATATATATATATATATATATATAATATAGCATGAGGGAGTGAGAATTCACATGAGGGGGAGAGAATCAAAAGTGAAAAGGTGAGGTAGGACACAAGTTGATATATATATATATATATATATATATATATATATATATATATATATGATACCCCAAAGATACCCTCGCCCCGAAAGTTGACCACGAGGAAGGTTCCCACCACCTACCACGCATTACGTACATAACCTCAGGGCGTAACGTACGTAATCGCAACAAATTAGCGTACGTAATGCTACACAGGTAGCGTACGCTATGGCTATAAACTTAGCCAAAATTCCAAACTCGCCAAGCAACAACCAAATGACGAAACGAAACCGTCGACCAGTGTAAATATTTCGATCCCGAAATATTCTAATACAATATACATTGTATCGGTCCAAACAACAACACTTGTACAATTCCAAATGAATACGTACAACTCAACAGTAACACGGAAAAAAAAAAAATTACCCCCGAATATTACAGCAAGGACAAAGGCCGCGACACACTTAAGCCGGGCCGCGGCCCACGATGCCGGATCCATGATTTCAGCCTGCGATTTGGCTGTTCTGAAGGCCGTTTCGACCTAATTCTCGGACGCATTTTGGAGGCGGAAAGAAGGTTATAAAAAGAGAGTGAAGGTCAGAAAAGAAGGGCATCGAAGAAGAGGAGAAAAATACCTAGCAGCAGAAAGCAAAGGCCAGAGAACGGAAGAGATTCGGTTCTTCAATTGTGTTTGAATTTCTTTCCTATGTTTTATTCAAATCCTTGTGTATTAATTTCTAACATGTCGGGCTAGACCCTTCATTTCTAGGATTGTGATGAAACCGAGATTTTGATGAATTAATTCTTGATTTTACATTATTAATATATTTCCCTTTTCTATTGAGTTTTCCCAATTGTTCTTAATGCTTTCAATTATGTGGCCTATAATTGAATTGTTATAATTACGTAACTTGAATCGGGAGAGAAGAGTTAATAGTGAAAATTGGGTGAAACCGTTTTGTCTTGTGAGTAGGGGTGTATTTCGAACCGAACGAATCAATGGTGACTTTAATGAGCGTTCGTTCGTTAAGGATTCGGTTCGTTCGGTTCGTGTTCGTGTTCGTGTTCGATAAAATTGCAAACCACTTGTTCGTGTTCGGCTCGTTAAAATTTCACATATTTCGTGTTCGTTCGTTTGCGTTCGATAGTTCGGTTTGTTTTGATCGTTCGTTTGTTCGTTTGTGTTCTAAAATAAAAAATTGAAGTATAAGCAATAATAATTAAAAAAATAAAAAGAGAAGATAGATTTAGAAATAAATGATTTTGGAATGGTAGGTTTTATTTTGTATATATATTTATTAATTATTGTAAAATTATTAATTATATTTATTAATTATTGTAAAATTATTAATAAATATATAAAAAAAATTTGTTCGCGAACTAACTAATATATATTATTTTATTCGTGTTCGGTTCGTATATGTAACGAACATGTTCGTGAACTATTCGAATATAACCGAACCGAACACGAACTGAATATTGACCGAACATTTTCGCAAAATTTTCACGAATATTCGGTTCGAAATACACCCCTACTTGTGAGATAGGAATATACTCATAGAAATTGTGTAGCTCGTTTGAAGATTTAGAACTGTTTGACTATTGTTGAATTGACTCACCTAGGAATAGAGTGAATTATTCACCTTAGAAAATTCTTCTGACCTCGAGAGAGGCATTAGATTATATTAGAATCTTCGCTTTCAATAAATTGGGAAATTACATAAATTATATTAATCAAGATTAATTCGGATTAATCGAGGCGAATTCTCAATCCTAGATTCGTCTCTTATTTGATCTCCTTTCTTCGGACTATTGATTTTATTAGTTGTTTTTAGTTTATCGCATTATTTAGTTTTTAATAATCCTTCAACCTCAAAATTTGGTCGTTCAAATAAAATTAGAAATACGAATAAATTGGTAATTAGTACGTCAGTCCTCGAGGGAACGATATCTTTCTCATCACTTTATTACTTGATTACGACAACGTGCACTTGCGTTCAAAAATACGTGACATAAGGCATGTGCTTATGATCTTTGGGAGCTAGGTGCGCGGCGCCGTACATTCTGTTTTTCTTGACATATTCTTTGGCGGTCTCATTCTCTTGCAATATAGTCTTATAGACTATATTCAAATCTGCTCCCTCTCCTTACTCTCAAGCTCCTTAACCCTGGTCTGAGAAGAAAAAATGCTCAATGAGAAAATCATGTAGCGATCATTATATATAAGTCCATATTCATATAAATGTACGAGTCAAACCTGACTGTCGAACATACCCCTCTGGCGTATGAACGCTTAATCACAAAACATCGAACACATCCAATCAAACATGGACTATGAACGATCAAAAATTGTACGGCTCAAAGATGGACATCACAGTACGCCCGATCCGGAAATGTGTCCGTGCACATGTCCACCCCGTATACGGAATCCAGAAATATACGTGGGACAATGTACCTAATTAGCCTCACGAACTACGTCTCGTGTGCACGGTCCAATGCGGAAACATCCACGCATGACCATCGTGTGCCTGGCTAAAATTCCTACACAATAACCAATCGGAACGCAGATATGATTCCAGATATGTCACGATACAACATGACAACGAAACTCAAAGGATAACACATCCAAAACGGATCATACGACTCACCAAGTGAACGATGACACACGAATAATGAAAGATCGACACGACCAACAATATTCAAAACAACAATCCTGGGATCAAAATCCCTAAGGACCGATTAACACGAGCAACGATCACAACACAACAGTTCGGGAAATCCTCAACCTTCAACGATCACAAAATTACCGAGTTCATAAGAATAATAGTGTGCTGCCTTGAATCGGTCAACACGACAATAATAATTCAACGGATGGGAACTATCCTCGACAGTCCCAATTCAATACTTCGATTACCGTAGAACGGCCAATCGATAACAATTATACAACGGATGGGAATTATCTTTGATAATCCCAATTCAATATATCGATTACCTTTAGAGCGGACAATCGATAATAATTATACAACGGATGGGAATTTTCTTTGATAATCCCAATTCAATATATTGATTACCTTCAGAACGGTTAACCGATAACAATTATACAACGGATGTCTCGGCACCTTTAATCGGTTACCGAGAACGAAGATGATAATCGAATACGTCAATACCTTCAATCGGCCAAAACGACATCAATAGAAAAACACTGATATCAATAACGACGATTCACAAAAATATCTTGATGGAACATCAATCAATAATAACAATCGATACGTCGATGCCGCGAACCGGCTATCGGCAACAATATCTCAAAGGAACATCAATCAACAATAACAATCGATATATCGATACCGCGAACCGGCTATCGACAGCAATATTACCATCAAGTATCGCAATGCCTTGGATCGGCCATTTACGAACAACAATAATATTTGGCGTAATTTGCCGAAGGGTATCGTATCAAACAATCCCCTGATATCAACAAAATCACAAAGAGACCAAGTCTCGAAATGATACACACATTCATACACATACATGATAACATTAATCTCATTGACCAGTACAAGTATAAAACTTGCCTCAAACCAAAGGCGAGAAAGTCCTTCCACGATCAACGTCCTACCACGAATCGATCAACGCGTCCTCCGACAATCACAAGCACTCGACCGAAAACGACACAATAGATAATTCCGATTCCAACACGAACACATACTATACTCGTATTTATCCGAATACACACATATATATATATATATAATATATACAGCACACACACATATATATATATATATACACAAAACCCATACTGAATACATTATATATATATATATATATATACACACCAACCACACACTCTACACATTATATATATACACTGGATACATTATATATATATATATATATATATATACACACTCAACACACCCACAAACACTGTGCACATGCACACACAAACTATCACAATTTATATATATATACACAACACACACACACACACATATATATATATATATATATATTCTTATACAACACACACACACACCACTGCACATATATATATATACATATTACACCACACACACAGCTCACGTTATATATATATATATATATATATATATTTACACCCCACTTTACAATTTATACAACACACACCACATACAGTATATACACCACACATAATATATATATATATATATATATATATATAACTGATGAAAAAAAAAACTCACACACAAACTAACCAGCGGAAGAAGCCGATCGGCCAGGTCCGAAAAAACTCCCATGCCGGAAATCGGCCGCCGGAAAAATTGACCCGCCGGACTTCGTCCAACTCCGGTCCGTTTCCGTCTATGGCCGGTTTTCACCATCTCCGCCTGCAACTCTTCGCCGGAAGTATATCAAACCTCCGTTCCGCCGTCCGTTCCGGACAAAAACCACCTCCGGTCGCCGGAAACAATGGAGAAACGTCCATGGTCGGAAACCATGAAGAACCGGTGGACGCGTGAGCTCCGTCTCGCCAGAAGAAAAAAAATGCCGGAGCAGGTCGACCGGATTTGCAACCTTTCGGTTCGGAAATTCCGACCAGGCCGCCGCCGAGCTCCGGTCGTGAGCCGACTGCCGTCGCCGAACTTCAGTCGTCGCCGGAGACGAAGAAGCCGCTGCCCGCCTACAGCTCCACCTCGCCGGAAAAATGGGAGAGATGAAGAGAAGAGAGAGAGAGAGAGGTTGGCGAGAGAGAGAGAGAATGGCGAGAGGGAGAGAGAGGTGAGGGAGAAGAGGTGATGATGATTTATATATATATATATATATATATATATATATATATATATATATATATATAATATAGCATGAGGGAGTGAGAATTCACGTGAGGGAGAGAATCAAAAGTGAAAAGGTGAGGTAGGACACAAGTTGATATATATATATATATATATGATACCCCAAAGATACCCTCGCCCCGAAAGTTGACCACGAGGAAGGTTCCCACCACCTACCACGCATTACGTACGTAACCTCAGGGCGTAACGTACGTAATCGCAACAAATTAGCGTACGTAATGATACACAGGTAGCGTACGCTATGGCTATAAACTTAGCCAAAATTCCAAACTCGCCAAGAAACAACCAAACGACGAAACGAAACCGTCGACCAGTGTAAATATTTCGATCCCGAAATATTCTAATACAATATACATTGTATCGGTCCAAACAACAAAACTTGTACAATTCCAAATGAATACGTACAACTCAACAGTAACACGAAAAAAAAAATTACCCCCGGATATTGCATACTCCCCCCCTTAAAAATAGTTTCGTCCTCGAAACTCAGGGTGCACAAGTTGGGGCACGGACTATCCATCAGAATAAGAAAACAACATCTCTAGGAATACTCCTCAATACGAGCAATTCCGCCTGAGCAACTGGGCCGACCCCACGGGTCCCCACGCCTCTTCTGCCTGAACAAGGCGAAAAAATCAAGTGATAAAGACACTCAACCAAATGCGAGATTAGCCGAATCATGACTCTCCTGCTAGAGACCAGCCAGGAAGTCGTACTAACTGCATGACTCGTAACACCGGCGTACACACCCCGCGGGTGCCGCCCATTGTACATGTCTACGGTCATTGGTGTACACTTCCCCGTTCTCATCAGCATCGGACGCCCATGCAATCACGGACTCGCACCACAAAAGAAAATAACAATGCACGAATAGTCCTCGGGACCATATCAACCGCACGCCCAAGTCCTCACGACTTGACGTCTTGAATCACAATGAACAATTACCCAGATCATCACAAAATCTCGGGTGCAGGACCAAAAGGAAAGAAAATCACCTCAAATGACTCAAGTGTCAAGATTCTCAGATACAATGATTACAAGATAGATCAATAATAAACGGTTCACAACCGCAATATTAAAATACAGACCGAGTCAAACATCAATCCGGAAAACAAGGAAAATACAAATCAAGGCTACATCTCAAATGTACCCGGAATCCACATCCTCCAGATCATCGAGTTCCTCGATCCCATCGACTCGAGGAAAACACAAATCTGAACTCGCTACTCCCCCTCGGGTGTCCATACCTCTGGCTCCCGAAGCCCGATATGACCCCTTGGATGAAGTACGGACTGAAGTGACAAAATCTCTCGAGGCCCATGAGCTCTCTCGAGACCTACTGGCACTAGAACTCCTGCAGTATTCTGAAGGTGTTCCTGCCTCCCACACAGAAAATAAATAATAGCTGGCACCGTACATCGAGTACTCACATGCCCCGCTGAATCACAATTAAAACAAACAACAGTCGAACTCGTCGCCTGAGAAGAAAATGCTTTCCCAGTACGAAGCCGACTAGGAAATGACCTCTTGGACGTCGGAGCTCGATGTCCCTCTGAACGAATCGGCATCCTAGTCCTCTCACCAGAAGAAACTGAAGGATCCTTCTGAGTAAGCTTCTTGATCGAAAGCTCTGCTCCAAGAGCCTTCTCGATGAATTCGCCAAGTGAACTACAATTGTGATTGAACAACTGCATTCTCACCGCGGGTTCAACCTCTCGTTAAAATACTTGATCTTATCCGCCTCAGTACGGATACAGATGAAGTAAACTGAAGAAGTCTTTGAAACTTTTCAGCGATAACAATAACACCCTCGTCCTCGACGGATTCGGGGTTCAAAACCTCCGACAACTTGGCTTCACGAAGTGGAGCCGGATAATACCTCTCAAACATGAGAGTCTTGAACTCGATCCAAACACAATCACGATCGGTGGGTTCTCGAGCACAACTCCGAAAATGATTCGTCAGCCACCAAATTATTGGTACGAGGTTTCGGGTGTCGGCCCACTCTGCGGCCTCTACCCCCTCTGTCACGTCCTCTTTCCAGACTGAAAGAATAACGTTCGATCATGACCACATCTCAAATACGCCTCAATGGACAGAATGCTAGGTCAACGCAAAACACGAGTATACATACTCAACAGATAAACAATCACATCGATCGCGCTAATCATAGCCGATACAGAGCCCACACGCTCCAAAGCAATTAATCATAAATCAATCGCCCCCGATCGTCACATACAAGTGTCAACAAAACAGGTTTAATCAATGACATAATGAATGTATGCACATAAAAGAGAATAGAGTCCTTACACAGGTCATACGAAGCTTCGAGGTCTTGCGATACTAGTCTTCACTGACGACGACTCGATGAAAGAATGACTCACAGTCGTCTAACTATCACGACTCACAAAACCCGACTGTCCAGATTGTCATAATCTGACACCCTCACTACTACCGCCTTGGTAGAGCCACATAACACACAAGTCAGGGTATCTCACAACCCAACGCTCTGATACCATCTTCTGTAACACCCGCAAATCCCATTGGGTCATTACAGTGCCGTGGACCCCACACCAGGTGATCCACCAGGCGAACACGACTAAAATACAACAAACTGACCAAAATAGGAAATCACAGACCCTACTATGATGTCCGACATACTATCCCGATATGGAATTTCAACGACAAGGATGGGCCTACATGGCCAAAATAAAATACAACAACATACACGAGCCTTGCTCGGATAATACAAAACGACAATGACTGAACAAAATTGGAGTACTCCAACTGTCTGACCAACATGAACACCAAAATATCTCGGACTAGTATCGCTCGAATGCCTCGTCGCCCTCGTCATGCCCCTGTGTCTCAACTCTCTCCTCGCAAGTACCTAAAACATGAAAACATGTTCCGCCCCACGGGTCGGTCATCGAGATAATGAATATCAAGTACATGCACAACATGATATGCATCCAAAGGCAGAATAAATAGTACAACAATGGTAGTACGAGATGCTCACAAACCAAAGTAAGAATCGAGCATTCGTGGAATACTATGCCCATGGCATACGATCAATACCTGCTCAATAGGTTAGAACATAAGTGCCCAACGGCGAATCATCAATATAGAACACAACAATACATTACCCGAAGGTAAATCAAACCAACGCTGAAATAAATAAGGATGACAATGCCCGAAGGCTCAAACGGAAATACCGTTACATCACAATGGCCTGAAAGCCCTCAGCCCGAAGCTGCCAAAATATCACGATGGCCTGAAAGCCGAACAGCCCGAAGCTATAAATCATCACAATACAGATCTCAAAGAACAAACCTGACTGTCGAACATACCCCTCTAGCATATGAACGCTTAATCACAAAACATCGAACACATCCAATCAAACATGGACAATGAACGATCAAAAATTGTACGGCTCAAAGATGGACATCACAGTACGCCCGATCCGGAAATGTGTCCGTGCACATGTCCACCCCATATACGGAATCCAGAAATATACGTGGGACAATGTACCTAATTAGCCTCACGAACTACGTCTCGTGTGCACGGTCCAATCATAGGCGGATCTATGCCTAACCTGGTGGTGCACGTGCACCACCAGATTTTTTCCAGAATAAGACCCCCTTCCCCGATAATATCTAGTATTATCTTTCCCGTTATTTTATTTTGGCAATAGTTGAATTATCAAGGAGTTTATTTATTTTTTACTCTCGAAGTTTAATAGGTAAAGTCATATATACCTATTAAATATATTTTTTGATTTGACGTAATCTGTTTTGATCAAGACGATATTAATTAAAGTATTTAAAATTGTTTATTCAACCTTGAAGTATTTTGCAAACACGTGCTTCTTTTGAAGAATATTTATGTATTATGATGAAAAAATTAAGATGCATCCTTAATACAAAACTAGCTGAAGGGTTTCAGTTAACCAAATATTAGAAATTACTTTTGAAAGAAATGTTGATTTTGCCCGTAGCAACTGCAAGTGTTGAACGAGTCTTCTCAGCTATGAAGTATGTGAAGAGTGAGTTATGTAGTAAGATGGGTGATCAATGGTTAAATAATCGTCTTGTAACATTTATAGAAAAATATGTACTTAAAACTATTAGTAATGATGTTATTTTAGCATATTTTCAGGAAATGGACAATAAATGTAGGCGATTTTCTTTGTAAATGTACGAATACTTTGTTTTTTTTTTTGTTTTTTTCTCACACACGCACACGAGGGGGATCGTCCCATGTCCTGAGTACCCCCAAGAGACTCGACCTCACCCCGATCTAGAGGTAAGTTTTCCAGCATGATATGTTCGCCTCATTGTCCCCCGCTTTGTTATTACTGACTTTCTTTATGTATTATTTGTTATCTTTAATGTAATTTTAATATATATTTTATCGTTCGACATTGTTTTTCGTGGGACGATCGGTGCACCAGTGGTTTTTCGGTCATGAATCCGCCTATGGGTCCAATGCGGAAACATCCACGCATGACCATCGTGTGCCTGGCTAAAAATCCTACACAATAACCAATCGGAACGCAGATATGATTCCGGATATGTCACGATACAACATGACAACGAAACTCAAAGGATAACACATCCAAAACGGATCATACGACTCACCAAGTGAACGATGACACACGAATAATGAAAGATCGACACGACCAACAATATTCAAAACAACAATCCTGGGATCAAAATCACTAAGGTCCGATTAACACGAGCAACGATCACAACACAACAGTTCGGGAAATCCTCAACCTTCAACGATCACAAAATTACCGAGTTCATAAGAATAATAGTGTGCTGCCTTGAATCGGTCAACACGACAATAATAATTCAACGGATGGGAACTATCCTCGACAGTCCCAATTCAATACTTCGATTACCGTAGAACGGCCAATCGATAACAATTATACAATGGATGGGAATTATCTTTGATAATCCCAATTCAATATATCGATTACCTTTAGAGCGGACAATCGATAATAATTATACAACGGATGGGAATTATCTTTGATAATCCCAATTCAATATATCGATTACCTTCAGAACGGTTAACCGATAACAATTATACAACGGATGTCTCGGCACCTTTAATCGGTTACGAGCGAAGATGATAATCGAATACGCCAATGCCTTCAATCGGCCAAAACGACATCAATAGAAAAACACGATATCAATAACGACGATTCACAAAAATATCTTGATGGAACATCAATCAATAATAACAATCGATACGTCGATGCATGACGACTATCGGCAACAATATCTCAAAGGAACATCAATCAACAATAACAATCGATATATCGATACCGCGAACCGGCTATCGACAACAATATTACCAACAAGTATCGCAATGCCTTGGATCGGCCATTTACGAACAACAATAATATTTGGCATAATTTGCCGAAGGGTATCGTATCAAACAATCCCCTGATATCAACAAAATCACAAAGAGACCAAGTCTCGAAATGATACACACATTCATACACATATATGATAACATTAATCTCATTGACCAGTACAAGTATAAAACTTGCCTCAAACCAAAGGCGAGAAAGTCCTTCCACGATCAACGTCCTACCACGAATCGATCAATGTGTCCTCCGACAATCACAAGCACTCGAACAACCTTGAATGAAATACAATTCATTCGATAACACGATATCGACCGAAAACGACACAATAGATAATTTCGATTCCAACACGAACACATACTATACTCGTATTTATCCGAATACACATATATATATATATAATATATATACAGCACACACACACATATATATATATATATATATATTTATATCTATATCTCTATATATATATACACAAAACCCATACTGGATACATTATATATATATATATATATACTCAACACAACCACACACACTGTGCACATGCACACACAAACTATCACAATTTATATATGTATACACAACACACACACACACACATATATATATATATATTCTTAGACAACACCCACACACCACTGCACATATATATATATATATATATATATATATATATATATATTTACACCCTACTTTACAATTTATACAACACACACCACATACAGTATATACACCACACATAGTATATATATATATATATATAACTGAAGAAAAAAAAACTCACACACATAAACTAACCAGCGGAAGAAGCCGATCGGCCAGGTCCGAAAAAACTCCCATGCCGGAAATCGGCCGCCGGAAAAATTGACCCGCCGGACTTCGTCCAACTCCGGTCCGTTTCCGTCTATGGCCGGTTTTCACCATCTCCGCCTGCAACTCTTCGCCGGAAGTATGTCAAACCTCCGTTCCGCCGTCCGTTCCGGACAAAAACCACCTCCGGTCGCCGGAAACAATGGAGAAACGTCCATGGCCGGAAACCATGAAGAACCGGTGGACGCCTGAGCTCCGTCTCGCCAGAAGAAAAAAAAATGCCGGAACAGGTCGACCGGATTTGCAGCCTTCCGGTTCGGAAATTCCGACCAGGCCGCCGCCGAGCTCCGGTCGTGAGCCGACTGCCGTCGCCGAACTTCAGTCGTCGCCGAAGACGAAGAATCCGCTGCCCGCCTACAGCTCCACCTCGCCGGAAAAATGGGAGAGATGAAGAGAAGAGAGAGAGAGGTTGGAGAGAGAGAGAGAGAGAGAGAGAGAATGGCGAGAGGGAGAGAGAGGTGAGGGAGAAGAGGTGATGATGATTTATATATATATATAATATAGCATGAGGGAGTGAGAATTCACGTGAGGGAGAGAATCAAAAGTGAAAAGGTGAGGTAGGACACAAGTTGATATATATATATATATATATATATATATATATATGATACCCCAAAGATACTCTCGCCCCGAAAGTTGACCACGAGGAAGGTTCCCACCACCTACCACGCAGTACGTACGTAACCTCAGGGCGTAACGTACGTAATCACAACAAATTAGCGTACGTAATGCTACACAGGTAGCGTACGCTATGGCTATAAACTTAGCCAAAATTCCAAACTCGCCAAGCAACAACCAAACGACGAAACGAAACCGTCGACCAGTGTAAATATTTCGATCCCGAAATATTCTAATACAATATACATTGTATCGGTCCAAACAACAACACTTGTACAATTCCAAATGAATACGTACAACTCAACAGTAACACGAAAAAAAAAAAAATTACCCCCGGATATTACAGCAAGGACAAGGGCCGCGACACACTTAAGCCGGGCCGCGGCCCACGATGCCGGATCCATGATTTCAGCCTGCGATTTGGCTGTTCTGAAGGCCGTTTCGACCTAATTCTCGGACGCATTTTGGAGGCGGAAAGAAGGTTATAAAAAGAGAGTGAAGGTCAGAAAAGAAGGGCATCGAAGAAGAGGAGAAAAATACCTAGCAGCAGAAAGCAAAGGCCAGAGAACGGAAGAGATTCGGTTCTTCAATTGTGTTTGAATTTCTTTCCTATATTTTATTCAAATCCTTGTGTATTAATTTCTAACATGTCGGGCTAGACCCTTCATTTCTAGGATTGTGATGAAACCGAGATTTTGATGAATTAATTCTTGATTTTACATTTTTAATATATTTCCCTTTTCTATTGAGTTTTCCCAATTGTTCTTAATGCTTTCAATTATGTGGCCTATAATTGAATTGTTATAATTACGTAACTTGAATCGGGAGAGAAGAGTTAATAGTGAAAATTGGGTGAAACCGTTTTGTCTTGTGAGTAGGGGTGTATTTCGAACCGAACGAACTGAATGGTGACTTTAATGAGCGTTCGTTCGTTAAGGATTCGGTTCGTTCGGTTCGTGTTCGTGTTCGTGTTCGATAAAATTGCAAACCACTTGTTCGTGTTCGGCTCGTTAAAATTTCACATATTTCGTGTTCGTTCGTTTGCGTTCGATAGTTCGGTTTGTTTTGATCGTTCGTTTGTTCGTTTGTGTTCTAAAATAAAAAATTGAAGTATAAGCAATAATAATTAAAAAAATAAAAAGAGAAGATAGATTTAGAAATAAATGATTTTGGAATGGTAGGTTTTATTTTGTATATATATTTATTAATTATTGTAAAATTATTAATTATATTTATTAATTATTGTAAAATTATTAATAAATATATAAAAAAAATTTGTTCGCGAACTAACTAATATATATTATTTTATTCGTGTTCGGTTCGTATATGTAACGAACATGTTCGTGAACTATTCAAATATAACCGAACCGAACACGAACTGAATATTGACCGAACATTTTCGCAAAATTTTCACGAATATTCGGTTCGAAATACACCCCTACTTGTGAGATAGGAATATACTCATAGGAATTGTGTAGCTCGTTTGAAGATTTAGAACTGTTTGACTATTGTTGAATTGACTCACCTAGGAATAGAGTGAATTATTCACCTTAAAAAATTCTTCTGACCTCGAGAGAGGCATTAGATTATATTAGAATCTCCGCTTTCAATAAATTGGGAAATTACATAAATTATATTAATCAAGATTAATTCGGATTAATCGAGGCGAATTCTCAATCCTAGATTCGTCTCTTATTTGATCTCCTTTCTTCGGACTATTGATTTTATTAGTTGTTTTTAGTTTATCGCATTATTTAGTTTTTAATAATCCTTCAACCTCAAAATTTGGTCGTTCAAATAAAATTAGAAATACGAATAAATTGGTAATTAGTACGTCAGTCCTCGAGGGAACGATATCTTTCTCATCACTTTATTACTTGATTACGACAACGTGCACTTGCGTTCAAAAAAATACGTGACATAAGGCATGTGCTTATGATGCTGGGAGCTAGACTGACGGCGCCGTACATTCTGTTTTTCTTGACATATTCTTTGGCGGTCTCATTCTCTTGCAATATAGTCTTATAGACTATATTCAAATCTGCTCCCTCTCCTTACTCTCAAGCTCCTTAACCCTAGTCTGAGAAGAAAAAAATGCTCAATGAGAAAATCATGTAGCGATCATTATATATAAGTCCATATTCATATAAATGTACGAGTCAAAAAATTGCCTTAAGGTTGTCATTAAACATATGGAAGTATATCTGATGCAAGTGTATGTTTCAAACTTTAAAGCACTCGTATCATACAAAACATATTAAATGAAAATCAGACCAATTTTCTGCACAAAAACACTTACTCGCTGTAGACGCAAGATATGATGCAAAAACACAAATAAGTAGCTTGTAAGAAAAAAAGAAAACGCACAAGGATACATATATGCATGATTATGTCAGAAAAGTCATTTTTCAAAAATTATGACCGGACTATGACAGTGTTAAGTTTAAGTCTATGCATATATGTGAATTTGTCAACCTATTTTTCATAGACGTATGTGACATAATGCTACATCAGCCAAGTAAATTCTCGAAATATTATGACCAGAAACGGCGGTGGTAATTGTAAGTTTTAATATAATGCTGCATGTATGTGCTTTTGTCTATGTATTTTTAATACTTGTGGGGAGACAAGGAGACAATGCTTAAGGATTGCCGACCAATACTGATACTTTATTTATCCGTCCACGTAATTGTGATCCCATCTTCTTTATCGCTGGGATCTTGTGCACTGCAACTTCATTGTTACCTGGTGGAGACAGTCTTATTCTAACTATGTTGTTTGTTCAGATCATCTCGAGTTTCGAAAGAAAAAAAAACCTGATTCTTATATTGAACACATTTAAGAGGGAAAAAAGAGGAAACAAGAAAATTGGTGTAGAAGCAAAAAATTGGATTCAAAGGGGAATCGAAGTAGACGCAAGACCCTTGACCTTTTCCTTCCCCCTTTATAATGTTTCTCTCTGCTGCATCAATCTCATGGTACACAATTTTAAAGTGCTGTTAGAGATGTAACCAGCACGTGTCGGTTTCCTACGGTCAGACCAATTTTCAGCACAAATACACTTTGGAGTTAATGGGCTTAATGGGCTGGACAACTCATTCGCGCAGACATAATTGAGTGTTTACGTACGACTTAATGAAAAATGAGAAGTCTGAATCGCTAAGTGACCTCCCCCTTTTATCCTCATACAGACACAAAATTGACACCCGCTATCCCTCTCCCCTTTCAAGACATGATCCTCCAGATTGGGAAGAATAAAAAAAATAAAATTTAAAATATCTGGAAAAAAAATCAGAACTTTTAATCTTTAAGAAAAAAATATCTGGAATAGTAATATTAAAAATCAGAACTTTTTATTTAAAATTCAAAAATAAAAAGTAAAAAATAAAAAAAAAAACTCAAAATTCTGAAAAATTTAAAAAATCTGACAAAAAATTGAAACTTTTATTTTTCAAGAAAAAAATATCTGGAATAATAATATTAAAAATAGATTTTTTTATTTAAATATAAAAAGTAAAAAATAAAAAAAATCTGAAAATTCTGGAAAGTTTAAAAAATCTGAAAAAAAAATCGAAACATTTATTTTATAAAAAAAAATATATGGAATAATAATATTAAAAATCAAAACTTTTTATTTAATATTCGAAAATAACAAGTAAAAAATAAAAAAAATATGAAAATTCTGGAAAATTTAAAAAACCTGACCAAAAAATCGAAACTTTTATTTTTTAAGAAAAAAATATATGGAATAACAATATTAAAAATCAGAAATTTTATTTAAAATTCAAAAATAAAAAGCAAAAAATAAAAAAAAATATGTTTTGGAAAATTTAAAAAATCTCACAAAAAAATCGGAACTTTTATTTTTTAAGAAAAAAATATCTGGGATAATAATATTAAAAATCAGAATTTTTTATTTAAAATTCGAAAATAAAAAGTAAAAAATAAAAAAATCTGAAAATTCTAAAAATTATAAAAAACCTGAAAAAAAATCGGAACTTTTATTTTTTAAGAAAATAACTAGAATAATAATATTAAAAATCAAAATTCTTTATTTAAAATTCAAAAATAAACAGTTTGGTTAATAATATTTAAACTTCTCTACTTTGTGTTTGAATTTGACTAATTTGTGTTTGAAATTTGATTTCAAGTACTTTATTAATTTATGTTTTGATTTTTGGATTATTTCATTTATATGGCTTAAAATTAAACAGCAATTTATAAAACAACTTATAATTCATATTCAGGGGTAAATCGGTCATTTCTGTTATTCAGACAGTTTATTAAGATAAAAAAGTAAACAATAACATCAATTTACTCAGACAGACAAATTTACCCAGACAGATACATTTATCCAGATAGACAAATTTGGTAAACAGTCCCTTAATCGGTTTCTGTACAAAAACACTTAGTCGCTGAAAATCAGACCAATTTTCTGCACAAAAACCAGCACTCCTATATCCAAAATCATACAATGGATTACATTCATATAATGACATCAAGGAGTTTCCTATTAGTCGTATTAAGTTGAAACATTAATTAAAACAAAGACACTGAATAATACTTGCTCAATAAATTGAATAAACAAGACCAACGCAAACAGCAAATAGCACCAGCTCTCTCTCTCCCTCTCTCTCTAAATACGAACGGAAAAAAATTATAGAGAAAGGCGGGGTATTTATAGAAAAAAACAGAAAGTGATCCGATTCTTTACAAGATTAATAATTTAAATGAACTTTACTATCTTGTTAATTCCTCATTACATCAAAAACCTAGAGTACTACGGTTATCTCTAAAAATGTAAAAATAATTTCACACATCACAAATATACAATTAAAACGGCAAACATATATCAGAATTTATAATTTCAATAATACTTACATCAATATCCGCATCCTTCTGTATCGTAAAACTTCCATCTTTTTTCATGTGGATAGCCCGAAAAGAGGCATAAATACAATGCTCTAATGGAAGATTGTTCTTTGCTGCCTATTTATTAAAAAAAACTTCGAAATTATTATGATGCACAATTACATATACAAGTAAATATAATTAGATAATTGCTAACCAACTCTCGAGCAAGTACGCTAACAGACTTAGAGCCTCCACTGTGCCTACTAATCCCGGTACCAGGGCCATCCACTTCAGTCATTCGGTTGCCTCTCGCCCTCGTAGATACATCTCTCACCTCAGGAGTATCCCAGTAAGCACACAAACCTTGCCACCAATCAGTAAGAATGTGTTTCGCCCTCCCTTGCTCCGGTAGTTCAGGATCCCTTTTCCTTTTTGCTTCACTTAGGAAATTGTTGAACCTAACCCGTGCACGAGACTACCAAAGATCATAGACTTCTTGTTCCCACTCAACAGGCCACGTGAAAAAATTCTATGACATATATTGCATATCAAGTTAATAAAACTAACTTAGCACAATTAAATATAATTCGTTTACATAATGAGTACAAATTACTTTAAAGAAGGTATAGTACTAGACCTTTACGATATCAGGAGTATCTTTCTAGTGGAAGCCTGTCGGATTGGGAACTCTTTTAAAACTCCTCGTGCACACCCTGGAAATCTGGGGATGAATCATTATCTCTCTGTCACCAAAATCAAATTAATTATTTAGATCACCACAATACTTAGTTATAGCATAATCAACATCTTTAAGCATTTTTATGACACTAAACAAACACCAACTAGTAAAAATAATTCATTAATTGATGTGTTTACTGTTTAAGCATTTTGATGACAGTAAATACAAAATCCCAATAAATTTAGTCCTAGAAATATATTTTATATGACCTCTAAGTATTGTCATCAATTGATTAAACACTTTGGACACTCTCTGTTAAAAATAATTGATGATTAAATAGTAAATAACTTACCCGATTTTAGTATCTCTTTCAAGAGCAATCTTTATACAGGAAACAACACTTGAGACTGCCCCAGAAGCTATCACCTCCAAGTCCTCATCTTAAGAAACATGTGCACTAGTCTCCTCGGCCGCCCTATATCGGAGTAGAACAGTCGGCAGAGTCTCGGGTACAGCAGACGAAGACCTAATAGGACCTTCCCCTGAGGAGTCCGTAGTGGGTGAAGAGTGTCCGGGAGCTACTCGTGATGAGTTCGTGCTACTGCGTCCCCTGCCCCTACATCTCCTCATCGAAGACATCTGAGGAAAAAAAATGTCCAACAAATGTAATATCCGCATTTTTCTTTTCCCAATATTTTTATTTTTGGTGTATTTTTTATTTTTAGCGACTCGCTTGTAACCGTATTGGTATTTCGAGAATACTTAATACTGAACTTTTTGTCATCCGAGCTTGTTTCAGACTGGTTTTATTCAATTCCGTGTTTATTGTCTTTTCCGTCGCTATTCCGTTCGATTCTCATAATCGTTGTTCGGAACCGCCGTCTCGGGGTTGCTGCAGATCCATCTCATGTTATTATGCATGTTGTGAGCTTTAGTATGTTGTTTTGATCATGTATCGTGTGTTTCGGATATTTTGGGTCGTTTTGTAATTTCTCAAAGTTTTGGGGCGATTACTAACGTTGTAGTTTTCTGAACCCTTGGGTAGTCGGAATCGTGTTTTCTTTTAGCGCTTTGGTTCTGACTTGATATTGTTGTTCGTGTGTCCTCTTCGGTCCGTTGTTTGGTGTCGGATGCGCGTTGTTTTCATCCGAGGTGGAATTCGCTGTTTTCCATCTTTGGGTGTTGTTTGTACTGCTGTATGCACCCGCTAGCGCGCACTATTTCTGTTGTCTAGCACACGATAGTGTCGTTGAGTAGCGCACGCTACGTTCGTTTTCTAGCGCGCGCTAACGACTCGAGCACAATAGTGACAGTAGGTTGTTTCTACACTCTGCTCTTTGGACGAGCAGCTTAGCGCATGCTAAATTTGTATATTAGCGCACGCTATGGTTTGGACTTAGCGCACGCTGGGTGTCCGGTAGCACGCGCTAATCCGTGATCCGAATTTGGCGAGAATGTTTCGACTCGATGCAGTGTCCGTGTCGCGCCTTGTATGGCCCGATAGCGTGCGCTATCGAGGGGCTATTAGCCCACGCTATTCTCTTGTAGCGCACGGTAACGGGCCAGAACCATAGGTTTTGGACTGGTTTTTGGCTGGGTAGCACACGTTAACTTTGATTGTTAGCGCACGCTAAAGCTCTCTGGTTATAAAATCCAGAGAGTTGACCCAGATCCGCCTCATTTCTCATTTCTTCTCCTTCTCCACGGCCGGGCGATCCTTTAGACGATTCGGAGGCGATTTCTGTTGGGATTCGGTGCCTAAAACGAAGGCCCAACGGAAGCGGTAAAACGAAAATTAATTTGATCCGAATCCCTACGAGGATCGATCAAGCTACATATTTACGAATATATAAAAGAAAACAAGAGTAAGATTCGAAATCATACCCTTGAAGTTCGTTGATTAAATGGTAGTCTCCTCCACGAATCCGATTCACCAAGCCTTTTCAAATCCCGAGCACCGAAGCACCGTGCCTCTACTTGCCACGCGCCGGAAGTCTACCGGAGTAAATTTTACCTAGTTATCTTCCAAAGATACGGCTAGAATAAGGTAGTCGGAACTTTACTAGATTTATTTATATCACTCCAAGTGAAAAAATAAATTTGCTCTCTTTATTTTCTCACAATTTTACTCTAAGAGAAATGTGAAATAAAAAAGAAGTATGACGAAAATAAAATGAAGAAGAAGTCTTGAGAAAAATTGAATTTCTTTCTCTATCTTTCCTGCTCAAAAATGTCGTGTGTCTTGTAGTCTCTTTTTAATTCTTCAACTTTACTTCTTTTTAATTATTCTCCAAGAATAATTCTATGCCTCATTTTCCATGATTTTCCACCTATTAAGGTGGAAAGTGAAGAGCAAGACAAAACCAAAAGGGGTAGTTTGGCCATCTAGAAGTACCGGAGAAATCCGGTCCGTTTCGGACTCTCTCGAATCCAAACAGATAAATTCCATTCCATTCTGATGTATTTATATCAATTAATTAATCCAATTTAATTAATTGTATCAAATATAAATTAATATAATTAATTTCTCCAAGAAATAATTATATCTATAAATTAAATTAATTACCCAGTAATTTATTTAATGCATTAGGCCGTAAATTAATTTATTCAATAAATTAATTTAGACATCCAATGTCCCAAAATTAATTAGACATCCAATATCCAATAAATTAGATATCCAATATCTAATTTTTTATAAAGAGAGAATAAGCTCGATTCATTCCGTCGTCAATCCTATTGCGCGACTCGATAGGTCCGTCTCATTTAGAAATGAGAGGAACCAAAGAATAGTAGCACCACCTAGCCAGCCTGGCGGCCTACACTGTACTCCAACTGAGAACGAATGATTGGGATCATTCAAAAACCATTATGTCGTGAATACGAGTATACGTATAAACCCTTCCTTCAAATGTCCCGATCAAGTAGCGTCACGGTCAGTCAAACCCTACCTATACTTGACGCTATGCATGAGTTAATGCAAATCGAGATCATCGAGCTCTCGTGTACCCAATACAACTAGCTCCAATGCTTTGGCCAAATAATTATGATCTCATTTACCAATAACCGCATAGGACATATAACCCGTTCAGTAACGGGAGAAAGAATCCTATCTTGGTATTTAGTAGAAGCTGCTACTTGCCTGTCAAGATGCACGTCGAGGTTGATCCCCACCTTCCGGTTTTCTAGGTCGAATTACTCTAATGAAAATCTTCAAGTCGAAGGTTCACGAATATCTATCGCAACCTTTCGATTCCGTCATTGACTGTCCTGGAGTGAAATCTGTGTGATGAATCAAGGGTGAGTCGGTTCGAGTATACTAATCTAATTAGCATACCTATAACGTGTGCTCCCACTAACCATTAGTGTTCGACACGCACTCTCCAAGTCAAAGAACACGTCATACAAGTCTTCACATAAACTTAACACCCAGTCAAGTTTCATCGACTTGCGAACGATTAAGTATTTGAGCCATAAATCTTTCCAGTGCCATTCCCCTTATCCAATAAGGAGTGCAATGTTTTGCTCTCAAATACACGGATTAGTTTATATATATAAACATACAATTACCTTATGATAATGATTTACATAATAACAAGTACAATGCCCTCACTTAACATCCTCTGAGTGGCATTCGAGGGCATACTCCTAACAATCTCCCACTTGCACTCAGTGCCACACACTATGGTATCTAATACTCATGTTCTCCGGATGACGCTCCAAGCTAATCTGAGATAGTGGCTTGGTACGTGGATCAGCGACGTTGTCGGCTTAGTCTACTCTATGCAGCACAATGTATCCCTTGCGAACAAATTCTCTAACAAGATGATACTTCCTCTCAATGTGTTTGGTACTTTTGTGAAACCTTGGCTCCTTGACCAGTGCTACAGCTCCGTCGTTGTCACAGAAAAGCAGAATAGGCAGCTCAACACATGGTATCACTTGAAGTTCTCCCAGAAACTTCTTAATCCAGTTACCTTCCTTAGAAGCCTACGAGGCTGCTTGATACTTAGCCTGACTGGTGGAATCAGCAGTCGTGCTTTGGTTGGCACTACGCCAAGATACTGCTCCTCCATTAAGAGTAAATATGTAGTCAGAAGTAGACATTGAATCATCTTTCTGTCCTTGGAAGTCTAAATCAGTGAAGCCCATCACATCAAGTTCTCCACCGCCATACATTAGAACCAGATCTCTAGTCCTTCTTAAGTATTTAAGAACGTTCTTTACGGCAGTCTAATGTTCCTTGCCTGGGTTTACCTGAAACCTACTTACCACGCTCACAACATGCGTAATGTCAGGTCTCGTACACAACATTGCATACGTAAGGCTACCCACGGACGAAGCATATGGTATATTACTCATTTCCTTTCGTTGTTCCTCACTTTGAGGACATATCTTCGAGGAGAGTTTTATTCCATGTCGCATCGGTAGGAACCCTCTTTTAGAATCATCCATCTTAAATCTCTTTAAGATTTTATCTATATAGAGGGCTTGGGAATGACCTATCATTCTCTTTGCTCTATCCCGGTAGAGCTGAATACCAAGAATATAGGTTGCTTCTCCTAAGTCATTCATGGAGAAATTACTTGAAAGCCAAGCTTTCACAGAACTGAGCATTCCCACTTCATTTCCTATTAGTAGAATATCATCTACATATAGTACTGAGAATACGATCTTGCTCCCACTAACCCTCTTGTATACACAAGGTTCCTTTTCATTTTGCACGAAGTCAAACTCTTTGACTGCCTCGTCAAAATGAAGGTTCCAACTACGCGAAGCTTGCTTCAGTCCATAAATGGAATGCTGAAGTTTGCACACTTTCTGAATATCGACCTCGGACACAAAGCCTTTAGGATACTCCATATAGATTGCCTCCTCGAGGAATCCATTTAGGAAAGCCATCTTTACGTTCATTTGCCATATCTTATAATCGTGGTAGGCAGCTATATCAAGTATCATGCGAATAGACTTGATCATAGCTATGGGCTAGAAGGTATCGTGATAATCGATACCTTCTTTCAAGGTATAACCCTTTGCCACAAGCCTGACCTTATAGGCGTCAACCTTGACATCTCCATCAGTCTTTCTTTTGTAGATCCCCTTGTTCCTAATAGGTACTATGCCCTTGGGGCGGTCTACTAGAGTCCAGACCTGATTGACATGCATCGAGTCTATCTCAGCTTCCATAGCTTCACACCATTTCGCGGATTCTACTTCCACCATCGCTTGGTCATAGGTCGTTGCGTCGGTTTCTTGGCTGTCACCTGGAACCTCATGCATGGAGACCAAGCTCCTCTAGGTGCATCTATGAGGTGGTTGTACATGTGTGTTAGAAGGTTCAGTTCCAATTTCTTGTACAGGTGCCTCCTGAGGAGTTTTGTTGTATTCTTCCAAAAGAAATACTTCTACATGCTCCGCCTTCCTGAATGAACTCATCTTCTAGGAAATGTGCTTGCAAAGCAACAATGATCTTTCGATCTTCGGGCATGTAGAATGGATAACCCATCGGCCCAGATGGGAATCCAATGAAACGTCCCTTCACGGACCTCGCTTCCAACTTTTCCACCTTAGTCTTTTTGACATAGGCAGGACATCCCCAAATCCTAATGTGATTAAGACTCGGTTTTCTGCCTTCCCACATCTCATGTGGAGTTTTAGGAACAGATTTGGAAGGACATCTGTTCAAGATATAAGCAGCAGTCAGGAGTGCATACCTCCACAGGTAAATCGGTAAGTTAGTATAGCCTAGCATAGAACGGACCATGTTTAACAAGGTCCAGTTCCTTCTTTCTGACACACCATTTAACTGAGGAGTACCTGGAGGTGTTAGTTGTGATAATATTCCATGTTCCTTTAAGAACTCGTCAAACTCCATACTCATATACTCGCCACCTCGGTCCGACCGAAGTGCTTTGATATGATTTCCAGTTTGTTTTTCGAGTAGGGCCTTAAATTCCTGGAATTTTTCAAAGGCCTCGGATTTGTGTTTCATTAAGTATACATAACCATACCTAGTATGATCATCTTAAATGTAATGAAATACTGATATCCGTCACGTGCTGCTGCCAAAACACCACATATATCGGTATGGATTAGTCCTAGTTTATCAGCGGCTCTTTCAAAGTCCCTGTGAAGGGGAACTTAGTCATTTTGCTTTTAAGACAAGATTCACAAGTAGGAAAGGGATCTGATCCCAATGGACCCATAAGCCCATCCTTTTCCATTTTATAAACTTTGGTCTAACCAACATGACCAAGTCTAAGATGCCATTTCAAAACTTGATTAATTTCATCCCTACCACGCTTCCTAGTCATATTATTGACAACGACTTTGTTACTTAGGTTTAGATGATACAATCCATTCAATAATGTAGCAGTGCCACTAGTTTATTTCTAAAATAAATTTTGCAGGAACCATCACCAATGAAAAATGAAAAGCCTTTCCGATCCATGACCGGAATGGAAACAATGTTTTTATGCCCCTTGGGCAAAACAAGTACATCGTCTAAACTTAAGACAAAGCTGGATTCCAAATCCAAAAGAAGTGATCTTATGTCAGTTGCCTCGACACTATGCCCGCTTCTGATAGTAATCATCACTTCCCCAGCTCCAAGCTTCCTAGTTTGTTCCATATCCTGATTCACAGTACAAATATGAGAACTAGCACCAGAATTCGGTATCCAAGAAGTAGAAAATATAGTAGCAGAACAATTTGTTTTCAAAACTAAAAGTTTTGTACCTGAAGCACCATGAAGAATCGGATAGTCTCTAGCCCAGTAGCCCAGCTCACTGCATTTGAGACATGCGTCCTTCTTCTTCTTGCTCTTGGGAACCATCGGGGTCTTGCCCTTACCCTTAAGGTCCTTGACTTGTGGTCCCGTCTGCTTCTTGGTCTTTTTCTTCTTATTCTTAGACCTCCGAGGTCCAGAAGAAATCATAAGGGCAGACTCCTTCATCCGCGGAGTCTTCATATGAGACTGAGCGGTCATCAGTTTGTTCATCAATCCTGCTAAGTTGCAAGCAATCTCATTGCAGTTGAAATTCATAACAAACTATGAGAAGGAATCAGGAAGAGACTGTAAGATAAGGTCGGTCTGAAGAGAATTATCCATCTTAATATCAAGAGCCTCCAATCTCTCGATCATAGATATCATTTTGAGGACGTGGTCCCCAACCTTCTCACCTTCCTTCATCCTAGCACCGAACAGTTGCTTGGATATCTCATATCTAGCAGTTCGACTGTGCTCACTATAAAGCTCGATTAAGTGAGATAAAATCTGCCTAGTAGAAGTCATTTTCTCATGAGCTCTCTGAAGCTCATTAGACATAGAAGCCATCATATAAGCACAGACTTTTACGTCATCCTTAACCCACTTTTCGTGGTTTTCAATCTCTTCCTGATTGGCTCTTGTCCGCACTGGAGGCTCCAGAATGTCCGTCTCCAAGACGTATCCCAATGCCTCTATAATGAGGACTATCATCATATTGCGGAGCCAATCCACAAAGTTAGGTCCGATTAAGGTGTTTTTTCGAGTAGAATTGCGAGTGGGTTCATTGTCATATTGAGAGTTATGTTCGTCTGCATTAAGTACGACAGATTAATTAGTGACTCCTTCAATTATGATCTGAGTATAGAATCAAGTTCTTTTCTATTCTTTTAACCCAGCTCCCACTAATTTTATCGGAATAACACACTCTCAGGTGAAATCCGAAAGTATCGTTCGCATTACTTTATAGTGGTGATCGAGTTCTTTATGAATCTTAATAGAGGGCAACCGAACAGGTTTCTAGTCTACTAATATTTATAAAGTGGTGTCCAACACCAACCCATCTAATGGATGATTCGATCTTCTTTTTCCCCTTGTTTACTCCCCTCAACCTATACGGTTTCTATGGTTCGTGAACAATTTAAGTTTATACCATCGACGCAAATCAGTTTCACAATTAAATTTCATCCGGCAACCGAACAGGTTTCTAGGGATAAAATTTGCTCCAACCGACGTCATCCAATGCGCTCCTAGTAATTTATCCATCCTCCACGAACGACTACCCCGATAACTCGGAAGCATAGCACATCCGGTTTGGATTTTAATTTGCCGAAAGCTCGATGGAGGGAAGGAAAACCTTGAAACCTTTTAAACTTAATAATTTGCCGTGGGAGAATTTTCGCGATTAATGTTACACTTTTCACATTAATTTATTTAAGTGCGTTTGTAGCATTCATACCATATGAATAAACATTCATAACCCTGTCGCTACCAACATATAGTTCATGGACCGTTCGTAGAATCAAAAACTCCATAATCTAATTACAAGTCTTTGGTCTTGAATCTTCGTCTTCTCGAACAGATCTTCCTCCGGTCTTCGTCATTATATATAAATTTTACATTTGAAAATTTGCATCCTAGATACAAATATTTCTAGTAAAATAAATAGGCTCAAAACGGCCTTTACAATCCAATCGAATAAAACCGAACGATTCAAAACTAGGTCCATGAACCACATCACCATTCAAAATCAATGCATCAAACACATTAAAATAATGACATTCATAATTAATCTAAATATTGATCCAATCAATATTTAGATTAATCCATCCAAATGAATTAATCCAATTAATTCAAACAACCGTTAATTTTAATTTGTTCCGGACAAAATAAATATTTCATTAAATTAATTCCCTTAAAATAAAATTACCATAATAATATTTTAGTCAAATTAAATCCAATTTAATTTGAGGGAAATTAATTTTCCGAACGAAATATAAAATGGAGCCGAAAATACAAGGCCCGGGCCGAGCCCGCGACCCAGCAGGGGGATGCCCAGCCCAGCCCAGCCGCCCGAAGCCCGGCTTGTCTTTGGCGGGCGATCCGGCAGCCCGAGCGGCCAGTCCGGCATTTTTTCGGCTCGTCTTTTCGTCCCGAATCTAAAAATAATATTTTTTTTAATTTTTATATTACACAATTAAATCAGTTTTTCAAAACAAAAATAGATTTATATTATAATATAAAATCATGAAAAATTAATTTTTAGATGAACAATTGAAAATCAACGATTAATACGATTATGATTCCAAATCATAAGAACATCCAACCAAGCATTCCAAATGCTAAATATCATATATACGATTGCAAGACCACGCTTCGATACCACTGTTGGATTCGGTGCCTAAAATGAAGGCCCAACGGAAGCGGTAAAACGAAAATTAATTCGATCCGAATCCCTACGAGGATCGATCAAGCTACGTATATACGGATATATAAAAGAAAACAAGAGTAAGATTCGAAATCATACTTCACAAGAATATATTAAATGGTTGTCTCCTCTACGAATCTGATTCGCCAAGCCTTTTGAAATCCCGAGTACCGAAGCACCGTGCCTCTACTTGCCACGCGCCGGAAGTCGATCGGAATAACTTCTACCTAGTTATCTTACAAAGATACGGCTAGAACAAGGTAGTCAGAACTTTACTAGATTTATGTATATCACTCCAAGTGAAAAAATAAATTTGCTCTCTTTATTTTCTCACAATTATACTCTAAGAAAAAGGTGAAATAAAAAAGAAGTATGAAGAAAATAAAATGAAGAAGAAGTCTTGAGAAAAATTGAATTTCTTTCTCTATCTTTCCTGCTCAAAAATGTCGTCGTGTCTTGTAGTCTCTTTTTAATTCTTCAACTTTACTTCTTTTTAATTATTCTCCAAGAATAATTCTATGCCTCATTTTCCATGGTCTTCAACCTATTAAGGTGGAAAGTGAAGACCAAGAGAAAACCAAAACGGGTGGTTCAGCCATCTAGAAGGATTGGAGGAATCCGGTCCGTTTCGGACTCTCTCGAGTCCAAACAGATAAATTACATTCCGTTCCGATGTATTATATCAATTAATTAATCCAATTAACTAATTGTATCAAATACAAATTAATATAATTAATTTCTCCAAGAAATAATTATATCTATAAATTAAATTAATTACCCAGTAATTTATTTAATTCATTAGGCCGTAAATTAATTTATCCAATAAATTAATTTAGACATCCAATGTCCCAAAATTAATTAGACATCCAATGTCCAATAAATTAGATATCCAGTATCTAATTTTTTATAAAGAGAGAATAAGCTCGATTCATTCCGCCGGCAATCCTATTGCGCGACTCGGTAGGTCTGTAATACCCTGTTGTTAATTCATTAATGATCATTCAGTAATTGCCACTCAGATATTTTTTTCACTCAGTAATAATCATTCGTCATTCGTATTCATTCATTTCGTGTTCATCATTCGGCATATCTTGGAGTCGTGTATCAGTTTTTATTCATCACTCATCTCTGTTCGGTGATCGATACGAGAATATTTTCATCATCATCATGATTGGTCACTTTGTGTTGGGAGTTCCATGATTGTTTCACCGATTGGACGTGACTTATATTCGTGTAAGTCGTACAAGTCGTGTGTAGACATGCGTGTCCTGTCATTTTTGTGTTCCCTTGTCATTTTGGCACTCAGCAGGGACGCAAGAGCATGACACACGAGCAGTTGCTCGTGCGTGCTGCTCGTGCGTGGCATCAGATTTGGACAGTACACTTTGGCAACCATCAGGGACACACGAGTAGGTGCTCGCGCGTGCTGCTCGTGCGTGAGATCAGTGGCCGGGCACTGGCCTGGCGCACGACCAAACACACGGACATTTGGTCGTGCGTTTTGGTCGTGCGTCACTGGAGTATATAAGGGGGATCAGACGGGTTTTCACTTCATTTCACCCTTTCTCTTCTTCTTCTCGCGGCAGTCGGGCGATCCGACTAGGGTTGGTGGTCTTAATCGATTCTACTTCATCCAATCATGTTTTCAGGAGGCTCTAGGTGATCATATCAACATCTAATCCTTCTTCTTCGTCGAATCAAGGTAATTCTCTTGGTTTTCCTAAAATTGTCCATTTTGGGAGTTTTGGCTTTGATTTCATTTTTCGTCTAATTTTGATGAATCGGTTGATGTTAATAAACATTATTAATCGTGTTCTATGGATTGTATATCCATATCTTCGATTCGTTCGACCCGATTGATGATTATTAGGTTCTTGAGGAACTTTGAACATTTAGTGTTCGATTAAATGCCTCAAAGAGTTTCTTTCGGTCGTTATGTTGATTTCGATTGATATTGTGTTATTGAATGAATTGTATTTCATTCAAGGTTGTTCGAGCGCTTCTGTTTATCGGAGAATGTCGTTCGTTGTTCGTGGAAGGATTTCATCGCCTTCGGTTGAGGCAAGTTTTATACTTGTACTAGTCAATGAGATTAATATTATCATATATGTGTATGAATGTGTTGTATCATTCCGAGACTTAGTCTCTTCATGAATTCATTGATATTAAGAGATCGTTCGATACGATACCTTTCGGCAATTATGCCAATTGTTTTTATTATTCATTAATGGCCGGTTCAAGGCATTATGATACTCGTTGTTAATGCTCGATCACCGGTTCGCGATATCGATGTATTGATCGTTGTTGTTGATATTAATATCGATTTAAGACGTCGTTGTAATCATTGCTATTATTGTTGGAGTTTTGTCCTTGATGTTGTTTTGGCCGATTAAAGGCGTTGACGTATTCATTTCTCTTCTTCGTAGTCGGTAACCGATTAAAGGTGCCGAGGCATCCATCGTATCATTGTTATCGATTGGCCGTTCTTAGGCATATCGGAGTGTTCAATCATTCATCATATCATTGTTATCGGTTGGCCGTTCTAAGGAAATCGAGGTATTCACTCATTCATCGTATCATTGTTATCGATTGGCCGTTCTCAGGCAAATCGAAGTGTTCAATCATTCATCATATCATTGTTATCGATTGACCGTTTTATGGCAATCGAGGTATTGAATCATCTGCTGCATCATTGTTATCGATTGGCCATTCTAAGGCAATCGAGGTATTGAATTTGGGACTGTTGAGTACGATGCCCATCCGTGAGTCATCATTATCGTGTTGGCCGACTCAAGGTAGCACACTATCATTCTCGTGAAATTGGTAATCTACGAATCGTTATCGTTTGTGATTAATTATATTTTGGAGGCTAGTCTCGGCTAGTACTTTATGGGTAAGTTTGGGGCTTGAACCTTCGCGGTTGGCTTCCCAACACCTACAACTCAGTAGGTCACGGTCGTGTTTATGACCTTATGGGTAAGTTTGGGGCTTGAACCTTCGCGGTTGGCTTCCCAACACCTACAACTCAGTAGGTCACGGTCGTGTTTATGACCTTATGGGTAAGCTTGGGGCTTGAACCTTCGCGGTTGGCTTCCCAACACCTACAGCTCAGTAGGTCACGGTCGTGGTTATGATCTTATTAGCCCTCATTAACTACAGCTTCGGGCTATTCCGGTTTCAGTGTTTATGTTAATTGACAGCTGCAGCTGAGAGACTTTTAGGTCTTTATGATGTCTTGATAATTTCATGGGAGCCTTCAGGCATTGTGATTCATATTTAATTCAGTTCTGGTTTGGTTCATGTCGTGTAATTCATTGTGGTATTCTGTGATTATGATTCGCCGATGGGCACTTATGTTCTAACCTGTCGAACGGGTATTAATAGTATGCCGTGGGCATAGTATTGCACGAATGCTCGATTCTTACCTTGGTTTGTGAGCATCTCGTATTATTATTATAATTATACCGTTTCATTCTGCCTTTGGATGCATATCATGTCATACGTGTATTTGATGATCATTATCTGGATGACTGACCTCGTGGGGGGCGGAACATATTTTCATGTTTTAGGTGCTTGCGAGGAGAGAGTTGAGACACAGGGGCATGATGATGGCGACGAGGCATTCGAGCGATACTAGTCCGAGTTGTTCATGTTGGTCAGTCAGTTGGAGTATTCTCCAGTTTGTCAGTCATTGTCATTTTGTATTACCCGAGCAGATGCTCGTGGATGTTGTTGTATTTTTACTTTTGGCCATGTAGGCTCAACGTTGTCGTTGAAATTCCTTATCGGAATATTGTGTCGGATATCATGGTAGGGACTATGATTTTCCCTTATTGTTTAATTTAATGTAATTTTAATCATGTTCGCCTGGTGGATCTCCTGGCGTGGGGTCCACGGCACTGTAATAACCCAATAGGATTTGGGGGTGTTACAGAAGATGGTATCAGAGCCTTTGGGTTGTGAGATACCCTGATATGTGAGTTATGTGGCTATACCGATGCGGTAGTAGTAGGACTGTCAGGTTATGACAATCTGGATAGTCGGGTTTTGTGAGTCGTAATATTAGTACGACTGCACGAGTCATTCATTCATCGAGTCGTCGTCAGTTGAGACTAGTATCGCGAGACCTCGAAGCTTCATATGACCTGTGTAAGGACTCGATTCTCTTTATGTTCATACATTCATCATGTCATTAATTATTCATGCTTTGTTGAAACCTATATGTGATATTATTGTTATGATTGATTCATGACTAATTGTTTTGGAGCACATGTGACTCATGTAGGTGCTAAAGATCAACTCATTCATCAGTTAATAATCCTCAATCATTATTTTGATCTTGTCGATCATGTTAATTCATTCATCAATCAGGTAATCTCATTGTTCAGTTAATTCATTCATCACTCAGTCAATCTCATCGCTCAATTAATTCATTCATCACTCAGTTAATTCATTCATCACTCAGTCAATATCATTCATCACTCAGTTAATTCATTCATCACTCAATTAATTAATTCATCACTCAGTCAATATCATTCATCACTCAGTTAATTCATTCACAGTCAATATCATTCATCACTTAGTTAATTCATTCATCACTCATTTAATTCATTCATCACTCAGTCAATCTCATCACTCAATTAATTCATTCATCACTCAGTTAATTCATTCATCACTCAGTCAATATCATTCATCACTCAGTTAATTCATTCATCACTCAATTAATTCATTCATCCTTCAGTCAATATCATTCATCACTCAGTTAATTCATTCATCACTCAGCTAATTCATTCATCACTCAGTTAATTCATTCATCACTCAGTCAATATCATTACTCAGATAGTTCTTTCATCACTCGGTTAATTCATTCATCACCAAGTCAATATCATTGCTCAGTTAATTCATTCATCACTCAGTTAATTCCTTCATCACTTAGTCAATCTCATTGTTTAGATGAATTCATTAATCATCCAGTCCATCTCACGGTTCAGTTGTTGATCTTGTGAATCAAATCTTCAACCTTGTTAACCTCTTCAAGGCAATCATTTCAGGAATTTCATCAAATAATCATGTCACCTCACTTGATCGTTCATGCAATCTTATCATATTCCGGCGTTATGTTGACGATCATTTTATTACATTATTAATGCATTCATTGTGTTAGAGCGTGTATGCTCATTGTTATCATTCGGTAATGTAATCATAATGTGATATTCATGCGAGACCTATAATCATCATGTGACTTTCCTACTTCAGTATGGATAGAGCTGTCAGAGGACGCAGGGGAAGAGGCCGCGGTGCGGCCCAGAACCCGGGAACTCGTACGAGTACCCGTGCGAACGTGAGAGATATCATTAATTCATTAGATAGCGAGGCTACACATTCATCAGCAGATAATCAATCACTTTCAGGGAGTCGTACCCGAGAGGCATCTCACTCGGAAGGTGTTCGGGTTGACCTATTCATATTTATGCAAGGCATGATGGCCCAGATGACTCAGATGACGCGGATAGTGGAGACCATGCAGACCTCGATGGTTCATGGTCCACCGCAACAAGGATTCCAGGTGCCGTTTCATGGACAGACTAGGGGAGTGAATCAGATTGTTGGCGGTATCTCTCGTCAGAGGCCGCCTACTTTTGAGGGTTCGTCGGAACCAGCTGATATTATTCATTGGCTCGAGCATTTTGATAAACTCTTCGACATGGTTCAGTGTCCGGAAAAGAGTAAAGTGGTAGTAGCGGCTTATTACTTGATTATGGGTGCTTATTCGTGGTGGATTTCTGTGAAACCCGCCGATCGCGATTGTGGTTGGAGTGAGTTCAAGACCCTCATGTTAGAGAGGTATTATCCGGCTCCACTTCGTGAAGCCAAGTTGTCAGAGGTTTTGAATCATGAATCCATCGAGGACGAGGGTGTTATTGTCATTTCTGAGAAGTTTCAGGGACTACTTCAGTTTGCTTCGTCAGTTATCCGTACTGAGGCGGATAAGATCAAATATTTTAGCAAGAGACTAAATCCGCAGTTGAGGATGCAGTTGTTCAATCACAATTGTAATTCACTTAGTGAGTTCATCGGGAAGGCTCTTGGAGCAGAGCTTTTGATCAAGGAGCTTACTCAGAAGCATCCTTCAGTTTCTTCGGGTGAGAGGACTAGAATGCCGGCTCGTTCAGAGGGACATCGGGCCCCGACATCTAAGAGGTTATTTTCTAGTCGTCTTCGTGCGGAGAGAGCGTCCACTTCTAAGGCCACGAGTTCGACCGTTGTTTGCTTTAATTGTGATGTAATAGGACATCGCAGTACCCGATGCTCGATGCAGGCTGTTATTTGTTTCCTGTGTGGGAGACTTGGACACCTTCAGAAATACTGCAGGAGTTCTAGTGCCGGTAGATCTCGAGAGAGCTCAAGGGCCTCGAGGGACTTTGTTACTCCAGCTCGTGCTTCATCCTAGGGGTCCTACCAGGCTTCGGGAGCCCGAGGTAAGGACATTCATCACCGGTTTTGAGCAAGTTAATTCTTGCTCGGTAATAGGATAATCATTCATTTCATTGCCGTTCATTCATTCATATAATTCATTCATCATATATCAATCATGTTGAGACTTATGAGTATCAAACTAATCATTCACTTCACGGGAAACAATGGTTCCAATCATTTCATTTGAGCTATCACTCATTATGCTATCATTTCACCCCGACGAGTCATTCTTGATCCTTGTTGGATTTCAGTTCATTATCATTCATTGTGATCATTCTTGTTCTTGTGACCTCCTGGGATCATATTGAACAGTGAGTTCAGATTTGGGTCTTCCTTGAATCGATGAGATCCAGGAGATCGATTATCTGGAGGATATCGGTGTTGGGTACATTTGATATGTGGCCTTGGTTTTTGTATTTTCCTTTCTCTGTTTTCGGATTAATGTGTAACTTAATCCGTATTAATGTATCATGATTGTGGAACATTTATTGTCGATCTATCTTATAATGATCGTATTTGGCAATCTTGAGATTTGGGCCATTTGATGCATTCTTTTTGTGCTGTACCCAAGATTTTGTGATAATCTGGGTAAATATTCATTGTGATTCGAGACGTCAAGTCATGGGGACTTGGGCGTGTGTTTGATATGGTCCCGAGGACTATATGTGCTTTATGGCTTTTCTTTTGAGGCGTGAGTCAGTACTTATGGGGGGCTGGCCCAGTTGTGCAGGCGAAGTGTTTCGCGTTGAGGAGCATTCCTCGAGATGTTGTTTTCAGATCCTGATGGATAGTTCATACCCCGAGTTGTTTACCCTTAGTTCCGGGGACGAAACTCTTTCTAAGGGGGGGAGTATGTAATACCCGGTTGTTAATTCATTAATTATCATTCAGTAATTGCCACTCAGATATTTTTTTCACTCAGTAATAATCATTCGTCATTCGTATTCATTCATTTCGTGTTCATCATTCGGCATATCTTGGAGTCGTGTATCAGTTTCTATTCATCACTCATCTCTGTTCGGTGATCGATACGAGAATATTTTCATCATCATCATGATTGGTCACTTTGTGTTGGGAGTTCCATGATTGTTTCACCGATTTGACGTGACTTATATTCGTGTAAGTCGTGCAAGTCGTGTGTAGACATGCGTGTCCTGTCATTTTTGTGTTCCCTTGTCATTTTGGCACCCAGCAGGGACGCACGAGCATGACACACGAGCAGTTGCTCGTGCGTGGCATCAGATTTGGACAGTACACTTTGGCGACCATCAGGGACACACGAGAAGGTGCTCGTGCGTGCTGCTCGTGCATGAGATCAGTGGCCGGGCAGTGGCCTGGCGCACGACCAAACACACGTACATTTGGTCGTGCGTTTTGGTCGTGCGTCACTAGAGTATATAAGGGGGATTAGACGGGTTTTCACTTCATTTCACCCTTTCTCATCTTCTTCTCGCGGCAGTCGGGCGATCCGACTAGGGTTGGTGGTCTTAATCGATTCTACTTCATCCAATCATGTTTTGAGGAGGCTCTAGGTGATCATATCAACATCTAATCCTTCTTCTTCGTCGAATCCAGGTAATTCTCTTGGTTTTCCTAAAATTGTCCATTTTGGGAATTTTGGCTTTGATTTCATTTTTCGTCCGATTTTGATGAATCAGTTGATGTTAATAAACATTATTAATCGTGTTCTATGGATTGTATATCCATATCTTCGATTCGTTCGACCCGATTGATGATTATTAGGTTCTTGAGGATCTTTGAACATTTAGTGTTCGATTAAATGCCTCAAAGAGTTTCTTTCGGTCGTTATGTTGATTTCGATTGATATTGTGTTATTGAATGAATTGTATTTCATTCAAGGTTGTTCGAGCGCTTGTGTTTATCGGAGAACGCCGTTCGTTGTTCGTGGAAGGATTTCATTGCCTTCGGTTGAGGCAAGTTTTATACTTGTACTAGTCAATGAGATTAATGTTATCATATATGTGTATGAATGTGCTGTATCATACCGAGACTTAGTCTCTTCATGAATTCATTGATATTAAGAGATTGTTCGATACGATACCTTTCGGCAATTATGCCAATTGTTTTTATTGTTCATTAATGGCCGGTTCAAGGCATTGTGATACTCGTTGTTAATGCTATTATCGATCACCGGTTCGCGGTATCGATGTATCTATCATTATTGTTGATATTAATGTCGATTTAAGACGTCGTTGTAATCATTGCTATTAATGTTGGAGTTTTGTCCTTGATGTTGTTTTGGCCGATTAAAGGCGTTGATTTATTCATTTCTCTTCTTCGTTTTCGGTAACCGATTAAAGGTACCGAGGCATCCATCGTATCATTGTTATCTATTGGCCGTTCTTAGGGAAATCGAAGTGTTCAATCATTCATCATATCATTGTTATCGATTGGCCGTTCTAAGGCAATCGAGGTATTAACTCATTCATCGTGTCATTGTTATCGATTGGCCATTCTCACGCAAATCGAAGTGTTCAATCATTCATCATATCATTGTTATCGATTGACCGTTTTAAGGCAATCGAGGTATTGAATCATCCGCTGCATCATTGTTATCGGTTGGCCATTCTAAGGCAATCGAGGTATTGAATTTGGGACTGTCGAGTACAATGTCCATCCGTGAGTCATCATTATCGTGTTGGCCGACTCAAGGTAGCACACTATCATTCTCGTGAAATTGGTAATCTACGAATCATTATCGTTTGTGATTAATTATATTTTGGAGGCTAGTCTCGGCTAGTGCTTTATGGGTAAGTTTAGGGCTTGAACCTTCGCGGTTGGCTTCCCAACACCTACAACTCAGTAGGTCACGGTCGTGTTTATGACCTTATGGGTAAGCTTGGGGCTTGAACCTTCGCGGTTGGCTTCCCAACACCTACAACTCAGTAGGTCACGGTCGTGTTTATGACCTTATGGGTAAGTTTGGGGCTTGAACCTTTGCGGTTGGCTTCCCAACACTTACAACTCAGTAGGTCACGGTCGTGTTTATGACATTATGGGTAAGCTTGGGGCTTGAACCTTCGCGGTTGGCTTCCCAACACCTACAGCTCAGTAGGTCACGGTCGTGGTTATGATCTTATTAGCCCTCATTAACTACAGCTTCGGGGTGTTCCGGTTTCAGTGTTTATGTTAATTGACAGCTGCTGCTGAGAGACTTTTAGGTCTTTATGATGTATTGATAATTTCATGGGAGCCTTCGGGCATTGTGATTCATATTTAATTCAGTTCTGGTTTGGTTCATGTCGTGTAATTCATTGTGGTATTCTGTGATTATGATTCGCCGTTGGGCACTTATGTTCTAACCTGTCGAACAGGTATTAATAGTATGCCGTGGGCATAGTATTTCACGAATGCTCAGTTCTTACCTTGGTTTGTGAGCATCTCGTATTATTATTATAATTGTACCGTTTCATTCTGCCTTTGGATGCATATCATGTCATACGTGTATTTGATGATCATTATCTGGATGACTGACCCCGTGGGGGCGGAACATGTTTTCATGTTTTAGGTGCTTGCGAGGAGAGAGTTGAGACACAGGGGCATGATAATGGCGACGAGGCATTCGAGCGATACTAGTCCGAGTTGTTCATATTGGTCAGTTAGTTGGAGTATTCTCGAGTTTGTTAGTCATTGTCATTTTGTATTACCCGAGCAGATGCTCGTGGATGTTGTTGTATTTTTACTTTTGGCCATGTAGGCCCAACGTTGTCGTTGAAATTCCTTATCGGAATATTGTGTCGGATATCATGGTAGGGACTATGATTTTCCCTTATTGTTTAATTTAATGTAATTTTAATCATGTTCGCCTGGTGGATCTCCTGGCATGGGGTCCACGGCACTGTAATAACCCAATAGGATTTGGGGGTGTTACAAGGTCCGTCTCAGTTAGCAATGGGAGGAACCAAATAGTAGTAGCACCACCTAGCCAGGGACTACCAGTAAATAAAGAAACATACAATTGCTTTATGATAATGATTTACATAATAACAAGTACAATATCCTCACTCAACATCCTCTGAGTGGCATTCGAGGGTATACTTCTAAGAATTTCTTCTTCCAATCACTTCAGAGATCATTTTTCTTGACTTCTTGCTGTAGATTAACAACATCTACTTGGGTTTTTCATCCTTAATCCAAGGTAATCTCCTAGAACCCTATTTTTGGGAAATTTGGGGGTTTTCGAGTTTTTGTCCGATTCGTTCTGTATCGTTGATTAATCTATTATGTATATGATTAATATTGGTGGTATTCTTGTTTTCCCTATGAGTTCATGTTAATTTTCGTGATATTTGTGAAATCAAGAGGGTGCGGTTGCGAGCCGTCCTCGTCGTTGTTTTTATACGAACTTATATGAATCGTAGGTGGGTTTTCGGGTGTATTCCATTTCGGTACTCGTTTAGAATACTGAAGTTGAAGGGGAATTTGAGAGAGGCAAGACCCGGAGATATCAGCAGTGAGAATGCAATTCCTATTTGATATAGCTGTTTGGGCTAATATTTTACGATTAAGAAACAACTGTCTTTTATATAGATCATATATTAATTTACTATAACTATAGGATACTTCCCTTTCTTGAATTACTGCGTTGATCCGAGCGATCCACAAACGACGAAAATTTCTCTTTTGATTATCCCTATCTTGATGAGCTGAAAAGGCATATTGACAAACCGAAGCAACCACATATTGAGTGATTGTGTTCTTCAATCGTTATGTTCGGGTTTATCAATTCCTAGCGATCGTGGTTGATTTTCCTTTTCATTCGTGTCGTCGTCAATTACTCAAGGCAAGTACTCTTGGAAACTTTTATGCTTAACATGAAATGACGATGTGTTTGTGTGTGCTTTGCTCACTCCGGGAGGGTCCGACGGGGCCTCGGGAGAATTTATGACTTCACTCTGGATTCACGAGCTTGATTCGCTAGCCAGCTCGGGAGGGTCCTTACAGGCCTCGAGTGGGACCAGTGGCTTCACCCCGGTCCTAGACGATGCTTGTGCGTGATTTGTTTTATGATATGGCCAGCTCGGGAGGGTCCTTAGAGGCTTCGAGTGGGACTAGTGGCTTCATCCCGGTCCTAGGCAAATTGATTGTTGAGTGTTTGTTTTCGAAAAAGACATGTCTGGTTTTGGCTTTTGAAATGAATTGATGCATGTACTACAAAATGTATAAGCGAATGGTTTGCCTTGATTACTTGTACTAGCGTAATTGCTAACCCCTTTGGGGACCCATTTTGGGGAAATTCTTGTTATGAATTTCAGGTTATGTTCAGCCGGATGAGCGAGCACTGGGGCAGTACGGGGATGCTGGTCAGGGTTGATGACGTGTGCAAATGAGTCTCTTTATTTCCGTTGTCCTTTTTGATGCGGTTATTTTTAAACTTGTGAACTTATAGATAGTAATCGCGAGTACTTAGACATTTACTACTGGGATTATGGTTTGTATTATTAAACGTTGTTTATGATTATTAGTGATGTCTATTTTGCCGGTTATATCGGGCGTTTCATTTATTTTCGTCCTGGTGTTGTATGTTTTCTCGTTAACTGAGATAGTTAGACGAGTGGTATTTCTTAATTAGCCTGGTGGGTCCCATGTAGGGGTTAACGGCGCTGTAATATACCATGAATATCTTGGGGGTGTTACAACAAAAACACTAGAAGTATGTATTGTAGACAGTGATCCAAACACAATAACAACCAATGTCATGTGTAAATAAATCAACTATTTACTAAATTGTATGAGCAAAAACTCTTAGATTATCCTACTTGTTCTCTTTGTGATAATCAGGAGGAAACTATTGCGCATTTGATTTTAGATTGCCCTGTGTTTGATACTGTCAGACTTCCTTTTATTCATTCTAATTGGAATCTGGATATTAACCCTATTTCTACAATTCTATTTAAGATATGAACAGCAAGTTAACTTCATCATCTTTGCTTGGCTTGTTTGGCAGTTTAGAAATGATATTGTTTTTACTAAATGTACCTTTATTCCTGCTTTGTTCAAGAAACGTTTTTCCAAAACAAAAACGGTTATTAAACTCCTCTTCCCTATTATTGTCAAAATTACTAGTGTGATTAGATGTAAGTGGCAATCTCCTGCTTCTGGTTTTACTTGCATTAACATTGATGTTTCAGCTCTTGGAGCTCCAGGCATGGCTGGAACTGGCTGTATTTAGTCTGGAGATTTTATTCAATCTGCTAGTGCTTATATAGGAATAACTGATAATAATACAGCTAAGCTCCAAGCTATCAAGTTGGGATTTTCCCCAGCAAAATAAGACAGTTCGATTATATACTTTTGCAATCTGATTCGAAGTGCGCTCTTTCTTGCATTAACAGGACCCAGGCCAAAGCATGGAACCACCAAGATCTCCTAGAGGAAATTAGAGAGTTGATGCAGTGTTTTGTGGAGATACAACTGAAACTATATATGTGGTAATGATGCATTATGAGAACTTTCTTCTCCCGGTAAAAGTGGAAGCTTCTTTTATTTGACCAACGATGATCGTTACATGATAAAGACGATGAAGAAAGGGGAAGTAAAAGTGAGTTTCACCATTTTCCAATTGCTAATATATGCTAATATATATATAGGTATATATATAAACTAGAATCAGCTCCAAAAATGTCCTCATTTTTTTTCCTACTCCATCTAACAAATGTATCCTACCATGCTATAACTTGCGAAATATAACTAAGAAATAGGAACCAAACACAAATAGCAAAATTCATATGTTTTCAAGTGAAAGATCAAAAGAAGAGGGAGAAGAAACCAAACCGTCCACCAAGGTTGTCACGGCGGCCTGTCAAGTCGCGGCGCCACCAGACCGCCTGGACGCCTAGGCGACTAGGCGCCCGCCTAGGCGACGTCCGGGCGACCAATTTCATATAAAATATATAAATTTTATAATATATATAATATATGAATTATTCTAAAATCATGATGAGTTAGATAATAAATAACCTTCATCCCACTCAACAAAGATTACAAAACACACCATAAACAATATAAATATATAATAAATGACAACTAGAGTTTCATATCAAATACCTCCTCTCCAATAACAATAAGTCTCAAATATCATCAAACAATGAAACAAGTCATCAATAAAGCAGCAAAGAAAAAACAGAAAAAACAAAGAAAGAAAAATAACAGAAACAGAAAAAAACATAAAAAAGCACCAGAAAAAAAAGAAAAAGCAGAAAAGAACGGAAATGAGAAAGAACAAAGATTTCATCTTTTCTTATATCTATACTTGAAGACTTGAAAGGCCGAGCCGCGGCGTGATAGAAGCAATGTTCCCATTTGTGAAGGAAAAAAATAACAGGAAACAAAAAAAACGAAAAAAAGCACGGAAGCGAAGCGAAAACGAGAAAAGAAAAAAGCGGAAAGAACAAAGAAAGAAAAAGAAAAAAAAAAAAGCGATGCAGAACAAAGTAAAATGAAGAAGAGTACGTGGTGGGCGGCGGGCGGCGGGCGGCGAGTGCGGCGGCAGGCGGCGGTTGGAGTTGGAGTCGGATGAACTCAAGCGATCGGGATTGGAGTTCTTATAGGCTGCTGCGCTAGGAGCTAGCCGCCGGGTTAAGAACTTAAGTAATATAATTTTTTTAATTTCGGTTTATACCCAGGCGTCCCAGGCGAACCAGGCGTCGACTTTTACGCCTAGGCGGCGACTTGAAGTTCCTGGCGGGGCGAATCATCCAGGCGAACCACAGAAATCGCCTGGACGCCTAGGCGGCGACTAGGCATCGCCTAGGCGACGCCTTAACAACAATGCCGTCCACAATCTAAATCAAATTTTCAAGTGCACTTCATATCACAATCTAAAACAGAATATTCATTAGCTTGAAAAATCACAAGATTCACATGATCGTAAAGACTATAACATATGATCAGAATCATCATCATCATTACTATCTTCCTCATCTAACGTTATTATATATCCATCATCTGATGCCTCATCTAAATCATCGATATCAATAAGTCCACCTCGTGGATGCGATATTGATATCTCATCATATGCGGTTGCTTGACTACCTCTAGTCCTAATTGTTGGGATTCGGTGCCTAAAACGAAGGCCCAGCGGAAGCGGTAAAACGAAAATTAATTCGATCCGAATCCCTACGAGGATCGATCGAGCTACGTATATACGAATATGCAAACGAAAACACAAGAGATATAGAAACTCACCCTTGTAGTCCGTTGATTAAATGGTTTCCTTCTCTTGAGCTATTCCCCAAGCTTTAATTGTATACTCTACGACCCGAAGCACTCCAAGCATTTGAACGATCCAACGCCGAAAGCACTGCGTCTCTACTTGCCACGCGCCGGAAAAACAATCGGAACAATACTCACCTTGTTATCCTCCAAGGATGCGGCTAGATCAAGGTGAGTAAGCTTGTTATGGATATTAATATCACTCTAAGTGTATGAATATATATCTTTCTCAATATTTCCTCACAAAATTTCTCTAAGAAATTATGAAGAAGATGAATAAAGAACAAGATGGTGAATAAGACTTCTCTCTCTCTCTCTCTCTCTCTCTCTCTCTCTCTCTCTCTCTCTCCTCTTGAAACTTCACGTATGGATTGTAATTGTTGGGTGGAAAGTGAAGTCTCCACACATATATTCATCTTACAAATCCCATAAAATCTCTTTATTCCTTATTTTAAGAGATATGATATCTCACAAGTCAAAAGTCTTCCACCAACAAAATCAAGACTATGACCAAGGTAAGGAATCAAGGTGGGGCCGGCCTCTAGAAGGAATCGGACGAGTTCGGTTCGTTTTGGACTCCCGAGAGTCCAACCGTTTCGATGTATTTATATTGATTAATTAATCCAATTAATTAATCATATCAAATACATAATGACATAATTAATTTCTCTAAGAAATAATTATATTCATGAATTAAATTAATCACCCGGTAATTTATTTAATTCATTAGGCCGTAAATTAATTTATCCAATAAATTAATTTAGACATCCAATGTCCCAAATTTAATTAGACATCAAATGTCCAATAAATTAGATATCCAATATCTAATATTCATAATGAGAAAATAAGCTCGATTCATTCCGTCGTCAATCCTATTGCGCAACTCGGTAGGTTCGTCTCAGTCAGCAATGGGAGGAACCAAAGAGTAGTAGCACCACCTAGCCAGCCTTGCAGCCTACACTGTACCCCAGATGAGAACGAATGATTGGGATCATTCAAGAACTATTCTGTCGTGAATACCAGTATACATATAAACCCTTCTTTCAAATATCTCGATCAAGGTATAGGGTCACAGTCAGTCAAACCCTATCTGTACTTGATGCTATGCATGCATTAATGCAAATCGAGATCATCGAGCTCTCGTGTATCCAATACAACTAGCTCCAATACTTTGGCCAAAGACTTATGATCTCATCTGCCAATAACCGCATAGGACATATAACCCGCTCACTAACGGGAGAAAGAATTATATCTTGGTATTCAGTAGGACCTGTTACTTGCCTGTCAAGATGCACGTCGAGGTTGACCCCCACCTCCCGGCTTATAGGGACGAACTACTCTAATGAAAATCTTGATGTCACAAGCACATCCCTACTAAATCCTCAATTCGAAGGTTCACGAATACCTATCACAACCTTTCGATTCCGTCATTGACTGTCCCAGAGTGAAATCCGTGTGATGAATCGAGGGTGAGTCGGTTCGAGTATACTAATCCAATTAGCATACCTATAATGTGTGCTCCCACTAACCATTAGTGTTCGACAGGCACTCTCCATGTCAAAGAACACATTGTTGTTACCCAAAATATTATCCAGAGATGATATTGCTGGAATGGTCGAGTAACAAACAAAGTGCGAGAGCACGTCCGTAGGGAAATAAATAACACAAGATTTACCAGGGTTGTTAGTCCCGGGCTTGAATGCTCTCGCGAGATGTTATTAATATGAATACTAGTGAGTACAGATATTAATGTTAGAGTACAATTACAATGAGTGTAAAGACTAGTTATCTTAGCTATCGAGTGCTGAAGATTTCCGGAAGAACCAGAGTTGAAGCTCTGTGAGTTCTTGTTACAAAAATGGAGAGTTCTCCGTATTGTTTGCTTTTAGTGTTATGTGTTCACGTTGTAAACTGTGTTTGTGTTCACGATTTTCACTCTCCGAGTTTTTGTGAATGTCTTCCACTGTGTTTTTGCCGCTGTTGGAGGCCTTCTATTTATAGGAGAAGAGGTCGCTAGGTTCTCCCTATCCATCGCGGGCGACCGACGTTTCCTATATTAAAATAAGGTAGGTGATCGTCCCAGCACGTGGGACTGTTTCCTTAAAGTCTGCGGCTGCTGCTGGCAGCCAGATGTGCGAGTCAATGAGAAGTCTGCATGCGTCCCGAGTCGCTATCTCGGGAGGACCCACTTTGCACCTTTCGGCGGGTCTGTCGGTAGGTGTGAAGGTGGTGACAGGCTGGGGTCAAAGGGCCTTATCCTGTGGCGCCTTTTGCGGATCTGCACGTGGGTCTTCATCCGAGATTCCATCTTCGAAGACTTTGACGGGTGTCGGATTCATACGTGGCACGGGACGATCGTCTCCAGTTGGCCATTAGAGGCGATCGCCAAATGCCAATAGGCGATCGCCTTGGACGTCGACCGCTAAGCGCTTGCCCATCATCTGTCTTCTTTAGCTGGCTCCAGACCATTGTGCCGATCGCCATCGAGGCGTATAAATCACCGCACAACAATTGCCCCCCCAGCTCGCTCCGATGTCGAAGACGTGGGGTGAGGTGGAACTGCTGGCGATCGCCTGTTTTAGACGAGTGACTCATCTACTTATGAAGCGGACGATCATCGCCTGAACGAACTTTTTTTGACTTCGGACATCTCCTTAGGCACTGGAAATAGCGGGAAGTGGAGGCGGGCTTTCGAAACGTCACAGGGACACGCATCGCGCTCTCGTTGGGGGAGTCCGATGGTTTTTGTCAGACTTGTCGCCTGGCGTGCCCTCGAAACGACGCGTACGCGGGTTTCGAGGGCTGCATTTAATGTGTCTACCCCGATGGTTGCACTTCATCCCCCGGGATTCCGCCTATTTGCACAGAGGTCCCTGCTCTCGTCTATAAAAGGGCTAGGGCTGCTGGAGTTTAGATCTTTATGCGCCCTTGACTTTAGACAAAGACTCTGCCGAAATTCCTTGAAGCTTCTCGCGCCGATCGACATTTTCTCTAGGTAAGAACAAAAATTCTCTTCCCCCCTTTTCTCTTCGAACATGTCTGGAGGAGGATCCAATGTGTATGAAGCTGGTAGCTCTTCTGCCGCCGCGACTTCGCCTGCCCGAGAAGAAACCTCCGCGGCTCTTCACATGGAGACAGCCGTCGAGGTCATTCGTGCGGGGATTGCACCCACAGAGGTTGAAGAGCTTTTCAACGAGGCTGACATGGCGAGGTCAGCGGCGGCGGGGCATAAGGGCTAGCCGGTAGACGAGGATGAGGCAGTGAGGATATATTGGGAGCAGAATAGTGCATTCGGCCGGGCCTTTATGGAATTCGCCGGACTTATGGAGAGGTTGGCTGGACCACAGCCTCAGTTTGACTTCGGGGCATACTCGGTCGCCCACCCCTATGAATCCGTGAAGCGGGCGTCTTTTCGGGCCACGGACCGCTCCCCGTGGACCCTCGATCAGATCCAGAGTTCGGCGACCAAGAAGGAGTTGAGTCGCTGGAGGGTGAAATTCCATATCCCTTCTAATGTTTCATTGTATGTGCCCTCGGAGAATGAACGCGCCGACCAACCTCCCGAGGGTATGGTCACTGTCAATGAACTGATCCTGGAGGCCGGCTTGCGGTTCCCATTGTCGTTCGCCGTGTCATACCCGCTGACTGCCTGGAATGTGGCGCCGCTCCAATTGACGTTGAACGCGTGGCTGCAGATTATTAGTACCTTGACACTTTTTGGCGGTCACCAGCTGTACTGTCTACCTTCTGCGCTGGAAATGAACTACCTCTTCAAGCTGACGGCGCAGAAGGTATCAGTTGGCGGCTATCACATTCAGGGTCGCATGGGCAGAGTGGTCCTCGGGGTGCCGAACAAGGTCCAGGGCGACCTGACGAAATGGTGTTGGGTCGTCGGAGCATGGAGATCGGCGGCGAGCGATAATCCAGGAGATGAGTTGGATATCCCCACCAGATTTCGGGAGAGGAATCCGAGTAAGGATTTTTACTCTCCCTTTGTTCGGATACACCTTCAACTGATCTAATTTGGTTTCCTTTTTGCAGTCTCCCTTGTTCTAGTGATCGGCGATCTTCCTTTTGACTTCTTGATTGTCTGGGAGCGAATCCGCAGTCTGCCGGACAACTACATCGATGCTCGCACGGTCAACAACGAAGCTCATTGGTTGGGCGCTCGGTTGTTTCGCTTCCGTCGACACCTGAAGGTTCCAGGTATGAATTTTTACTATCTCTTTTTTGCTTGACGATCATCTGATTGAAAGATATGTCTAACTTGGTTGAATTTTCTTCATTGATAGAGATCCACTTTCCCCGCTACTCCAAGCCGCTGAGAGAGATTGCAATGTTGAACCCCAGCCTCATGAGTCATCCCCAACAAGGGAAGAAGGTGGGTCGTGCCCCTGCAACGACGTCCCGCCCTGTCCCTGAGGCGAGACCTCTCATAGCGCCAGTCGTCGAGCCGAAAGCTCGGGAGGAGGAGCAGCTCTAGCGCAACTGCAAGAGGCGGAGGCCGGAGGAGCCCCTGCTGACTGCTTCTGCGGAGGCATCCATTGTGGTGCCACCGGTTGTCGCGCCTCCTATTTCTGCCGTTCCAATGGTGGAGGGGTCTACGCTCTCAGCGGCCTTCCTAAAGACTGCGGCGATCGTTGAAGCCGAGACTCCGCGGGGCAAGCCCTATTTCGGTCGCGACCCCGATTTGGTCGCGAGGTAAGACTGGTTTGATCTTTCTGAGTCAAACTACTTGTGCAGAGTGCATACTAACTCTTTTATTTTTTATTGCAGGGTCCGCCTTGCCGATCCGAACTCCTCTCCGATGGTGCTGGATTTCCTGGCGAGCAAGTCCCTGCGCGAGCCTATCAACGTCCCTTCCTACGTCTCCGAGGCCATCTCCTCTCTTCCGAAGGCTTGGACGACCGACCTGGACGCGATTGCGCGCCGGCGGTCTGGAGATGCCATGCAGGCGACACTTGCCCCTACCCTCCAAGCGGCAACGATGGCCGCTCAAGCTGCTAAAGATTATGAGGGGCGGCACTCTACTGCTCGCCTCCATTTGGATCTTGAGGCTGCTCGGAACCAGAACGCCAATTTTGCCGATAGGATCGTGGCCATGGAGAAGTAGTATACTGAGACTGCCAAGCGAGCTAAACAAGATCTTGACCGGATGAGGCAGGCTCGACCGGTCCCGGGTGGTGGTCGATAGGATGCGCGACCAGGTGACGGAGGCTCGTCGGTTGCATGCGGCCTCGCAGGAGGAGGTTACCGGGCTGAAGGCGGTGGTGGATCGGCTGAACGGCGAGCTGGAATCGTCGAAGGGGGAACTGGCTGCTAAGGTAGCCGAGCTCAAGGATGCGGACAAGACAGCCGCGGGGTTGAAGGAAAAGTTGGAGGCGATCGACACCGATCCCTACCTCAGTATGGAGTACGTCGGCGAGTTCGCATATTATATGGCTTACGCCGATGCCATCTGTGCTGCCAAGAAGGGTGGGGTCGAGGTTGGCCCTCTGATCGAAAACTTCAAAGCCTACGTGCTCGAGCATACTTTGTGGCCGGACTTCTCTCTGCCGATCCTTGACCTCACCGACCTTGGGATCGATCTGAGCTGGTACCTTTTGCCGGACAAACTTGTTTATCCGGAAGCCGGTGAGGAGGCACGCGTCGATCCTTCTGCTGGAGGCGAAGGCCAGGCGGGGGTGGCCTGAGCGAGACCACTGTTTACGATGTTTTTTCCTTGTAATTTCCAATTTCTTCTTGTTTTGCCTTCGTGCGTGTATGTACAAACGATTTGAATGGAATAAAATACGTTTTTTGCATCTGACTCTTTATTTGTACGATCGCCTCTCTGAATGTCTTGCATACGAATTTACACAAGTGTTTACACAATTGCACCTGATGCCTTGTTTGTATGATCGTCTTGTCTGAATGTTTTGCATCATTTCGACTTTGCACAATTGTTTGGAGAGCGGTCGTTGTATGAATTGATCCGAATGTATTGGTACACTTGAAATTCTTACTTGTAATTTTCTTTAACAAACCTGATCTCCATATGTGTGTTTGAACAAAGCCGATCGTGTATGGTTCCGTCCTCCTGATCGCATGTATTAATAGCTCCGCTTTGCCCCTTGTTTTTGTTTACTTAGTGAAAGTAAGGGAACGAAAATAATTTGTTTAGTGAGCTATCTTTAGTTTGGTTCTTGCGATCTTCCATTTTGTTGATTCCATGATGGAGGCCGAACGTCCCATCCTGGACAGACTTCGCATAGTCGTGGGGTTCGATGGAACCGACCCCAACGACTATGTCTTGTGCGTGAGCGACATTCCGTCTGATGGTTAACTTCTCGCGACTCACTTAATTATAAGGGTCCTCCGTAGGCTACGTTTTGCCTCGCAAAGTAGCGATGGGGCGGACGGTCTCTGCCTGGAGGATTCCTTGCACGGCGCGCCGTCGGATAAATCGACTTCGCTACCGTGGCTAGTTAGCACTTTTCTGCCTAAGAGGGCATACGTTGTGACGGGGTTAGGACGCGATCGCCTGCCTCGGTCCATCAGATTAGATGGTGGGTCCGAGGACGGGCGAGTGCGTCCACTGATTTGTTTTAGAGGGTCCTTCGGCTACGTCCGTCTCGTATTTAAACGAAAGGGCGGGCGATCTTTTCCGAAAGGAACCTTGCATGGACTGGTCATCGGTTCCATCGACTCCCAGGACCATGGTTGCACTTTTCTACCTCGGACCGCCATGTTAGATGACGATCCTTGACGGTATACGTTGTGCTTGGAGGGGAGATCGCTTGCATAGGTCCGTCAGGTTAGATGACGACCTCTTTTAGGGCGAGCGAGTCGTCCTCTTTTTTATCTGTTTGTTTTGTCGAGGCGAATCATATATAGGGGATCGAAGGATCTCATTAAACTCTTTGTACATTGGGTAATTGAATACAGAGTTTTATTGGTAATATTTCTTCAAATGCACGGCGTTTCATGGATATTGGTCTGGAGTGTCGTCTGGGTGTTGGAGTTCGTAGGCTTCTCTGGTCAGCCATTTAGACATCCTGAAGGGCCCCTCCCAATTTGGGCCAAATACTTCCGTGTGAGTCTGGACCTTTTTGAGGACTAGGTAGCCCACTTGGAATCGCCTTTCCTTGACCTTCGAATTGAAGAATTTCTCGAATTTCCTTTTGTGGATCGTGTTCTTCATTTCCAAGGTCAGTCGTCGTTCTTCGAGCATATCCAAGTCGATCCGTCGGGCTACATCACTGTCCGTCGTCATTTCCTGTTCAGTTCGGTGGCTGAGGACGGCGATCTCCGAAGGGATCACTGCTTTTGTTCCGAAGGCGAGGGCGAACGGGGTTTAGCTGGTTGAGTTTCGGGTCGTCGTTCAGTAGGACCACAAGACATCCGGGAGCTCGCTCGCCCATCATCCTTGTTTGGATTCGAGTCTTGCTTTGATCGTGTGTTTGAGGATCTTGTTTACGGCCTCTACCTGCCCGTTCGTCTGAGGGTGGTAAGGGGCCGAGAACAACTTTTTGATTCCCCATCTCTCACAGAATTGCATGACTTCCAAACCGTCGAACTGCTTCCCGTTGTCGGATATGATAGCCTGGGGTAGACCGAAACGGCATATGATGTTCTTCCAAATGAACTTGATTACTTGCTCTTAGCCGATCTTGTTGAGTGGCTCGGCCTCAGCCCATTTAGTGAATTAATCGACCCCCACGATGGCAAATTTACATCCCCCTGGCGCCTTCGGCAAGGGACTGATGAGGTCGATGTCTCATTGGGCGAAAAGCCATGGACTGTACATAGAAGTGAGGTGTTCGGGGGAGAGCTTGATATTTGGGCCCATCAATTGATACCTGTGACACGTTTGGGCGTAGGCAATCGCGTCTTTTTGTAGTGTAGGCCAAAAAAAACCTTGTTTGGTTGTCTTGTGGATGAGAGCTCATCCTCCAGCGTGATTTCCACAGATCCCATCATAGATATTGGCTAAAACGAGTCGGCCTTCCTCCGGCGTAATGCACTTGAGGAGAGGAAGGATGAAAGCTCGTTTGTAAAGCCGTTCGTCCAATAGGGTGTATCTGGTTGCATGGAGCTGAAGCTGGCGAGCTTTGATACGATCGGCGGGGACCGTTCCGTCCTTCAAGTATTTGATGAACGGAGTCATCCAGTTCTCTTCGGCGATGGCTACTGTGGTGACTAGGCTCCTGTCGATCGCCGACTTTGCTGACTTCGTGATTTGGATGTTAGAGAAGTCTGCCGCCCCATCTGACGATGCTAGTTTGGATAGGGCATCGGCTTGGGAGTTGTGCTATCTCGGGACTTGTTCGATCAGCACTTCTTCAAACTTTGTGCACATTTCGGCGACCAATTCTTGGTATTTGATCATTTGTTCGCCGTGCGCCTCATATTCCCCCTTGACTTGGTTCACGACCAAGAGGGAGTCCATGAAGATGTGGAGGCGACGAACGTCCAAGGCGAGTGCTAGATCGAGCCCGCCTACCAAGGCTTCGTACTCGGCTTCATTGTTGGTCGCACGGAACCCGAAACACACAGTATTTGTGAAACTTTTGCCGTCGGGGCTGATGAGGACAATCCCTGCTCCTGCTCGCGAGTTGGTCGCCGAGCCATCTACGTACAGTTTCCAAGCAGGACGGCCGACCTGGGTCGAACTGGGTGGGAACGTTAATTCCACCATGAAGTCCGCCAGAGCTTGGCCTTTGATCGCCGTACGAGGGGCGTATGTAATACCGTATTGGGCGATCTCCAGTGACCACTTGGGGAGTTTCCCATTGGTGCCTCGCCGGTGCAGAACTTGCCTTAAGGGGAGAGTCGTCAGAACCTCCACTTGGTGTTCGAAGAAGTAGGCCCTCAGCTTGCGAACACTCATGACTAAAGCATATGCGATCTTCTCCAGAGGCGTGTAACGCGTTTCCGCGTCATGGAGCACTTGACTAACAAAATAGATCGGCAAATGGGTTTGCCCCTCTGCTCGCACTAAAACAGCACTCAGCGCGACCTCCGAGGCCGCTAGGTAAAGGAATAGCTTTTCACCGGGGATCGGCTTCGCCAAGATCTAGGGGTTAGACAGATACTCCTTGATTTTGGCGAACGCTATTTGACTCTCCTTTGTCCATGCAAACTTCTTGTTCTTTATGGTCGCGAAGAATGGCTTGCTTTTATCTCCGAGCCGAGAAACGAAACGGTTAAGGGCAGCTAGACAACCTGTGAGTCGTTGCACCTGTTTGACATTTCGTGGCTCCTGCATGTTGAGGATCGCCTGTATCTTGGTGGGGTTCACCTCGATCCACCTCTGGCTCACGATGTGCCCCAGGAACTTTCCGGAGCTTACCGCAAAGTTGCATTTCTTGGGGTTCAACTTCATGTTGAACTTCTCGAGGATGGCAAATGTCTCGGCAAGATCATTGAGGTGGTCTTCCTTTTTGAAGCTTTTGACCACAATGTCGTCAATGTAAACCTCCATGGTCTGGCCGATCTGGTTGGCAAATATCACGTTGACTAGCCCTTGGTAGGTCGCCCCCACATTCTTCAAACCGAACGGCATTCGGACCCAAAAGTACACGTCTTTTTTCCGTGTGGAACGACGTGTGTTTTATGTCTTTCTTTGCCATTGGGATCTGATGGTACCCGGCGAAAGCATCAATGAACGACATCATTTCGCAACCTACCATTCTATCGACCAAGTGGTCAATATGAGGCATCGGAAAGTGGTCTTTTGGACATGCCGCGTTGAGATCGGTGAAGTCGATGCATAACCTCCAGGAGTTGCTTGCCTTTTTGATGAGTACCGCGTTGGCTACCCATTGTGGCTCATCGGTAGCTACTCCGATTAGTTTGTTGTCGAGTAGCTTTTTGACTTCTGTGTCGAGTGCAGTGTACTTCTCAGGACCGAATTTCCTACGTTTCTGGTGAATAGGCTTCCTTGCCGGGTCGATCTTTATATAGTGGCAAGCGTGTTCAGGACTAATTCCGACCATATCTTGATGCGACCAGTCAAAGACTCCGATGTTCTTACGTAGCAAACTGATCAGATCGTCCTTTAACTCGAGACCGACGCTTGTGCCGATCTACACTTCCCGCTCCGGGCGAGCTGGATCTATCTTTATACTTTCCAACTCTTCAATGGGGACGGTCGCTGCTCGTTTGGAATGATTTCCGGACTCGATCCTTGGATCGATGTCGAGGCTTGGCTCGAAACTGATACTTGGCTCGATGTTGTCCGTCAATTGATGTGAGATGCCGTCCTCTGAGTCGGGCTAGTGCGAGGTGCTTGGCTCATCGATCTCCATCGGTTGATTGTCGATCGTCTCACTGTTATAAATAGCATGGGAAGTGTTTAAAGAAGTTACGACATAAGAGTAATTCAAACATTTCTTAGCCATTAGCTGATCTCCTTTTACAGTACCGACCGTCCCGTCGGTAGTGGGGAACTTGATACAGTAAAATAAATAAGAGGCAACCGCCTCGAAGGTTTCTAGAAAGGGATGACCTAGGAACCCATTATACATGCTGGGCCTATCTATGATTACAAAATTGAGGTTCCTAGTGATCCTAACCTTGGGATCGTAATAACATGTAAGCTCGACAGAGAGCTTGATCCTTCCATAGGCTTGGACCGTGTTGTCGCCGAACCCTTGAAGCACGGTATCAAATGGCTTGATGAATTTGGTCAGGTTGCCGAGATGGTCAAGAGCGGATTTGAATATGATATTGCAAAATCTCCCATTGTCAACCAGCACGCAATCGACCATTTTCCCGAGGATACATGCAGAGATTACCAATGCATCCTCTTTGGGGCACTGCACTCCCTCCCTATCCTTGTTGGAGAAAGTGATGAACGCGTCTCTGAAGATGGTCGGCTCTGGGGCAACCACAACATGGACCCATACGAACGCCCTCAGATCGGCCTTCCGCTTTCTATTCGACATGGTGGAAACTGGGGAAAGGCCTCTGAGGTCCCCACCTCCCGACTGAGGCATATTGATCCGGCCGCCGGGGTTGATCGAAGGGATTGATTCGTCTGAGTACTCTGGCTCGTTCTGCTCGATCCTGGCGATCGGATTGGGAGGGATTCTGTCGCTCTGTCGTCGTTCGTGCCCCCCGGTTCTTTCTGCCCGGGGTTCTGGCTTGGTAACCAAGTTATCCAACTTGCCTTCCTCAAACAGTCTCCAGAGTTGTCTGAGGAGGTCACGGCACTGGCTGGTGTTGTGGCTGGGACTCTTGTGGTAGGCACAAAATTTGATGCGGTCTAGATGATCGTTGTCCCTCATCGGCTTTGGTTTGCTCAGCCACTCGCGCCCCTTGATGGCGTTGAAAATGTGGGCCGAAGACAGATTGAGGTTGCGGAGGAGGTGAACTTCCACATCCTCGAAGGCCTTGAACTCACCAGGCGGCTTTGCGACTGCCTTTCTGGGCTTGGCGATCGCCTTCTTTGGGGCGTGGGATGGCGCCTTCCCTTCTCCGGTAGATCCCTCGCCTAAGCGGAGGGTGAGCATCCTCTGCCTAGCCAGAAAGTCGGCGGTCCTGATGCAGAAGATCGCGTAGGTCGGGGGGATGTCCTTCGTGAGGTGCCTGAACATGGGTGAATGGCCATAGAATCCCCCTAGGACCAAGTAGAGAGCGAGTTCATCGCTAATGGGCTCGCTGGTGAGGACTATTTCATCCACCCGGTCGATGTAGTCTTCAGCGGGCTCGTCCTTCCCCTGCCTGATCTTCATCATGCGGTGGGGGCCTTCTGGCCGAGCGACTTTGGAGGCGAAATACGACATAAAGTCGTTCGCCAGTTTCTCAAAACAGTTGATTGTGCATGGTGGCAATGAGATGTACCACCTATGGGCAAGATCGCCCAATATCAATGGGAACATTCGGCACTTCGTCGCGTCCGATGCCCCGCATCCGGTCATGTAGATCCAGAACTTGCTCAAATGGGTCTCAAGATCCGACCTCCCCTCATATAGAGGTGTTTGAGGAGGAGCGATCTTCGGCTATACGGGGGCGAGCTCGATCTGGACCACGAGCGGCTCACTCGGTCCGGTGACCGATCTTTTGGCGCATGCCTCAGTTTCTATGAGCGCCTCCATTTCGTCGAGATGGCGCTGCATTACGGCCATTGCCGTAGCCTGATTGCTCGCAGATTGGCTCTCGGAGCGGGAGCCGAGGTGATCGTGTACCGATCTCCTGGCCCCATGGTAGGTGACGGGTTATCTTCCACCGAGCTCAATTCTGGGGTGAGTGTGAGCCCATTGGCCGGCCTGTCTTCTAGGAGTTGGGTATGTCGAACTCCTGGTGATGGATTCGGACTCCGATGTCTCCCGGCTGGGGCCCGAATTCCCGGGTCGCCATGAGGGATTACTCCCTAGGCGGCTGAAGACGGAATCGTCCCGCCTTACGAGCGCCTTTTCCTACGGCTCGGGGCTTTCTGACGATTTCTCGACATATTGCCCTTTGAGCTTCCGCTTGCCCGCATGGCGGATAGCTGATGGAGTAATGGTGGGCGAGTCGCATACTCTCCGTCGCTCCCTTAGGATGGCCATGGCCTCCTCGATCTGTTCCGCGGTTTGGAACTGATCGAGTGAGAGGCTGGGGCCGTCCCTCGGGGGCGGGAGTGAGAGTCTAGCGTCGCCGTGGTCGCCTTCCGTCGCGGGTTGGGACTCGGTCTGGGCCGGAATAAGGTGTCCGACAGATCGTAGGGTGGCCCTTTTCGAGGTCGTGGCAGACGTCATGATTCTGAAGGTTTTTCTTTGAAGAACAGTGAGTGTTTCTTCAAGTATATGCCCCGGAGAATAGTGAGTGTTCTTCGAGACGGTCGGATTAAAGAATGTTGGTTAAGACAGAACCCCTTCTTCTAGCGCCAATTGTTGTTACCCAAAATATTATCCGGAGATGATATTGCTGGAATGGTCGAGTAACAAACAAAGTGCAAGAGCACGTCCGTAGGGAAATAAATAACACAAGATTTTCCGGGGTTGTTAGTCCCGGGCTTGAATGCTCTCGCGAGATGTTATTAATATGAATACTAGTGAGTACAGCTATTAATGTTAGAGTACAATTACAATGAGTGTAAAGACTCTAGTTATCTTAGCTATCGAGTGCTGAAGATTGCCGGAAGAACCAGAGTTGAAGCTCTGTGAGTTCTTGTTACAAAAATGGAGAGTTCTCCGTATTGTTTGCTTTTAGTGTTATGTGTTCACGTTGTAAACTGTGTTTGTGTTCACGATTTTCACTCTCCGAGTTTTTGTGAATGTCTTCCACTGTGTTTTTGCCGCTGCTGGAGGCCTTCTATTTATAGGAGAAGAGGTCGCTAGGTTCTCCCTGTCCATCGCGGGCGACCGCCGTTTCCTATATTAAAATAAGATGGGCGATCGTCCCAGCACGTGGGACTGCTTCCTTAAAGTCCGCGGCTGCTGCTGGCAGCCAGATGTGCGAGCCAATGAGAAATCTGCACGCGTCCTGAGTCGCTATCTCGGGAGGACCCACTTTGCACCTTTCGGAAGGTCTGTCGGTAGGTGTGAAGGTGGTGACAGGCTAGGGTCAAAGGGCCTTATCCAGTGGCGCCTTTTGCGGATCTGCACATGGGTCTTCATCCGAGATTCCGTCTTCGAAGACTTTGACGGGTGTCGGATTCATACGTGGCATGGGACGATCGTCTCCAGTTGGCCATTAGAGGCGATTGCTAGATGCCAATAGGCGATCGCCTTGGACGTCAACCGCTAAGCGCTTGCCCATCATCTGTCTTCTTTAGCTGGCTCCAGACCATTGTGCTGATTGCCATCGAGGTTTATAAATCGCCGCACAACACACGTCATACAAGTTTTCACATAAACTTAACGCCCAGTCAAGTTTCATCGACTTGCGAACGATTAAGTATTTGAGCTATAAACCTTTCCAGTGATGACCCCCTTATCCAATTAGGAGTGGAAAGTTTTGCTCTCAAATACACGGACTAGTTTCTATATGTATATTTACGAGTTAGTAATGACAGTAACTACCAGTAAATAAAGAAACATCCATTGCCTTATATTAATGATTTACATAATTACAAGTACAATGCCCTCACTCAACATCCTCTCAGTGGCATTCGAGGGCATACTCCTAACACTAATGACTGCGACATCCTCTTGAAACGGTTGATGTAATGACGATGCAGATGTTTCACAAGATACTTCAACTCTAGATCTAGGTGTGACTTTGCACACTCTCCACCAATCATTTTTAACTTGATTCATACTAGGATAGGAAGCATAATACACTTGAGTAGCTTGATTTGCTAACACAAAGGGTTCGTACTTCTTGTATTTACGGGTGTGGTTTACTGAAACCAAATTGAAAATATGTATTCACTGAAGTCCCTATAGGTGATAAGTCAAACCACTCACACTTGAATAACACAATTGTTTTAGTGGGTTCACCATTATACTCTACCACTGTAATACCCGGCTGTAAATTCATTCATTATCATTCAGTATATTGTCACTCAGTAATTTTTCACTCATTAACAATCATTCATCATTCATCATTCATATTCATTGTATTCACCATTCGGAGTAATTTTGTATAGTGTATCAGTTATTATTCGTCATTCAAATCGGTTGGAGAATCGGGTCGTGCATATCATCATTGTCATTATTGTAGTGGGCTGTGTGTGAGGAGTAGCGCACACTACGTACTCTCTTTAGCGCGTGCTAATTGAGTACGGGTAGCGCACGCTACCTCTAAGCATTAGCGCACGCTAATGTGGTTCAGGCAGACAGTCCAGAAGGCACTGGACTGAATTTAAGTTGTAGTAGCGCACACTACGAATGGTAAGTAGCGTACGCCAATTGTGTGGATAGCGCACGCTAAGCAGTCATTGTAGCGCGTGCTAAGGTCCGACCAGGCAGAGTTCACTGGGTACTGGACTGCAATGGAATAATTCTTAGCGCATGCTATGAGCGGATATTAGTGTACGCTAATGGTGTTAGTAGCGCACGCTAAGTAATTGGTGTAGCGCACGCTAACGCGAGCAAGGAAAGAGGACAATAGGTTTTGGACTCCGGTATTCTGGACATCAGCCATCAGGTAGCGCGCACTAATATAAGGTTAACGCACGGTAATAAGAGGCATTAGCGCATGCTACCAATGTATGTAGCGAACGCTAACAATGCAGACAGTGGGTACTGGACTACCCCGTGCACCCGTTAGCGCACGCTACGCACAGGAGCTAGCGCGCGCTAAACTGTGTTTACTATATATTGGACAGTTTAGCCCCATTTCGTCATTTTTCTTCATTTCTCCTCCTTCTCTCGACGGTTTTGGGCGATTTTGGGCCTTTTGAGAAGTGTTCTTCGAGCTGCAATCATCTATCAACATCTTCAAGCTTATAATTCGGATTAACTAGCATTTCATCCTCTCCAATACATCAAATCAAGGTAAACATTTCTTGGATCTAGAATTTTTGGATTTTGAATGTTTTCCTCCCGATCTCTTTGTGTAAGCTTGCTATTATATTGGAATATGTTAGATATGGATTATCTACCTTGGATACATATATTCCTACAGATTATTGGTGTATATTTCGGATTTGATGAATATTTGGGGAATTATTCTAGAACCCTTGATGTTTGACTTTGGTTATTTTGGGGGTTTCCGATTGATGTTGTCGTAACCTTGAGTTGTGGTTTCCTATTGGATTATTGATGTCATTAATGAAGTTTTGTTGGGTTGAATCATTCCTTGGAGGTTTGATATCGATATTATTGGGGTTGGTTATAACCAAAGCCCAAAGGGAAGAATGTTTACAACGTATTCATTAGAATGCCCCAATGAATTTGATTATTATTGTATCGACTTTTGAGTTGGTTATTATTATCGTGCTTGATACGTATATTGAGCGTTTGTTGGTAATCATGTTATTCAAGGTTGTTCGAGCGACCGATATTCCATTAAGGACGTTTGTTCGTGAGAGGACATTTCACCACCGGTATTGTGTAAGTTAATTCTTACTCGGTTAAAAGGATACTCATTCCTTTCGTTGTTGTTCATTCATATTCATAATTCATTCATAACGTATTAATCGTGTTGAGACTTGTAATTGTCAAACTAATCATTCAATTCATGAGGAACGACGGTTCTAATCATTTCAATGAGCTATCATTCATTTCATTATTATTTCATCTCGGTGAGTCACTCTTGACCCTTGTCGGATTGTTATTCATTAATACTCTTCATGGTCATTTTTGTTCATATGACCTTCGGGGATCATATTGCGTGGCCGGGTGGTTATGTGTGGAATTTTTAGTCGGGCACACGGTAGTCATGTGTACGGGTTCACCGACACAATGGACTGTCCACACGGTAACATGCCTCCGTGAGACTAATTAGGTACAAGTTCGGGTGTGTCCGGACACTCGTCTTGTGCACTTGCACGTCCCATTACGGGCGTACTATAATGCCCCTCTTCAGCTTAATTTCATAACTAAGAGGTATATCATGATTGTGCTTGTTCAACTCATGAGGATTGTTGTTCTGTATAACTGATCCCGTTGGGGGATGTTGTTTTCAGGTCATGGCAAGGCAAAAGCACGGGAAGAGAACGTTGACGGCGAGGAGTCCCAGTGATACTAGGAGGGGCCCCCAGTCCTTTTCAGTCATTCATGTTTCTTCATTCTTATTTCCGCTGCAGATTTCCGTTTGGATATTCATTTTCATTTAGTGTTGTATATTTTATCTTCATATAAAATATACATGTATTCTGTTTTTTCTGTGTGTGTTGTACTTGAAACTCCTCATCGGAGTAATTAATGATATAATGTGGTTCGGTACTACAATTATTATTAAGGGGAAATTACAGCCAACTACCCTATTAGATGGCCTCTTTACACTTTAGTCCCTATTGTTTCATAAATTACAACGAAGGACAAAAATCTGAATTGGTGTTGACTTCTATTAAAAAGACGAAAATGTCCCTCTATTTACTTGAATAAAACATTTCTTTTAAAATACATTTCATATTAAACAAATAGCTTATAAGTTATTAAAGTGTTTGGCTAATACATTTCTTTTAAAAAATATTCTTTTTTCAGAAAATACTTTTTTTTCGAAATATAATTTTTTTTCCAGAAAATATATTTTTTTTTGCAAAAATATTTTATTTTATTTTTTTTAGAAAACAATTTTATTTTTTCGAAAAAATAATATTTTTTCAAGAAAAAAATTTTATTTCAAAAATATTAATATGCCAAAAAATATTTTTTCCTCCAGAACATATTTTTTTAATTTTTTCAAAAAAATATTTTTTTTATTTTTTTCCAGAAAATAATTTATTTTTTCGAAAAAATAATATTTTTTTCCAGAAAATAATTTAATTTCGAAAACATATTATTTTGCCAAAAAATACCTTTTTATCCAGAAAATATTTTTTTAATTTTTTTGAAAAAATATTTTTTTAATTTTTTTGAAAAAAATATTTTGTTTAAAACGATGGGAGCGAATAAAGGCGGAGCCCATAGTCATCAGACAGGAGCGTCCGGTGCGGGGACTAGCAAGCCCCGAATTTATGAGATGAAGAGGACCGACGATCCGGAGGCCTGAATGATCTCAGATACACTCGAAATTTTATCTCAACCTGTGTGTACCCTTTTTGATATTGGTGCATCACATTCATTCATTTCCGAGTCATGCTTGAGTAGACTTCATCTGGATAGTGCTACTAGTTGTAAACCTTATATCATTGGACTACCTGACGGTAGAAGAATTATCGGAGATCGTGAGATTAAGAATTGTCCGATTCAGCTTCATGGCCGTGATTGGTTGGCAAACCTGATCGTGGTAGATTTACCTAGAGACGACGTTATTTTGGGTATTGATTGGATGGATCGTCACGATGCCATCCTTAGTGTCCGTAAGCGTATGATCACTATTATTTCAGATGATGAAGTCGAATGTGTATTTTAGGGAGGTAATCCTAGTTGTTCCGGAAGAGTCATTAATATGATGAAAGCAGTGAAATTACTCAATCAGGGGTGTGTCAGTTATTGGTGCTATATGACCAAGACCGAGAAATCATCAGTGATGCTGGCGGACATTCCTGTAGTGAGAGAATATGCCGATGTATTTACAGACGAGTTACCTGGTTTGCCTCCACAGAGAGATGTGGAATTCACGATTGAGTTGGAGCCTAGTACGTCTCCAATATCGAAGGCACCCTATCAGATGGCCCCGACCGAAATGCAGGAATTGAAGAATCAACTGGAGGAATTGTATGAGAAAGGTTATATCCGACCGAGTGCGTCCCCATGGGGAGCACCTGTGTTATTTGTCAAGAAGAAGGATGGTTCTTTTTGCTTGTGCATTGACTATCGGGAATTGAATAGAGTGACGGTCAACAATAAATATCCCCTACCCCATATCGATGATCTTTTAGATCAACTTCAGGGAGCTTCCATATTTTCCAAGATCTATTTAAGATCTGGGTATCATCAGTTGCAAATTCGAGAGTCGGATATCGCTAGGACGACGTTTCGAACATGCTATGGTCATTTTGAGTTTGTGGTAATGCCGTTCGGGTTAACTAATGCACCTGCGGTATTCATGGAATTAATGAATAGAGTTTTCATCAACTATTTGGATCAGTTCGTGGTTGTCTTCATTGATGACATTTTGATTTATTCCCGTGACAGAGAGGAACACGAATTTCACCTTCATCAGTTTCTCGACGTGTTGAGATGAGAGCAACTCTATGGAAAGTTTTCCAAATGTGAGTTCTAGATGTCCGAAGTGACGTTTCTCGGACATGTAATTTCCTCAGATGGAGTAAGTGTCGACCCTCAGAAGACAGAGGCTATCCGAGATTGGCAACCTCCGAAGAATGTTAAGGAAATCCGAAGCTTTCTCGGATTAGCAGGATATTACAAGCGATTTGTGGAAGGATTTTCTAAAATCGTTCAACCTATGACGAACCTTTTGCGGAAGGATAATAAATACGCGTGGTCCGGTGCGTGTCAACAGAGTTTTGAGGAACTCAAGAGTCGGTTAATTTCAGCACCTGTCCTCTCCTTGCCACAAGGGACAGAAGGGTTTGTGGTTTATAGTGACGCATCCGGACATGGTCTCGGATGTGTACTAATGCAGAAGGGGAAAGTGATTGTCTATGCTTCGCGGCAACTGAGGCCTTCTGAGGTCAATTATCCGACCCACAACCTGGAACTAGCAGTTGTGGTTTTCGCATTAAAGATTTAGCGTCATTACCTTTATGGCGTCACCTGTCAGATTTTCACTGATCATAAGAGTTTGAAGTATATATTTACTCAGAAGGAGTTAAATATGCGACAGAGACGGTGGTTGTAACTAATCAAAGATTATGATAATGAGATTCAATACCATCTGGGTAAGGTGAACGTTGTCGCCGATGCCTTGAGATGTAAATCCATTTAGGAGCAAATGCTTGCTCGTTTAACAGTTCAGAAGGAACTTCAACACGAATTTCTGAGACCCGAGATCGAGGTCTCGTTACAGTGAGTGCAAGGGCAACTTTGCATGTTAGAGATTTCATTGCCACTCGAGGAGGTGATCAGAGTGAATCAAGGTTCAGACCCATCTTTATTGCGCATTCGAGATGATGTGGCTCAGGGGAAAGCCCCTGGATTTATGGTCCACGAGGATGGACTTTTGTGATTTAAGAATCGGTTATGCGTACCGGCGAATGACGAGTTGAAAACTCGATTTTGAGAGAAGCTCATACTACCTCTTATTCCATTCATCCGGGGTCTAACAAGATGTACAAAGACTTGAAACAGAATTACTGGTAGAGTAATATGAAGTGAGAAGTCTCAGAATTTGTTTCGAGATGTCTGACCTGTCAGCAAGTCAAGATAGAACATCAGCGACTGGCGGGTATGTTGAAACCTCTCCCTATTCCAGAGTGGAAGTGGGAAGATATTTCTATGGACTTCATCACAAGTTTGCCGATGAGTCGTCGTGGCATGAATATAATTTGGGTAATTATGGACCGTTTAACAAAGTCATCTTATTTCCTTGAGATTAAGGATATGTGGGGTCCCGAGTGACTTGCCCAGTTGTTCATCAAAGAGATCGTGAGATTGCACGGTACTCCTAAGAGTATCGTTTCTGATCATGACGGGCGATTCGTGTCACAGTTTTGGAAATCCGTTCATCGTGCTATGGGAACTCAGCTTAATCTCAGCACATATTTTCATTCTCAGTCCGACGGACAATCAGAGAGGACTATTCAGACTTTGGAGGACATGTTGAGGGCATGTGTTCTCGATTGGAAGGACGATTGGGAAGCCCAACTACCGTTGATCGAGTTCACGTACAATAATAGTTGGCATGCTTCGATTAAGATGGCACCTTACGAGGCCTTGTATGGTCATCGTTGTCGATCTCGTTTATGTTAGGATGACTTATCAGAATCAATCGGCACCGAGCCCGATATGCTCATAGCCGCCCGCGAGAAGGTAGCTTTGATCAGGAGTCGTTTGTTGACCACTCAGAGTCGACGAAAATCATATGCAGATAATTATCATCGACCACTAGAGTTCGAGTCAAGTGACCACGTTTTGGTCAAGGTATCCCCGAGTCGAGGTATCTTCCATTTTGGGAAATGGGGGAAGTTGAGTCCGAGATTCATTGGACCGTTTGAGATTTTAGATCGTGTAGGTATTCTGGCTTATCGATTGGCCTTACCTCCGGCGTTGATCCGAATTCATAATGTGTTTCACGTCTCTCAGCTGAGGAAGTATGTTGCCGACCTGAGTCACATACTTCAGTTCGATGAAATCGAGATCGCGGATGATCCTTCGTATGAGGAGCATCCTGTATGAGTCTTAGAGCGGCGTATCAGACAGTTGAGGAACAAGACGATTCCTTTGGTTAAGATTCAGTGGTCTAGACACGGAGTCGAAGAGGCTACTTGGGAAACCGAGGATAGTTTGCGGTAGAGTTATCCCGAATTGTTTGACCCTTAGTTTCGGGGATGAAACTCTTTATAAGGGGGGGAGTATGTAATACCCAGCTGTAAATTCATTCATTATCATTCAGTATATTGTCACTCTGTAATTTTTCACTCATTAATAATCATTCATCATTCATCATTCATCATTCATATTCATTCATTGTATTCACTGTTCGGAGTAATTTTGTATCCCGTATCAGTTATTATTCATCATTCAACCCGGTTGGAGAATCGGGTCGTGCATATCATCATTGTAGTGGACTGTGTGTGAGGAGTAGCGCACACTACGTACTCTCTATAGCGCGCGCTAATTGAGTACGGGTAGCGCACGCTACCTCTAAGCATTAGCGCATGCTAATGTGGTTCAGGCAGACAGTCCAGAAGGTACTGGACTGAATTTAAGTTGTAGTAGTGCAGGCTATGAATGGTAAGTAGCGTACGCTAGTTGTGTGGATAGGACACGCTAAACAATCAGTGTAGCGCGCGCTAAGGTCCGAGCAGGCAGAGTCCACTGAGTACTGGACTGGAATGGAATAATTCTTAGCGCACTCTATGAGTGGATATTAGCGTACGCTAATGGTGTTAGTAGCGCACGCTAAGTAATTGGTGTAGCGCACGTTAACGCGAGCAAGGGAAGAGGACAGTAGGTTCTGGACTCCGGTATTCTGGACATCAGCCATCAGGTAGCGCGTGTTAACACAAGGTTAACGCATGCTAATAAGAGGCATTATCGCACGCTACCAATGTATGTAGCACACGCTAACGATGCAGACAGTGGGTACTGGACTACCCGGTGCACCAGTTAGCGCACACTATGCACAGGCGCTAGCGCGCGCTAAACTGGGTTTACTATATATTGGACAGTTTAGCCCCATTTCGTTATTTTTTCATTTCTCCTCCTCTTCTCGATGGTTTTGGGCGATTTTGGGCTTTTTGAGAAGTGTTCTTCGAGCTGTAATCATCTATCAACATCTTCAAGCTTATAATTCAGATTAACCATCATTTCATCCTCTCCAATACATCAAATCAAGGTAAACATTTCTTGGATCTAGAATTTTTGGATTTTGAATGTTCTCCTCCCGATCTCTTCGTGTAAGCTTGCTATTATGATGGAATATGTTAGATATGGATTATCTATCTTGGATACATGTATTCCTACGAATTTATGGGTGTATACTTCGGATTTGATGAATATTTGGGGAATTATTCTAGAACCCTTGATGTTTGACTTTGGTTATTTTGGGGGTTTCCGATTAATGTTGTCGTAACCTTGAGTTGTGGTTTCCTATTGTATTATTGATGTCATTAATGAAGTTTTGTTGGGTTATTGGGGTTGGTTGTAACCAAAGGGAAGAATGTTTACAACGTATTCGTTAGAATGCCCCCAATGAGTTTGATTATTGTTGTATCGACTTTTGAGTTGGTTATAATCGTGCTTGATACGTATATTGAGCGTTTGTTGGTAATCATGTTATTCAAGGCTGTTCAAGCGACAGATATTCCATTAAGGACGTTTGTTCGTGAGAGGACATTTCACCACTGGTATTGTGTAAGTTAATTCTTATTCGGTTAAAAGGATACTCATTCCTTTCATTGTTGTTCATTCATATTCATAATTCATTCATAACGTATTAATCATGTTGAGACTTGAAATTGTCAAACTAATCATTCAATTCACGAGGAACGACGGTTCCAATCATTTCAATGAGCTATCATTCATTTCATTATTATTTCATCTCGGTGAGTCACTCTTGACCCCTGTCTGATTGTTATTCATTAATACTCATCATGGTCATTTTTGTTCATGTGACCTTATGGGATCATATTGCGTGGCCGGGTGGTTATGTGTGGAATTTTTAGTCGGGCACACGATAGTCATGTGTACGGGTTCACTGACACAATAGACTGTGCACACGGTAACGTGCCTCCATGAGACTAATTGGGTACAAGTTCGGGTGTGTCCAGACACTCACCTTGTGCACTTGCACGTCCAATTACGGGCGTACTATGATGCCCCTCTTCATCTTAATTTCATAACTAAGAGATATATCATGATTGTGCTTGTTCAACTCTTGAGGATTGTTGTTCTGTGTAACTGACCCCGTTGGGGGATGTTGTTTTCAGGTCATGGCAAGGCAAAGCACGGGAAGAGAACGTTGACGGCGAGGAGTTCCAGTGATACTAGTAGGGGGCCCCAGTCCTTTTCAGTCATTCATGTTTCTTCATTCTTATTTCCGCTGCAGATTTCCGTTTGGATATTCATTTTTATTTAGTGTTGTATATTTTATCTTCATATAAAATATACATGTATTCTGTTTTTCCTGGGTGCGCTGTACTTGAAATTCTTCATCGGAGTAATTAATGATATAATGTGGTTCGGTACTATAATTATATTATTTAATTCATTAATTTTCATTCGCCTGGTGGGTCCCAGTTGGGGGTCCACGGTACTGTAATATCCGCCTAATTTGGGGTGTTACAACCACACACACCTCCATTAATCACCCGTAAAAATCTTGCTCATCACTGTATAAACCTCGCCCTTTATGCAGGCATCACTATTCAAAGTACTTTTATCTGACCCATGGTCAACCATGCAGAACCCAGAATAAATTTGAACCCCGTACAATGGCCCTTCTGCAATGTCCTTAATGCATTAGCTTGCATTACTTTAAGGATCATTAACCTCTGATAATTATTAAGTATGTTAGTTATGTAACTTTCTACGTATGAAATTAGTGTATCAATAATTTGATAAGAGACCCCACGCTTACATTTGTTTTGAACCAACTTGCAACTCTTTCTCAACTCTTGTTTGTAAGTCACTTTCCGTTATCTTCGGATTAGTTGCTTGAATTTGATCTTCAAACAATCTTCAAAAAAACACGAATTATTATTTTTAATGAATGAATATATTCTTCATTCAATAAAATATCACGAGGGTACTCACGTCAAGTATGTCTCTGAAACCTCGGCGCAATTGGATAAAATATATATATATGTGCTGCATTATACCCTTTGGCATCAAAATATTGTGCAGGCATTTTGCCAAAAGGACGGCCATCCAATTCGAAATTTGAGAGCTTATTCGGATAATCATTTTCATCGCCCCCCCCTCATCATTTCGAGGCACATTTCTAATCTTCGTAGTCACCCAATCTTCAAAGTAGTATGAGGTAATTGTTGATGCCTCTTTCATTAAGTAGGCATTGGTGATGGATCCTTCAACTTTGGCTTTGTTCTTTACAAAATCTTTCAATGTCTTCATATACCTCTCAAATGGATACATCCATCGATATTGTACTGGACCAGCAATGCGTTCTTCGTCAGCCAGATGAATAACAAGATGCTCCATTAAATAAAAGAAGCTAGGCAAAAAGATACGCTCAAGTTTTCACAAAGTAACCGTAATTGTTTCATAAGTCTACACATATCCTCTATTTTTATTGTCCGAGAAGTTTTTAAAGAAGATACTCAACTCTGTAATTGCCTTCCAAACAACTTGAGGAAGAAGTTCACGAAACGCGATAGGTAACAAGCGTTGCATGAACGCATGGCAATCATGACTTTTCATCCCTCTCATCTTTGGTTCTTTCTTGTCCACGCATCTGCTAATATTGGACATGTAGCCATCAGGAAATTTAAGACGAGATATCCATTCACATAGTACTCTTTTTTCATCTCTGTCAAGTGAGTAACAAGCTTCAGATACTTTCCTATTGTCTCATTTTTCTTCAATTCAGGTCTGATGCAGAACAATTGCAACCCGTCTCTGGACTTGGTGGTATCCTTGGTCTTTCCCGGCATATTAACCATAGTGTTGAACAAATTGTCAAACACATTTTTTTCAATGTGCATGACATCTAAATTGTGATGAATCAGAAGTTCTTTCCAATATGGGAGATCCCAAAAGATGCTTCTTTTCTTCCACCCGCTCTTAGAATTCTTGGATATCTCTTTGTTTGTGTTGTTGAAGTCCTCTGTCACTTTCACAAGACCCAGTGCCTATATTTGATTCAATATCTCAGTGCCCGACCTTTTCTCAGGTGTAGGTACTTCACATGTCATATTCTTTCTAAATGCTCGTCGGTTCCTCCTAAACATGTGATCCGGATACAAGAATTTCCGAGTACAATCAAACCATGTTTGTTTACCACTCTTAGGAAGAGTAAACGCTTCAGTCTCATCCATGCAATGTGGGCATGCTAATCTTCCAGCAGTACTTTATCCAGACAACATTAAATATGCTGGAAAATCACTAATAGTCCACAACAACAATGCTCACATTTGAAAGTTTTGCTTCAATGAAATGTCAAATGTTGGAACACCCTCTTCCCAAAAGTTCACCAACTCCTTTATGAAAGGCTAAAGAAACACATCCAACTGCATCTTAGGATTGCGTGGCCCTATTACTAAGATTGTTAGGAACATGAATTGTTTCTTCATATAGAGCCAAGGTGGTAAATTATAGGGTGTGACTATAACTGGCCACGAAGAATATTATCGCCCTGATTATGCAAAATGTGCAGAACCATCGACCGAAAGACCTAATCTCACATTTCTAGCCTCCGCAGCAAAATCTGGATAAATAGTGTCAAGGTGCTTCCATGCTGGAGAGTCTGCAGGATGACGCATAATTCCATCATTTGAACCAGAACATGAAGCATGCCACAATATATTTGCCGCGGTAGCATTTGACATGTATAGCCTTTGCAATCGGGGAATAAGAGGACAGTAGTACATCTTCATAGCTGCCACTTTTTTCCTCCTATGACTTCCTGAGGCACGACACATATCTTTGTAGCGTGATGTACCGTAGAATATACAACTCTCACTGTCTTTGTAATGTTCCCAATAAAGCATGCAGTTGTTTGGACAACAATCAATCTTCTCTACAGGTAAACCTAACCCACGCAATAATTTCTTTGTACTATATAAGTTATCGGGACATAGATTGCCTTTTGGATGCTTGTCTTCCATGAACTCTGCAAACTAATTAAAACACTTTTCTGATAAGTGGTTCTCCGCCTTCAAACTCATGAAACGAGTCATATAAGACAATTGGGAGTAATTAGCACAACCAGGCCACAACTCTTAGTCTCCAGCATTCAACATGTCATATATTCGTTTTGCTTCAGGATTTGGTGGTTCTTCCACATTCTCAACATTAAATTGATGCCCGACATGCTCCATGACCATCGTATGGTACGCATGTAATACCCGGTTGTAAATTCATTCATTATCATTCAGTAATTATTATTCAGTAATTATCATTCAGTATTTGTCACTCAGTAATTTTTCACTCATTAATAATCATTCATCTTTCACGTTCGTTCATTTATATTCATCGTTGGCGTACATTAGCCGTGTATCAGTTACCGATCATCATTCATCTCCGTTTGAGAATCGAGACGAGGGTATTATCATAATCATCGTGATTGGTAGTCTTATGCTAGAAGTATCATCTATCGCATGTTTTGGACTCAATTACATTCATACAAGCATCAGATGTCGGATCATTCATCATTGGTAACGAAGAGACGGAGTTGTCGGGTTTGTCACTTCCAACAGTGAGTTATGGCTGTAACTGATCATCATTACGGCCGTAACATGCATTCGTGAAAATGGGTGTCTTTCTGGACGAAGACAACTTACGGCCGTAAGTCATTCTAGTTACGGCCGTAAGCTCGAGGGTACATCTGTATGTTTTGGAATACTATGGCCGTAACATGCATTCGTTGGGCAGGAGGGTGTTTTTGACGAAGGCAACTTACGGCCGTAAGTTCGGCAGGATATGGCCGTAATTGTTTTGTTACAGCCGTAAGGTAGCTTTGGTTACGGCCGTAACCCGGTCAGTTCTGGCATTATTCATTTATCGATGAATCATTATTACGTCCGTATGAAATGGATGTTACGGCTGTAAGGCCGTTGACTTGGGAAGTTACGGCCGTAAGGTGGCAGAGTTACGGCCTTAACTTTGCGCAGTATATAAAGGATTGAACAGGATTTTTATGCTCATTTCAGCATTTCCTCACTTTGGTTCCGAGAGAGAAGTTTTGTGGGAGAGATTTTTCATCATCAAACACATGTGGGTTCAAGATTAGTCATCTTTATCCATTTGTGGAGCTTGGGAAGTCGATTAACAATAGTTTTGATGGATCGAAGAGGTTGGATCTTCAAAAGGTAATTTTCTCCAAACCTTAGATTTTGATTCTATGATGGAACATGATGTTTTGGATGTTATAATAGTGATATATGAAGAGATATACATATGATTATGAGTTTATATGAATATTCATTTGGATTATTTAAGGATTATTTGAAGAACACTTTGAATGTTGATTTGGATTTGGGGGTTTCGATTAGATGATGTTGAAATCTCGATTTGGGTATTCATATTGGATTATTGATTGTGTTGGAGATGTTTTGTTGGATTGTATCACTCTTTGAAGTTTTGGTATCGATATAATTGAGGATTGGTTGTAAACAACCGAAGATTGGTTACAACGTGTTTGTTATAATGCCCCAATGAATTTGGTTTTGTCGTATCGACGTTTTGAGTTGGTTGTGATCATGTTTGATTCGTTTATTAAGCGGATTATTGGTAATTGTGTTATTCAAAGTTGTTCGAGCGACAGACATCTCATTTTAGGATGTTTGTTCGAGGAAGGATATTCTTCACCGGCGTTGTGTAAGTTAATTGTTACTCGGTTAAAGGGATATTCATTCCTTACGTTGTTGTTCATTCATACATGTAATTCACTCATAATATATCATTCATGTCGAAACTTGTAATTATCAACTAATCATGTAACTCACGAGGAACGACGGTTCCAAATCATTTCATTGAAGTTATCACTCGTTGTATCATTATTTCATCTCGGTGAGTCGTTCTTTATCCTTGTCGGATTTTATTCATTATCTCTCATCTTGGTCACTTTTGTTCTTGTGACCTTCCAGGATTATATTGCGTGGCCGAGTGGCATATGTGTGGAATTTTTAGTCGGGCACAGTATGGTTATGTGTATATGTGGGACTCCGGACATATTAGGCTGTGCACACGGTAAAGTACCTCCGCGAGACTAATTAGGCCAAGTTGTGGGTGTATATGCGGGACTCTGGACACTCGGCTACTTGTGCACTTACACATTCCATTCAGACGTACTATGATGCCATCATTCAACTCTATTTCTTAATTCATTCATGTGATTGTTGTATATTGTTCAACTCTTGTGGATTATTGTTCTGTGTAACTGACCCCGTAGGGGGATGTTGTTTTTAGGTCATGGCAAGACAAAGGGACGGGAAGAGAACGTTGACAGCGAGGAGTCCCAGTGATACTAGTAGGGCCCCCAGTCCTTTCAGTCATTCATGTTTTCTTCATTTTTATTTTCGCTGCATATTTTCGTTTGAATATTCATTTTTATTCAGTGTTGTATATTTTATCTTCATATAAAATATACACGTACTCTGTATTTCCTGTGTGTGTTGTACTTGAAACTTCTCATCGGAGTAATTTATGATATAATGTGGTTCGGTACTACAATTATATTATTTAATTCATTAATTTTCATTCTCCTGGTGGGTCCCAGTCGTGGTCCACGGCACTGTAATAGCCGCCTAGTTTGGGGTGTTACAGAGTTGGTATCGGAGCGTGCTTTTGAATACTACCTTCCGAGTCATGTCTCATTGAAATCATCGTTCATCAGACTAGTATCATTGGACTTTCGCGTCACGTGTGACCTATGCAAGAGCCGAGCCCCTCAGACCAAAGAACAGTAAGATTTCTGACGCCATGGTATATTTCTGGCAATAAGAATCACTCATTCATCATTCAACAGTATATACGAATATCAAAACGAAAATTAATTCGATCCGAATCCCTACGAGGATCGATCGAGCTACGTATATACGAATATCAAAACGAATAACAAGAGATATAAAAACTCACCCTTGTAGTCCGTTGATTTGATGAATAACCTTCTATTGAGCTATTCCCCAAGCTTTTCTTGATCTCTACGATTCTATTCCGCTTCAAGCCCTTGAACGATCCAACGCCGAAAACACCGCGTCTCTACTTACCACGCGCCGAAAAAACGACCGGAACAACAACACTCGATTAACCTCTAAGGTTACGGCTAGAATCAAGTGATGAAGCTTTTATTATCACACTCTAAGTGTATAATATATCTCTCTCAATATATCTTGAATTTTCTCCAAGAAAACTCAAGAACAAAAGTGAAGAAGATGATGAAGACTTGAAAAATGATTTTCTCTCTCACTTTCACTAAACTCACGGCTGGAAGCTTCAATCAAGAAGTGAGAGTTTTCAAAGTCTTTAATATTATCTTCCTTCAACCACCTCAAATCACCTTTTTAAATAAAAATGAGATATGATATCTCAAAAGTCTTTAGTCATCAACCTACCAAGGATGAGACCAAGACTATGAGGGAAAAGTATGAGGTGGGGCAGCCTCTAGAAGGATTTGGACAAGTTCGGTCCGTTTCAGACTCCCGAGAGTCCAAAGAGATAAACTCCGATTCCGTTCCGATGTATTTATATCGACTAATTAATCCAATTAATTAATCATATCAAATACATTATAACATAATTAATTTCTCCAAGAAATAATTATATTCATGAATTAAATTAATCACCCAGTAATATATTTAATTCATTAGGCCGTAAATTAATTTATCCAATAAATCAATTTAGACATCCAATGTCCCAAAATCAATTAGACATCCAATGTCCAATAAATTAGATTTCCAATATCTAATATTTATAATGAGAGAACAAGCTCGATTCATTCCGTCATCAATCCTAATGCGCGACTCGGTAGGTCCGTCTCAGTCAGCAATGGGAGGAACCAAAGAGTAGTAGCACCACCTAGCCACCGTGGCCTACACTGCACTTCGATCGAGAACGAATGATTGGGATCATTCAAGAACCATTCGCCGTGAATACCAAGAACGTATAAACCCTTCTTTCAAATGTCCCGATCAAGTTATAGGGTCACTGGCTACCAAACCCCATCTGTACTTGACGCTATGCATGCGTTAATGCAAACCGAGATCATCGAGCTCTCGTGTATCTAATACAGCTAGCTCCAATGCTTTGGCCAAAGACTTATGATCTCATCTGCCAATAACCGCATAGGACATATAACCCGTTCACTAACAGGAGAAAGAATTCTATCTTGGTATTCAGTAGGACCTGCTACTTGCCCATCAAGATGCACGTCGAGGTTGACCCCCGCCTTTCGGTTTTGTAATACCCCAATTTTTCGGATATATTTTTCGTTTATATGTTGGATATCGTTGATGGATAATTGTGCTTGAGGACATCGTGAACGTATGATAATGTTATTGAAGTGCGTATATGTATTCATTGTGCCGTATGATCGTTTGGTATGTCGAGATGTTGGTCGAGGATAGCTGAATATGGCTAAGCACAGCCACGATAGCGCATGCTATGATATATGCTTAGCGCACGCTACGAGGCACGAGTAGTGCACGCTACGTTGTGTAGTTAGCGTACGCTAATAGGTTCGCATTATGTACGCTGAGGAGGGTCCTTAACGTACGTAAGACTTTCTGGGAAAGATTCGGAAGGCGGCCAACATGTAGGCCCGGGTTGATGTTTATCGGCATTTAGCGCACGCTACTAAGGATGGTTAGCGCACGCTAATATCAGATCGTCCGACAAGGAATCTTGGCTTTCGGCGAGTGGACCCGGCCACTTGCGACGCGTGTCCAGATAAGGTCAACGAGTGTTTGTCATGTAGGGCGGTAGCGCACGCTAAACATGAGATGTTAGCGCACGCTAATAATGAATATTATAAAAGGGGACAGACGGGTATTGTGAGGCATTTCGTCCATTCTTCTTCCTTCAGTCGGGAGAGAGAGAGTTGGGAGTTATTTGGGATTCCCAAACACTTTATAAATGATATTCTTTAACAACATTAGATTGAGAGCTTGGATTCAAGCCTTGTTCTTCAAGTTGTTCATGATTCTTTGGATGGAGTTCTAGTGTTCTTCTTTTTGGTTCGTCTAAACCAGGTAATCTTCGTATTCCTTTGTTAATGGTTCGTTTTTCTTGGATGATTACATGTGAGGAACATGTTGGTTAATCATATAACGATGTTATATGGGATTTTATGGATTTTGATAAGAGCTTCAAATGTTTCTTCATATTATTAAAGATGATGATTCGTTTAAACCGTTTTGAGATGGATTTCTGGATCATAATACGAGGTTGAATTCCAGATTGTGCATGTTATGATCCTTGTTACCGAGTTGGTCCGATTATTGACATGATTATTGTTCTGGGGTGATTAATCAATAGGTATAACCGTTGTGCTTCGTTGGAAGACCGTAGATTCGTTCCAGTCGGGGCTGAAGAGCTCGTAGACGAGGACAATGAGTTCGGTGTTGGTTTTGTCGTGTTGGTATCCAGGCAAGTGTTTACTTGTTCGGTTGTAATGTATTGATTTATAATTCCATTTACATTTCATAAGTATTTTATGTTGTATTGCATATTGACGAATGTTCAGTGATGTTCTAAAAGGATTAGAATACACAGTTGATGATTGTTGAGATACTTGGACAATCTTGGGAAGATTGTAGTATTCGGATATTGTTGATGTCATTTTGGATATTCTTGGTCTGTGGTATGCATTCCGGAAGGAAGTCCGGATAGAGGTATGTTTTATGGTAATCGTACATAGAGGATTATGTACGAGAAAGTATTCGGTATTGAGGTATTATATGGTATTGTTGTGATACTGGGATTTTTATGGTATTATCGTGATATTGGGATTTTGACGAGAATCGTTGGTTTACCGGAAGTGGTAAGGTTATCATTGAGGTTATTATTCTCATGATGCATGGCATGTGAATATTTATGTTTATGTACTTGCGGTTATTTGTCGGGCATTATTGCTGACCCCGTTGTGGGACTCGTTTTTCAGGTATTGAGCACTTTGATGGTAGCGGTCGTGAGGCGAGGATTCCGGACGATACTGGCTATGGCATATTGTTGGGGAATCGTGTATTTTGTCTGTGCATTAATTATTGATGTATATGTATCTTGGACTGTATTTTTATCCGCTGCGTGAGTTCTTTCAAATTGCTTTCGGCTTTTTGCCAACTGAGTTTGATTTCGAAAACCGATTCCCTTAACCGAGTTTTTGGCCTTGATTATCTTGACGGTAGTTGGTGTTTTCAAATGATTTCGTGAGTTTTGGAAAATACTACCGTCATCGGCCTTTTTGGGCGTTTTTGTAATGGTTTTTAGCCTGGTGGGTTCCGGCGCGGGGCCCATGGCGTGTAATATTCCCGGTTGATTTTGGGGGTGTTACAAATATGGTATTGGAGCCCAAGGTTTTGTGATAACCGGGCATGTGTGTTATGTGGCTCTACCAGTGTGGTAGTAGCGTGATTTTTGTGTATCTGGATTTCTGGCTATTTTGAACTGTATTGTTTTGGTTCTGTTTTGTTTTTGAGTACTGTCGTGGTGATGTGTGGGTTTGGGGATTGTTAGTGTTCCCGAGACCGACGAGGCAGGGAGTGAACGCCGGTGCCGTGGTCATGTGCAATGTGCGGCTCCAATCGGGAAGTGAACGCCGGTGCGAGGCACGTGCAATGTGCGGCTTTCGATGTGGAGTGGAACGCCGATGATACGTGCATGTGACAAGGAGCGGCTCATGCGCTTTAGGTGAGGAGACACAACGTCATAGATCCCACAAAACTCGACAGTGCTCTAAACTTGTTGTGGTCTTGGCGGAGACCAATCGTTTTCAAATTGTGATTATTCCTGTTTTGGCATTCTTGTTGTGTCGAGATTTTTGAGATGGTGTCATATGCTAGTATCACGGGAGATCTTCGTCTTCACTGACCTGTAAGTATGTTGTTCGGATTATTCGATAATTCTTGGTTATCTTGGTGATTTTGGATTTTCTATTGAATTGTTGTTTGTGCGAGTGACTGCAAGTTCCGAGGACGAAACTTATTTTTAAGGGGGGTAGAGTGTAATACCCCAATTTTTCGGATATATTTTTCATTTATATGTTGGATATCGTTGATGGATAATTGTGCTTGAGGACGTCGTGAACGTATGATAATGTTATTGAAGTGCGTATATGTATTCATTATGCCGTATGATCGTTTGGTATGTCGAGATTTTGGTCGAGGATAGCTGAATATGGCTAAGCACAGCCACGATAGCGCACGCTATGATATATGTTTAGCGCACGCTACGAGGCACGAGTAGTGCACGCTACGTTGTGTAGTTAGCGTACGCTAATAGGTTCGCATTATGTACGCTGAGGAGGGTCCTTAACGTACGTAAGACTTTCTGGGAAAGATTCGGAAGGCGGCCAACATGTAGGCCCGGGTTGATGTTTATCGGCATTTAGCGCACGCTACTAAGGATGGTTAGCGCACGCTAATATCAGATCGTCCGACAAGGAATCTTGGCTTTCGGCGAGTGGACCCGGCCACTTGCGACGCGTGTCCAGATAAGGTCAATGAGTGTTTGTCATGTAGAGCGGTAGCGCACGCTAAACATGAGATGTTAGCGCACGCTAATAATGAATATTATAAAAGGGGACAGACGGGTATTGTGAGGCATTTCGTCCATTCTTCTTCCTTCAGTCGGGAGAGAGAGAGTTGGGAGTTATTTGGGATTCCCAAACACTGTATAAATGATATTCTTTAACAACATTAGATTGAGAGCTTGGATTCAAGCCTTGTTCTTCAAGTTGTTCATGATTCTTTGGATGGAGTTCTAGTGTTCTTCTTTTTGGTTCGTCTAAACCAGGTAATCTTCGTATTCCTTTGTTAATGGTTCGTTTTTCTTGGATGATTACATGTGAGGAACATGTTGGTTAATCATATAACGATGTTATATGGGATTTTATGGATTTTGATAAGAGCTTCAAATGTTTCTTCATATTATTAAAGATGATGATTCGTTTAAACCGTTTTGAGATGGATTTCTGGATCATAATACGAGGTTGAATTCCAGATTGTGCATGTTATGATCCTTGTTACCGAGTTGGTCCGATTATTGACATGATTATTGTTCTAGGGTGATTAATCAATAGGTATAACCGTTGTGCTTCGTTGGAAGACCGTAGATTCGTTCCAGTCGGGGCTGAAGAGCTCGTAGACGAGGACAATGAGTTCGGTGTTGGTTTTGTCGTGTTGGTATCCAGGCAAGTGTTTACTTGTTCGGTTGTAATGTTTTGATGAGTAATTCCATTTACATTTCATAAGTATTTTATGTTGTATTGCATATTGACGAATGTTCAGTGATGTTCTAAAAGGATTAGAATACACAGTTGATGATTGTTGAGATACTTGGACAATCTTGGGAAGATTGTAGTATTCGGATATTGTTGATGTCATTTTGGATATTCTTGGTCTGTGGTATGCATTCCGGAAGGAAGTCCGGATAGAGGTATGTTTTATGGTAATCGTACATAGAGGATTATGTACGAGAAAGTATTCGGTATTGAGGTATTATACGGTATTGTTGTGATACTGGGATTTTTATGGTATTATCGTGATATTGGGATTTTGACGAGAATCGTTGGTTTACCGGAAGTGGTAAGGTTATCGTTGAGGTTATTATTCTCATGATGCATGGCATGTGAATATTTATGTTTATGTACTTGCGGTTATTTGTCGGGCATTATTGCTGACCCCGTTGTGGGACTCGTTTTTCAGGTATTGAGGACTTTGATGATAGCGGTCGTGAGGCGAGGATTCCGGACGATACTGGCTATGGCATATTGTTGGGGAATCGTGTATTTTGTCTGTGCATTAATTATTGATGTATATGTATCTTGGACTGTATTTTTATCCGCTGCGTGAGTTCTTTCAAATTGCTTTCGGCTTTTTGCCAACTGAGTTTGATTTCAAAAACCGATTCCCTTAATCGAGTTTTTGGCCTTGATTATCTTGACGGTAGTTGGTGTTTTCAAATGATTTCGTGAGTTTTGGAAAATACTACTGTCATCGGCCTTTTTGGGCGTTTTTGTAATGGTTTTTAGCCTGGTGGGTTCCGGCGCGGGGCCCATGGCGTGTAATATTCCCGGTTGATTTTGGGGGTGTTACAGGTTTATAGGGTCGAACTACTCTAATGAAAATCTTGACGTCACAAGCACATCCCTACTAAATCCTCAAGTCGAAGGTTCACGAATACCTATCACAACCTTTAGATTCCATCATTGACTGTCCCGGAGTGAAATCCGTGTGACGAATCGAGGGTGAGTCGGTTCGAGTATACTAATCCAATTAGCATACCTATAACGTGTGCTCCCACTAACCATTAGTGTTCGACAGGCACTCTCCTTGTCAAAGAACACGTCATACAAGTCTTTACATAAACTCAATGCCCAGTCAAGTTTCATCGACTTGCGAACGATTAAGTATTTGAGCTATAAACCTTTCCAGTGCCGACCCCCTTATCCAATAAGAAGTGGAATGTTTTGCTCTCAAATACACGGACTAGTTTCTATATGTATATTTACGAGTTAGGAATGGCAGTAACTACCAGTAAATAAAGAAACATTCATTGCCTTATATAAATGATTTACATAATTATAAGTACAATGCCCTCACTCAACAACCTCTGCGTGGCATTCGAGGGCATACTCCTAACAATCTCCCACTTGCACTCAATGCCACACATTATGGTATCTAATACCCATGTTCTCCAGATTATGCTCCAAGCTAATCTGAGAATGTGGCTTGGTTAGTGGATCAGCGACGTAGTCGGCTAACTCTACTCTATGCAGCACAATGTATCTCTTTGCGATCAAATACTCTTACGAGATGATACTCTGTCAATATGTTTGGTACTGTTGTGAAACCTCGGCTCTTAGGCCTGTGCTACCGCTCTGGCAGCGCAGCACAATGTGTCACGAGAAGTTTACCTAGTAACTTCTTAACCCTTCCTTTGGAGGCCTCCGTGACCGCTTTATACTCAGCCTAACTGGTGGAATCAGCAGTCGCGCTATACTAGGCACTATGCCAAGATACTGCTCTTCCATTAAGAGTAAATGTAGACAGAAGTAGACATATAATTGTCTTTCTGTCCTTGGAAGTCCAATACAGTGAATCCCACCACATTCTGTTCTCCACCACCATATATAAGAATCAGATCTCTTGGTACTTCTAAAGTACTTGAGAACATTCTTTACGGCGGTCTAATGTTCCCTGACTGTGTTAGCCCGAAACCTACTTACCACGCTTCCAGCATGTGCAATGTCAGGTCTTGTACACAATAAGCATATGTAAGGCTACCCACTTCCGAAGCATATGGTATATAACTCATTTCCTTTCATTGTTCCTCACTATGAGGACACATCTTCAAGGTGAGTTTTATTCCATGTCGCATCGGAAGGAACCCTCTTTAAGATCTAATCTATATAGAGGGCTTGGAAAAAACTTATCATTCTCTTCGATCTATCCCAGTAGAGTCGAATCCCAAGAATATAGGTTTCTTCTCCCAAGTCTTTCATGGAGGAATTACTCGAAATCCAAGCTTTCCCAGAATTGAGCATTCCCACATCATTTCCTATTAGTAGAATGTCATCTACATATAGTACTTAGAATGTGATCTTGCTCCCACTAACCCTCTTGTATACACAAGATTCCTCTTCATTTTGCACGAAGTCATACTCTTTGACCGTCTCGTCAAAATGAAGGTCCCAACTACATGAAGATCACATACCCATTTCATGGAGTCTACATCCACCATTGCTAGGTCATTGGTCGTGGTTCGGTCTCTTGTTTATCACTTGGAACCTCGAGGAAACCCAGTTCCTCCAAGTGCATAAAACTATACCTCTCAGGGAAATGAGACACCCTACTAGACCTACGAGGTGGTTGAACTTGTGTTTCAGAAAGTTCAGTTCCAGTTTCTTGCACAGGTGTCTCTCGAGGAGTTTCATTGTATTCTTCTAAAGAAATACTTCTACCTGCTCCGCCTTCCTGAATGAAGTCATCTTCCAGGAAGTGTGCTTGTAAAGCAACAACAATCCTTCGATCTTCGGGCATGTAGAATAGATATCCCATCGTCCCAGACGGGAATCCAATGAAACGTCCCTTCGCAGACCTAGCTTCCAACTTTTTCACCTTAGTCTTCTTGACATAGGCGGGACATCCCCAAATCCTAATGTGATTAAGACTTGGCTTCCTTCCCTCCCACATATCATGTGGAGTTTTAGGAATAGATTTGGAGGGACATCTGTTCAAGATGTAAGCGGCAGTCAGGAGTGCATACCCCCACAGGTAAATCGGCAAGTCAGTATAGCCCAGCATGGAACGGACCATGTTTAACAAGGTCCGGTTCCTTCTTTCTGACACACCATTTAACTGAGGAGTACCTGAAGGTGTTAGTTGTGAAACTATTCCATGTTCCTTAAGGAACTCGTCAAACTCCGTACTCATATACTCGCCACCTCGGTCCGACCGAAGTGCTTTGATATGATTACCGCTTGTTTCGACTAGGGCCTTGAATTCCTGGAATTTCTCAAAGGCATCAGATTTATGTTTCATTAAGTATACATAACCATACCTAGTATGATCATCTGTAAGCGTAATGAAATATTGATATTCGTCGCGTGCTGCTTCCAAAGCACCACATACGTCGGTATGGATTAATCCCAGTTTATCAGCGGCTTTTTCAAATGTCCCTGTGAAGGGGGGCTTAGTCATTTTGCCTTTAAGGCAAGATTCACAAGTAGGGAAGGGATCTGATCCCAATGGACTCATAAGTCCATCTTTTTCCATCTTGTAAACCTTGGTCTGACCAACATGACCAAGTCTAAGATGCCATTTCAAAACTTGATTGGTTTCATCCCTACCACGTTTTCTAGTCATAGTATTCACAACTACTTTGTTGTTGAGATTTAGATGATACAATCCATTTAACAATGTAGCAGTACCCACTAGTTTATTTCAGAAATAAATTTTGCGGGAACCATCAACAATGAAAAATGAAAAGCCTTTTCGGTCCATGACCGGAATGAATACAATGTTTTTGTGCCCCTTGGGCAAAACAAGTACATCTTCTAAAGTCAAAACAAAGCCGGATTCTAAACTCAAAAGAAGTGATCCTATGTCGTTCGCCTCGACACTATGCCCGCTTCCGACTGTGATCATAACTTCTCCAGCTCCAAGCTCCCTACTTTGTTCCAGATCCTGATTCACGGTACAGATATGAGAACTAGCACCAGAATCCAGTATCCAGGAAGTAGCAGAACAATTTGTTTCCAAAACTAAAAGTTCTCAGACCAAGTGCCATGAAGAATCGGACAGTCTCTAGCCCAGTGGCCCAGCTCACCGCACTTGAGACAAGTATCTTTCTTCTTCTTGCCTTTTGGAACCATCGGGGCCTTACCCTTTCCTTTAAGGTCCTTAACTTGTGGTCCAGTCTGCTTCTTGGTCTTTTTCTTTTTATTCTCAGACTTCCGAAGTCCAGAATAAATCACAAGGGCAGACTCCTTCATCCACGGAGTCTTCATTTGAGACTGAGCGGTCACAAGTTTGTTCATTAGCCCAGCTAAATTACATGCAATCTCATTGCAGTTGAAGTTCATAACAAACTGTGAGAAGGAATCAGGGAGAGACTATAGGATAAGGTCGGTTTGGAGAGAAGTATCCATTTCAAAATCAAGAGCCTCCAATCTCTCGATCATGGATATCATTTTGAGGACGTGTTCCCCAACTTTCTCACCTTCCTTCATCCTTGCACCGAACAGTTGCTTGGATATCTCATATCTAGCAGTTCTGCTGTGCTCACCATAAAGTTCGGTTAAGTGAGATAGAATCTGCCTAGCAGAAGTCATTTTCTCATGAGCTCTCTGAAGCTCATTATACATAGAAGCCATCATGTATGCACAGACTTTTACGTCATCCTTAACCCACTTTTTGTGGTTTTCGATCTCTTCCTGATTGGCTCTGGTCCGCACAGGAGGCGCCGGAATGTCCGTCTCTAAGACGTATCCTAGTGCCTCTATACTAAGGACTATCATCAGATTGCGGAGCCAGTCTACAAAGTTAGGTCCAATCAGGGTGTTCTTTTCGAGCAGAGTTGCGAGTGGATTCATTGTCATATTGAGATTTGAGTCTGCATTAAGTACGATAGATTAATTAGTGACTCATTCAATTATGTTCTGAGTATAGAATTAAGGTCTTTTCTATTCTTGTTACCCAGCTCCCACTATTTTTATCGGAATAACACACTCCCATGTGAAATCCGGAAGTATCGTCGCTCTACTTCATAGTGGTGATCGAGTTCTTTATAAATCTTAATAGAGGGCAACCGAACAGGTTTCTACTCTATTAATTTTCATAAAGTGGTTTCCAACACCAACCCATCTAATGGATGATTCGATCTTCTTTTTCCCTTTGTTCACTCCCCTCAACCTATATGGTTTCTATGGTTCGTGAACAAGTTAAGTTTATACCATCGACGCAAATCAGTTTCACAATTGAATCTTATCCGGCAACCTATCAGGTTTCTAGGGATAAAATTTGCTCCAACCGAAGGCATCCAATGCACTCCCGGTAATTTATCCGTCCTCCTCGAACGACTACCCCGATAACTCGGAAGCATAGCACATCCGGTTTGGATTTCAATTTCCCGAAAACTCGATGGAGGGAAGGAAAAACTTTGAAACCTTATAAACTTAATTATTTGTCGTGGGAGAATTATCGCGATTAACGTTACACTTTGCACATTAATCATATTAGCGCGTTTGTGGTATTCATACAATATGAAAAAACCATTCACAACCTAGTTGCTACCAACATGTGGTTCATGGACCGTTCCTAGAAAACAAAAACTCCGTAATCTAATTACAAGTCTTCGTCTTGAATCTTCGTCTTCTAGAAATGGATCTTCCTCCGGTCTTCGTCATTACATATAAATTTTACATTGAAAATTGCATCCTAGATACAAATTTTTCTAGTAAAATAAATAGGCTCAAAACGGCCTTTACAACCCAATCGAATAAAACGAACGATTCAAAAACTAAGTCCACGAACCACATCCCCATTCAAAAGCATTCATCCAATAAATACTAAATAAATGGAACGCGTAGAGATACATTGATCCAATCAACAATACGAACCGATCCAATCGATTCACACAATCGGTAATATGATAACGTTCAAAATAATTGGACCATAAATATTCCAATTAATCAAATTTCCCTTATAAAATGAAATACCATAAATCATTTTAATCATATTAAATCCAATTTAACATGTGGGAGATTAATTTTCAAGAATACACGGAAAAATCGAGCCGGGGCGAAAATGGTCGCTCGCCGAGTCACCTCAGCCTTTCCGCAGACAAGCTGGCATGGCCGAGTCACGCCGGCCTTCCGGCAGCACGGCCCGTGTCTCGACACGGTCGGTCCGCTCGCAAGGCTTTGGGATCGCTGACACGGCCCGTGTCACCGCACACGGCCGAGTCACCCGGCAGCCTTCCCGCCTTTGTCCGAAAAGTCGTCCGACGATTTATTCAGAGCTAGATTTTCGAATGATATCCAATATCTATATTTTTAGACTTTCATATCTTCAATATAAATCATATTTCCCAGAAATTTAAGATTTATATTTAGACATAAACTTACGAAAAATACAATTATTACGAACGAAAAACATATACCACGATTATGACTAAAATGATTCCAAATCATTCACCATCTAATCGAGCATTCCAAATGCCAATATCGTATATACGATCGCAAGACCTAGCTCCGATACCACTGTTGGGATTCGGTGCCTAAATCGAAGGCCCAGCGGAAGCGGTAAAACAAAAATTAATTCGATCTGAATCCCTACGAGGATCGATCGAGCTACGTATATACGAATATCAAAACGAATAACAAGAGATATAAAAACTCACCCTTGTAGTCCGTTGATTTGATGGATAACCTTCTCTTGAGCTATTCCCCAAGCTTTGCTTGATCTCTACGAATCTATTCCGCTTCAAGCCCTTGAACGATCCAACGCCAAAAACACCGCGTCTCTACTTGCAACGCGCCGGAAAAACGACCGGAACAACAACACTAGATTAACCTCTAAGGTTACGGCTAGACTCAAGTGATGAATCTTTTATTATCACACTCTAAGTGTATAATATCTCTCTCTCAATGTATCTTGAATTTTCTCCAAGAAAACTGAAGAACAAAAGTGAAGAAGATGATGAAGACTTGAAAAATGATTTTCTCTCTCACTTTCACTAAACTCACGGCTGGAAGCTTCAATCAAGAAGTGAGAGTTTTCAAAGTCTTTAATATTATCTTCCTTCAACCACCTCAAATCACCTTTCTAAATAAAAATGAGATATGACATCTCAAAAGTCTTTAGTCATCAACCTACCAAGGATGAGACCAAGACAATGAGGGAAAAGTATGAGGTGGGGCAGCCTCTAGAAGGATTTGGACAAGTTCGGTCCGTTTCGGACTCCCGAGAGTCCAAACAGATAAACTCAGATTCCGTTCCGATGTATTTATATCGACTAATTAATCCAATTAATTAATCATATCAAATACATTATAACATAATTAATGTCTCCAAGAAATAATTATATTCATGAATTAAATTAATCACCCAGTAATATATTTAATTCATTAGGCCGTAAATTAATTTATCCAATAAATCAATTTAGACATCCAATGTCCCAAAATCAATTAGACATCCAATGTCCAATAAATTAGATATCCAATATCTAATATTTATAATGAGAGAACAATCTCGATTCATTCCGTCGTCAATCCTAATGCGCGACTCGGTAGGTCCGTCTCAGTCAGCAATGGGAGGAACCAAAGAGTAGTAGCACCACCTAGCCAGTCTGGTGGCCTACACTGCACTTCGATCGAGAACGAATGATTGGGATCATTCAAGAACCATTCTCCGTGAATACCAAGAACGATAAACCCTTCTTTCAAATGTCCCGATCAAGTTATAGGGTCATGGTCACCAAACCCCATCTCAGCTTGACGCTATGCATGCGTTAATGCAAACCGAGATCATCGAGCTCTCGTGTATCTAATACAGCTAGCTCCAATGCTTTGGCCAAAGACTTATGATCTCATCTGCCAATAACCGCATAGGACATATAACCCGTTCACTAACAGGAGAAAGAATTCTATCTTGGTATTCGAGACTCGCTACTTGCCCATCAAGATGCACGTCGAGGTTGACCCCCGCCTTCCGGTTTATAGGGTCGAACTACTCTAATGAAAATCTTTACGTCACAAGCACATCCCTACTAAATCCTCAAGTCGAAGGTTCACGAATACCTATCACAACCTTTCGATTCCATCATTGACTGTCCCAGAGTGAAATCTGTGTGACGAATCGAGGGTGAGTCGGTTCGAGTATACTAATCCAATTAGCATACCTATAACGTGTGCTCCCACTAACCATTAGTGTTCGACAGGCACTCTCCTTGTCAAAGAACACGTCATACAAGTCTTTACATAAACTTAACGCCCAGTCAAGTTTCATCGACTTGCGAACGATTAAGTATTTGAGCTATAAACCTTTCCAGTGCCGACCCCCTTATCCAATAAGAAGTGGAATGTTTTGCTCTCAAATACACGGACTAGTTTCTATATATATATTTACGAGTTAGGAATGCTAGTAACTACCAGTAAATAAAGAAACATTCATTGCCTTATATAAATGATTTACATAATTATAAGTACAATGCCCTCACTCAACAACCTCTGAGTGGCATTCGAGGGCATACTCCTAACAGTCACCTCAGTTGATTCTTCATGTAATCATCGTGTTAGGGTGCGTATGCTCATTATTATCATTTCATGACGTAATCATAATGTGGTATTTCATGCGAGATCTATAACTATCATGTGACTTTCCTACTTCAGTATGGAGAGAGCTGGCAGAGGACGCAGGGGAAGAGGCCGCGGTGCGGGCCGAAACCGGGAGCTCGTGTAAATACACGCGCGAACGCAAGGAATAATGCTAATTCATCGAGCAGCGACGCTGCCACTCATTCACCAGGAAATAATCATTCACTGTCAGGGAGTCGTACCCGGGACACAGCTCAGTCAGAAGGTGTTCGGGTTGATCCACTCGCTTTTATGCATGGCATGATGGCCCAAATGACTCAGATGGCACGCCTCATGGAGACGATGCAGAACTCAACTGCACATAATCAACAGGATCCTCCGCCCCAACCTCAGAGGGAAGAGATGACTGTGAGCAGTATCATTGGCGACATCTCTCGCCAGAGGCCACCTACTTTCGAGGGCTCATTTGAGCCAGCGGATATTATTCACTGGCTTGAACATTTTGAGAAGCTATTTGCTATGGTGGATTACCCCAAAGGGCATAAAGTTTCAGTCGCGACTTACTATCTGGGTAAGAGCTCTCACTCGTGATTGGAGAGGTATTATCCGGCCCCACTCAGGGAGGCCAAGTTATCAGAATTACTCATTCCTGAACCCTCAGCGGACGATGATGTTCTCACCATCGCTGAGAAATTTCAGGAGCTACTTCCTTTTGCCTCGTCTATTATTCACTCCGAGGCGGATAAGATCAAGTATTTCAGTAAGAGGTTGAAACCTCATATGCGGATGCAGTTGCTTAATCACAATTGCACCACCCTGGCCGAATTCATCGAGAAAGCTCTTACTTATGAGCTTACTGCTAAGGAGATTGCTAAGCAGCAATCTTCATCTGCTAGCAAGAAATCCAAGAATCGTAATCAGTCTGAAGACAGTCAGGCAACCTTCAAGAAGCCTCGTGCGGGTTCTACCTTTTCTGAGCGACCTCCTATGGTGCCGAAACCCGCGGAATCTTAGTCCCGAGCGGCCAGTTCGGCCATCACCTGTTTCAACTGTGAAGAACATGGCCATTTCAGCACTAAGTGTCTGAAGCCGACTATCACGTGCAGCAACTGTGGAATTGCTGGGCATACGGCCCGTTTCTACCCAAGAGACTCCAGGCCTACTTCGGTGACATCTCAGGCCCCGAAGCAGTCAGTTGTTCATAATCAGGCTACTCAGTCAGCGTCGTTTAAAACAACGGGAGCAAACAAAGGCGGAGCCCATAGCTATCAGACAGGAGCATCCGGTTCCAGGGCTGGCAAGCCCCGAATTTATGAGATGAAGAGATCCGACGATCTAGAGGCCCGAATGATCTCAGGTACACTCGAAATTCTATCTCAACCTGTGTGTACCCTTTTTGATACTGGTGCATCGCATTCATTCATTTCCGAGTCATGCTTGAGTAGACTTCATCTGGATAGTGCTACTAGTTGTGAACCTTATGTCATTGGACTACGTGACGGTAGAAGAATTATCGGGAATCATGAAGTTAAGAATTATCCGATTCAGCTTCATGTCCGTGTTTGGTTGGCAAACCTGATTGTGGTAGATTTACCTAGAGATGATGTCATTTTGGGTATTGATTGGATGGATCGTCATGATGCCATCCTTAGTGTCCGTAAACGTATGGTCACTATCATTTCAGACGATGGAGTCGAATGTGTATTTCAGGGAGGTAATCCCAATTGTTCCGGTAGAGTAATTAATATGATGAAAACGGTGAAATTACTCAATCAGGGATATGTTGGTTATTGGTGCTATATGACCAAGACCGAGAAATCATCAGTAATGTTGGCGGATATTCCTATAGTGAGAGAATATGCCGATGTATTTCCACACGAGTTACCTGGTTTGCTTCCACAGAGAGATGTGGAATTCACGATCGAGTTGGAGCCTGGTGCATCTCCATTATCGAAGGCACCGTATCGGATGGCCCCGACCGAAATTCTAGAACTGAAGAATCAATTGGAGGATTTGACCGAGAAGGGTTATATCCGATCGAGTGAGTCTCTGGGGGAGCACCGGTATTATTTGTCAAGAAGAAGGACGGTTCATTTCACTTGTGTATTGATTATCGAGAGTTAAATAGGGTGACATTTAAGAATAAATATCCTCTACCCCGTATTGATGATCTTTTGGATCAACTTCAGGGAGCTTCCGTATTTCCCAAGATCGATTTAAGATATGGGTATCATTAGTTGCGAATTCGAGAGTCGGATATCGCTAGGATGGCGTTTCGAACACGCTATGGTCATTATGAGTTTGTGGTGATGCCGTTTGGGTTAACTAATGCACCTGCGGTGTTCATGGAGTTAATGAATCGGGTTTTCATCGACTATTTGGATCAGTTCGTAGTTGTTTTCATAGACGACATTTTGATCTATTTTCGTGATCGAGAGGAGCACAAAGTTCACCTTCATCGGGTTCTCGACGTGTTGAGACGAGAGCAACTCTATGGAAAGTTTTCCAAATATTAGTTCTGGATGTCCGAGGTGACATTTCTCGGACATGTGATTTCATCAGACGGAGCACGCGTCGACCGTTAGAAGACGGAGGCTATTCGAGATTGGCAACCTCCGAAGAATGTTAAGGAAATCCGAAGTTTCTCGGATTAGCAGGCTATTATCGGCGATTTGTGGAAGGATTTTTTAAAATCGCTCAACATATGACGAACCTTTTGTGGAAGGATAAGAAATACACGTGGTCGGATGCGTGTCAACAGAGTTTTGAAGAACTCAAGAGCCGTTTAATTTCAGCACATGTCCTTTCTTTACCGCAAGGGACGGAAGGATTCGTGGTTTATAGTGATGCGTCCGGACACGGTCTTAGATGTGTATTGATGCAGAACGGGAAAGTTATTGCCTATTCTTCACGGCAATTGAGACACTACGAGGTCAATTATCCAACCCACGACCTGGAGCTAGCAGCCGTGGTGTTCGCGTTAAAGATTTGGCGTCATTTTCTTTATGGCGTTACCTGTCAGATTTTCACCGATCATAAGAGTTTGAAGTATATATTAACTCAGAAAGAGTTAAATATGCGACAGAGATGGTTGTTTGAACTAATCAAAGATTATGATATTGAGATTCAATACCACACGGGTAAGGCGAACATGGTCGCCGATGCCTTGAGTCGTAAATCCGTTCAGGAGCAAATGCTTGCTTGTTTAACAGTTCAGAGGGAACTTCAACAGGAATTTCTGAGACCCGAGATCGAGGTCTGCTTACAGCGAGTGCAAGGGCAACTTTACATGTTAGAGATTTCAACGCCACTTGAGGAGGCGATCAGAGTGAATCACGGTTGAGACCCATCTTTGTTGCGCATTCGAGATGATGTGGCTCAGGGGAAAGCCCCTGGATTTGTGGTCCACGAGGATGGACTTTTGAGATTTAAGAATCGGTTATGCATACCGGCGAATGACGAGTTGAAAAACTCGATTTTGAGAGAAGCTCACGCTACCCCTTATTCCATTCACCCGGGGTCTAGCAAGATGTACAAAGACTTGAAACAAAGTTACTGGTGGAGTAATATGAAGCGAGAAGTCACAGAATTTGTTTCGAGATGTTTAACCTGTCAGCAAGTCAATATAGAACATCAGCGACCGGCGGGTATGCTGAAACCGCTCCCTATTCCAGAGTGAAACTGGGAGGATATTTCAATGGACTTCATCAGGAGTTTGCCGACGAGTCGTCATGGCATGAATACAATTTGGGTAATTATGGACCGCTTAACTGAGTCAGCTCATTTCCTTGAGATTAAGGATACATGGGGTCCCAAGAGACTTGCCCAGTTGTTCATCAAAGAGATAGTGAGATTGCACGGTACTCCTAAGAGTATCGTTTCGGATTGTGACGGACGATTCGTGTCACATTTTTGGAAATCAGTTCATCGTGCCATGGGAACTTAGCTTAGTCTCAGCACAACTTTTCATTCTCAGTCCGATGAACAATCAGAGAGGACTATTTAGATGTTGGAGGACATGATGAGGGCATGTGTCCTCGATTGGAAAGACGATTGGGAAGCCCAACTACCATTGATCGAGTTCACGTACAATAATAGTTGGTATGCTTCGATTAAGATGGCACCTTATGAGGCCTTGTACGGTCGTCATTGTCGATCTCCTTTGTGTTGGGATGACTTATCAGAATCAATCGGCACCGAGCTCGATATGCTTATAGCCGCCCGCGATAAGGTAGCCTTGATCAGGAGTCGTTTGTTGACCGCTCAGAGTCGATAAAAATCTTATGCAGATAATCGTCGTCGACCATTAGAGTTTGAGGTAGGTGACCACGTTTTGGTCAAGGTATCTACGAGTCGAGGTATCTTCCATTTCAGGAAGCGGGGAAAGTTGAGGCCGAGATTCATTGGACCATTTGAGATTTTGGATCGAGTAGGCAGTCTGGCTTATCGATTGGCTTTACCTCCGGCGTTGAGCCGAATTCATAATGTGTTTCACGTCTCTTAGTTGCGGAAGTATGTTGCCGACCCGAGTCACATACTTCAATTCGATGAAATCGAGATTGCGGATGATCATTCATATGAAGAGCGTCCTATATGAGTCTTAGAGCGGCGAATCAAACAGTTGAGGAACAAGACGGTTCCTTTGGTTAAGATTCAATGGTCTAGACATGGAGTCGAAGAGGCTGTTGTTACCCAAAATATTATCCGGAGATGATATTGCTGGAATGGTCGAGTAACAAACAAATGCGATAGCACATCCGTGGGGAAAGTAAGTAACACAAGATTTGCCGGGGTTGTTAGTCCCGGGCTTGAATGCTCTCGCGAGATATTATTAATACAAATACTTTGGAGTACAAATATTAATGTTAGAGTACAATTACAATGAGTGTAAAGACCCTAGTTATCTTAGCTATCGAGCATGAAGATTGCCGGAAGAACCAGATATGATGCTCTGTGAGTTCTTGTAACAACGATGGAGTGCTGTGACGACTGTGAGAAATCGACGGTCTCTCACTGTGTGTATTAGCTGAATGTGTGAGCTCCTGGACTTGTGAATCTCTTCAAACCTGAACTGTAGGGAATTCTTGCCTCTGCCAACCGTCTTTTGGTGAAGAGGTGCTGAGAGAGAAATCCTAAATGGGTTCAAGAGAGAAAGCCCGAGAGGAGAGAGTTGTGAACTTTCGTGAATGTATTTGCCAACGTATTTTCCCGAGAGGAACATCTGAACCTTTTTCAGTTGCTGGAGGTTCTTTATTTATAGATCTAACAGTTGCTGGGCAATTGCCTCTGCTCTATTATAATATACGGGCGATCGTCTTTAGCACATGGGTTGGTCTCCTTGAAGTCCGCAGAAGTTGCTGGCTGCCAGAAGTGCGAACCAATGAGAGGCCAACACGCGTTCATGTCGCTGTCCTGGAAGGACCTACTTAGGACCTTTCGGTGGTCCAGTCGGTAGGTGAGGTTGTCCTTGTCACTGACAGCTGCTGATGGGCTGAAGTCAACGATCCATGTTACACGGCGCCTTTGGTGGATCTGCACATGGGTGCTTGCCTCGTGATCCAGTCTTCGCAGACTTTGACGGACGAAGGCCTTGTTCGTGGCACAGGATGGTCGTCCTAGGTCGGGCACCAGAGTTGATCGCTAGGTGCCAAAAGGCGATCGCCTTGGGAGTCGATCGCTAGATACTCGAAGGTGATCTGTTACCTTCGTTCTGACAAGGTCGCCGTAGCTCATTTGGTCGTGAACTCAGTCGCTCGGCCCTTATACCGATCGCCGTCGAGGCGTATAAATCGCCGCACAACAATTGCCCTCCCAGCTCGCTCCGATGTTGGAAACGTGGGGTGAGGTGGTTCTACTGGCGATCACTTAACTTTGACGAGTGACTCAGCACTTTGCGGAATTGGCGATCGTATTTGAGCGGATTGGTTTTGATTTTGGACGACCTGGTCGGTCGCTTAAATGAGCGGGATATGAAAGTGGTTGCAGAAAATTCTCCGGGGCACGTGTCGGGATCCTGTTGGGGGAGACCGACGGTTAGTTATGACTCCTCATCTGGCGTGTCCTTGAAACGACGCGTACGCGGGTTTCAAGGGAGGCATTAATTGCGACGGTTGCACTTTGGCCACCGAGATTCTCCTTATTTGCACGGATGCCCCTGCCTTATCCTATAAGAAGGGGCTGGGCTGCAGTGTTAAGAACCTTATGCGATTTCACCGGAGAAGAAGATAGTCGAAAATTTTCTGAAGCTTTTGCCTGCCGATCGTCGATCGACTCAACCGTTCGGTAAGGAACACTCATTTTCTCCTCTTCTTTTCTCGAGAATGTCTGGGGTACCTCCATCATCTGGAATGGACATCGCCTCTTCCGCCGGGACTTTGAATGTCCGGGGAGGCTCCTCCACGGAATTTCATGTGGAGACGGCTGCTGAGGATATCCGTGCCGGTATTGATCCCACGGAAGTCGAGGCACTGTTCAATGAGGCCGACGCTGCCAGGGAGGCGGCGGCTGAGCTGAAACGTTTGCTGGCGGAGAAGGATTTGGTAGTGAGGGCGTATTGGGAGCAGCATAGTGGCTTTGGCCAAGCCTATTTGGCCTTCGCAGAAATCATGGAGAGGTTAGCCGGTCCGTGCCCCAAGTTCGATTATCGGGAGTATTCGATCGCCCATCCCTATCAGTCGGCGAATCGGCCACTGTTTCGGGCTGCGCAGCACTCTCAGTGGTCCCTCGGCCAGATCAGGAGCTCGGCGACCAGGAAAGACCTGGCCGTCTGGAGGGCGAGGTACCATATTCCTTCAGATGTGGATCTTTTCGTGCCGGCCGAGAACGAGCGAGCTGACCAACCCCCGGAGGGTATCGTCGCCGTGAATGAGGCGATAATGGAGGTCGGGCTGCGGTTCCCTCTGTCGTTTTCCATCTCCCACTTGCTGGCCATCTGGAACGTGGCGCCGCTTCAGCTAACGCCGAACGCCTGGCTCCAGATCGTCTGTGCCCTCACCTTGTTCGGCGGTCACCGACTGTACCGCCATCCCTCGCCATCGGAGATGAACCACTTATTCAAGCTGACGGTTCATAAGGGGTTTGTCGATGGCTATCATATCCAAGGCCATTCCAGTCGGGTGATCCTTGGGGTTCCGAACAAGGTGCGGGGCGATCCGGCGAAATGGTTCTGGGTCGGCGGTGCATGGAAGGCATCAGCGAGCGACAATCCCACGGGCGAGCTGGATATTCCCACTAGCTTTTGGGAGAGGAATCCGGGTAAGGGTTATGACTCTCCCTTTGTTCGGATATTTTCTGAACTGATCTAATTTGGTCTTCCTTTTGCAGGTTTCCATATTCCGGCAGCTGACGAGCTACCTTTTGATTTTCTGGTCGTCTGGGAACGGATACGTAGTCTTCCGGACGATGATTTAGACGCTCGCTGGATTAACAAAGAGAGTCATTGGCTGTCTATTTGGTTATTCCGCTTTCCGCGACACCTTTCGGTCCCAGGTATGAATTTCTACGATCTCCTTTTGCTTGGCGATCGTCCTGTTTGGAGAATGTGTCTAACTGTTGTTTGATTGTTCCTTCTTGCAGAGGTCCGCTTCCCTCGCTTCTTGGAGCCTCCGCCGGAGATTGCTATGTCGAACCCTAGAGTTTTAGAGTTCCTCCGGTGGCGCTACCTCTTGTTCCACAGGTGAGGCCTCATGTAGAGCCGATCGCAGCGGAGGAGGAGGATCGGGAGGAGGGACTCCGGTCGAACCGCAAGCGACAGAGGTCGGGGGAGACCCCAGTCTATGCCCCTGCTAGTGAGCCGCCGATCGCCGCGCCTCCGCTCTCCGCGGTCCCCTTGGTGGACGAGCCTACGCCTTCGTCGGCTTTCCTTCAGGCCATGGCGATTGCCGAGGCCGAGACCTCTCGCGGAAAACCGTACTTCGGTCGCGACTCGGAGAAAGTCGAGAGGTAATCTTTGTTTTGTTTTGCTGAGTTGTCACTTGCGTAGGAGATGTGCTAACTCTTCTGCTCTTGATGCAGGATTCGCAGCACTAACCCGGCATGCCCGCCGCTGGTATTGGATTTCCTCGCGAGCCGATCTCCTCGCGAGGCCTGTGATGTCCCGCAATACGTCAACCGGTCTGTTTCTGCTTTGCCGAAGGCCTGGACGACCGAATTGGATGCGATCGCTCACCAGCGATCCGGGAACACGATGCAGGCTGCTTTCGCTCTCTCTCTCTCTCTCTCTCTCTCTCTCTCTCTCTCTCCAGGCGGTGACGATGGCTGCTCAAGCTGTGAAGGAGTTCGAAGGGCGTCCTTCTACTTCCCGTCTTCAGGCGGACCACGAGGCTGCTCGGAAATAGAACTCCGAGTTTGCCGACAGGATCGTGGCTATGGAGAAGGACTCCTTGGACACGGCTAAGCGGGCAAGTCAGGATCTTGAGGTGGCGAGACAGGATTCTGAGTGAGCCCGGGCAACGGTTGACCGACTTCGGGATCAGATGACAGATGCCCATCGGTCGCACGCGGCTGCTCAGAAGGAAGCCGATCAGCTGAAGGTAACTGTCGCTCGGATGACTAGCGAGCTTGCATCGTCGAGGGGAAAGACGGCTGCTAAGGAGTCCGAGCTTCAGGGTGCGCAACAGGCGGTTGCGGAGTTGAAGGGAAAGCTGGAGGCGACCGAGGCCGATCCGTTTCTCAACGTGGAGTTCGTCAGCGAGTTTGCCTGTTACATGGCGTTCGCTTACTCGCTCCGCGCCGCTAAGAAAGGAGGGCTGGAGGTCGGCCCTCTGGCTTAAAACTTCAAGGCATATGCATTGGAGCATCCTCTTCATCCTGCCTTCTCTGTGCCGATCTCGGACTTCTCGGATATCGGCGTAGACCTGAGCTGGTACCCGACTCCCGAAAATCTTGTTCATCCAAACGCTCTGGAGGACGGGGAGGCAGCTTCGGAAGCCGGCGAGGGATCGCAGGCCGATCCAGTGGTCGAAGATGAAGGCCAGACAGGGGCAGCCTGAGGTCTCACGTCTCTTTTGTTTTTGTTTTTACCTTGTAATTTTTGTAGCTTTATTGCACTTTGGCCTACGGGCGACCTTGTATGTACTTTGATATTCCAAGTAATGAAATGAAAGTTTGCTTCTTCGATTTATTGCTTGAATGATTGCTTTTCTGAATCTTTGCATGACTTTATACAAATGTGTGAGGAGAGATTGTTGCGTGTACGGCTTCTGGTGAATTGATAAACTCATATAGATAACTTTTACAATAAAATCGATCGCTGCACATACATCTGAAAAATGCCGATCTCCGTATGTAATTGAATAGGGACGATCGTCGTTTATATAGCTCCTCCATTCCCCCTTGTTTTTGTTCACTTAGTGAAAGTAAGGGGACGAAAATAAATCATTGAGTGAGCGGTCTTCAATTTTGCAGATTCCTCGAGGAAGGCCATCCATCTCGGTCTAGAAGAACCGTGCACGATTGCGGAGTTTGATGGAACCGACCTCCACGACCATGTCTTGTGCGCGAGCGACATTCCGTCTGATGATTAAGTTCTTGCGACTCACTTAATTGTGAGGGTTCTCTGTAGGCTGCGCCTCGCCTCGTATTTAAACGAAGGGCATGCGGTCTTGGTCTGGAGGAGTCCTTGCGCGAGGCGTCGTCGGATTAATCGACCCCACGACCGCGGCTTGTTAGCACTTTTCTACCTCGGACCGCCATGTTAGATGGCGATCCTCGACGGTATACGTTGTGATGGGTGAGGGACGCGTCGCATTGTCCGGGAAGGATCCACCATGTTAAGTGATGGACCTTTGAGGGCGGGCGAACGTGTCCACATATCTGTTTTGGAGGGCCCTTTGACTACGCCCGCCTCGTATTTAAATGAAGGGCGAGCGATCGTGGCCCAAAGGGACCTTCCACGGGTACAGAGAACGGTTCCATCGTCCTCCACATCCATGTCGACACTCTTGTACCTCGGACCATCATGACAGATGATGATCCTCGACGGTATACGTTGTGTAAGGGGAGGAGGTCGCCTGCCTGGGTTCTTCATGTTAATGACGAACTTTAGAGGGCGAGCGAGTCATCCTCTGATTTGATTTTGGAGGGTCCTTCAGCTACGCCCGCCTTGTATTTAAACGAAGGGCTAGCAATCGAAGCCCAAAGGAACCTTGCATGGACGGATTGTCGGTCTCATCGATTTCGCAACCATGGCAGCACTTTTCTACCTCGAACCGTCATGTCAGATGACGATTGTCGACGGTATACATTGTGCTAGGGGAGGCGATCGTTGCCTAGGTCCATCATGTTGATGACGAACTTTAGAGGGCGAGCAAGTCATCCTCTTTTTCGAAGCGTTTGCTCAGGCAATAGCCTTTGGTTTGATGAGGCGGGAATTGGGGAGAGACTTCCGAAGTTCCCTCCTCTTGATTGAAGCATGTAGATCCGGTCGCCGAGGTTGATCGAGGGGTCGGCTCATATGATCTTTCCGACCTATTCGCATTCGACTCGGGAGACCGTGTTGGGAGATTGATGGGGCTCCGGCTAAGCCAATAAACTGTCCAACTTGCCCTCCTCGAACAATTTCCAGAGTTGTCTGAGGAGGTCGCGGCATTGGTTGGTGTTGTGACCGGGACTCTTGTGGTAAGCACAATATTGATTGTGGTCCAGATGACCGTTGTCCCTTATCGCCTTTGGCTTGTTTAGCGGTTCGCGCCCCTTGATGGCGTAAAAATGTGGGCCGGAGTTCGGTTGAACTTGTGGAGGAGATGGGCTTCCACATCCCCGAAGGCCTTGAGATCGCCGGGTGGCTTGGCGACTGCCTTTTTGGTTTTGACGATCGCTGTCTCTCGGACAGGAGGCGGCATTCCCTCGCCTAGGCGGAGGGTGAGCAGCCTCTGCCTGGCCAGAAAGTCAGCAGCCTTAGCGCGGAAGATCGCGTAGGTCGGGGGAATGTCCTTCATGAGGTGCCTAAACATGGGTGAATGACCGTAGAATCCCCCCAGGACCGAGTAGAGAGTGAGCTCGTCGCTGATGGGCTCGCCGGTGAGGAATATTTCATCCACCCAGTCGATGTAATCTGCGTCGGATTCGTCTTCCCCCTGCCTGATTTTCATCATGCGGTGTGGGCCTTATGGTCTGGCGACCTTGGTGGCGAAGTATGACGTGAAGTCACTCGCCAGTTTCTCAAAGGAAATGATTGATCGCGGTGGTAGTGAGACGTAACAAATATGGGCCAGCTCTCCCAAGGTTAATGGGAATATTCGGCACTTGGTCGCGTCTGATGCCCCACACCTGGTCATGTAAATCCGAAACTTGCTTAGGTGAGTCTCGGGGTCTGATCTCCCTTCATATAGAGGTGTTTTGGGAGGCGTGATCCTTGGTTGCATGGGGGCAAGCTCGATGTGGACCGCGAGTGACTCAGTCGGTCTGATGATCTTTCTGATGGCGCTTGCCCCAGTATCCAAGAGCGCTTTCATCTCGTCGAGCTGACACTGCATAGCAGCCATCGCCGCGGCCTGGCTGCTTGCGGCTAGGCTTTTGGAGTGGGAGCCGAGGCGATCAAGTACTGACCCCCTGGCTCCGCTGTTGATGATTTCCTTGCCGCGTGGCTCGATTCTTTGGCGGATGGGGGCCAGAAGGCTGACCTGTAATTGGTTCAGAGTTGGGTAGGCCGAACTCCTGGTGACAGACTCGGATTCCGTCGTATCGAGGTTGGGGCCAGAATGCCCTGGTCGTCATGAGGTATCGCTCCCTAAGCCGCTGAAGACGGAACTGTCCCGCCTAGAGAGAGCCTTTTCTCGCGAATCGGGGCTTTCGGACGATCGCTCAACCAATAACCCCTTGAACTTCCGTTTGCCCGCGCGGTGGATGGCCGAAGGAGTGATAGCGGGTGCCGCGTATGCTCTCCGTCGCTCCCTTAGGATGACCATAGCCTCTTCGATCTGTTCCGCGGTTTGGAACTGGTCGAGCGAAAGGATGGGGCCGTCCCTCAAGTGCGGGATCGAGAGTCTTGCATTGCCGCGGCTACCGTCGTCCGTCGTGGGTTGGGGCTCGGTCTGAGTCGGAATCAGGTGTCCGGCAGATCGGAGAGTGGCTCTCTTCGATGTGGTGGGGGATGTCATGAATCTGAAGGTTTTTCTATGAAGAACAGTGAGTGTTTCTTCAGGTATATGCTCTGGAGAACAGTGAGTGTTCTTCGAAACGGCCGGAATAAAAATGAAGGTGAGGCCCTTCCTCTAGTGCCAATTGTTGTTACCCAAAATATTATCCGGAGATGATATTGCTGGAATGGTTGAGTAACAAACAAATGCGAGAGCACGTCCGTGGGGAAAGTAAGTAACACAAGATTTGCCGGGGTTGTTAGTCCCGGGCTTGAATGCTCTCGTGAGATATTATTAATACAAATACTTTGGAGTACAAATATTAATGTTAGAGTACAATTACAATGAGTGTAAAGACCCTAGTTATCTTAGCTATCGAGCGTGAAGATTGCCGGAAGAACCAGATATGATGCTCTGTGAGTTCTTGTAACAACGATGGAGTGTTGTGACGACTGTGAGAAATCGACGGTCTCTCAGTGTGTGTATTACCTGAATGTATGAGCTCCTGGACTTGTGAATCTCTTCAAACCTAAACTGTAGGGAGTTCTTGCCTCTGTCGACCGTCTTTTGGGGAAGAGGTGCTGAGAGATGAATCCTAAATGGGTTCAAGAGAGAAAGCCCGAGATGAGAGAGTTGTGAACTTTCGTGAATGTATTTGCCAATGTATTTTCCCGAGAGGAACGTCTAAACCTTTTTTCAGTTGCTGGAGGTTCTTTATTTATAGATCTAATAGTTGTTGGGCGATCGCCTCTGCTGTATTATAAAATACGGGCGATTGTCTTTAGCACATGGGTTGGTCTCCTTGAAGTTCGCAGAAGTTGCTGGCTGCCAAAAGTGAGAACCAATGAGAGGCCAACACGCGTTCATGTCGCTGTCCTGGGAGGCCCTACTTAGGACCTTTCGGCGGGCCTGTCGGTAGGTGAGGCCGTCCTTGTCACTGACAGCTGCTGATGGGCTGGAGTCAACGATCCATGTTACACGGCGCCTTTCGCGGATCTGCACATGGGTGCTTGCCTCGTGATCCAGTCTTCGCAGACTTTGATGGACGAAGGCCTTGTTCGTGGCACAGGATGGTCATCCTAGTTCGGGCACCAGAGTCAATCTCTAGGTGCCAAAAGGCGATCGCCTTGGGATTCGATCGCTAGATACTCGAAGGTGGTCTGTTACCTTCGTTCTGACAAGGTCGCCGTAGCTCATTTGGTCGTGAACTCGGTCGCTCGGCCCTTATACCGATCACCATCGAGGTGTATAAATCTCCGCACAACAGAGGCTACATGGGAAACCGAGGATAGTATGCGGGAGAGTTATCCCAAGTTGTTTGACCCTTAGTTTCGGGGATGAAACTCTTTTTAATGGGGGAGTATGTAATACCCAGTTGTAAATTCATTCATTATCATTCAGTATTTGTCACTCATTAATAATCATTCATCTTTCACGTTCGTTCATTTAGATTCACCGTTGGCGTACTTTAGCCGTGTATCAGTTACCGATCGTTTTTTATCTCTGGTTGAGAATCGAGACGAGGGTATTATCATAATCATCGTGATTGGTAGTCTTGTGTTGGAAGTATCATCTATCGCATGTTTTGGACTCAATTACTTTCATACAAGCATCACATGTCGGATCATTCATCACTGGTAACGAAGAAACGAAGTTGTCGGATTTTGTCACTTCCAGCAATGAGTTACGGCCGTAACTGATCATCATTACGGCCGTAACATACATTCGTGAAAATGGGTGTCTTTATGGACGAAGACAACTTACGGCCGTAAGTCATTCTAGTTACGGCCGTAATCTCGAGGGTACGGCCGTATGTTTTGGAAGACTACGGCCGTAACATGCATTCGTTGGGCAGGAGGGTGTTTTTGACGAAGGTAACTTACGGCCGTAAGTTCGGCAGGATACAGCCGTAAGTGTTTTGTTATGGACGTAAGGTAGCTTTGGTTACGGCCGTAACCATGTCAGTTCTGGTATTATTGGTTTTTTGACGAATCATTATTATGTCCGTATGAAATGGATGTTACGGCCACTTGGGAAGTTACGGTCGTAAGGTGGTAGAGTTACGGCCGTAACTCTGCACAGTATATAAAGGATTGAACGGGATTTTTATGCTCATTTCAGCATTTCCTCACTTTGGTTCTGAGAGAGAAGTTTTGTGGGAGAGATTTTTCATCATCAAACACTTGTGGGTTCAAGATTAATCATCTTTATCCGTTTGTGGAGCTTGGGAAGTCGATTAACAATAGTTTTGACGGATCGAAGAGGTTGGATCTTCAAAAGGTAATTTCCTCCAAACCTTAGATTTCGATTCTATGATGGAACATGATGTTTTAGATGTTATAATAATGATATATGAAGAGGTATACATATGATTATGAGTTTATATGAATATTCATTTGGATTATTGAAGGATTATTTTAAGAACACTTTAAATGTTGATTTGGATTTGGGGGTTTCGATTAGATGATGTTGAAATATAGATTTGGCTATTCATATTAGATTATTGATTGTGTTGGAGATGTTTTTTTGGATTGTATCACTCCTTGAAGATTTGGTATCGATATAATTGAGGATTGGTTGTAAACAATCGAAGATTGGTTACAACGTGTTTGTTATAATGCCCCAATGAATTTGGTTTTGTCGTATCGACGTTTTGAGTTGTTTGTGATCATGTTTGATTCGTTTATTAAGCAGATTGTTGGTAATTGTGTTATTCAAGGTTGTTCGAGAGACCGACATCTCATTTTAGGACGTTTGTTCGAGGAAGGACATTCTTCACCGGCGTTGTGTAAGTTAATTTTTACTCGGTTAAAGGGATATTCATTCCTTACGTTGTTGTTCATTCATACCCATAATTCACCATAATATATCATTCATGTCGAAACTTGTAATTATCAACTAATCATGTAACTCACGAGGAACGACGGTTCCAAATCATTTCATTGAAGTTATAACTCATTGTATCATTATTTCATCTCGGTGAGTCATTCTTTATCCTTGTCGGATTTTATTCATTATCTCTCATCTTGGTCGCTTTTGTTCTTGTAACCTTCCGGGATTGCATTGCGTGGCCGGGTGGCGTATGTGTGGAATTTTTAGTCGGGCACACTATGGTCATGTGTATATGCGGGACTCCAGACTCATTGGGCTGTGCACACGGTAAAGTACCTCCGTGAGACTAATTAGGCCAAGTTGCGGGTGTATATGCGGGACTCCGGACACTCGTCTACTTGTGCACTTACACATTCCATTCGGGCGTACTATGATGCCCATCATTCAACTCTATTTCTTAATTCATTCATGTGATTGTTGTATATTGTTCAACTCTTGAGGATTGTTGTTCTGTGTAACTGACCCCATAGGGGGATGTTGTTTTCAGGTCATGGCAATACAAAGGCACGGGAAGAGAACGTTGACGGCGAGGAGTCTCAGTGATACTAGTAGGGGGCCCCAGTCCTTTCAGTCATTCATGTTTTCTTCATTTTTATTTCCGCTGCAGAGTTCCGTTTGAATATTAATTTTTATTCATTATTGTATATTTTATCTTCATATAAAATATACACGTATTCTGTATTTCCTGTGTGTGTTGTACTTGAAATTCCTCATCGGAGTAATTGATGATATAATGCGGTTCGGTACTACAATTATATTATTTAATTCATTAATTTTCATTCGTCTGGTGGGTCCCAGTCGGGGTCCACTGCACTGTAATAGCCGCCTAGTTTGGGGTGTTACAACGCATTGGATCCCGACTCGTTGGTATCTATATTCACATCTTCATCCATATCTTCATATGCCTCATCCATTTCAATTTCGCCGTGAAAAATCCAAGTTTTATACTCCCTAATGAACCCAAATTTCCCAATGTGATACTTAACTTTTTCTGTATCATGAAACTGTTTATTATCACATTTTTTTACATGGACATCTTATTTGGTCACCCGACATGCAGTGCGGCTGACTACTTGCATACTCGATAAAGTCGTTAAGTCCAGAGAGAAATGCATGATTCCAAGAACCATCAATTTTCCAGCGATACATCCAGTCACGATTGACACCTATTCTAAAAATTATAACAAAATAATCAAATGCACTTATTAGTTCAATCAAATATGCTACGAGCATGCCAACATCTGCCTAGCAGAGTTGGTAAGGCAATTTGCCTTTGGGGGAAAAGACCAAGGTTCGAATCTTGGCAATGGGATTTCATGTAATAGGATTTCATGTAATAGGGTAGTATAGAAAGTCAATTTTCAAAAAAATATATGCTACGAGCAATATAACTCCTCTATCCTAACTTCTAAGTGCTCGAATAACCAACCAGCTAATTTCAATAAGGTATATTACAATTACAATTTCAAAAACACATAATAATCATGTTAATCTCAAAAGAGTTTTTTTTTTTTTTTTTTTGCATTTTCCTCATAAAGTTTCCCTACATTTTGAAACTCACGCTTTTAGTAAAAGTTTCCCATGTAGAAGCTTTTAGTGGATGTCCGCGCTTTTGGTGGAAAAAACATGTAGAAAAATATGCTGCCAACAGTTGGTGGAAAATATGTTGCAGAAACAAGTACCAGACCTAGGAAAACAAAGTTGGAATTCTTTGTTGGCAGCCGCATATTGTCCTTTCTCTATTGAAAACTGATATGCTTCATTTTGTAATGACCAATACTTATTATTCAGGATCACGGCCTGCAACAAATCTGCTACCAAAATTATTTTAATTTTTCTTCCTACCCCTTCACAGAATTTCATACATATCTAATACCTAAGTTATTCTATTCTCCGTCCTAAATCTACTTGTTTAAACTACTCTGGACTTTCTCTTTCTAGATGCACGCCCTAACTACATTTTGTAATAATTATCCTTTGTTTGTTACTAAGGGGGAGGGAGTGGGGCTCGGGTAAGGGAATCGGGTACCCTTACCCGAGCGGTAACACCGCCGCCGGGGCATCGGGTAAGGCGGGCGGTGTTACCATGCGGCTTCTGAAGCCGATCGGTGGGGGGGTTGGTTTTGAAAATTCTAGCCGTTGAACGGCTAGTTCAATAAAAAAAAAAAATTTCCCTATAAAATCAAACCTTTTCAACTCATTTTTTCAAAATAAAAACACACTAATCTCTCCAAAACAAAAAATAATTACTAAAATGTCTTCCGATTCTTCCGAATTCGAATGCATTATTCCGTCTTCGTCCGACGAGATATCCACGGGTAGCTCGTTGCAACGTATGCTTCAAGCTCAAGACCTTGAAGACACGGCAAGCTCTAGCCGAACTAGCGTAAATCGTCAACGGAAATAGGTCTTCAAACGTTGGAGAATGATTGGTTCGTTGAAACACCAAAGTACAACGAAGAGTACTTTAAAAAAATTCGAATGGAGAAAAGCATGTTTTTGCAAATCTTGGCGACATTGAAGCGAGATACCCATATTTTCAAGAAGGCTACGGCGCGTTCGAAAAAAGTTTCACGGCGAAACAAAAATCACTTACCGTTAGGCAACTCGCAACCGGCAATCCCCCCGATGAGTATGATGAATATTTATGCATGGCTGCAAGAACGTCACGTGAAACTCTTAATTATTTTTGTGAGGCCATCATTGAGTTGTACGGTCGAGAGTACCTACGTAGGCCGACAGCACACGACCTTGCTCGCATTTTGCAGGCCCATGAGGCGAAGCATCACATCCCTGGAATGCTTGGTAGCATCGATCACACACGTCAAATGGAAAAATTGTCCTAGACAATTGAGAGGGCAATATACGAGAGGTGACTATGGTGTTCCCACTATTATGCTTGAAGTCACCGCGTCACAAGATATGTGGATTTGGCATGCTTTCAACGATATCAACGTATTTAATCAGTCTGACTTGTATCTTACAGATCGTAATGGAACGGCGATGAACAGTTCATTCAACGTGAATGGACGCTTTTACAAACGCGGCTACTATTTGACAGATGGATTCTATCCTAAGTGGTCCACATTTGTTAAAGCATACCCGTATCCAACCGACCCAAAGGAAAAGAGATTTAAGAAGTTACAAGAGGGGGCGAGAAAGGATGTCGAGCGAGCTTTTGGTGCTCTCAAAGGAAAATGGAAAATTCTCGATCGGCCTCTCCGAGCTATGACAAAAGCGAAGATTGCCAATCAGGTTCATGCGTGTGTTATTTTGCACAATATGGTTATAAAACGCGAAGGGAGGGCAATCTCACCGGTTCATATAATGGATGAGCCATTCAAGTTGTTCGACTACAATGTGATAGCGGAGTTACTAAATGAAGTTCTCCATGACCGACTTCGATATGATCTCACGGAGCACGTAGCACGTCAATACTTGCCGCATCTCGATGATTAGTGGGTTTTTTATTTTAATCTAGTTATTTTTAAGTATTATGTTATGTTTCTTTTTTTTAAGTATTATGTAATATTTTTATTTTTAATGAAATGGTATGTTTTTATGTAATGTTTTTTTTAAGTATTATGTAATGTTTTTATTTTTAATGAAATGGTATGTTTTTATTTTAATATTGTATGTGATTTCATGTATGAAAAAAAAAATCGGGTATATTTTTATGTAATGTTTTTTTTTTAAGTATTATGTACTGTTTTTATTTTTAATGAAATGGTATGTTTTTATTTTAATATTGTATGTGATTTTATGTATGAACAAAAAAAAAATCGGGTAGTATAGGTGACCACTCACTCCACTTAGGGTAGTGTTAGGATAGAATTGGGTAGTTTTGAGTTGGAGGGTTTTTATTGGATAGAGGTGATGTGGCACTTAGGGTATTAGGTGACAATGAACAATTAACGAACCTCTTACAAGTCTTGCTTATTACTATAATTAACTAAAAAAAGAAAAAAAACTAACACTAGCACGCCAACTGTAGAAAATCATCCCAACTGGCATCATTTAACCAGCTCATATTGCTTCTACAAAAATACGTACTGTCTCTACATCTGCATCACTAACAGATCAGATGTATACAAAGTGGTTGTGATATGCAGATCTAAAATCTGGAGAGAAAAAAAATAAAAAGATCTAACTTAATCAAAGGCAGCCTTAATCGAACCTTTTCGTTTGCAGATTATAAAGGTCGATGGCGACAGAGATCGACGGCGGCAGATCGACTTGGCAAGAAAAATGTACTAATTAGGGCTGAGTGGAAGCATGAATATATATATATATATATATATATATAGAGAGAGAGAGAGAGAAACTCACGTCCATTGAGGCTGAGTAGAATCTTGCTCCGACGACGGGGAAGATTTTAGGTTGCCGGTACTCGGATTCACTAGAGAGAGATTCGTTTTCTAATAATAATTAGAAGATAGCAGCATAATGTGTTTCTGGTGCAGCATATGTAATAGGATTTACCGATGCCAGCTGGCTGTAAGTAATGGCGTTGTTAATTTGTATAAATACCAAGGGCGAAGATGGGCGTCGGTAAAGGCATTGTTAAATTAGTCAAATACCGACGGCTAAACCTGCGTCGTTAATTTTGGCGAGTCAAATAATTGTGAAAAATAATTATGACATTTAACGACGGCGGGAGGCGCCTTCGGCGAATTTCCGACGACAAGAGGCATCGGTAATGGCGTCGGCAAATTTCGCGGGAAGAAGTCCGCGAAATGGCATCGCTAAAGCTGTCGGGAATTGTCCAAATCCACGGGGATCGGTAACGGCGTCGTTAAATGTTACAAACACCAACGACATTTACTGGCGTTGGTAAATCCTGGTTTTTTTGTAGTGCATGTTGGTAGATTTATGTTGTATATGTTATTCATATTGTATGACAAACAAACCAACCGACAACCGCGCTTATAAACGGATTAATATGCAAAGTAACATATAATCGCGTTAAACTCCCACTTACAAACATTAAGTTATAAAGGTTACGAAGTTTCCTACCCTCCACCAAACTCATGGAAAATTGAAATCTAAGCCAAAATATTATTCTTCCGAGTATGTCGGCGTAATATTTTTGGGGATGGTTAATAAATTCCTAGAGTACATTAGATGCCTTTGGTTATGACAAATCAACCCCTAGAAACCGTATGGGTTGCCGGGTGAGATTCAATTATCACACTAATAGGAGTTGACGGTTTAAACTATAGATAGTTCAGCGAGCCATAGAAACTGTATGGGTTGAGGGCAAGTGAACTAGAGGTAAAAGAGGATCGAATAATCCACTAGATGGGTTGGTGTTAGACACCACTTTACAAAGAATGACAGAATAAAAACCGAATAGGTTGCCCTCCATTAAACTTTGTGAAGAACTCGATCACCATTATGAGCAACCGTAACTTCTGGATTTCACATGGGAGTGTGTAAATATCGATATAATAGTGGGAGCCTAGTTATGAATAAAGAAAGTCCTTAAATTCTTTACTCGAATCATAATTAAACAATCACTAACGAATCTTAAATTATTCTCTACAATTAACAAACAATCTCTCAAAATGACAATGAACCCACTCGCAATACTGGTTGAAAAGAACATCATGACTCGTCCAAACTATGTGGACTCGCTTTGGAACTTGAGGTTTGTCCTCACTATGGAAATACTGGTATATGTCTTGGAGATGGATATCCCAGCGACTCATGTAAGAACCCGAGCCAATCAGGAAGAGTTCGATGCTCATGAGAAATGGGTAAAAGACGACGTAAGAGTGCTTGGGTATAGGTTAGGCTCCAGGACTAATGAGCTTCAACATGCCCATGAAAGTTGACGTCTTCGAGAGCCATCTTAGCGCACCTGGCTGAGCTCAATGGAGAGCATAGTCGAACTGCTAGATATGAAATATCAAAGCAATTATTTGGCGCTAGGATGAAGGAAGGAGAGAGAGAGAGAGAGAGAGTTGGGGACCATATACTCAAGATGATCTCGATGATTGAGATATTAGAAGCTCTTGATTTTTAGATGCATGCATCTCTTGAAACTGACCTTATCCTGCAGTCACTTCCTGACTCCTTTTCCCAATTTATCATGAACTGCAATGAGATTGCATATAAATAAGCTGGGCTAATGAACGCACTGACGACTGCACAGTCGCAGATGAAGACAAAGGTAAAAAAGCTGCACTTGTGATTTCTTCTGGGACTTGGGAGTCCAAGAATAAGAAGAAAAAGACCAAAAGGCAGTTATGTCTAATAGCCAAGATCGATAAGGGTAAGGGCGAAGCCCAATGATTTAAAAGAGCAAGGGGGAAAAGCCGTAGACGAATGGCATCATCAGAAACTCCATTATTCTTGAATGTATCGCATATCTCGAAAAAGGATGCAATATGAGCATTAGGATCATCACTCGCCACTCCACAAAATTGGCTCGCTTGCACCATTTGGATGATAGCCGGCTTAATCTCGAAATTGTTCGCTTGTATGGTTGGACGCCGAATCCCCGAAAATTTTGCATTAATTTGTGGAAGCGCATAATCACGGAGTGCTAATGCTGGTTGAGCTAGCTGAATAGGATTGTCGATCCCTTGATTTCCGGTGTTGTCAGCCATGGTATCTGTAGTTAACAACTCACGCCTTTCCTCCCTGTTTTTCCGCAAGGTGCGCTCGAGTTCGGTATCCAAAGGGAATAGACCTTCGTCACCAAATTTTTTGATGCACTAAACAAAACTCTAGAAAAGAAAACAAATAAAAACAAATTTACACAAAAATAAAATAATGTTCAAATTAAGACTAAAAATACTGAAATTGATATTAGTAAAACAATCAGTCTCCGGCAACGGCGCCAAAAACTGGTTACCTAATTTAGTGAACGCAAGTGCACGTTGTCGTAAGCAAGTAATAAAGTGATGTGAAAGATATCGTTCCCTCGAGGACTGACGTACTAATTACCAATTTATTTGTATTTTAGTTTTATTTGAACGATCGAATTTGATGGTGGAAGAATTACTAAAAACTAAATGATGCAATAAACTAAAAACAACTAATAAAGTCAATAATCCGATAAAAGATAATCAAATAAGAGAAGAATCTAGGATTGAGAATCCGCCTCAATTAATCCGAATTAATCTTGATTAGTGTAATTTATGTAATTTCCCAATTTATTGACAGCGAAGATTTCTAAGATAATCTAATGCCTCTCCCGTGGACAATAGAACTTTCTAAGATGAATAAATCACTCTATTCCTAGGTGATTTATTACAACCATAGCCAAAAAGTCTAAAATCTTCAAACGAGCTATCCTTGTCAGTATATTCCTATCCCACAAAACAAAACAGTTCTCACCAATTTTTCCTACTAACTCTCCTCTCCCGATTCGAGTTGCGTAATTAAAACAATTCAATCATAGGCCACATAATTGAACGCATTAAGAACAATTGAAAAAACTCAATAGAAAGGGAAATATATATAAATAATGCAAAATCAAGAGTTAATCCGTCAAAATCTCGGTTTCATCACAATCCTAGAAAAAGGGGTCTAGCCCGACATGCTAGAAAACAGTATACAAAGATTCAAATTCAACATAAGGAAGAAAAATCAAACACAATTGAAGACTCGCTTCTTCCGTTCTCTGGCTTTGCTTCATGCTGCTAGGTATTATCTCCTCCTCTTCGATCATCTATTTTCTGACCTTCAATGCCTTTTTATAACCTATCTTCCACCTCCAAAACGCGTCCGATAATTAGATCGAAAACGGCCAAAATCGCGGGCTGCAGTCATAAATCTCGCGCCGCGGGCCGCGGCCTGGCTTTAGTGTGCCGCGGCCCCTGCCCTTTTGCTGCCAGGCCTGGGCGCCATTTTTCTTTATGGGTCGCGGCTTAGGATGAGCGTACCGCGGCCCACGGTACAGTTTGTACCGGTGTGCTTCTAGATGAGTCTGTGCCACGGCTCTGGCTCGTTGCGATGCGACCCTTGACCAAAAAATGTCATTTTGGCTCGTTTCTCTTCGTTTAAGCTCCCAGACTCTAATTTCCTACAAAACATATAAACATAAAGCATTAAAAGCTCATTTGTGGAGATTTAAACACAATATGGAGATAAAATAATGATAATTAAGTGCACAAAAATACATCTAACAATCATCAACCCGCACGAGTCGGGACATGATTTCTTATAATAAAAATAATTGTCATATAAATAATATTATTGCCCAAGATACGAAGCTTATTGCGTCAATCACTTTGACTCTCACCCATGGTAAATCAAAGCAATAAATATTAGAAATACATAATTAAATATTATATATTTAGAATTAAGAAATAATAATTATCCGAGATTTACGTTCTTCTTACAGTCAGTACAGAAGACACTATCTTACTTCGGTCCAGTTCAACGTATGCAAATAGGTTAATGCATGCTAATAGTCAAGACCAACTAATATCAAGCATACACTACAACCTTTCATATAATTTGTCTAATAATTATATAGGTTGTGAACTATTATATTATTTTATAAGGCACCGATAATACGATCTTCCGTGTGACACACCACACCACATTATCTATAATATAAAATAATTAGAGATTTTATTTGCATAACCATAACGTGAATAAATATGCAAAACATGTGATTATATGTAATAAATATTCTCATAGATAGTTATAGGGAAATAAGGTAATTCAAGCATAAAGTATGCTTTGCAGTATAAAACCCTAACAATCTCTCACTTATACTCAAAACATGCTTTTAAGTATACTACTCTATTACAGTCTCTCATTTCTCCCCCTTATAGTCAAAGAAATGCTGCCATAAACCGTAATACCATTCCTTCCACACGCCTTTCAAAAACTTCCGAGGGAAGGCCTTTCGTGAAAGGACCAGCAAGATTATATTTTGATGCGACCCTGGCTACAACTACGTCTCCTTCCTTTACAAAGTGTCGTATGATGTGGTACTTGCAGTTGATATGTTTACTTGCCTTGGGGGCTCGTGGTTCCCTTAAATTTGCGGCTGCACTGGTATTATCATAATAAAGTGTAATACCCTTTCGCAAATCAGGAATCACATCCAAGTCCTGCAGGAAGTACTTCAGCCATACCACCTCATTGGCTGCCTCAGAGGCTGCCATGTACTTGGCTTCCATAGTAGAGTCCAAGATGCATTTATACTTCACACTCCTCTAACTAATGGCTCCACCTCTTAGGCTAAACAGATAACCTGAAGTAGACTTCGACTTTTCTTTGTCTGATGAAAAATCTGAGTCAGTATAACCCACCATACACAGGTCATATGATTGATATACTAGCATATACTCCCTAGTCCTTCTCAGGTACTTGAGTATGTGCATGACATCAATCCAGTGTCCTGGTCCAGGGTTCGACTGATATCTAGTAGCCATGCCTACGGCATGACAGATATCTGGTCTAGTGCAAAGCATAGCATACATGAGTCTTCCCACAGCTGACGCATAAAGGATAAGCTTCATGTCATATATCTCCGTTGGTGTCCTAGGACACATATCCTTAGATAGTTGAATTCCATGTCTGTAAGGTAGAAAATCTTTCTTGGAATTCTCCATGCTAAACCGCTTTAGCACTGTATCTATATAGAATGTCCGAGATAAGCACAACATCCTTTTCTTCCGATCACGAAAGATGCTGACTCCAAGGTTGTATCCTGCTTCTCCCAAATCCTTCATATCGAACTGCTTAGATAGCCATACCCGTACATTCGATAATTCCTTCACATTGTTTCCAGTCAGAAGGATATCATCTACATACAGTACAAGAAACACCAACACGTTTCCATCATATTTCTTATGCGCACAACTCACACTCGGACATTAGATGAATCCATATGACTGGACAACCTCGTCAAATCGAGTTTTCCAAGATCTGGATGCTTGCTTAAGTCCATAAATGGATCTCTTAAGCTTGCACACTAAGTGCTCCTCTCCTTCAGCAATGAATCCCTCTAGTTGGCGCATGTAGATTTCCTTGTCTAGACTTCCATTCAAGAATGCAATCATGACATCCCTTGCCAAATCTCCAGATGCAACTGCGCATCTATAGCTAAAAGAATCTGGATTGACTTAAGCATGGCTACCGGCGAAAAGGTTTCATCATAATTGATACCCTCTTTCTGAGTGTAACCATTCGCAACAAGCCTTGCTTTGATGGTTTCAACTTTTCCATCACCTTCTTTCTTTCGCTTGTAGACCCACTTACTCCCAATAGATTGTACCCCAGCAGGTAGTTCTACTAGCTCCCACACTTGATTGGAATCCATAGATCCCATTTTTAATTCCATTGCTACTTTCCAGGAGTCGGCATCTTTATCTTGGATTGCCTCCTTGCAAATCCAGGGATCTGATTCATCTTCGCCTGGGATTGACTCCGAAGACTGTCCCATGCCTATGAATTATTCCGGTTGATGAACAACCCTCTCACTATGATGAGGCAAATCCTGAGTTGGTGTAAAAGTCTCAGAATCAATACGTGGTGCAGTGTTAGTTGGTGCTTGTATGATTGGTATAGACTATCTCGCCCCTCAACTCTTCCAGAATTATTTCGCACATGGGCTTGTGACTAATCATATAATCCTCTTCCAGGAATCGGGCATTTGTGCTAACAATGACCTTCTGATCCTGGGGACTATAGAACAAGCCACTCTTCGATCCCTTAGGATATCCTACAAACACTCGTACTTCTGTACGAGATGCTAATTTATCAGCTTCCTTATTCAGCACATGTTCCAGAGTACCCCAAATCCGAACATGTCTTAGACTGGGCTTTTGCTCATTCCATAGTTCTATGGGTGTTTTTGGAACTATACGCCGCCATTTCTAAGGCGTATCCCCAAAATGAAATAGGTAAATCCGAATAACTCATCATTACTCACCGTTTTTAAAAAAGTTTTGTTCTTTCTCTCAGCAACACCATTTTGTTGTGGAGTTCCCGATGCCGTGAGCTGGGACGAAATCCCCTCATTTGCCAAGAAATCCAAAAACTCTCCACCAAGGTATTCGCCACCCTGATCAGATTGTAGTGACTTGATACTCTTTCCATGACGCTTCTCCATTTCAGCCTTAAAGTCTCTGAACTTTTCAAAGGCTTCAGACTTACGTTGCATCAAATAGATGTATCTATATCTCGAATAATCATCTATAAACGTGATGAACTATTCGAAACCACCCCTAGCCTGGACATTCATTGGACCACGTACATATGTATGAAGAAATTCCAACACATTCTGAGCACGGTTTCCCTTGGTCTTAAAAACCCTTTTGGTCATCTTACCTTCCAGACAGGATTCACAAATTGGAAATGACTCAACTTAGAGGTCATCCAATGGGCCATTATCTACCAATCTTAGAATCCTTCTATGGTTTACATGACCTAACCATAAATGCCACAGATATGTTTGGTTTATGCTCGAAGGTTCTTTTCTCCTTTAGGTTTAGACAAAGAGTTAAGTGATTTATATTTATACATGGAAGTTTGTGAAGTATTAATGACATATAGTCCATCAGTAAAAATACCTTTGCAAATCACCATTTTTTCTTCTAATAATAGCATCATCATCGAAAGAAACTGCATAACCATCACATTTTAGTTTAGAAACCGAAATTAAATACATTCTAAAATCTAGTACTAGAAATACATTATTAAGGACTAATATTTTGTCATTAATCTTAAACTGCACAACTCCCACTGCAACAGACATAAGCCTGGAATAATCGCCCCAGTTGATGGTTATCTCGTCTGCACTAAGCTGCTTGGTTACCTGAAAAACATGCGAGTTAAAGCAAACATGATCAGTGGAGCCTGAATCAACTATCCACAAAGTGGAAGAATAAGCTGCCAAACATGTTTTGACTACTAGTGCACGAGACATACCTTTCTTAAGAGCAGGGCAGTCCGCTTTAAAATATCCTTTCTGACCGCACTTGTAGCACTTCCCCTTTGACTTTTTGTTCGCCTCAGGCTGAGGAGCCTTGCTTTTTACCTCGAGAGCTGCCACTTGCTTCTGGCCCACTTGTTTCTTCTTCCCCCACTTGGGTTTAGAAGTCGAAACACTAGTACCCACAAGAACTTGATACCCTTGCCTGAAGAGACCTTCACGCTTGAAGATCTCACAAGAATTCCGACAAGGTATACTCCTATGATTCATATTGTAGTTTAGGCGTAATCGCCGTAACTCCTAGGTAGCCGCCAGATGATATCGACTGCGCCGCATCGATAGTAGCCCCTAAGATATTAAGTTCATTTAGATGAGAAATCATCTTCAGAACATGATCCCTTACCGGGGTTCCTTCAGGCATTTGGGTCGTCATCAAGACCTTTAGAGCATTTTGCCTAGCCGCCCGGTTCTGATGACCGAACATGTCGCCGATATTTTTCATCATTTCCGAAGCCATGCCCATACTCTAATGCTGATGTTGCAATTCATTTGCTAAACAAGCTAATATGGAACAGCGAGCCATCTCACATTTATTCAATCTGCGGTATTCTTTCACCTCATCAGGTGTCGAATCCGCATCTGGTTCTAATAGGCATTCCTCAGTTAGAACAAACTTGTGTTCTTCAGCAGTCAGGACAATATTAAGATTATTTTTCCAATTAGCAAAGTTAGTGTCATCTAGTTTGTTTTCTTTGAGAATTACAGCAAGTGGATTGAAAGACATCTGAGATAAAATTAAAAACATTCATCACATAATGCATAGCAAAATTTATTGAAGAACCTCAAAACACAATATATATGCTAGCAACAAACACCTCGAAAAACCCGCATATGCAAGCCACGATCGTGTGGATATTTACACACACTTTTTTCAAGTAGAGTTTTACGTCTTTAATTTTACTATCTAGTCAATTTACATTATGACAGTTAAAATTAATAGTTGCTTCCTCTTAGCCATGTATTAATTAACATAGATTCCGATGGGGAGCTTATTAATTAATACACCTAAGTGAACACCATAATTTAACAACCTTAAAATATTATCTTTTAAATAATAGTCCGACAGATGGAGAGGCCCTATCATAAAAAATAGTATTTATCTTTTGTTATCATTGAAATTTAAAAGTAGTGAACTTATAATTAACACATCGGATATGGAGGAAGACCCTAATATCAATGCGCATGCTAATTACTTGATAATTTAAATTAATTATGGAGGCCAATTTGATTTTATTTTTAAAAAAATAAATCAATTTAATCACTTAGTTATTTTAGCTTTAAGGTTTTTAATTTTCTCGTCCTAACATGCAAGAAATATATCATGCATACATCCATACATGCCATACATTCAAAACAAATAAAAATCAAAAATAAAATAAATTGGATAATTAAATCCAATTATCATAGATTTTATTCCTCGGTTTGAATAGCAAGAAAATCTTCGGTTCGAAATCTCCTACTGCTTCAAGCATGTCGTCACCTCTTTCCGGTTGGCCCATAAAATTTTCCGAATTTGAAAACTTTCTTTTCCAATCAAAATTAACTGCACAAGAAAATTCCAAATTTAAATATTGTGCACCAACGGACTCAACGAATGGCAGAAAAACGAACAGGACCATACACCGGACGACCCCACCCGGACAGCCCAACCCACTGCATAACCCGACCAGACTAGTGGCATGTTCCGCGACTTGGACCGCATGCCCTCGGCCGTACCCAATCGACAACTTCTCGATCCCGGTCGGTTCGTCCGATTGGGACTCTTTTTCGCGCGGACTCCTTTTTCCTTCGTGCTTTGTGTACTCCAGTTCGATTATAACTTTATACAAAATAAAATACATCAAATTTACAACAAAATTACAAGAAAAATAAATTCCAATTCTACCAGTAGATTTTCTCACGAGAAAAACTTATACATGCCTCAAAGCCAAACCAAATTATCAAAAACGCGTAAAAATAAAATTAAATCATATAGCCATGATAATTGGACTATATTCACCTGCAAGACAATTCTATCAAAAATATCCCAAAAATCATAATATACGAAAAATTTTAAATTGCTAGCAATTAATCACAAAATTAAGTAAATTGAACGGAACCTAAAAACGACTTCGATACCAATTGATGGAAATAAAACGCAGCGGAAGCGGCGAGTTCGGATTTATTAAGATCAGCCCTCAAGAATCGGATCTATTTAGGCTCGTCAAATAATTTATTAAACATATTAATAAGCAATTTAAATGAATAATAATAATCTACGCGTCTAACTATGATAATTCGTAGTATTCTTATCCAAATCTAAGATATATACATTACCTTTGAAGCAAAGTCTTCGAATCTTTACTCGATCTCCTTGTATTTCTACCTTTAGGTCTTCTGGAGTATGATCCCCCTATATCCAGATGTCGTGTGGGCAACAATCTACCGGGCTTCCTTGAACAACAACTGGATCGGCTGAACCACTCCCAAGTAAATTACCTCACGATTTTTCTCTCTATTTTTCTTGAATAGATTGGTATTTTAGAAAAATATTGTGTTTATCCAATTATGGAATTGAAGGCACAAGTCAAGATCCACAATCAAACAAAAAGCAGAAAAATCAAAATTTCTTGGACTGTAAGAGTAACAATTTGGGCCAAACCAATTAGTCTTATTTAAAGGTGTTATGGACTACTCTAGGGATCTTAAGGAGGATTAGTGAAGGACTCCTAATAGACCTAAAATTTCTATATTAAGACCTTTCCTAATATACTGACTCTATTAATATCAACTCAGTCCACTAGAGAGTTAATATTGCACTTCCTACCCAAATTTTAATTTACCAAATTGGGCTCCTTTTTAAATATATTCCCGTGTTTAATATATCGAATATCCATTAATTAATTTAAGCTACTTACATCTTTAATTAATTAATATCTTATTTAAGAGTAGTACCACTCGAACCTTATTGTTATATCGAAATTAAATCCACCTGCAGGGTTTAATATAACAATTATTATCGAGCTCCTCAAGGGGACATCATTGTATTTGTTAGGCGTATTTTTATACGCTTATTTATCATTATTTTGTATTCTTTTCATGATTAAATCTGCATAAATGAGCTTTTAATGCCCTATTCTTTTATGTTTTGCAGGAAATTGAAGTCCGGAAGCGAAAACGATGAAAACGGGCGAAAACGGAAAATTTTGGCCTGGGGCCGCGGCACAAGTGCACGTTATCGTAGACAAGTAATAAAGTGATGAGTGAGGCTTTGGTTCCTGCCCGGTTGCCAGAAATAATGAGTAAGAATAATTATGCGGGCAACCAAAAAATAATGGGAGAATATAATAATTGTAAGGCACGAAAAAATAAGCAGAGTTCGAATGGGTAAATAATAAAGACTTATCATGCACAACCTCATTAGAACTCAAAGAATCAGCCTCAACAAAATCACAAGTAATGGGGTCAATCTCTCCCATTATGAATTTATGAATAATTATGCGTGGCACCGTTAATAAAATTTTAGGCACATAAGTGTCCACCTTATAAGTCGAAGTTTGATGACAATTTAATGGAATTTCTTTGGAAACATCATCAATGGTAACTTCTTCTACAGGCTCATCACACTTTATGTAATTATCAGGTGCTGGGGGATCGACCCTAAAACTCGGCATGCCATTCTTCTCAACCCCCCCTCTACTTCACTACTAAAGCTATGAGCTGGAAAATAACCGTAGTGAATCTCAAGACCACGACGTGCACATTCTCGCTCAAGAGGGGTACTATCAGGATTTTCGAGAGCGTCTACACATTGTTCAAACATGGTTTTTGTTTCTGGGAGGGGCCGATCGACCCTATTTGGCAAATTATTAAGAACATCGAAATTTATGAAATGCCAAGGGTCACTATAGTCAAAGGAAAACATAATGAAAAAATAAAAATATAAATACTAAAGAAAAAAACTTCAAATTAAAATTAGAGTCGCTTGGTATTGATATTAGCGAAAAATCAGTCCCCGACAATGACGCCAAAAACTTGTTGTGAGGAAATCCCTCACACTATGCCGCAAGTGCACGGTGTCAACAAGTAATAAAGTGATAAGTAAGATATCGTTCCCTCGAGGACTGAATTCACTAAGTACCAAAATATAGTCAACTCACAATTTTATTTGAAGAACAATTATATGGAATTTATATCTAAACTAATTGCAGAAAAATAAATAATAATAGGAATAATAATAAGGGTGTAGGATTATGATTTTCACCTCAAACAATCTGGAATGATTTTTATTCAATTTAATTCACTTTTATTCAATTTATTGTAAGCCAGGAATTCTTAAATTATTCTAAAGCCTTTCCCAAGGTCGATAGAAAATACTACGAATTATTAACTCGATATATCCCTATTCGAATTAGATAATTAATAGCTAAAACAGTTCAAGAATTCCCACAATAAATAGGCTTCACAATTCCCATGAGTATATTCCTATCTCACGAAAATTATGATTCGTCTCACAAGAACTATGCCTAAATTTCATCTCTCGAATCCATAAAGACATTCAAAACAATTCAGCTGTTGGCCAGACAATTAAAAAGCATTAAGAACAATCAGAAAAATCCAACTCAATATGAATAACGAATGGATTGAAATAATAATAAATAAATCAAACCGTCATGTAATCGGCTACAATCACAACCCTACTTGAATAGATCTAGAAACTAAGATGCGGAAAAATTAAGAAAAACCGTAGGGATCCGTGGTCTTGTCGTCGGCCACAAATCTCCTCTTTGTGTTAAGATGTCTCCGATCGATCCCTCTGTTTTCAGCCCTTCAATGCTTATTTATAACTGTTCTCAGCCTTCAAAATGCGTCCGTGTGATTAGGTCGAGAACAGGCTCCAAAACGGCGAAGAAACGCGGAAGGCTCAGCCAAAACCGCCCTGTGGGCCGCGCCTCACTTAATCTGTGCCGCGGCCCCTACTACTCAGCGCCGGATGCCTGAGCGCATATTTTCCTGCTGGGCCGCGGATCACTTAATCTGTGCTGCGGCTCACGGTACAGTGGGTTCGGCGCATGCTGGTCATGCAATACCCGGTTGTAATTCAGTCATTATCATTCAGTAATTTCATTCGGTGATTGTCACTCAGTGGATTTTCACTCATTTATATTCATTCATCAATCATGTTCATTCACCGTGTTCACCGTTCGGAAAAACTTCGAGTTGTGTATCGTTATTGTTCATTGTTTCAACTTTCCTCATATGAGTTCGACTTTGTTAGATCACCATTAATTTTTGGTAACTCCAAAAATTCTAAATCTTTGCAATATTATAGAGCATCGAGTTATATTTCCAATGGTTCAAACGGTGAGTCAATCGGAGTCTGGACGAGAGAGTTATGGTCGTTTTAGCTCACCCGCTCATTTTTCAGTTATTGGCCGATCACTGCCGACCGAACTCGGCCGTGTCGTCCGACACGGCCCGTGCTGTACTCGTCCGGAAATGCCGAAGTCTCTGCCCACAGACTCGATCGTGTCGCTCGCACGGCCGAGTCGAACTCTTCCGGATAAGCCGAACCGATCGCCCAGACGCCCGACCGTGTTCCGTGACACGGCCGAGTCAATGCCGAAGTTCTTTGGACAGTCACTATCGGAAGGCCCTTCGCCGCGACCGTGTCAAGCGTGACATGGTCGAGTCCCTGCTGCCGCTTGCGCCGCGACCGTGCGATCGGGCACGGCCGTGTCCGACAGGCGCCAACCCCTATAAATTCGTTTTTGAGCATTTCAGCCCATTCCTTCCATTTCTTCCACCTTCATACGAGAGAGAGGCTTGAGGGAGAAAATTCTCTTCACCTATCACTTGAGTGTGGTTTTTAATCATTTTCATTCGGTTGTGAAGCTTGGATACTCGATTAAACTCGTGTTCTTCGGATCGAAGTGGTTGGATCTTCAAGAGGTAATTTCTTCAACACCTTGGATTTCGATTCTATGTTGAGATATGATGTTTTGGACGTTATAATCATGTTATATGAAGGGATATGTATATGATTATGAGTTTGTATAAGGATTCATTGGATTATTGAGGGATTATTCAAGAACACTTTGATATCGAGTTGAAATTGGGGGTTTTCGATTAATTGTCGTTATAATCACGTTTTCGGATATTCATTTCGGATTATTGATCATTTGGAAGATGTTTATTGGTTTGAAACACTTCTTGGGGGATTTGATAGTGGCTCATTGAGATTTGATTGTAAACAATCGGAGTTTGGCCACAACGTATTCGATATAATGCCCCAATGAACTTAGTTTAATCGTATCGACGTTTTGAGTTCGTTATATTAGTGTTTGATTCGTATATTGAATGGGTTGTTGGATATTGTATAATTTAAGGTTGTTCGAGCGACCGATATCTCAATTAGGACGTTGTTCGTGGAAGGATAATTGTCACCGGTATTGTGTAAGTTAATTCTTACTCGGTTAAAAGGATATTCATCCCTTTTGTTGTTGTTCATTCATAATCATAACTCATTAATCATTATATTAACCGTATCAAAACTTGTTGTTGTCAATTAATCACTTCAGTCATAAGGAACGACGGTTCCAATCTTTTCATTGAGCTGTCATTTATTTCATCACCATTCCACCTCGGTGAGTCATTATTCATTTTCGATGTCACTTTTGTTATATCGTGGCATTCCGGGTCATCTCGGGCGTCTGGTTGGTATGTGTCGATTTTCATGTCGGGCACGTTTAAGTCGTGTGTTGGTTGTTGGCCTCACATTGACCGTGCACACGAGTCATATTGTCTCGTGAGATCGACAGGTACAAGACCACACGGTATTCGATCGATACTCGTTGGTGGCTTGTGCACGGACACATTTACATCCCGGCGTAGTGTGGCGCCACCCTTTGAGCCGCATCGTTAGTTGATTCATATAGCATGTTTGCTTGCGTATGTTTCGACAGATATTTCATAACTTCGTATATAATCATGATTGTGTATTTTCAACCCTTGAAGATTGTTGTTCTTTGTAACTGACCCCGTTTGGGGATTTTGTTTTTCAGGTCTTGGCAAGGCAAAAGTACGGGGAGAACACGCTGACGTCGAGGAGTCCAAGTGATACTAGTAGGGGGCCCCGATCTTTCAGTTATTCATGTTATTGTCCTTTATTTTCCGCTGCAGACTTTCATTTGAATACTCCGTTTCATTCAGTGTTGTGTATTTTATCTTCATATAAAATACACTAGTATTCGGTATTGTCCTGGTGTGTTGTAACTAAACTCCTCATCGGAGTAATTATTGTTGTAATGTAGTTCGGTACTACATTTATCCTGTGTAATTCATTCATTTTCATTTGCCTGGTGGGTCCCAGTTGGGGATCTACGGCACTGTAATATCCGCCTAGTTTGGGGTGTTACAGAGTTGGTATCGGAGCGTGGTTTTGAATACTACCTTCCGAGTCATGTCTTATTTGAAATCATCGTCATCAGACTAGTATCATTGGACTTTCGCGTCACGTGTGACCTGTGCAAATGCCGAGCCAATCAGACCGGAAGAACTGTAAGACTTCTAACGCCATGGTATAATTTCTGGCAATTATCATTCATTCATAATTCATCAATTAACAATCCTCAAACATCATCATTCATTGTGATTAGGACGATCATGTTAACTCATTAATCACTTAATCCATTTCATTACTCAGTTAATAATCAGGACGATCATGTTAACTCATTAATTACTCAATTCATTTCATTACTCAAATTGCCAACTGATGATCATATTATCAATCTTGTTAAGTTATTCAATATAATCATTTTAAGAATTTCATCGTATAATCATGTAACTTCAAAGAATCATTCATATAGTCACTAAGTTAGAGCATGTATACTCATTTTCATCATCTCATGACATAATCATAACGTGCTAATCATGCGGAAATATAATCATTATGCGACCTTCCTACTTCGGATGGAGAGAGCTGTCAGGATGCACGGGAGAGATGCAGTGCGGACCGAAACCCGAGAAATAATCACTGGCCGGGAAATCGTGCCTGTGACTCGGCTCGATCGTAAGATGTTCGGGTTGATCCACTCACTTTTATGCAGCCATGATGACCCATGTGCGCTTGCTCAATCATCATTGCGCCACTGACCGGATTAATCGAGAGAACTCTCCGTATGAGCCACCGCTAAGGAAAGTGCCGAACAACAACCTTCATTTGTCGCCAAGAAATCAACGGCGTAATCAATCCGAAGGCGGTCAATCAACCTTCAAGAAGCCTCATGTGAGTCCTATCGCTTCGAGCGACCTCCTACGGCGCATAATCGTGCGGGATCTCATTCCCGAGCGCGCTCGCCATCACATGTTTCTATTGTGGAACGCCTGGTCATTTCAGCACAGAGTGTCTGAAACCTACTATCACGTGCTATAATTGTGGGACTTTTGCGCATAAGGCCCGTTGTTGACGAAATGACTCCAAGTCGGCTCGCGCATCTCGTGCCCCAAGCAACCAAGCGTTGAATCGATCGCTTTGTCATCGCTGCTTAAGACAATGGAAGCAAATAGAGTTGGAGCTCGTATTTATCAGACGGGAGCGTCCGGTTCGGGGACCGGCAAGTCCCAGATTCATATGATGAGGAGGATCGACGATCCGGTGGTCCGAATGATTTCAGGTATACTCGTAATTTTATTTCAACTTGTGTGTACCTTTTGATGCTGGTACACTGCATTCTTTCATTTTCAAATCATGCTTGAATAGACTTATTTCGGTATAGTTCTATTGCTTGTGGACCTCATACCATCGGTCTACCTGACGATGGAAGAATTTTCGGAATCATACCGAATTAAGCTTAATGACCGCGATTGGTTGATGGATCTAATCGTGGTGAACTTATCTTAGGACGATGTAATTTTCGGTATTAGTTGGTTTGATCGTCTTGATACTATCCTCAGTATTTGTTAGCGTTTGGTCGCTATCTTTCCGTCGTTGGTTGTCGAATGTGTGCTTCAGGGAAGTAATCCCCGTTGTTCCAGAAGAAGTATTATTATGACGAAAGCAGAGAAATTCCGCAATCGAACTATTCAATCATTCATTGTATCATTCTCATCGATTGGCCTTTCTAAGGCAATCGAGTTATTCAATCATTCCTTGTATCATTTCCATCGATTGGCTTTTTTTTTTTTAAGACAATCGAGTCATTCAATCATTCATTGTATCATTTTCATCGATTGGCCTTTCTAAGGCAATCGAGTTATTCAATCGTTCATTGTATCATTTTCATCGATTGGCCTTTCTAGGGCAATCGAGTTATTCAATCATTCATTGTATCATTTTCATCGATTGGCCTTTCAAAGGCAATCGAGTTATTCAAACATTCATTGTATCATCTTCATCGATTGGCCTTTCTAAGGCAATCGAGTTGTTCAATCATTATTGGTATCTCTTTTTATCGATTGACTATTCTAGGGCAATCGAAGTGTTCAATCATTCGTGGTATCATTGTCATCGATTGACGATGTATTTCCGCATTTGAGTTATCCGGTTGCCTTCACATAGAGTAGGGGAATTCAGAGTGAGTTGGAGCCAGACGCCCCTTTATCGAAGGCACCGTGACGGATGGCCCCGACTGTAATCACGGGGAGTTGAAGATTCAACTTGAGGAGTAGTTCGAGAAAGGTTATCTCCGACCGATTGCGTCCTCGTGAGGAGCATCGTGTGATCTGTCAAGAAGAAGGATGGCTCAGACGTGTGTGTATTAATTACCGTGAGTTGAACAGGTGATGATCAAGAGTAGTATCCCTTACCCCGTATTGATGATCTTTTAGATCAACTTCGTGGAGCCTCGGTGTTTTCCAGATCGACTTAAGATCCGGATATCACCGCCATGAGTCGAGAGTCGGATATCGCGAGACGGCGTTTGCACACGCTATGGTCATTATGAGTTCGTAGTTATGCCGTTCGGGCTAACTATTGCACCTGCTGTATTCATGGAGTTAATGAATCGGGTTTTCATCGATTTTTTGGATCAGTTTGTTGTTGTCTTCATCGACGACATTTTGATTTATTCTCGTAGCCGAGAGGAACACGAGGTTCATCTTCATCAGGTTCTCGACGTGTTGAGACGAGAGCAACTTTATGGAAAGTTTTCCATGTAATACCCGAGATTTCTGTTATGTAATTGGAACTTGTGATATTGTAATGATTGTACTTTTGTATGAGTACTATTCTCCGTATTTCATAATCCGATGCCATCGAGCATATAATTTCGTGTATGTGATTTAAATGGTTGAAATTACGCATGTAGCGCACGCTACAGTTACGGTAGCGACGCTAACATGGTTTCATAGCGTACGCTACCGAGTGTAATTAGCGCACGCTACGCGCGTGGTCAAATTGATTGAGACGCGGTAGGTGAGATCTCGCCGGGGACCGTTGTCGGATCCTCGCCGAATGTATCTGGACGGCTTTCGAAAAGCCGAAGTCAACGCCTTAGCGCACGCTAGAGGTCTATGCGTAGCGCATGCTAAGTGCCGAGTACTGATTTAGATCGTGAGCCGTTAGCGCACGCTACGGACAAGTGTATAGCGCGCGCTAATAGCCATTTATTATAAATAGACAAAGATCCTATTCGTGAATTCATCCTTTCTTCCCCATAACCCGAACTCTTGCACTTGAAACATAACTCCATTCGCCTTAAACACTCCAAAACAACCTCCTAGTTCGATATTGAAGATCATATATCATTGGAGATTGGTGTTCAAGCCTTGGGTGTTGGATTGCTTCATTTTCATCCGTGTTCTTCACTACTTTGAGGTAGGTGATTCTTCACCAATGATTAGTAATGTTCATGAGGAAGTTTGAATCATGTTTGGATAGCAAGTATCTCGTTTTTATCGGTCATCACATGTTAGAAGGATACTTTTGACGTATCGGTACTAGATGTCGAATGAACCTTTGAACCATCTTATTATAAGGACTCCTAAGCATGTTTAAATCGATTTATGATCAAGTAATCGGATATTACCCAATTGATACGTTGTATACGTTGGAATCATGTGTTTTGGAACGTAAGACGATGGAACTTAGATTATTTCTTGAAGATCGTAGAGGAATTGTGATATCGAGATAACTATCCGTATATTGGTATTTCATAATCATAAATCTTCCAGAAACCTTATTAGCATGATATGCCCGAGGATAACTTGTAATATCACCATAGGGTTCATGAGTTCTTCATCATTCAACCCAGTTTGGTTCGTAGTATTCTCACATGCAAGATTAGCGCACGCTAACATGTGTGAGTTAACGTGCGCTATCGAGGTTCGGTTTTCGCACGTAACGTCGTAGCGTGCGTTATGAGGCACCGAGTCGATCGCCAGCTTGTGGCTAGCGCACGCTAGTCTTATACGATAGCGTCGCTAATAGTTCGACTTAGCGCACGTTACGTATAGTACGTAGCGCGCTAAGCAATCCAGGCAGCTTGTTTAGTTTGAGCTTTTCGGCCGTAGGTCGAATTGTTAGGCCATTGTTCGACTCGAGATGATTTGTATATCGTTCCTTTTGTTAAGGTTCGAGCTTGTTACGTTGATCGGAGGGGGCGTCCTTCGAGTGCGTCGAGAGCATTGAAGTATATCATTCTTGCCATCTTCGAGGCAAGTATCGTGATATGTTAATATCGGTATTTTTGGAGTATACGTATGATTATGCATGTTGTTGAACATGATATTTACTTCGTTGATTTGTCATGATATTCGTTGTATATCGTTTATATGTTCATGTTGATGAACATAATGATTTGGCATATGTGTATGCATGAGTTGTGTTTGTATACGTTGTACGATCTATGCTGAGGGCGCTGGATCGGATGTCCACCTCGTGTTGGTCCGACGGGATCATCTTGGGATCTATGCTGAGGGCGCTGGATCATTGGAATACCCATGCTGTGTAATGGAATCTTGTAGATTCGCATTGTCGGGTTCCGGTAGCGGAAGCCCGTGTGATGTGTCTTGTTGTGTATTGTTGATGCATATTCGAATTGTTTAAATACGATACTTGTACTAGCATTGTTTTGCTAACCCCTTCGGGGGTGGACATTTGTTTTGATGTTCAGGTAGCCAAGGAGCAGGGAAACAGCCACAGCACCGACGTGACGACGAAGGGGTTCAGTGATGTTTATTGTTATTGGAGATTTGTTGTCTTGGTTTGGTTTCTGTACTCGAGTACATGTGTCCTTTGATATTAATTCGATATGGTTGTATTAATTACCCGTTGAACCAGTTGTACGTTTTCATAAACTCGAATTTTCGCAGTATTGACGTCTTATATTCACTTTCCTTTTTAATTAGCCTTGTAAATCCTTATTTAAAGGGTTTACGGCGCTGTAATTATTCCGAATATCTCGGGGTGTTACAGAATATGGTATCAGAGCTAAGATTTATGGATATCTTGGCAAATGGGTTTAATTTTGGTCTGTTTACGTTTTTTGTTTTCCGGGTCGTTTGTAAAATCACCGTTTCACCAAGTCGTCATGTGGACCGTGGTTGTAAGTCTCTTAATCTCTTATACTACCGCTTTACTTAATTACCGTTTGTGAGTATTGACGGACTTTATTTCAAAAATTTTGTTCTCGTATATTGAGAAATTTCGTTTACATGATGTTGAGAGGAGGTCGTGGACGCGACGCGGTCGTGGACGCGACGTGGTAACATGAGACATGAGGATTCCGCAACTACCCCGTAAATATCGGCTAGTCGAACCGATTCCCATTCTCGAGGGCGCAAGGATCGCGAATGATGACGCAAATCCGAACATGCCGGAGTGCTTCAATGTGGTGGCGCAGATAAACCAGCCGCCTGTGTCGTTGATCGCATGCGATAGCCGATGGGACAGCAGCACCATGAGGATAACCGGGAGACAGATGGCTTGCCGAGGTGGTTAAATTGCACCCGCCAAAATTTGACGGATCTGCCGAGGCACTTACTGGGATCACCGCTCAAGGAGTTGGAGAAGATATTCGCGGGTCTTAACTGTCCCGAGGACCTAAGGTTCCCATTGCCCAAGATTTTCCGACCGGGAGGCCTTTGGTAGTGGGAGGCTATTCACCCGAGAACCATAATGCGGATCGACTAATTCAAACAAATGATGGAAGCACGATTGTCCTCGTCCTGTTAGAGAGGCGAAGATCCGAGAGTTTTTCTCACCACAGAGTTCGGAGGCATCTGTGATGATGTAATTAAAACTTTTAATCATCACCGACTTGTGTGCGACACTTGGTCGAACGGAGGCGTAAAAGATTTTTCATTTTGATATGCGGATGAAGCGGAGATTCAGAAGACATGTCCGATTCGAGTGTACTACGTTGCAAGTACCAAGACAAAGCGCCGCCTACGACATGAAAGAGGCGGCGGTGGAGAAATCAAGAGAGGCAAAGAAGCGAAGGTGACCGGCCTTTGCGTAAAACAAGAGTGGTGGGGCCCGCAAGGGCTAGTCTTCCTTTTATTCGTCTAGGAAACCTCCACATCCTTCTAAAGGCGGAAAGAAGTTCCGGACAGCATCAGCAGTTTCGAACGCATCAAGGAAATGCTACAATTGTGGTCGAGCAGGGCATATTCGACGAGATTGCCCCGCATCTTCTCGTGACTTGTTACGATTGTGGGCAAGAAGGGCACCGTGGCCTTCGTGGAGCCGCTACTAGATCTGTTGGCACCCGCACTCCAAAGACCGGTTCCTAAGGAGATAAGTGTGAACCAGACACAGAGTGGATTTCAGCAGCGTAACGCTGGGAAGAGAGAGACATCCAAGGCCGGGTCCGTTCCTCCGCGCCCTTTGTACGAAATGAGGAGATTCGACGGCTGAACACTGCTGTTGCATCGTACGATTCAGATCCTTTTGCAACCAGCTAGTGTCTTGTTCGATCTAGAGCTACGCATTCTTTTATATCTTTGAACTGTTAATCGTTTGAACATCTCGTGCTTGTATAATTGTGAACCTTATTTTGTGGGATTACCGAGCGAGAGAAAATTTTGGGAACACTAGAAGCTAGGGATTTCCCGAGATCTATAGAAGGGAGAGATTGGCCATCGAATCTTATTGTAGTTGACATATGCGGTGACGATTTAATTCTCGGAGATGATTGGCTCAACCGTTATGGAGCCGTGTTGAATTACCGAGAGAGTCATTTCCATCATTGCCGATGACGGATCTCGAACACTTATTCCGAGGATGGAGACCGAAGCTCGGGAAATTGATCAAGGCAATGAAAGCCGTGAAATTATCAAGGGGGATGTCACGGACTTTGGTGCTATGCCATGAGGAAAGAGGAAGGAATAGAGCTCTGCCTATTTCGGTTGTGAATGAGTTCTCGATGTATTTCTGACGAGCTACCCGGTTACCCCCGCAAAGAGAAGTGGAATTCACCATCGAATTAGAGCACGGAGCAACCCCTATTTCAGGCACCATACCGCATGGCGCCAACCGAGATGTATGAACTCAAGAAGCAATCGGAGGAATTGTTACGGAAGGGCTATATTCAACCGAGCGTTTCCCCTTGGGAGCGCCATTCTCTTTGTCCTAAGAAAGACGGATCCCTCCGATTGTGTATTGATTACAGGAGCTTAACAAGATGACGATCAAGAATAAGTATCCTATACCTCGGATCGACGACTTGTTTGATCAACTGCAAGGGGCGAGGTATTCTCGAAGATTGACTTGCGATCGTGATACCACCAATTGAGAATTAAGGAATCGGACATACCGAAATCGCTTTCGATCCCTAGACGGCATTATGAATTTGTGGTGATGCCATTCGGACTTACCAATGCTCTGCGGTATTCATGCAATTGATGAATCGGGTATTCTTGGAATACTTGGATAAATTTGTGGTCGTTTTCATTTACATTTTGATATATTCGAGGACGCAGAGGAGCATGCCGATCATTTACGTGTGGTTTTGAGCATCTTGAGAAAGGAACAATATATGCAAAATTTGCTAAATGCGAGTTCGGCTTAAGGAAGTAACCTTCCTTGGGCATGTGATATCCGCCGATGGAGTTCAGTGGACTCGAAGAAAGTCGAAGCAATCTTGGAATGGGAAGCTCCTAAGAACGTGAAGGAAGTCCGAAGCTTCTTAGGACTAGCGGATATTATCGCCGCTTTGTAGAGGGATTTTCCAAAATTGCTCGTCCGCTCACTCATTTATTCTGAAAACTCAAAAGTTCACGTGGAATGAGAAATGCCAGCCGGTTTTGACGAACTTAAAAAGAGACCGACGACACCTATATTAGCACCGCTAAGAACCGATGGATTCATGGTATACAACGACGCTTCAAATCGGGGTTTGGGTTGTGTGTTGATGCGAAGGATAAAGTGATTGCTTATGCTTCTCGGCTTGAAACCGCATTTGTTAATTATCCGACTCATGATCCGGAGCTAGCAAATGTGGTTTTTGCTTTGAAAATTTGGCGACATTATCTCAGACGGCACTCATTGTCGAGATCTTTACGGATCATAAGAGCCTCAAATACATTTTCGGTCGAAGGAATTAAACATGAGGCGAGAAGGTGGTCGGAATTGATCAAGGATTACGACTTAGAGATTCTCTATCATCCGGGAAAGCAAATGTAGTAGCCGATGCATTGAGCCGTAAACTGTTTCTCTTCGAGTGTTGGAAGCACTTACATCCCAAACCAAGATTCAACGGAACCGATCCGCGAAGGATTGAAGTATGGGCACCAGGAATCCAAGGGCGACTTTATGTGATGGAATCGACTTCATCACTAGTCGAGAAGATCAAGTCCAAGCGGTTGGACGATTCCCGATCCTTCGATTATGTGATGAAGTAAAGAAAGGAAAAGCCCCAGGATTCGTGATACAAGATGATGGAGTTCGAGATTTCAAAGTCGACTTTGCGTTCCCAATGATGATGATTTGAGACGAACTATTCTAAAGAAGCTCATAGCGCGCCCTATTCTATTCACCCGGGCGCAGTAAGATGTATAAGGATCTTAAACAAAACTTTTGGTGGGGAATATGAAGAAGGACGTAGCGAGTACGTTTCAAGTGTTTGACTTGTCGGCAGTTAAGATTGAACATCGGCGACCACGGATGTTAAAGCCGCTTCCGATCCCTGAATGGAAGTGGGAGGACATTTCGATGGATTTCATCACAAGTATGCCAAGGACTAGAGCAGAATGAACATGATTTGGGTCGTAGTTGATCGACTAACCAAGTCGGCTCATTTCCTAGGAATCAAAGATACATGGGGACACGAGAGATTGTACGAGTATTTGCGGAGATAGTCGATTGCATGGGACGCCGAAGACCATTATTTCGGATCGAGATGGTCGTTTCGTGTCGCACTTATGGAAAGCGATTCACAAGGCTTTGGGATCGAGCTCAACTTTAGCACATGACTTATCATCCCCAAATAGACGGTCGGTCAAAGGACTATTCCAATCAGAAGACATGCTTAGAGCTTGTGCGTTGGATTGGTCAACTGATTGGGAAGTTCACTTGCCCTTGATCGAATTCACTTACAATAACATGGCACGCTTCTATCAAGATGGCACCATTTGAAGCTTTATGCGGAGGAGATGCCGATCGCCTCTGTGTTGGGATGATTCTTCGGATCTGATCGGACGGAACCTAATTGATTATTCAGACTCAAGAGAAAATAGCTTTGATTCGAGAGAGACTATTGATCGCCCAGTCGGCGAAGTCTTATGCCGATGTACGTCGTCGTCCTCTAGAGTTCGACGTTGGGGATCATGTGCTATTGAAGGTGTCTCCTACACGAGGGATTTTCCGTTTTGGGAGGAGAGGCAAGCTTAGTCCGAGATATATCGGACCATTTGAGATCCTAGATAGAGTGGGGATTTAGCGTACAGTTGGCCTTACCGCCATCGCCGAGTCATGTTCACAATGTGTTTCACGTATCCCAATCGCGGAAGTATGTACCGGACCCAGTCCACGTCATTGATTTCGACGAGATCGAGATAGCTAATGATGGCACCTTCAAGAGAGACCTATCAAGATACTTGAGAGCCGGATCAAACAATTGAGGAATAAACCAATACATTTGGTTAAAGTACAATGGTCACGACATGGAGTCGAAGAGGCCACTTGGGAAACGGAGGACGGTATGAAGGCTAAATATCCGAGTTGTTTTCATCCTAAGTTTCGGGACGAAACTTCTTTTAGGGAGGAAGGATGTAATACCCAGATTTCGTTATGTAATTGGAACTTGTGATATTGTAATGATTGTACTTTTGTATGAGTACTATTCTCCGTATTTCATAATCCGATGCCATCGAGCATATAATTTCGTGTATGTGATTTAAATGGTTGAAATTACGCATGTAGCGCACGCTACAAAGCTACGGTAGCGACGCTAACATGGTTTCATAGCGTACGCTACCGAGTGTAATTAGCGACGCCACGCGTGGTCAAATTGATTGAGACGCGGTAGGTGAGATTCGGACGGGGACCCTTGTCGGATCCTGTTGAATGTATCCGGACGGCTTTCGGAAAAGCCGAGTCAACGCCTTAGCGCACGCTAGAGGTCTATGCGTAGCGCATGCTAAGTGCCGAGTACGCTTTAGATCAGAGCCGTTAGCGCACGCTACGGACAAAGTGTATAGCGCGCGCTAATAGCCATTTATTATAAATAGACAAAGATCCTATTCGTGAATTCATCCTTTCTTCCCCATAACCCGAACTCTTGCACTTGAAACATAACTCCATTCGTCTTAAACACTCCATATCAACCTCCTAGTTCGAGATTGAAGATCATATATCATCGAGATTGGTGTTCAAGCCTTGGGTGTTGGATTGCTTCATTTTCATCCGTGTTCTTCACTACTTTGAGGTAGGTGATTCTTCACCAATGATTAGTAATGTTCATGAGGAAGTTTGAATCATGTTTGGATAGCAAGTATCTCGCTTTTATCGGTCATCACATGTTAGAAGGATACTTTTGACGTATCGGTACTAGATGTCGAATGAACCTTTGAACCATCTTATTATAAGGACTCCTAAGCATGTTTAAATCGATTTATGATCAAGTAATCGGATATTACCCGTTGATACGTTGTATACGTTGGAATCATGTGTTTTGGAACGTAAGACGATGGAACTTAGATTATTTCTTGAAGATCGTAGAGGAATTGTGATATCGAGATAACTATCCGTATATTGGTATTTCATAATCATAAATCTTCCGTAAACCTTACTAGCATGATATGCCCGAGGATAACTTGTAATATCACCATAGGGTTCATGAGTTCTTCATCATTCAACCCAGCTGTTCGTAGTATTCTCCATGCAAGATTAGCGCACGCTAACATGTGTGAGTTAACGTGCGCTATCGAGGTTCGGTTTTCGCACGTAACGTAGCGTACGTTATGAGGCGCGGCCAGTCGATCGCCGCTTGTGGCTAGCGCACGCTAGTCTTATACGATAGCGTACGCTAACAGTTCAGCTTAGCGCACGTTACGTATAGTACGTAGCGCGCGCTAAGCAATCCAGGCAGCTTGTTTAGTTTGAGCTTTTCGGCCGTAGGTCGAATTGTTAGGCCATTGTTCGACTCGAGATGATTTGTATATCGTTCCTTTTGTTAAGGTTCGAGCTTGTTACGTTGATCGGAGGGGGCGGCCTTCGAGTGCGTCGAGAGCATTGAAGTATATCATTCTTGCCATCTTCGAGGCAAGTATCGTGATATGTTAATATCGGTATTTTTGGAGTATACGTATGATTATGCATGTTGTTGAACATGATATTTACTTCGTTGATTTGTCATGATATTCGTTGTATATCGTTTATATGTTCATGTTGATGAACATAATGATTTGGCATATGTGTATGCATGAGTTGTGTTTGTATACGTTGTACGATCTATGCTGAGGGCGCTGGATCATTGGAATACCCATGCTGTGTAATGGAATCTTGTAGATTCGCATTGTCGGGTTCCGGTAGCGGAAGCCCGTGTGATGTGTCTTGTTGTGTATTGTTGATGCATATTCGAATTGTTTAAATACGATACTTGTACTAGCATTGTTTTGCTAACCCCTTCGAAGTGGACATTTGTTTTGATGTTCGTAGCCAAGGAGCAGTGGAAACACAAGACCGACGTGACGACGAAGGGGTTCAGTGATGTTTATTGTTATTGGAGATTTGTTGTCTTGGTTTGGTTTCTGTACTCGAGTACGTGTGTCCTTTGATATTAATTCGATATGGTTGTATTAATTACCCGTTGAACCAGTTGTACGTTTTCATAAACTCGAATTTTCGCAGTATTGACGTCTTACATTCACTTTCCTTTTTAATTAGCCTTGTAAATCCTTATTTAAAGGGTTTACGGCGCTGTAATTATTCCGAATATCTCGGGGTGTTACATTCCAAATGTGAGTTCTGGAGGTCCGAAGTGACTTTCTCGGGCATGTAATTTCATCTGACAGAGTTCGTGTCGACCCTCAGAAGACGGAGACTATCCGAGATTGGCAACCTCCGAAAGATATTAAGTAAATCCGATGTTTCCTCGGATTAGCTGGTTAATTATCCAACCTACGGCCGGAGCTAGCAACCGTGGTTTTCCCGTTGGAAATTTGGCGTCGTTACATCTATGGCATCACCTGTCAGATCTTCACCAATCACAAGAGTTGAAGTATATATTTACTCACAAGGAGTTAAATATGCGACAGAGGCGGTGGTTGGAATTAATCAAAGATTATGATATCGAGATCCTTTACCACCCGGGGAAGGCGAACGTTGTCGCCGACGCCTTGAGTCGTAAGTCCGTTCAGGAGCAGATGCTTGCTCGTTTAACAATTCAGAAGGAGCTCCAACAGGAATTCCTTAGACCCGAGATCGAGGTCCTGCTTCAGCCAATCGTGGACATCTTTGTATGTTAGAGATTTCATCATCTCTTGAGGATGCAATCAGAGAGAATCCGGGTTCAGACCCAGCATTGTTGCGCATTCGTGAGGATGTGGCTCAGGGAAAAGCCCCTGGATTCGTGATCCACGAGGATGGACTTTTGAGATTTAAGAATCGGATGTGTGTACCGGCGAATGATGAGTTGAAAAACTCTATTTTGAGAGAAGCTCATGCTACCCCTCATTCTGTTCATCCGGGGTCCAGCAAGATGTACAAGGACTTGAAACAAAATTACTGGTGGAGTAATATGAAGCGAGAAGTCGCAGAATTTGTTTCGAGACGCTTAACCTTTCAACAAGTTAAGATTGAACATCAGCGACCGGCGGGTATGCTGAAACCTCTCCCTATTCCGGAGTAGAAGTGGGAAGACATTTCTATGGATTTCATCACGAGTTTGCCGACGAGTTGTCGTCGCATGAATGCGATCTGGGTGATTGTGGACCGCTTAACTAAATCAGCTCATTTCCTTGAGATCAAGGATACGTGGGGTCCCGAGAGACTTGCCCAGTTATTCATCAAAGAGATAGTGAGACTGCACGGTACTCCTAAAAGTATCGTTTTCGATCGTGACGGACGGTTTGTGTCTCATTTTTGGAAATCAGTTCATCGTGCTATGGGAACTCAGCTTAATCTCGATCGCCTTTCATCCTCGATCGACGGACAATCAGAGAGAACTATTCAGACATTAGAGGACATGTTGAGGGCATGCGTCCTCGATTGGAAGGACGATTGGGAAGCCCAACTACCACTGATCGAGTTCACGTATAATAATAGTTGGCATGCCTCCATTAAGATGGCACCTTACGAGGCCTTGTACGGTCGTCGTTGTCGATCTCCTTTGTGTTGGGATGACTTGTCAGAATCAATCGGAACCGAGCCCGATATGCTTATAGCCGCCCGGGAGAAGGTAGCTTTGATCAAGAGTCGTATGTTGACAACTCAGAGTCGGCGTAAATCATATGCGTATAATCGTCGTCGACCACTAGAGTTCGAGACGGGTGACCACGTTTTGGTCAAGGTATCCCCGAGTCGAGGTATTTTCCGCTTCGAAAACGGGAAGTTAGTCCGAGATTCATTGGACCGTTTGAAATTTTGGATCGAGTAGGCGAGTTAGCTTATCGATTGGCTTTGCCTCGCATTGAGCCGAATTCATAATGTGTTTCACGTCTCTCGCCGGAAGTATGTTGCCGACCCGAGTCACATACTTGCCGACGAAATCGAGATCGCGGATGATCATTCGTACGAGGAGCGTCCTGTACGAGTGTTGGAGCGGCGAATCAAACAGTTGAGGAACAAGACGATCCCTTTGGTCAAGATTCAGTGGTCCAGACACGGAGTCGAAGAGGTTACTTGGGAAACCGAGGATAGTATGCGGGAGAGTTATCCCGAGTTGTTTGACCCTTAGTTTCGGGGACGAAACTCTTTTAAGGGGGGGTGTATGTTATACCCGGTTGTAATTCAGTCATTATCATTCAGTAATTTCATTCGGTGATTGTCACTCAGTGGATTTTCACTCATTTATATTCATTCATCAATCATGTTCATTCACCGTGTTCACCGTTCGGAAAAACTTCGAGTTGTGTATCGTTATTGTTCATTGTTTCAACTTTCCTCATATGAGTTCGACTTTGTTAGATCACCATTAATTTTTGGTAACTCCAAAAATTCTAAATCTTTGCAATATTATAGAGCATCGAGTTATCTTTCCAATGGTTCAAACGGTGAGTCAATCGGAGTCCGGACGAGAGAGTTATGGTCGTTTTAGCTCACCCGCTCATTTTTTAGTTATTGGCCGATCACTGCCGACCGAACTCGGCCGTGTCGTCCGACACGGCCCGTGCTGTACTCGTCCGGAAATTCCGAAGTCTCTGCCCACAGGACTCGACCGTGTCGTCTGGCACGGCCGACTCGAACTCTTCCGGATAAGCCAGAACCGAATGCCCAGACGCCCGACCGTGTTCCAGGACACGGTCGAGTCAATGCCGAAGCCGCCGGACAGTCACTATCTAAGGCCCTTCGCGCGCGACCGTGTCAGCGGTGACACGGCCGAGTCCCCGCCGCCGCCAGGCCGCCACCGCAGCCGATCGGCACGGGCCGTGTCCGGCAGTCGACCCCCTATAAATTCGTTTTTTTGAGCATTTCAGCCCATTCCTTCCATTTCTTCCACCTTCATACGAGAGAGAGAGGCTTGAGGGAGAAAATTCTCTTCACCTATCACTTGAGTGTGGTTTTTAATCATTTTCATTCGGTTGTGAAGCTTGGATACTCGATTAAACTCGTGTTCTTCGGATCGAAGTGGTTGGATCTTCAAGAGGTAATTTCTTCAACACCTTGGATTTCGATTCTATGTTGAGATATGATGTTTTGGACGTTATAATCATGTTATATGAAGGGATATGTATATGATTATGAGTTTGTATAAGGATTCATTGGATTATTGAGGGATTATTCAAGAACACTTTGATTATCGAGTTGAAATTGGGGGTTTTCGATTAATTGTCGTTATAATCACATTTTCGGATATTCATTTCGGATTATTGATCATTTGGAAGATGTTTATTGGTTTGAAACACCTCTTGGGGGATTTGATAGTGGCTCATTGAGATTTGATTGTAAACAATCGGAGTTTGGCCACAACGTATTCGATATAATGCCCCAATGAACTTAGTTTAATCGTATCGACGTTTTGAGTTCGTTATATTCGTGTTTGATTCGTATATTGAATGGGTTGTTGGATATTGTATAATTCAAGGTTGTTCGAGCGACCGATATCTCAATTAGGACGTTGTTCGTGGAAGGATAATTGTCACCGGTATTGTAAGTTAATTCTTACTCGGTTAAAAGGATATTCATCCCTTTTGTTGTTGTTCATTCATAATCATAACTCATTCATCATTATATTAACCGTATCAAAACTTGTTTTTGTCAATTAATCACTTGACCATAAGGAGCACGGTTCCAATCTTTTCATTGATATTTCATTTATTTAATTAACATTCCACATCGGTGAGTAATTATTCATTTTCGATGTAAATTTTGTTATATCGTGGCATTCCGGTCATCTTGGCGTGCCGGTTGGTATGTGTTGGATTTTCATGTCGGGCACGTTTAAGTCGTGTGTTGGTTGTTGGCCTCACATTGGACTGTGCACACGAGTCATATTGTCTCGTGAGACTGATTAGGTACAAGACCACATGGGTATTCGATCGATACTCGTTGGTGGCTTGTGCACGGACACATTTCCATCCCGGGCATAGTGTGGCGCCACCCTTTGAGCCGTACTGTTAGTTGATTCATATAGCATGTTTGATTGCGTATGTTTCGACAGGATATTTCATAACTTCAGATATAATCATGATTGTATATTTTCAACCCTTGAGGATTGTTGTTCTTTGTAACTGACCCCGTTTGGGGATTTTGTTTTTCAGGTCTTGGCAAGGCAAAAGTACGGGGAGAACACGCTGACGTCGAGGAGTCCCAGTGATACTAGTAGGGGGCCCCGATCTTTCAGTTATTCATGTTATTGTCCTTTATTTTCCGCTGCAGACTTTCATTTGAATACTCCGTTTCATTCAGTGTTGTGTATTTTATCTTCATATAAAATACACTAGTATTCTGTATTGTCCTGGTGTGTTGTAACTAAACTCCTCATCGGAGTAATTATTGTTGTAATGTAGTTCGGTACTACATTTATCCTGTGTAATTCATTCATTTTCATTTGCCTGGTGGGTCCCAGTTGGGGATCTACGGCACTGTAATATCCGCCTAGTTTGGGGTGTTACAGGTCACCTGCGTCTGCCGCGGCCCGCCTCCCTTGTGCCGCGGCCCCAGGCCAAAAACTGCCATTTTCGCCCGTTTTTCGTCGTTCGAGCTTCCGGACTCCAATTTCCTGCAAAACATATAAGAATAGTGCATTAAAAGCTAATTTATGCAGATTTAGGCTCAAGATGGATATAAAATAATGATAAATAAGCGCATAAAAATACGCCTAACAAATACCCCCAAACTTGAGCCTTTGCTTGTACTCAAGCAAAAATTATCAATTTTAAACAAAATGTATCGTGAATAATCATGCAAGTCCATAGTGCTCAACTTAATCAATACTACCCTGAAAATCTCAGAGAATAGTACAAGTATCGTAATAGCGAGTCACATCCAGGACACTGATTCCACTAAGTAACCAATTTCAGTCCTAATCAATCGTTCATGAAGAAAATCAAGCTCAAATATTAACAAGCATGAATTTAACCGACCGTCAATACGAAGGGTTAAAAATAAACAAGCCAACTTGCCCAGTCCCACAGTCTAGTGGCAAAAATTACAAGAGTTTCATCATCAAAAATAACCCTCGGACAGTATTCCCTTATATATGCTTAATAAGATGATTCGAGTTGACCACTAGGTTCGGATCTCGGGATGTTTCATCGGGATAATCCTAGGGTGTAATTCCATTCTCATGTATTGGGGCACCATTTGACGTAAAAGACACTCATGGGGCACATGGATGCTTCTAGTTACTAAGTTCCCCTCCACAGCGGAGAAACAACTCGAATAGCTATTCCCGCATGTCCGATTCAAGGTCGCTGTTTTACGCGAGAGTAAACAACGGGTTACGCGAATACCCCCGGTTACTAAGCTCCCCATCCTTGGCACATGCGATAACTCTAAACCACTAGTCTAATCAGGGTTGTCATTTTACGCGAGAGTAAACAACGGGTCACGTGAATACCCCCGGTTACTAGACTTCCCATCATAGAACAAATAATATCTCGACTTTTGGGAAAAACTGTCCGACTCTAAACTCAATTAAGTGCCAACACGACTTTATGTTACTGGACAACTAGCTACGCAAAAAGTGTAACCAAACGTATAGACGGCGATTTGAAAACTCGTATGTCTCCTTTCTTTTCCGCTAAGATTTCTACAAAAACGAAAAAATTTCAGACCTAGATGAATACTCAACAGAAAAAGATATCGCTGACTGCAACTCGACTAAACTCAACCGTTTCTTCCAAGAGAAATCAGTATCGTAACATCAGTTTTACACACGGGAGCACGAAAAAATTCACGAAAAATTCACGTTTGCAAAAACCATCAACAGCATGCAAGAAAAATAAAGCACTGATGAAATCGCAATTTATAACCAAGAGAAATTAAGAAAATTATCGCATGCTTCAATTTATTCCACTACACATAACATCATCAACAATAAAACTCATGTGAACATAAAAGAGATAAGGAAAAGAGAATCTTATTCCAAATGTCTTCTTGAACGCCAGCAAATGTCTGAGTGGAATTGTGTGTCAATCCATACTTCAAATAATGCTCAACATCACGAGGGACCCCCAAACTTAGTCTCTAGTCATGAAATAACAATAGACATTAAATCAAGAAAGACTAGAATATGAAGAATAATAACAAATTGGGGTAAAACAAAATATTAGAGAAATCAGGGCCACAAGAATACACGAATCCAAACGAAATAAAAAAAACAAAGAAAAATTAAAAACGAAAAATCAAATAAAAACAACTAACTAGAAAGCAAGTAAAAATGATGGGTTGCCTCCCATCAAGCGCTCTATTTTATGTCTTGAGCACGACGTGGCAAAAAGAATTTAACGTGGCTTCTTTCTAGGGAGATTGCCAAATGCCTCCTTCTTGCAATATATAAGCCTCTTATTCCATAAGGGCGGCTTTTGTTCATGCCCGGTTGCCAGAAATAATGAGTAAGAATAATTATGCGGGCAACCAAAAAATAATGGGAGAATATAATAATTTATCACGAAAAAACAAGCAGAGTTCGAATGGGTAAATAATAAAGACTTATCATGCACAACCTCATTAGAACTCAAAGAATCAGCCTCAACAAAATCACAAGTAATGGGGTCAATCTCTCCCATTATGAATTTAGGAATAATTATGCGTGGCACCGTTAATAAAATTCTAGGCACATAAGTGTTCACCTTATTAGTCGAAGTTTGATGACAATTTAATGGAATTTCTTTGGAAACATCATCAATGTTAACTTCTTCTACAGGCTCATCACACTTTATGTAATTATCAGGTGCTGGGGGATCGACCCTAAAACTCGGCATGCCATTCTTCTCAACCTCCCCCTCTACTTCACTACTAAAGCTATGAGCTGGAAAATAACCGTAGTGAATCTCAAGACCACGACGTGCACATTCTCGCTCAAGAGGGGTACTATCAGGATTTTCGAGAGCGTCTACACATTGTTCAAACATGGTTTTTTGTTTCGGGGGAGGGGGCCGATCAATTCTATTTGGCAAATTATTAAGAACATCGAAATTTATGAAATGCCAAGGGTCACTATAGTCAAAGGAAAACATAATGAAAAAATAAAAATATAAATACTAAAGAAAAAAACTTCAAATTAAAATTAGAGTCGCTTGGTATTGATATTAGCGAAAAATCAGTCCCCGACAATGACGCCAAAAACTTGTTGTGAGGAAATCCCTCACACTATGCCGCAAGTGCACGGTGTCAACAAGTAATAAAGTGATAAGTAAGATATCGTTCCCTCGAGGACTGAATTCACTAAGTACCAAAATATAGTCAACTCACAATTTTATTTGAAGAACAATTATATGGAATTTATATCTAAACTAATTGCAGAAAAATAAATAATAATAAGGGTGTAGGATTATGATTTTCACCTCAAACAATCAGGAATGATTTTTATTCAATTTAATTCACTTTTATTCAATTGAGTGTAAGCCAGGAATTCCTAAATTATTCTAAAGCCTTTCCCAAGGTCGATAGAAAATACTACGAATTATTAACTCGATATATCCCTATTCGAATTAGATAATTAATAGCTAAAACAGTTCAAGAATTCCCACAATAAATAGGCTTCATAATTCCCATGAGTATATTCCTATCTCAAGAAAAATATGATTCGTCTCACAAGAACTATGCCTAAATTTCATCTCTCGAATCCATAAAGACATTCAAAACAATTCAACTGTTGGCCAGACAATTAAAAAGCATTAAGAGCAATGAGAAAAATCCAACTCAATATGAATGACGAATGGATTGAAATAATAATAAATAAATCAAACCGTCATGTAATCGGCTACAATCACAACCCTACTTGAATAGATCTAGAAACTAAGATGCGGAAAAATTAAGAAAAACCATAGGGATCCGTGGTCTTTTCGTCGGCCACAAATCTCCTCCTTGTGTTAAGATGTCTCCGATCGATCCCTCTGTTTTCAGCCCTTCAATGCTTATTTATAACTGTTCTCAGCCTTCAAAATGCGTCCCGTGTGATTAGGTCGAGAACAGGCTCCAAAACGGCGAAGAAACGCAGAAGGCTCTGTCAAAACCGCCCTGTGGGCCGCGCCTCACTTAATCTGTGCCGCGGCCCCTACTGCTCAGCGCCGGATGCCTGGGCGCATATTTTCCTCCTGGGCCGCGGATCACTTAATCTGTGCCGCGGCTCACGGTACAGTGGGTTCGGCGCATGCTGGTCACCTGCGTGTGCCGCGGCCCGCCTCCCTTGTGCCGCGGCCCCAGGCCAAAAACTGCCATTTTCGCCCGTTTTTCGTCGTTCGAGCTTCCGGACTCCAATTTCCTGCAAAACATATAAGAATAGTGCATTAAAAGCTAATTTATGCAGATTTAGGCTCAAGATGGATATAAAATAATGATATATAAGCGCATAAAAATACGCCTAACAAATACCCCCAAACTAGAGCCTTTGCTTGTCCTCAAGCAAAAATTATCAATTTTAAACAAAATGTATCGTGAAAAATCATGCAAGTCCATAGTGCTCAACTTAATCAATACTACCCTGAAAATCTCAGAGAATAGTACAGGTATCGTAATAGCGAGTCACATCCAGGACACTGATTCCACTAAGTAACCAATTTCAGTCCTAATCAATCGTTCATGAAGAAAATCAAGCTCAAAGATTAACAAGCATGAATTTAACCGACCGTCAATATGAAGGGTTAAAAATAAACAAGCCAACTTGCCCAGTCCCACAGTCTAGTGGCAAAAATTACAAGAGTTTCATCATCAAAAATAACACTCGGACAGTATTCCCTTATATATGCTTAATAAGATGATTCGAGTTGACCACTAGGTTCGGATCTCGGGATGTTTCATCGGGATAATCCTAGGGTGTAATTCCATTCTCATGTATTGGGGCACCGTTTGACGTAAAAGACACTCATGGGGCACATGGATGCTTCTAGTTACTAAGTTCCCCTCCACAGCGGAGAAACAACTCGAATAGCTATTCCCGCATGTCCGATATCAAGGTCGCTGTTTTACGCGAGAGTAAACAACGGGTTACGCGAATACCCCCGGTTACTAAGCTCCCCATCCTTGGCACATGCGATAACTCTAAACCACTAGTCTAATCAGGGTTGTCATTTTACGCGAGAGTAAACAACGGGTCACGTGAATACCCCCGGTTACTAGACTTCCCATCATAGAACAAATAATATCTCGACTTTTTGGGAAAAACTGTCCGACTCTAAACTCAATTAAGTGCCAACACGACTTTATGTTACTGGACAACTAGCTACGCAAAAAGTGTAACCAAACGTATAGACGGCGATTTGAAAACTCGTATGTCTCCTTTCTTTTCCGCTAAGATTTCTACAAAAACGAAAAAAATTCAGACCTAGATGAATACTCAACAGAAACAGATATCGCTGACTGCAACTTGACTAAACTCAACCGTTTCTTCCAAGAGAAATTAGTATCGTAACATCAGTTTTACACACGGGAGCACGAAAAAATTCACGAAAAAATCACGTTTGCAAAAACCATCAACAGCATGCAAGAAAAATAAAGCACTGATGAAATCGCAATTTATAACCAAGAGAAATTAAGAAAATTATCGCATGCTTCAATTTATTCCACTACACATAACATCATCAACAATAAAACTCATGTGAACATAAAAGAGATAAGGAAAAGAGAATCTTATTCCAAATGTCTTCTTGAACGCCAGCACATGTCTGAGTGGAATTGTCTGTCAATCCATACTTCAAATAATGCTCAACATCACGAGGGACCCCCAAACTTAGTCTCTAGTCATGAAATAACAATAGACATTAAATCAAGAAAGACTAGAATATGAAGAATAATAACTCATTGGGGTAAAACAAAATATTAGAGAAATCAGGGCCACAAGAATACACGAATCCAAACGAAATAAAAAAAACAAAGAAAAATTAAAAATGAAAAATCAAATAAAAACAACTAACTAGAAAGCAAGTAAAAATGATGGGTTGCCTCCCATTAAGCGCTCTATTTTACGTCTTGAGCACGACGTGGCAAAAAGAATTTAACGTGGCTTCTTTCTAGGGAGATTGCCAAATGCCCCCTTCTTGCAATATATAAGCCTCTTATTCCATAAGGGCGGCTTTGGTTCATGCCCGGTTGCCAGAAATAATGAGTAAGAATAATTATGCGGGCAACCAAAAAATAATGGGAGAATATAATAATTGTAAGGCACGAAAAAATAAGCAGAGTTCGAATGGGTAAATAATAAAGACTTATCATGCACAACCTCATTAGAACTCAAAGAACCAGCCTCAACAAAATCACAAGTAATGGGGTCAATCTCTCCCATTATGAATTTAGGAATAATTATGCGTGGCACCGTTAATAAAATTTTAGGCACATAAGTGTTCACCTTATTAGTCGAAGTTTGATGACAATTTAATGGAATTTCTTTGGAAACATCATCAATGGTAACTTCTTCTACAGGCTCATCACACGTTATGTAATTATCAGGTGCTGGGGGATCGACCCTAAAACTCGGCATGCCATTCTTCTCAACCTCCCCCTCTACTTCACTACTAAAGCTATGAGTTGGAAAATAACCGTAGTGAATCTCAAGACCACGACGTGCACATTCTCGCTCAAGAGGGGTACTATCAGGATTTTCGAGAGCGTCTACACATTGTTCAAACATGGTCTTTTGTTTCGGGGGAGGGGGCTGACTGACCCTATTTGGCAAATTATTAAGAACATCGAAATTTATGAAATGCCAAGTGTCACTATAGTCAAAGGAAAACATAATGAAAAAATAAAAATATAAATACTAAAGAAAAAAACTTCAAATTAAAATTAGAGTCGCTTGGTATTGATATTAGCGAAAAATCAGTCCCCGACAATGACGCCAAAAACATGTTGTGAGGAAATCCCTCACACTATGCCGCAAGTGCACGATGTCAACAAGTAATAAAGTGATAAGTAAGATATCGTTCCCTCGAGGACTGAATTCACTAAGTACCAAAATATAATCAACTCACAATTTTTTTTGAAGAACAATTATATGGAATTTATATCTAAACTAATTGCAGAAAAATAAATAATAATAGGAATAATAATAAGGGTGTAGGATTATGATTTTCACCTCAAACAATCAGGAATGATTTTTATTCAATTTAATTCACTTTTATTCAATTGATTGTAAGCGAGGAATTCCTAAATTATTCTAAAGCCTTTCCCAAGGTCGATAGAAAATACTACGAATTATTAACTCGATATATCCCTATTCGAATTAGATAATTAATAGCTAAAACAGTTCAAGAATTCCCACAATAAATAGGCTTCACAATTCCCATGAGTATATTCCTATCTCACGAAAATTATGATTCGTCTCACAAGAACTATGCCTAAATTTCATCTCTCGAATCCATAAAGACATTCAAAACAATTCAACTGTTGGCCAGACAATTAAAAAGCATTAAGAACAATGAGAAAAATCCAACTCAATATGAATAACGAATGGATTGAAATAATAATAAATAAATCAAACCGTCATGTAATCGGCTACAATCACAACCCTACTTGAATAGATCTAGAAACTAAGATGCGGAAAAATTAAGAAAAACCATAGGGATCCGTGGTCTTGTCGTCGACCACAAATCTCCTCCTTGTGTTAAGATGTCTCCGATCGATCCCTCTGTTTTCAGCCCTTCAATGCTTATTTATAACTGTTCTCAGCCTTCAAAATGCGTCCGTGTGATTAGGTCGAGAACAGGCTCCAAAACGGCGAAGAAACGCGGAAGGCTCAGCCAAAACCGTCCTGTGGGCCGCGCCTCACTTAATCTGTGCCGCGGCCCCTACTGCTCAGCGCCGGATGCCTGGGCGCATATTTTCCTCCTGGGCCGCGGATCACTTAATCTGTGCCGTGGCTCACGGTGCAGTGGGTTCGGCGCATGCTGGTCACCTGCGTGTGCCGCGGCCCCAGGCCAAAAACTGCCATTTTCGCCCGTTTTTCGTCGTTCGAGCTTCCGGACTCCAATTTCCTGCAAAACATATAAAAATAGTGCATTAAAAGCTAATTTGTGCAGATTTAGGCTCAAGATGGATATAAAATAATGATAAATAAGCGCATAAAAATACGCCTAACAAATACCCCCCAAACTTGAGCCTTTGCTTGTCCTCAAGCAAAAATTATCAATTTTAAACAAAATATATCGTGAATAATCATGCAAGTCCATAGTGCTCAACTTAATCAATACTACCCTGAAAATCTCAGAGAATAGTACAAGTATCGTAATAGCGAGTCACATCCAGGACACTGATTCCACTAAGTAACCAATTTCAGTCCTAATCAATCGTTCATGAAGAAAATCAAGCTCAAAGATTAACAAGCATGAATTTAACCGACCGTCAATATGAAGGGTTAAAAATAAACAAGCCAACTTGCCTAGTCCCACAGTCTAGTGGCAAAAATTACAAGAGTTTCATCATTAAAAATAACCCTCGGACAGTATTCCCTTATATATGCTTAATAAGATGATTCGAGTTGACCACTAGGTTCGGATCTCGGGATGTTTCATCGGGATAATCCTAGGGTGTAATTCCATTCTCATGTATTGGGGCACCGTTTGACGTAAAAGACACTCATGGGGCACATGGATGCTTCTAGTTACTAAGTTCCCCTCCACAGCGGAGAAACAACTCGAATAGCTCTTCCCGCATGTCCGATTCAAGGTCGCTGTTTTACGCGAGAGTAAACAACGGGTTACGCGAATACCCCCGGTTACTAAGCTCCCCATCCTTGGCACATGCGATAACTCTAAACCACTAGTCTAATCAGGGTTGTCGTTTTACGCGAGAGTAAACAACGGGTCACGTGAATACCCCCGGTTACTAGACTTCCCATCATAGAACAAATAATATCTCCACTTTTTGGGAAAAACTGTCCGACTCTAAACTCAATTAAGTGCCAACACGACTTTATGTTACTGGACAACTAGCTACGCGAAAAGTGTAACCAAACATATAGACGGCAATTTGAAAACTCGTATGTCTCCTTTCTTTTCCGCTAAGATTTCTACAAAAACGAAAAAATTTCGGACCTAGATGAATACTCAACAGAAACAGATATTGCTGACTGCAACTCGACTAAACTCAACCGTTTCTTCCAAGAGAAATCAGCAATAGACATTAAATCAAGAAAGACTAGAATATGAAGAATAATAACTCATTGGGGTAAAACAAAATATTAGAGAAATCAGGGCCACAAGAATACACGAATCCAAACGAAATAAAAAAACAAAGAAAAATTAAAAACGAAAAATCAAATAAAAACAACTAACTAGAAAGCAAGTAAAAATGATGGGTTGCCTCCCATCAAGCGCTCTATTTTACGTCTTGAGCACGACATGGCAAAAAGAAGTTAACGTGGCTTCTTTCTAGGGAGATTGCCAAATGCCCCCTTCTTGCAATATATAAGCCTCTTTTTCCATAAGGGCGGCTTTGGTTCATGCCCGGTTGCCAGAAATAATGAGTAAGAATAATTATGCGGGCAACCAAAAAATAATGGGAGAATATAATAATTGTAAGGCACGAAAAATAAGCAGAGTTCGAATGGGTAAATAATAAAGACTTATCATGCACAACCTCATTAGAACTCAAAGAATCAGCCTCAACAAAATCACAAGTAATGGGGTCAATCTCTCCCATTATGGATTTAGGAAATATTATGCGTGGCACCGTTAATAAAATTTTAGGCACATAAGTGTTCACCTTATTAGTCGAAGTTTGATGATAGTTTAATGGAATTTCTTTGGAAACATCATCAATGGTAACTTCTTCTACAGGCTCATCACACTTTATGTAATTATCATGTGCTGGGGGATCGACCCTAAAACTCGGCATGCCATTCTTCTCAACCTCCCCCTCTACTTCACTACTAAAGCTATGAGCTGGAAAATAACCGTAGTGAATCTCAAGACCACGACGTGCACATTCTCGCTCAAGAGGGGTACTATCACGATTTTCGAGAGCGTCTACACATTGTTCAAACATGGTCTTTTGTTTCGGGGGAGGGGGCTGACTGACCCTATTTGGCAAATTATTAAGAACATCGAAATTTATGAAATGCCAAGGGTCACTATAGTCAAAGGAAAACATAATGAAAAAATAAAAATATAAATACTAAAGAAAAAAACTTCAAATTAAAATTAGAGTCGCTTGGTATTGATATTAGCGAAAAATCAGTCCCCGGCAACGACGCCAAAAACTTGTTGTGAGGAAATCCCTCACACTATGCCGCAAGTGCACGGTGTCAACAAGTAATAAAGTGATAAGTAAGATATCGTTCCCTCGAGGACTGAATTCACTAAGTACCAAAATATAGTCAACTCGCAATTTTATTTGAAGAACAATTATATGGAATTTATATCTAAACTAATGGCAGATAAATAAATAATAATAGGAATAATAATAATAAGGGTGTAGGATTATGATTTTCACCTCAAACAATCAGGAATGATTTTTATTCAATTTAATTCACTTTTATTCAATTGATTGTAAGCCAGGAATTCCTAAATTATTCTAAAGCCTTTCCCAAGGTCTATAGAAAATACTACGAATTATTAACTCGATATATCCCTATTCAAATTAGATAATTAATAGCTAAAACAGTTCAAGAATTCCCACAATAAATAGGCTTCACAATTCCCATGAGTATATTCCTATCTCACGAAAATTATGATTCGTCTCACAAGAACTATGCCTAAATTTCATCTCCCGAATCCATAAAGACATTCAAAACAATTCAACTGTTGGCCAGACAATTAAAAAGCATTAAGAACAATGAGAAAAATCCAACTCAATATGAATAACGAATGAATTGAAATAATAATAAATAAATCAAACTGTCATGTATTCGGCTACAATCACAACCCTACTTGAATAGATCTAGAAACTAAGATGCGGAAAAATTAAGAAAAACCGTAGGGATCCGTGGTCTTGTCGTCGGCCACAAATCTCCTCCTTGTGTTCTTCTCCCTCCTAAGATGTCTCCGATCGATCCCCATGTTTTCTGCCCTTCAATGCTTATTTATAACTGTTCCCAGCCTTCAAAACGCGTCCGTGTGATTAGGTCGAGAGTAGGCTCCAAAACGGCGAAGAAACGCGGAAGGCTCAGCCAAAACCGCCCTGTGGGCCGCGGCTCACTTAATTTGTGCCGCGACCCCTACTGCTCAGCGCCGGATGCCTGGGCGCATATTTTCCTCCTGGGCCGCGGCTCACTTAATTTGTGCCGCGGCTCACGGTACAGTGGGTTTGGCGCTTGCTGGTCACCTGCGTGTGCCGCGGCCCGTTTCCCTTGTGCCGCGGCCCCAGGCCAAAAACTGCCATTTTCGCCCGTTTTTCATCGTTCGAGCTTCCGGACTCCAATTTCCTGCAAAACATATAAGAATAGTGCATTAAAAGCTCATTTATGCAGATTTAGGCTCAAGATGGATATAAAATAATGATAAATAAGCGCATAAAAATACGCCTAACAAATACCCCCAAACTTGAGCCTTTGCTTGTCCTCAAGCAAAAATTATCAATTTTAAACAAAATATATCGTGAATAATCATGCAAGTCCATAGTGCTCAACTTAATCAATACTACCCTGAAAATCTCAGAGAATAGTACAAGTATCGTAATAGCGAGTCACATCCAGGACACTGATTCCACTAAGTAACCAATTTCAGTCCTAATCAATCGTTCATGAAGAAAATCAAGCTCAAAGATTAACAATCGTGAATTTAACCGACCGTCAATATGAAGGGTTAAAAATAAACAAGCCAACTTGCCAAGTCCCACAGTCTAGTGGCAAAAATTACAAGAGTTTCATCATCAAAAATAACCTTCGGACAGTATTCCCTTATATATGCTTAATAAGATGATTCGAGTTGACCACTAGGTTCGGATCTCGGGATGTTTCATCGGGATAATCCTAGGGTGGAATTCCATTCTCATGTATTGGGGCCCCGTTTGACGTAAAAGACACTCATGGGGCACATGGATGATTCTAGTTACTAAGTTCCCCTCCACAGCGGAGAAACAACTCGAATAGCTATTCCCGCATGTCCGATTCGAGGTCGCTGTTTTACGCGAGAGTAAACAACGGGTTACGCGAATACCCCCGGTTACTAGGCTCCCCATCCTTGGCACATGCGATAACTCTAAACCACTAATCTAATCAGGGTTGTCATTTTACGCGAGAGTATACAACGGGTCACGTGAATACCCCCGGTTACTAGACTTCCCATCATAGAACAAATAATATCTCGACTTTTTGGGAAAAACTGTCCGACTCTAAACTCAATTAAGTGCCAACACGACTTTATGTTACAGGACAACTAGCTACGCGAAAAGTGTAACCAAACGTACAGACGGCGATTTGAAAACTCGTATGTCTCCTTTCTTTTCCACTAAGATTTCTACAAAAACGAAAAAATTTCGGACCTAGATGAATACTCAACAGAAACAGATATCGCTGACTGCAACTCGACTAAACTCAACCGTTTCTTCCAAGAGAAATCAGTATCGTAACATCAGTTTTACACACGGGAGCACGAAAAAATTCATGAAAAATTCACGTTTGCAAAAACCATCAACAACATGCAAGAAAAATAAAGCACTGATGAAATCGTAATTTATAACCAAGAGAAATTAAGAAAATTATCGCATGCTTCAATTTATTCCACTACACATAACATCATCAACAATAAAACTTATGTGAAAATAAAAGAGATAAGGAAAAGAGACTCTTATTCCAAATGTCTTCTTGAATGCCAGCACATGTCTGAGTGGAATTGTCTGTCAATCCATACTTCAAATAATGCTCAACATCACGAGGGACCCCCAAACTTAGTCTCTAGTCATGAAATAACAATAGACATTAAATCAAGAAAGACTAGAATATGAAGAATAATAACTCATTGGGGTAAAACAAAATATTAGAGAAATCAGGGCCACAAGAATACACGAATCCAAACGAAATAACAAAACAAAGAAAAATTAAAAACGAAAAATCAAATAAAAACAACTAACTAGAAAGCAAGTAAAAATGATGGGTTGCCTCCCATAAAGCGCTCTATTTTACGTCTTGAGCACGACGTGGCAAAAAGAATTTAACATGGCTTCTTTCTAGGGAGATTGCCAAATGCCCCCTTCTTGCAATCTATAAGCTTCTTATTCCATAAGGGAGGCTTTGGTTCATGCCCGGTTGCCAGAAATAATGAGTAAGAATAATTATGCGGGCAACCAAAAAATAATGAGAGAATATAATAATTGTAAGGCACGAAAAAATAAGCAGAGTTCGAATGGGTAAATAATAAAGACTTATCATGCACAACCTCATTAGAACTCAAAGAATCAGCCTCAACAAAATCACAAGTAATGGGGTAAATCTCTCCCATTATGGATTTAGGAAAAATTTTGTGTGGCACCGTTAATAAAATTTTAGGCACATAAGTGTTCACCTTATTAGTCGAAGTTTGATGACAATTTAATGGAATTTGTTTGGAAACATCATGAATGGTAACTTCTTCTACAGGATCATCACACTTTATGTAATTATCAGGTGCTGGGGGATCGACCCTAAAACTCGGCATGCCATTCTTATCAACCTCCCCCTCTACTTCACTACAAAAGCTATGAGCTGGAAAATAACCGTAATGAATCTCAAGACCACGACGTGCACATTCTCGCTCAAGAGGGGTACTATCAGGATTTTTGAGAGCGTCTACACATTGTTCAAACATGGTCTTTTGTTTCGGGGGATGGGGCTGACTGACCCTATTTGGCAAATTATTAAGAACATCGAAATTTATGAAATGCCAAGGGTCACTATAGTCAAAGGAAAACATAATGAAAAAATAAAAATATAAATACTAAAGAAAAAAACTTCAAATTAAAATTAGAGTCGCTTGGTATTGATATTAGCGAAAAATCAGTCCCCGGCAACGGCGCCAAAAACTTGTTGTGAGGAAATCCCTCACACTATGCCGCAAGTACAAGGTGTCAACAAGTAATAAAGTGATAAGTAAGATATCGTTCCCTCGAGGACTGAATTCACTAAGTACCAAAATATAGTCGACTCACAATTTTATTTGAAGAACAATTATATGGATTTTATATCTAAACTAATTGCAGAAAAATAAATAATAATAGGAATAATAATAAGGGTGTAGGATTATGATTTTCACCTCAAACAATCAGGAATGATTTTTATTCAATTTAATTCACTTTTATTCAATTGATTGTAAGCCAGGAATTCCTAAATTATTCTAAAGCCTTTCCCAAGGTCGATAGAAAATATAACGAATTATTAACTCATCCCTATTCGAATTAGATAATTAATAGCTAAAACAGTTCAAGAATTCCCACAATAAATAGACTTCACAATTCCCATGAGTATATTCCTATCTCACGAAAATTATGATTCGTCTCACAAGAACTATGCCTAAATTTCATCTCCCGAATCCATAAAGACATTCAAAATAATTCAACTGTTGGCCAGACAATTAAAAAGCATTAAGAACAATGAGAAAAATCCAACTCAATATGAATAACGAATGGATTGAAATAATAATAAATAAATCAAACCGTCATGTAATCGGCTACAATCACAACCCTACTTGAATAGATCTAGAAACTAAGATGCGGAAAAATTAAGAAAAACCATAGGGATCCGTGGTCTTGTCGTCGGCCACAAATCTCCTCCTTGTGTTCTTCTCCCTCCTAAGATGTCTCCGATCGATCCCTCTGTTTTCAGCCCTTCAATGCTTATTTATAACTGTTCTCAGCCTTCAAAACGCGTCTGTGTGATTAGGTCGAGAACAGGCTCCAAAACGGCGAAGAAACGCGGAAGGCTCAGCCAAAACCGCCCTGTGGGCCGCGGCTCACTTAATCTGTGCCGCGGCCCCTACTGCTCAGCGCCGGATGCCTGGGCGCATATTTTCCTCCTGGGCCGCGGCTCACTTAAGCTGTGCCGCGGCTCACGGTACAGTGGGTTCGGCGCTTGCTGGTCACCTGCGTGTGCCGCGGCCCGCTTCCCTTGTGCCGCGGCCCCAGGCCAAAAACTGCCATTTTCGCCTGCTGGCTGTTCGAGCTTCCGGACTCCAATTTCCTACAAAACATATAAGAATAGTGCATTAAAAGCTCATTTATGCAGATTTAGGCTCAAGATGGATATAAAATAATGATAAATAATCGCATAAAAATACGCCTAATAATCATCAACCCACATGAGTTAGGACACGATTTCTAGTAATAATAATAATAATTGTTATATAAATAATATTATAGCCCAGGATAAGAAGTTTATTGTGTCAATCACTTTGACTCTTACCCATAGTAAATCAAAGCAATAAATATTATAAATACACAATTAAATATTATATAATTAGAATTAAGAAATAATAATTATCCGAGATTTATGTTCTTCTTACAGTCAGTACAAAAGACACTATCTCACTTCGATCTAGTTCAACGTATGCAAATATGCTAATGCATGCTAATAGTCAAGACCAACTAATCTCAAGCATACAATTCAACCTTTCATATAATTTGTCTAATAATTATATAGGTTGTGAACTATTATATTATTTTATAAGGCACCAATAATGTGATCTTCCGTGTGACACAACACACCACATTATCTACAATATAATTCATTTGCATAACCATAATGTGAATAAATATGCAAAACATGTGACTATATGTAATTAATATTTTCATAAGTAGTTATAGGGAAATAAGATAATACAAGCATAAAGTATGCTTTGCACTATACAACTCCAAGTGATAAGAACCTTGTGGGAAAAATGATCCTTGGAAGGAAAAGAGTATGACATACGGTGTGGATGTAAGACTCCCTGTAATGCCCCGATTTTTTATATGCATGATTTATTATAACCTCAAGTGCGATAATAGGGCTTTTGCATTCCCAAGTAATAAAATTTTGACTAATGGGATAAGTTTAGATCTATTTACATGTTTTTAATTCAGAAATTGGATGTTCGGTTATCTGGTGGATTCTCTTACGAATTTGATTTCGATAGACAAAATCGTGATTCCGTCGCCTTCTATATACACAAGTTTTACGTTGCGAGTATGATTTTTGAAATTTACTTTTTGAATTTTTGTGTATATTATATGTCGAGTTGTTTTTTTGGATAATTTGCGTTCCGTAAATCGGGAAACTTTTCTCCGACTTTAAGCTGTAAGTTCGACACGATAATTTAATATATTACATACATACAATAACCGAGTAAATTTATCTGTGGAAGAGCGAAATGTAAAATATTCTTCGAACGCTTTATTAAATGGCTATGATTAACCTAGTATAAAAGGGACATTCCCTTTTCCTCTTCACTTCATCTTCTTCCTCCCCCATTTCACCTTTTGGATGCCGCCCTTGTAAGAGAAAGAGGAGTATTTTTTTCTCCATTTTTCTTCCATTGGAGCTCCACAAACAAGCTCCATTGGTATTCCAAACTTGAATCAAAGCTCATATTCAAGTAAGTTAGCTTCTCCTGTTCATTTCTATCCAAGTAAAAATAGATTTTAGCTAACATTAAAATTTGGAAATTGATGAAGGAACTTAGGTTTGATGTTTTAATCCTTTGTATGTTGTTTCTAAGTTGATTCTAAGGTACTTGGGAGTGTTTAAAACAACTTTTATTCATGCTTTGATTTTTGTCATTTGGGCCGAAAATATTAGGGTTCATAGCTCAAGCATGTGTTGTTTTTCTTATGATTTTCTTACACTATTTGTTTCTACTTGATGATATTATGCTATGATTAATTTATGGGATTTTAATAAAATATTTGGTATTTTGGAAAGAAAGGAAGAATCATGCTTAGTTCTTGATATGTTGATATATGTTCAAACTGACTTAATGTTTGTGATGATCTATGAAAGATATACATGATATGTTTTTGTTATATTTTTGTAAAATGTTTGAAAACAAAGATGAGATGTTGGATTTATGGAGTTGATCATGTGTTAGATTATAGTTGATGTAACTAAAGAGCATGTTATATATTGAGGATTTTTAAATCATGTTTAGGTCATTTTCATGTTAGGACCAACATGAGTATGGATTAAATGTGTTGCTAGATATTGATGATGCTTGATCTTGATGATGCTTGATATTGATGATATTTGATACCTGTTGATATTGGAAATAAAAAGTGTTACTAGTCATTTTTTTTAAAAGAAAAGATTATGAAATGGGAATTCGTAGTGTCGATTCTCTAAACTGATATAAGAATCAATTGTTAACTCAACACCCCGTCACGTCATGCTCAACTGAAGAGTAAGGTAAATGATTTACTAGTATTTATGATTCAAACTTCTTCTGCCATGAAAAATGTATCTCTTTACGAGTTTTTGTGAGATGTTAATTATGGACATGTATGGAACGATATATGTATGGCGAAGCATGTAATAAATGAATTTTTATTTTACGATTACGCATGAATTGTTGCTTATGAAGAAGCATGAGAGACTAGAACCTAGAAACTTTCGTAGAGTCTTTTATTACGCGAACGAAAACTTATGCGCCTTAAGAATTTCAACATATGCACGAATTTGAAAGGCGGACAATGATGATGTAACAACGAGGATCAATTATGTAGTGATGTCTCCAACGAATATCACTTACGTACGAGTAATGCGAGTATGGTTATTTTCTATCGGGATGTCCATTTATGGCGGAACCCGAATAACTTTCATACCCCGTTGGAGAGTAGATTATTTTTTATGTTAGGTGTTTCCCACAGTCCAGTGTTCGAGTCGAGAACTTATGATGAGATTTATATTCTACTTATGAGAAGCCTTTAGTAGAGCTATTCTATTATGTTTAAAAATTAATGTATTATATGTATACCTTCTTCACATGATGGCGACAATGAAGATGACACCGCAGAAGTTAGAGAGGAGAAGGAGGACACCGTGCAACCTTGTGGAGGCTTTTTGCAGCACATATCGAGGTACAGGTGCCACCGTAGACCAGTGCATGGCAGACTTGAGGCAACCTGGCGCATAGCTACTCCTCATGGTGTCTCAGACTACAAGGGCATTCAGCGCCTTCTTGACCTCCTTCCGATCGAGTGAATGGAGTGGGATGCTACAGTCTTATGGTACTATATTTAATGAGTCCACTTTAGTACCATCCAGAGATTTCATGGCCTTTGCTATCCGAATCACCACCCAGTACCTCCAGCACCATGCACCTTCCCCTGGAGCTTGTGTGTATCGACCATATGCTAGGGGAGGTTTTCCAGAGAGGCCAGCTACACCTCTACCCAGCCAGGTGGTTATTGCTGCACCGCCTCATACTCAGGGTGGGTTAGACCTGGAGGCAGGGACCTCAGTACCTTGTCGCAGGGACATGAGGATCAAGCCTATTATTCTTAGGAGGACGTCTCCACCACTTCGACCTATGCCAGTCATCGAGAAAGTCCACCCACGGCCGATCGCAGACGATGCTCATCTACTTCCACCAAAGAAGCGTAGAGTCGTTGAAGATCCTATTTCAGTCTCTCCAATTTTAGACAAGGAGTCAGAAGAAGATCCGAAAGAAGATTCAGACGAGTTTTCCGAGGAAGACAGCTCGACCACCGAGTCGAGGGCGACTTGAGATAGTTTAGGATGGTGCTAGCCATTTATTTTGTATGTTGTATGCGGAATGTCACTTATTTTGATTATATGTATTGTTCCGATATCTAGCACTTTCTTATTTTATAGACGACAATGCTACTTGTTAGAGCATCCCGAATTTTGGTATATATGTAGGCAAATAGCCTAGATCAGCTTGTATAGCTTGATAGTCAATAAGACCTCGTTGAATGTAATTGTTCTATTATGATGCACATGATATATTGATATATATTTTGACCCTTTATGGGCTTTTCTTCTCATGAGTATGATGTTATTATTTTTGATCTCTTTCTGGACATTGCCATGAGAGTTATCTGACTATTTGTTGATGTGTTATGATTATGTGGTTGCGAATTCCTTTCTATGATCAAGTATGACGATAACTTGGACCAATGAGAATGAAAATGATGATTATGTGAACCACATAATTCCACCCAGAAGGGATAGAGGAAGAGGAGGGCATGAATGTGACCCTACACCACCACCTCCTCCACCTCAACACGCTATTGAAGAGCTTTTCGTCAAGCAGAATCCGCCTACTTTCAATGGGTCAGGAAACCCGAGCGATGCTGAGCTTTGGGTTAGAGCTATGGAAAGAATTTTTAACTTCCTAAGGTGTACCAACCAAGAGCGTCTTTATTGTGTGCTCTTCCAACTTACTAGATCTGCGGACTTCTAGTGGGAAGCACGCAGGAAGATCCTGACGGTTGAGCAACTGGAAAACTACTCTTGGGAGGAATTAAAGGAAGCACTATATGACAATTATGTTCCAAAAACCTTCAAGGTCAAGAAGGAAGCTGAGCTCTATAATCTGAAGTAAGGGAGTATGTCAAAGACCGAGTACGATAGAATGTTTTGTGAGTTAACAAGGTATGCTCCAGACCAAGTTGATACTGATGAGAAGATGGTGGGGAAATTTAGATCAGGACTGAGGCATGAGATAGGCATGTCCTTAGCTAGTCATGGAAGGCTGAGCTACACTGAATCAATGAACAAAGCTATGGATATCTAGGCAGCAATGCCATAAGAGAAATGGGCACCCGCAGTTACACCACCACCCACTCTGATAAATTGCCACAAATATAAGGGGAAGCGTAAGTGGGAAGGATGAAATAATGGTGGCAATAACAACCACAATGGGAACAACCAGGTACGAGTTGCAAACCCCGTATGTCCCAAGTGTAACAAGCAACATCATGGTGCCTGTCTGTTGGGTGCTGAAAGTTGTTACACATGTGGTCTGAAAGGACATATCATGAGGAATTTTTCAAGCAGCAATAGGGAGACCAAACCACCAGGGTCAACCCCAGCCACTAAGGGCACTGCAAGGATAGCCGCAACTACCTCCACCACCTAAACAGCAGAATCAGAATGCTAGGTCATATGCCATCAATCAGAAGCAATCCGAGAAGGATAATGGTAACTTGGCAGGTATAGCAAAATTCTTAACCTGCCTGTAATTGTTTTGTTTGATATTGGTGCATCGCATTCATTTATTTCCAAAGCATGTATGGATAATCTTAACATTATACCAGAACGTGCTAGTCATGTCATGAGAGTATCTACACCACCAGGAGGAATTTCAACTACCAAGCATGCTTGTTCTAATCTAGAACTAAAACTCAGAAACCTTAAAGTGGTGACTAATATTCTGAATGTTATGACGATGTGGTATGTCTATGTGGTAATACCTAAGATTTTCGTTCAGGTTGCGTTGAATTTTTGTCTATTGTTTAATGGATTATATGTTGTTCGTGCCTATATGATCATGTCTGGTCGTGTCACGTGTTTGTTTGCAACTAGGTTGTTGGTTTTGAACGTTGGCATTTTATCGCATGTTGCATGCTTTGTCGTTCCATTGGCAGGTATCGTTGTTGTGATTAGTTTTTGGAGCGATCCTACTGCCTGTGCAGTAGGAATAGCGGACGCTACATTCATGAATACTGCGTGCTACCAATGCATTGCTAGCACACGATAAGTCTCTTTTAGCGCACGCTAATAGAGGATGCAGAAATGATGAAGAAGGTACCACATTGGCCTAGGAAGTTGATTAGTGCATGTTATGTAATGGTATAGCGCGCGCTAAGGTGCAGTAGTAGTGCACGCTATGATGAGTATAGCGTACGCTAACTGGTGGTTTTGGGACAGTTCAGAAGCTACTGGATTGGGTTGGAGTGTTGATTAGCGCACGCTAATTCTTTTGGTTAGCTCGCGCTAACTGGGCAGTTGTGCAGAACGTATTTTTTTGATGATTCTATAGCGCACGCTAATATGGATGATTAGTGCGCGCTAAGCTGTCCAGTATATACACTGGACAACAATTTATTCTTCTCACTTTTTCCTACATTTATTCCTCCTCCACGTCGTGTGAGACGAGAGTGCGTAGGGTTGGGTTCCTTGGTCAATTTTTGCTCCATACAAGGTGGTTTAAAGAGTCCTAGGTGATTATAACATCATCTAATCCGTTGATATTCGTCGGATCGAGGTATTTTTTCTGGATTTCCCTAAAGTTGACTTTTTGGGGATTTTATTCTTCATCTCATTCTAATCCGGTTTTTATGAATCGATCGTGTTATTGGTCATGTTCGGCGGATTGTATATCCATATCTTTGACTCGTTCAACTTGATTTGTGATTTTAACATTCTTGAGGAACCGTGAACATTTAATGTTCGATTAAATTCTTCAGTGAGTTTTCATTAGAATGTTAGACACATTTTCCATCATTATTTAGATGGTATTCTTGTAATAAATATGTTGTCATTGTTTTCTCGCGAAGGTTGTAGGTTTTCGGGGCCGTTTGGTTGATCCGTGTTCGTCGGGAGTTCATGTGTTAATATCTGAAGCAAGTATTCTTGTCTATACAATTTATATTATGTTAATTGAGGTTGTATAATGAATTTGTGATGATTATTCATTTTTGTTGATTTTGCATTATATGGGTCATTATAGATGTTATGTTAAGTTAGAGTCGCCTTGTTGCTTGTCGTAGAGGTATGCCAATAGAGAAGTGGTGTCAGTTAGATAGTACACTTAGACGTGTTTTGTGATGTTTCGGTGATCACTGGGTTGTGTGGATAGAGTTGGGTGTTATAGAGTTGGGTTGGTTGTAATGGTTTTATCGGTTGTTATACCTATTTATGTGTAGTTATGCATCTAGAATTGTTAGGTTGTTGCTGAGTTGTTTCGTTCGTAGTTATGTGTCGGATAAATGGCTATTTCTAGCAAGTGCCTTGACTATATATATTGTGACTAACTATCGAGACATGCAGTTTTGTAAACACGTGCGTGTGTGGTTGTTCTACCACCCTGGGAGGGTCCGACGGGGCCTCTGGGGGCCGATAATAATGGGTACGGCCGCGGAAGTGGTTTCCCACCTTGGGAGGGTCTGATGGGGCCTCTGGGGGCCGATACTAATGGGTACGTCCGCGGGTTACCGTGTGTTATTTTTCATCCTGAGGATGATGTGGATGTTTTCGATAACTGTGATATGTTCGGAATGTCACAACATTTTTTTCTCGATGTTGAGATGCATTATATAGGATCTTGGTACTTCGATAGAATGGCACTCTAATATGTGTCTCATATGTTTTGTTCCTTGGTTGTAATGTTTCGGTGTCGGAATGCGGACTTCGTTACGGTTTTCGAGAATTGTGGGTTAAAGAAAATTTGGGTTGAGACCCTAACGTTTGTGTAAATGTTACTTTGTGAAAATGACTTTGGGACGAGACCCAGTTGTCGTGAAATAGTTTTATAACTAAGGACGTGAAGTCCAGAAGGATTTACTATTTATGAAAAAGTTTGTTACATAAAACGAGATTTGGGCTGAGACCATAATGTTTTCGGAATAGGTTTTATAAATCTTGGACTTGAAGTCCAAAAAGACTTTCTATCATTTATAAAAACTCCCGAGTTGATAAATTACTTTAAAGGACTTAAGTCATACTTTAAACATTGAAAACCTCTCGGGAACTTCCTTTATGGTTTGTCATTCTTATCATTATAACGGATATTTGCGCATCATATTTTGTATGATTGGACTTGTACTAGCCATTCAAATGCTAACCACTCAAATGGGGATGTTGGCCACTAAGTATACAGAATACAGCTTGGAAAGAGTTTAAGCAACAAGTTGTACGATTTTCAAGTTAGAGTTCGTAGCGGAAGTCCAGTAACAGTAAGTTACTGTAAATACAGCAACTAGGTATGAAGTGTATACTTAAAATAATTACAATTATTAAAACAATAAATGCAAACGGTAAATAACACAGTAATTAAAGTGGTTCGAGGTAAACCCCTCTACGTCCACTGGTCCTCCACATAAGAGTGAAAATGTTTATTATAAATACTACGTACACAACTACGTATTTATAATAAAACCTATCAATGTATCATTCACACAGATTGATACAAAGATCGTAGCTTTCAACCATTCAAACATATTGGTTAAGACTAACACTTGACTGGCTTCTTCACACACAGTTCCGAAGCTTCGTCTCTACAATGCAAATCTGTCACACAGTTCAGGAAAAGCAAGGCTTTCTGAGTCCACACAGGGCTGATGGTTTTCTTCAATGTAAGAACGTTGTTTGAACAACTTGACTTTCTTGAGCTTGAGCTTATGATGTGTTGTTCAAGAGAGAGTACTTGTATATTTCTTCTCTTAGGATAGACTGAATGCCTGAAGAAATATTACGGCTCTTGATATACTGTTCGTTAGAGGATCTCGATGAAACTCAGTATATCTCAGTTTGAATACTTATGAAAGCTCGAGTATAGTTCTTTGTTCGTAAATGTTCAAGTATTCTCTTGGTATATGTTCGTTGTACTTCTGATCTTCAATCTTCAGGATATATATAGCTTTTGGAATAGATCCGTTGAGAATAGATCCATTGAGAATATATCCGTTGAGCAAAAGTCCGTTCCAACGGGATGATTTATTTGAATAAAGCACGATCCTGTTTTTGCTCCATGTTTGAAGATCTCTGTTGACTTAGTATTTAAATACTTTATCCTTTTAGTATTAAAATACTTCTTTTCAAACGGGACTTTGTCTTTAGCAAATAAGGCATATTCCTTTCCAACGGTTTTAAGTCCTGTTTGGATAAGTATTGAAAATCTCAAAACTTACAGCCTGTTTGCTGTAGGCTATCTGTTGTAGGCTATCTTAGATTGATACTGTATGGAAGGGTGTTGTATGATCATTTCAGGACAGCTTCCATACTTAGCGTCATATAGACATATGAGTCTCTTTACTGTATGATGGCACTTATCCTTTTGCTGTATGATGGCATTATGAGAAGACTTCAATACAGGATTGATTATTCCAACAACTTCGATCGTCTTTCGAGACAGCTGCTTTGCTGTATGTTGGCACTTTATCAAAACTTCGATACAGGATTGTTTTATCCCAACAATTTCCCTCTTTTTGATAATTACCAAAACTTATTGATGATGCCAAAACCTTTTTGAAACATCTTACAGGAGGGCGGTCTTCTCGGTCTTCTGTCGAATGCTTTGGCCTTTAGCAAATAGTCTAATACTATGAACTGCTCGCAGACGAGTTTAACTTTGAAAGGAAAGAGTATTACATCTTAGACTTATGATTGGCGCACAGGCACAATCTTACAGCGTAATCTAGATACATACAACTTAATCTATGAACTGTTCGCAGACAAGTTCTTACAGCTTTATATATATTTAACAAGTTTTCATACTTGTTTGATTTCAGCAAATGAAATGAATTTTGTAATCATACAGGAACACAGTAGATTACGAGTTGTAATCTTTCAAGAAAGAAAAACATTTTATTGATATTTGAGCAAGGATTACAAGATATGCTGTTTTAAAAAATAAAATTACAGGAAGAAATATTTAAGCTAACTCCTGTAGTCAGAGTGCCTCCGAGGCCTTCGTGGGTCGTTCTTGGTTCCCCTCCACCAATTTGTAATGCATCGATGTTTCGATTTAAGTAGATGGCTTGACCTTCATAAGATTTATCGAACACAAGGATCCAATCTTCCGAGCGGGTAACCAGATCTCCTTGCCTATGCTTGGATTTCATCTTTTGCTGTAGGAGGAGCGTTCCTTCGTTCAACCTCTTTTTGAATTCCTCGGTAGATTCCTGCACCGTCTTGCAACTGTTGAATATGGAGGATTCCCTGATAAGAACTACAAAGTATCTTAACAGTTCATTCTTCCTCCAATTCTTTATCTCGTCGGCTGTTGGCTGTCGGTTGGCCGGGAGGTTTATTATTTGCAGCTTCTGCAGGAGGTTTTTCCACGGAAATTTAGGGTCATAAAATTTCGGACGATCTCCCTATATCCTAACATTGTGAGTAGGAGTAGGAGATGATAATCGAGATATTTCAGCAGTAATGCTGTCTCCAAATGCAGCTTCCATATCCTTTTCTTGCTCGAGCCTTAATCTCCTCGCAGCTTCCCTACCCTCTTCCCTCTTTTTGGCCTCATCAAGATACGAGACCTTTTCATCCAAGCGTTCCAGGATTTGCATAACAACATCCTGTTTGGTCTCAAAACTTGACATTTTATCAACTAGGGAGTTGAGCACCTGCGACATATCTTGAATCTTTTTATCATGTGCTCGAAGGTGGGAAATGGATTCAATAAGAGCGGATGCTGTCTTGGCCTCAGAAATACAAAGCTTTGCTTGTTCTTCCTTCAAGATCTGCTCCTGACGCTGTTGCAATTGGTTAAGGGCCTGTTTAAAGACGGTGGGGAAGATACGGAAGGCTTCTTCTACTTTCTCATACCGGTCATTTCTTTAACGGCGGATTGATGCAACCAATCAACTTCTTTTTCGACAGCATGCAGGGCATTAACGGCGTCCTGCTGGAAAATTGTTTGTCGGCCAAGAGCATGCAGTTGCTCGTTCTTCTCGATGGTTCTGGAAGAGTCGGGCTGGGCAAAATCTTCAGCTCCGTTCAACTGTCTCAAAGCCATATAAGGACGTGACTCGAGTCGGATATCCTCAGGTACAAAACCGTCATCGGATTCTAATACTGGTGAAGGTGCGGGAGCATCAGATGTTGGCACGGCAACATGAGGGACTGATTCCTCCTGTTCCGGGATTGATTCTATAGATATTGGTACAGGAGGGACTGATTCCTCTTGCTATCTCTCAGCTTCCGCCTGTTCCGGCAGAGGGACTGAATCCTCTTGCGGGATGGCATGGGCTTCATCTTCGATTTGAGTGGCGACAAGCTCGGATGCCTGTTGAGAGACTGATTGTTCCTCCGCGACAGGAGGGATTGATTCCTCGCTGTCGTGAACATTTTCTCGCTATTGGGAAGGGTACTGGTGGTGACTTGATGTCCCTTCACCTTGTTGATGTTGTGTCCGGGAGAATTCCTGTTCGCTTGCGTGTTCACGACTCATCCTCAGACTAGCCTGTAAGGCATCGTTGTCGTCGTCTGAGTCTTGGTCAGATGTTGGACTAATTGGAAGTGTTTCTAAGGACTGAGATTTTCCCTTATTTCGAGCATCGGCTTTGTCTAATAGATGGCTCGTTATGAACTCCTTACAGCAAAGGTTGTCCCATTAGATCAGGACTTCAACATCTTGAGAGTCCGTCAATTCCAAAACATATCTTTCTTCTTTGCTCCATTCACTCCAATTGTACAAGGTGTTGTACGGAGCAAGCCTGTAAGCTTTCTATTGGACAAAACGTTCGTATGCCTGCTCGATTTGCATAGAGAGTAAAGTTTTGTTAATGATGGTGTCCGGGGAGGGGCTGCGTACAGCCCATGGGTCCGCTGTATGCAAGGGTTCCACTATAGGTGTGGGATCCTGTATTGGAGAGGGATCCCATACAGGGGTTGGTACCCTGATGGGAGATGGATCCCTTATGGGTGTGGGTTCCCGTACAAGAGTCGTGGCTATTGGCTCCGAAAGGGCAGCCGACTTGCCGGAGTCTTTCAAGTTGGCAGATTGTTGTATATCCATAGTTGCCGCCAATGGCTCGGGATCTACTATTTGCACAGTAGCAGCTATATTCCACAGGGGTTGCGCCCTCGGGGTTTGATATGGTGGGTTGGGCCGTGGAAGGAGCATCCTCGGAGATTTCTGTAATCTCTGTAGTTTTAACTTTTGTGAGCCTCCTGAGCTTCCTTTTCAACTTCTCACCAGCAACAGGAGTTTTGCGGTGAGATCTTTTTCTTTTCTTAGAAGTCTGCTCGCTCCCGGACTTCAGAGTCATGTCCCTTGGATCAGCAGAAAGGGGCATGGTTCTGACAAATGGCTTGTTAGCAATCAGATGTTGCTTGTTGAAGACAGAGGGCCTGGAACTTTCGATATATTTGCGTGAAGTTATTTTCTTTGTTTTCTCGGCCTGCGGAACACCGCATTTTGTCAGAACATTGTTAAGAAACAGTTCAAAGGACTTTTTCTGAGAGATGGGTTTTGAAACTTCTTCTTGCAGCCTCTTGAGAACGATCTGGCACCAATTGACCTTCTCAAAGGACATGAGGGCCCATCATCCAAAATCTTAGGTTGGTGCACATCTCAAAAGCAGCTGTTCGGTACACGGCAATAGAAATCGTGTAAGTAAACAAATGGAAGACAAAAACATTTCTTATGACAAGAAACATGGACATTCTCGTCTGATGCTGAACCAGTGAACAATTGCCAATATTTGGTGAGGATTTCTTGGTAGCCAAAGGTCTCAAGTTCCTCCATGGATAGGCCATCAGTAGGGATCCTATACAGGTTTTGAAGCAGCTCTTGGTCCACGCGGATCTCCACTCCGCGGACGATAGCAGTGATGTAAGCGACATTTCCTCCCTGTGCAAGAGAAAAGAAACCGACAGCAGCATTAAGGTAAACTTCCTCAACCATTTGAGCATCGTAGCGCTCAAGGATGTGACTTCCAAGGCGATAGAGGCCTTGTTTGCGAATCCTCGAAACGATCATCTCCATTGATTCGACATCGTCTCCTTCAGCATGAACTCGCTCAACAACCACGGATCTTGCAAAGATCCTTCCATCGATGATGTTGGCGATCTTTTTGAGAGATGGAGAGTGTTAGGAATACTTGTTAGATTTTGATGATGTCATTAATGTAATTCAAATGTTTATTACTTGGCAAAAAATAAGGAAGAACCAAATGAGTATCTTCCATAGGCCAAAATTATGTTAAGTTTAATATTTGGCAAAATGTAAAAAAGAACCAAATGAGTATCTTCTATAGGCCAAAATAAGTTAGGCTCAAATCGGCTATGTACAAAGGTACAACTAAGTTCACCAGAGAAGTACAGCCGAGTCAAGTCAGAGAAGGTCTGGTCAACAAAAATTAATCAGAGATGTTTGACCAGACTGCAGTCAAGTGACTTCAGACAAGTCATCTGATCAGGCGAGTCTCAAACAGTCACCATCAGATAAGTCTAAACTGCAGAGAAGATGACTGTACATCAGCCAACTTGAGATCAGCCAAGTACTCGAAGTCCACGTCAGCATGCATTGAATAGTCATATATTACGGAAAGTCACATGCAAGCGTGAAGAGACATATTGGAGAGATTCCCGCAAGGATATGAATTAAAATAATTCATCCAGGCCTACCACTGAAGACTTTAATATTTTTATATTCAAAAGATACGGCGCCTCACATGCAAAGTCTTCACAACGGTCGAAAGATGGATTAAAATATGGGAATCCAGCCTTGCAACGTTCAGAAAGAAAACAATGAAGTCTACCTCTCCAACGGACGGATTTGTTACAAGATTTGCAACGGCTATGAAGAATGATCAAGGATCAACACCTATATATATCCGAAGATTTGAAGCTGAGCAAAAAATACAACAATACCTGTGCGAACAAAATCTCAAGCAATCAAAGCATTCAAAGCAATCAAAAAGCGAACTATAACATCGTGAAAAGAGCAGTTCTTAAAAGTGCATACTTGAAGAAGATCTTAGTTGGAGAAGACAAAAACTCGTGTCTTTAATTCGGAGTTCGGGGTACTTCACTGGTTGAAGTTCAAGACTGTAAAGGCATCCAAGGATCGCGGATCAAGAGGTGCAAGGCAGTCAAGGGAGTTGCAACGGCAAGGATTTCTACTGGTTGGAAGCTGTTGTAATTTGGTTGAATCACTGTAATCTTTATCACTATTTGACAATTATAGTGAATTCATCTCCAACTGGTTTGGAGAAAAGTGGATTAGTAGAGGATTACCCCACCTCTGAGACCACTATAACTGCCTACGTATTTTACTGTTTTATAGCATCATACTTTAACTGCTGCATTCATTGTTAAGTGTTTCATTGGTTGTTCTTGTATTCGTCATCAGCTGACTTACGCACGTATTGAGAACAAACGACTCAAAGTCATTTGCATATCTATCAGCTGAAGAAACTTACTCTTCATGAAAAAGAGTTTAAGAGTTTTAATAAGTCTATTCACTCCCCCCCTCTAGACTTATTCCTGGACGACTTGTGACCTACAAGTGGTATTAGAGAGGTTGGTTCATTTATTTCACGAACCAGATCCATATATCGAGGATATATATATTTTTTTACTCTCATTATAAAATAGAACACATGCATTCTAGATTACCTGTGTTTTCAGTTGACGAGTATGATCTTTGGAAGATAAGGATGCAGGCACACTTATCTTCAATCCATGATGACATGTGATGCATCATAGAGGACGGTCCATTCACCTTCGAGAAGGACAACACTCCCGAGGAGATTGCAGCAGGGAAGCCAAAGAAGATCCCAAAGAAACGGACAGAGCTGACCCCCGAAGAAAGAAAGCTGGCCAATCTTGACAACCAAGGCAGAGACGTGCTGTATCAAACTCTTGACAAATCAACAATGGTCAAGATCAAAAACTGCAAAAACGCCAAGGAAATCTGGGACACATTAGCCTTAATGTGTGAGGGAACAGAGCTGATCAAAGAGAACAAGTTGTCAATTGCTACTTAAAAATTTGACAACTTCAAAATGAAGAATGGCGAATCAATAGACCAAGTGGACACAAGGTTCACTGAGATCATCAATGAGATCATATCCCTTGGTAAATCTTATGGCAACAGGGAAATGGCGTTGAAGGTCCTAAGATCTCTCAATCCTGAATGGAGCATGAAGGTAGTGGCCATGAGAGAATCTAAGGATCTTAATAAGATAAAGATCCAAGAGCTGTTCTCCGACCTGAAGGCTTATGAGTTCGAGCTCCCAAGCTTATCATCAACCGAGCCTGCAGAGAAGGGAATAGCCTTTGCAGCCGAGTCCCCCGCCAAGAGCTTATCTGATGTAAAGACTCCAAATCCATTAGATTTTGAGGAAGAAAGGCATTCATAATGTAGAGGTTAAACAACTTCCGGAAGAACTACTCCAAATACAGGAAGAATTATAAGGAGAATCCCAGAAGAAATCAAAAAGCCGGAAGCTGGAAGGTGGAGTGCTACAACTGCAGGAAATAACCTCCCTGAAGGCGTCTCTAACTTTAGACGAATTGTGTACCAATAAAAGGCCACTATACTCCAGATCATACTACAGATCAGGCCTTGGATATGATCCTCACACTCCCTCTAGTTCTAAAACCACTTTCATCAAGGGAGAAACAATTGTCTCGACGGCTGAGCCTATACACAAACCGGTATTTAAAAATAGGCAACAGCCAAGTCACAAGTCTAGGCTGCAGCCAGGGTATACTAGGCAGCCACCTAGACAAGCGATTAGGCAATGGCCAAGGCAGAAGCAGCAGCCCAGACAACATGCCCATTATTATTAAAAACTCCCCAAAAACAGATTTCAAAATGGGAGGGGCAGATGGAAACCTCAAGGTTATCCTAATTTTCAAAATAAACAAGTGTGGAGACCTCAAAGATTTAATAAATGGTCTCAGTTAAGGTTTAGAAATGGCCCACACTACCAATATTTTGAGGAATATCCGGTATACAATCCTAACAGAGGATACAGACCTAGACCCTACACACCTTATAAGGGTAATAATAATAACAATTTCCACAATCCAAAGAGAAATCAATTCTCCAGGAAACCAACTAACCCTAGAGGACCCACACAGATTTGGGTACCTAAATCTCTGCTTGTATGATTGCAGAAAAGGTGGAAGGACTACTACCACATCTCCACAAATTCAAACTTTGGAGGTGAAGAATGGTTTGTAGATTCCGGATGCTCGAGGCACATGACCAGGAACAAGAAGATGCTGACAAAATACACCAAAGAAAGAGGTCCTGACGTAACCTTTGGAGATAGCTCTAGAGGACAAACAAAGGGCTTTGGAGAGCTGCACCGAGGAAACATCATTATATCCAAAGTTCATTATGTCAAAGGGCTCAAGTATAATCTCCTGAGCATAATCCAGTTTTGCGATGAGAAGAATCTAGTAGTCTTCACCATTTGGAAATGTATGGTGATAGACATCCTATCTGGATAGGTGAAACTACAAGGATTCAGAAGGAGAGATGTCTATATGATAGATTCGAACACAGGAACTCCTAATACCTATTTTCTATCTAAGACAATAGCTGAGAACGGATGGCTGTGGCACAAAAGATTATGTAATCTGAACTTCAAATCCATCAACAAGATTAGTTCTCAGAAGTTGGTCAGAGGACTTCCAGAGGAAGCATTCAAGAAGGAAGCTATTTGTGATGCATGTCAGAAAGGAAAGTAGACCAGAGCATCATTCAAGCCAGTCCAGCCAACAACCATCACATCAAGGATTTTAGATCTACTCCACATGGATCTATTTGGTCCTATCAAGACGAGGACTCTTAGTGGTAGAAAGCATGCACTAGTAGTTGTGGATGACAACTCAAGGTACACATGGATTATCTTCTTGTATAAGAAGAGTGAAACCTTGACCAAGCTACCTGAGCTGCTGAGAAGGATCCAGAATGAGAAATCCCTCTCAATCATCAAGATCAGATCAGATAGAGGAGGAGAATTTCTCAACAAGGTGATCACTGATTACAGCGATCAGAATGGAATCCAAAGATGAGCTCTGCGGCAGACCCCAAGCAGAATGGTGTTGCCGAAAGAAGAAATAGAACCCTAAAGGAAGCAGCCAGGTCCATGATTGCAGAAGCAGACCTGCCCAAGAGGTTCTGGCCTGAAGCTGTCAACACATCCTGCCATACTCAGAACAGGAGTATGATAGTAGGGAGACATGGAAAAAATCCCTATGAGGTTTGGAATAACAAAACACCTACTGTTGCTTACATTCATATATTTGGTTGTAAGTGTTTCATCCACAACACCGGTAAAACACAACTAAATGCCTTTGATGCTAAAACTGATGATGGTCTCTTTATGGGATACTCACAAAGAAGCAAGGCATATAGAGTCTTTAACAAAAGAACCTTAGTTGTGGAGGAAACATCTCATGTTGTATTTGATGAATCTACCGTTGAGTACAGGAAACAAGTTGAGCTAATTGAGAATAAGCTCAAATCCGCAACCCTCGAAGAAGTCATTGTACATGACACAGGGATGGTAGAGTCATCTGCAGATCAGCCTGAAGACCCAACTGTAGCTGCTGACGACCCAACTGCAGATCAGACAGGAACACCAAACCTACCTGATCCAGTTGCCGCTGATAAAGACCCATCTGTAGCTGATAGAGACTCATCTGCAGACCAGACCCAACCTGCAGATGACAAGATGGTAGCTGATCCAGTTGCAGACCAAGAAGACCAGATCCAAGCTGATGCAGTCAGAGAGGAAATTCACCAGAGCAAATCTACAGGGGGAACAGACCCTGAAGAAGAAGATATTCCCAAGTGGCTCAAAGACCATCCCATCCAACAAATCATTGGGAAGCTGACTGATGGAGTTAAGACAAGACAGTCCACTCTACCCGCAGGAAAGGCAATGTTCTCTTGCTTCATGTCCCAGATAGAACCCAAGTCAACAGAGCAAGCTTTGGAAGATTATTCTTGGATCAATGCCATGCAAGAGGAACTTGAACAAATGTAAAGAAACAAAGTTTGGGAACTAACACGCAGATCAGATCATAAGAAGGTTATTGGCACCAAATGGGTGTAGAAAAACAAGAGCGATGAAGATGGAGCTGTTGTTAGGAATAAAGCCAGACTTGTTGCTAAAGGATATACACAGTGTGAAGGAATAGATTTTGATGAAACCTATGCACCTGTTGAAAGATTAGAAGCCATCAGACTATTCCTCGCATATGCCGCATTCAAGGATTTTGAAGTCTATCAGATGGATGTAAAAAGTGCATTTCTTAATGGAATCCTAGAAGAAGAAGTCTATGTGGAGCAGCCCCCAGGATTTGTCAAAGGAGACAAAGTCTACAAGCTATTGAAAGCTCTCTATGGACTTAAGCAAGCACCAAGAGCTTGGAATGAAACCCTATCTGTATTTCTTGAGAAGAACGGTTTCTGCAAATGGAAGGTGGACAAGACCTTATTTAGACTGGAGCACGAAGGCCATATATTGATAGTTCAGATATATGTGGATGATATTATATTTAGCTCAACCAACCCAGAGCTGTGTGAGAAATTCTCAAATCTCATGCAAGGAGAATTTGAGATGAGTATGATGGGAAAGCTTAACCTCTTTCTTGGATTACAAGTCAAGCAGATGGAAAATGGAATTTTCATCAACCAAGCCAAATATACCTGAGATCTAATCAAAAGATTTGGAATGGAATCAGCCAAGACAGCAAGAATCCCTATGAGTACAAGTACTCACCTAGATGCAGATGAGGGAGGCATATCAGTAGATTCAACCCACTACAGAGGACTTATTGGATCATTGCTATACCTCACTGCAAGCAGACCAGACATATCTTATGCCGTAGGAGTATGTGCGCAATTTCAATTCAAGCCTAAGCAGTTGCACCAAGATGCAGCCAAGAGAATAATTAAATACCTTAAGTCTATAGTCAGTGTTGGACTATGGTATCCTAAGGACGATAACTTCAAGCTATCAGGATATTCAGATGCAGATTTTGCAGGATGCAAAATTAATAGGAAAAGCACTAGTGGAATGTGCCAATTACTAGGAACCAGACTGATATCTTGGTTTAGTAAGAAGCAGGTTTCTAACTCTATCTCCACCACAGAGTCAGAATACCTAGCTGCAGGTAGTTGTTGTGCCCAGATCTTGTGGATCAGACAACAGCTAAGGGACTACAACATCATTGCCAATGAAGTCCCTATCTGGTGTGAAAACAACAGTGCTATTGCAATAACCAACAATTCGGTTTTGCATTCAAGGACCAAGCACATTGATGTTAACCATCACTTCATTAGAGATCACGTGCTTAACAAGAGAGTAAGAGTTGAAAGAGTCAGCACAGACTATCAAATTGCTGATATCTTAACCAAACCCCTGCCAGAAGAAAGGTTTTTGGCGCTGAGCAAAGAACTTGGAATAGTAGATTGGGAATCTAGTACAGAAGAAAAAGCTAGCTGAAGCCTATCAGACGAAGGACGGACCTAGCTGATCATAGGAATCAGACCCTATCTGGTGCAGACAAGAAGACAGAGGACAGACGAAGAAACTTAGCTGATGAAACCTCAGGCGAGAAGTCAAAGGAGTCAACTCACCTGATGCAGAGCAGTCAACAGTCAACGGTCAACCAGCAAAGCCTGACCGACTTCTAAATATTATATTATTATCTAATATCTATATATAATAATATCATATTATTTTTGGTTCACAAGTGGCATAATACTATAGGCCTAAAATACATGTGGCAATCAAAGGTTCAATCGACCTCCACTGTGACCAATTAAAATCCAACCGTCCATTTTCAAACTCAACCTGGACCACCGATTAAAATTTGAATTTTAAAAAGAAATCTCAAAAGGTGGACCACCGATTTAAAATAAATGCTTATTTAATTCCAGTGTCGTTTCATTTTCTTTTTAAGGACGGAAAAACCCTTTCACTTTACCTTCACCGATTTTTTGAAAAACTCTAATTTACAGAGCAGAAATTCCTTCGAACTATCAATACACTCAGAAATTATTTATCTTGCAGAAATGGAATCTTATTTTGAAGGAGTAAATCTGAAGGCTGTCAAGGACCAGATTATTTTCTCACTGGTCGTTGATTTTGAAGGACTTTTGGAATCGAATCTGGAAAACTACGATGTGCTCGATCTTATCCGCTCGATGAATATGAATTGGATCTACCCATTTTTGGATATCAGTCCCAAGCACTTGTTCAAGGAGGACGTTATTGTATTTTTCCGCGAAGCCCAAGTGATTGAAGCAGGGATTAGAAGCACCGTCGGCGGAGTACAAGTGGACATATCGCCAGAGACGATCCGAAAAGTTTTTGGAATGAAGAATCGTGGCGTGGCGGTCGAGGCCCTTAAACAGAACGCAGCCGATACTTGGCTGAAAATTAAAGCGGTCGACCAACCGGAGAAGCTAAAGCTCACGGCCAAGAGGAGCGAAATTAAAAAGGTGTATCGCTATGTGTTGGACATAACCAACAAAATAGTCATGGGCATGGCCGGAAGCTACGACCAACTGTCATCGGCTAAATTCATGGTGCTAGGAGCACTAATCCAGGATGAGCCGATTGACTGGTCAGATTACATTTTCAGGCAGTTGGTTCGCGAGGTCAACAAGGCCGAGTGGCTTGATGAAGAGAAGTTTAAATCCAAGCTAGCGTTCGGAACGCAGCTTAGTTGGATTCTGGAGAAGGTGGGTGTGGCAAAAGGAAATACTAACCCCTTCCACATCAACAAGAGACTTGGTCATCTAGACCAAGAGACATTGAGGAGGCTAGGAAGCAGTAGACGAGCAGCTCAGATGTTAAAACAGTTGTCTGATCAGGGACCGACCTACAAATACCCTGAATAATCAGACGAGTCAGACCAGGCTGCAGCCGGCAACCCACCTGCAGCCCAGTCTGAGATAGAGTCGGACAATACGCCAATAGATCTTCATTTCAAGAGAAGGGGGCCAGCCCCTGGTGAGCCATCCATCATTCATTCCTCACCAGAACCATCTCCAAAGAGGCCCAGGCGCTTACAGTTCAGCCAAGAGGAGCAGCCAGAGAAATTTCCCAGTCCTGCAGCCAGGTCACCTATTCACCTAGAGGACCAGCCTGCTCCGGGAAGCCTGGAGACCCAGATCGTTCCTCTCCTCACTCCAACATTCATCTCAGAATAAGAGGAAGCAGGTTTAATAATTTCCATACCTGAGGCAAATTATACTTTTCACCTGCTTGACAACAATGTTTTTAACTTATCCTTAGAGCAACTTCAGTTGGTTAAACCGCATGCTCTAAAACATTATTTTGTTCATATTTTTGAAGAATGGAAAGCTTTAAAAACACTTTCTTTCACTCAACTTCAAGCTTATATTGAAGCAAGTGGTTGGGGATATCCCCAAGCCACAGAAGATGTGCTGATACATTTTTGCAAAGTGTCAGACACAATTTTGCTACTTCAGGAAAATTGGTTCATGTCCAATTTCAAAACCAACATGGACCAATTTATCCACTCTATTATGTATAGCATTTTTGACAGATCCCTTGGTAAAGAAGAAGAGGATGAAAAAGAAATAAGTATAGAAGAAGTGGATGAAGAAGTAGAAGAAGAAGAAATTATCATTATTGATGATGAAAAGGGAAGACAGGAAGAAAGAGAAGAAGAAAATATCTTAGTTAAAAAAGAAACTGGAGAAGAAGAAGTTGAAAAAATGTGGAATTAGAGGATGAAGAAGAAGAAGAAGGAGAAGAAGTTGATCAGGAGGATGAAGAAGAAAAGGAGGATGATGAAAAAGATAAAGATGATGAGAAAAAGGATGATAAAGATGAAGATAAAAATGATGATGATGATGATGATGATGATGATGGTAAGGATGAAGGAGGAGAAAAAGAAGCTGAGAAAGAAAAGGAGGATGATAAGGAGGAAGACAAGGAAGAAGGAGAGAAGGAGTTAGAAAAAGAAGAAGGAGAAAAAGGGAAGGAGCCAGAGAAGGAGCCAGAAAAGGAAGCTGCAGACAAGGTTGGGGCACCTGCCAGATATACCAGCCTAGATGCAGACCTGGCTGAAGACTCCAGATCGGGGACCCCTGAACACACCCCATCTAGAATGCCAGCTGCAGACAGGAGTCTGCAGATAGGTGGGTCATCCGCATACCTACATGCAGGCGTAGAAGGCTCAGGCGAGCACTCTCCACAGACATCATAACTCTCACCTGTGATGACTGAGCTGATCCAACAGATAGTTAAAGACACTGTTGGAGAGCTGCTTTCTTCTCAAATCACCCCTGATCTGCAGTCTATCAATGACAAGATTGACACCTTGCTGCAGTGGGACATCCCTTAACCACCTCCTCCTAAAAACAACAGAATGCTCTTCGGCATGTCTGACTGGATGCATAGAATGGAGCAACAATTGACCACCCTGGTTGATGCTGGCAAAAAGGGGGAAGAGAGGTTTCAGGGGGAAGGCAGCAAGCAAGGGGAAATAGGAAATCAAGAGATGAGGACCAAGAAGAGGCAAGATGTCTAAATGATTACTGTTGGGACATCATCAGCAAAGAGGAAGGGAGAAGCAGAACTAGAACAGGCTGATGATCAGCCTGCAGTCAAAAGAAGGAGGATCAGAATTGGGGAGCCTACACTAGAATGGGAAGGCAAAGAGTTATGGAATGTTGAAGATTTTATTTCTATCGAAGCTTTACCTATGTGGGGAACTGCAAGGAAGAAGTTTATCAGAGATTTTTATATCTGGGAGTTACTCCAGGATAATAGTTGCTCCCCACAGCAGATTTTTATTAACTTCATGGAGGAAGCACATCCAAAACTCTGGGCTATCCTACTAAAATATGCAAAGGAATGCAATGCATACCCAATGATCCCTCCTTTCAGGCCTAAAGATCCTCCCACCTTGGAAAATGATGAATTGGATGAATTGGCACTTCAAAGGAAAATAAAGGAACTTTGTGATGAGCATAAGTTTTCCTCACAAGAAGAGCAAGACTTTGCCACTCTCGTTGTCAGAAGAAAATATAGTCTTGTTCCTGTTAAGATAAGACCAATTGGAGCTAAGCCTATCAGACCTGCCAAGCAGCCTATTCGCAGAGGCAGAGGCAGAGGCTGATGATTTGATTGTATTCATATTTTTTTTTGAAATTTTGTACTTGTAATTTTTCCTATAATTGTTTTGTTCATTGAAAGACTTGTATTTGTAAACAATTCAGAGAAAATTTTATAACAGTCTTTTGAATGACAATTCCCAGTTGTCTAAAAAACAAGACTGATTTTAGTTTGTGTCTTGCACTCAAGTGCAGACTTGTTCATTTGAATAATTTGCTTAAGTTTTGCCATCATCAAAATAGGGGGAATTTGTTAGGAATATTTGTTAGATTTTCATGATGTCATTAATGTAATTCAAATGTTTATTACTTGGCAAAAATGTAAGGAAGAACCAAATGAGTATCTTCCATAGGCCTAAATTATGTTAAGTTTAATACTTGGCAAAATGTAAAGAAGAACCAAATGAGTATCTTCTATAGGCCAAAATAAGTTAGGCTCAAATCGGCTAAGTACAAAGGTACAGCTAAGTTCATCAGAGAAGTATAGCCGAGTCAAGTCAGAGAAGGTCTGGTCAACAAAAATTAATCGGAGATGTTTGACCAGACTGCAGTCAAGTGACTTCAGACAAGTCATTTGATCAGGCGAGTCTCAAACAGTCACCATCAGAGAAGTCCAAACTGCAGAGAAGATGACTGTACATCAACCAACTTGAGATCAGCCAAGTACTCGAAGTCCACGTCAGCATGCGTTGAATAGTCATATATTACGGAAAGTCACATGCAAGCGTGAAGAGACATATTGGAGAGATTCCCGCAAGGATATGAATTAAAATAATTCATCCAGGCCTACCACTGAAGACTTTAATTTTTTTATATTCAAAAGATACAGTGCCTCACATGCAAAGTCTTCACAACGGTCGAAAGATGGATTAAAATATGGAAATCCAGCCTTGCAACGTTCAGAAAGAAAACAATGAAGTCTACCTCTCCAGCGGATGGATTTGTTACAAGATTTGCAACGGCTATGAAGAATGCTCAAGGATCAACACCTATATATATCCGAAGATTTGAAGCTGAGCAAAAAATACAACAATACCGGTGCGAACAAAATCTAAAGCAATCAAAGCATTAAAATCAATCAAAAAGCGAACTATAGCATCGTGAAAAGAGCAGTTCTCAAAAGTTCATACTTGAAGAAGCTCTTAGTTGGAGAAGACAAAAACTCGTGTTTTTAATCCTGAGTTTGGGGTACTTCACTAGTTGAAGTTCAAGACTGTAAAGGCATCCAAGGATCGCGGATCAAGAGGTGCAAGGCAATCAAGGGGGTTGCAATGGCAAGGATTTCCACTGGTTGGAAGCTGTTGTAATTTGGTTGAATCACTGTAATCTTTATCACTGGTTGACAATTATAGTGAATTCATCTCCAACTGGTTTGGAGAAAAGTGGATTAGTAGAGGATTACCCCACCTCTGAGACCACTATAACTGCCTGCGTATTTTACTATTTTATAGCATCATACTTTAACTGCTGCATTCATTGTTAAGTGTTTCATTGGTTGTTCTTGTATTCGTCATCAGCTGACTTCCGCACGTATTGAGAACAAACGACTCTAAGTCATTTGCATATCTATCAGCTGAAGAAACTTACTCTTCGTGAAAAAGAGTTTAAGAGTTTCAATAAGTCTATTCACCCCCACCCCCCTCTAGACTTATTCCTGGACGACTTGTGACCTACAGAGAGGAAGTCTGTGATGACGCCATCGTAGTTTCTTGAAGAAAAGAAGTAAGATTCAAATAAAGTTGCAGTAAAATTTGCAGTAAACTGTAGGTTGTTTGCACAAAGACTCGTTTAATTGCAGAAAGCGTAAAGAGTCAAAAAGAGGCATAAATAGTCCTTTTATAGTTGGGCGGTGGGAAGATTTAAGGTTTTCAAAATACTGAACGGTCAGATTTAAGGGATGAGAATCGTCGTTTTAAATGAACGATTAGGAGGAACTGAGTGTAACAGGTATATCTTATCCATCCGATTTTGAAATTATAGCGGGTCCCACTTCTGACATTTCGACTTCCCTTATTTGCCCAAAATGTTGGTTTGAAAATATCAAATAATTTGAAACATCGCGGCGTTTGAAGTAAAATAGTCCAGATGTCGTGTAAAGCATTTAATGCAAAAGATGTTTGAATTTAAAGACAGGGCACGTGGACTCAAAGTGGTTTTGAAATAAATAGAATATTAGAACTAAATAGAATATAGAATGAAATATTAATTGAATTTCATAGTATGTCTTGTATCCACAAAAATACAGTGTTCCCCCTTAAAAGGTACATATGAGACTCAGTTTCATACAACAATTTTTCGGATTACTGCTGTATTCATGGGTCATACTGTATTCCCCCTTAATTATTGCACACGTCAGCTGTAGGATAGTTCATGTCGCTTTGTTCCTACAATGCTGTATGGAATATCTGAGTGTATATATAATTATCGGTGGATACTGTATTCGTGGGTCTTACAGCATTCCCCCTCAATTGTTGAGTGAAAGCATTAAAAACTTACAGGGAGTCAAGGTGTAGCAAACCCAATTCTTGTCGAATCATACAGAATCTTGCTGTGCTGAGAGGTTTGGTAAAGATGTTGGCTAATTAGATATCTGTATGAACTTTCTCGATCCGAACATCTTTGTTCTCAATGTGATTCCTAATGAAGTGATACTTCATATTGATGTGCTTTGTGCGCGAGTGAAGTATAGGGTTGTGCGTTATTGCAATGGTACTCGTGCTATCGCACATAATTGGTGTTTCTTTGGCTTCAATTCCATAATCTGATAGCTGTTGTTGCATCCAAAGGATCTGCATACAGCAACTACCAGCATCATAGTATTCTGATTCTGCCGTGGAAAACGAGTTTGCCAATTGCTTCTTACTGAACCAAGATACAAGTCTAGATCCAAGAAAGTGACAAGTTTCGCTTGTACTCTTCCTATCTAGCTTGCAGCCTTCGAGATCCGAGTCGCTGTAGCCAGCTAAAACAAATCCTCCTTCTTTAATATACCACAGTCCTACATCGACTCTTCCTTTGACGTATTTCAGGATTCATTTGGCTGTTGTGAAGTGTGATTCTTTAGGTGCTACTTGATATCGCGCACACACTTCTACAGCAAACTGGATATTAGGCCTACTAGCCATTAGGTACAGGAGTGAGCCAATAAGCTTCATGTAGAGTGATTGATCAACCGGCTTTCTAGCTTCATCACCACTAATTTGCACGGAAGTGCTCATGGGGGTTGACGATGATTTGGAAGTGTTCATTCCAAACTTGTTGAGAAGCTCCTTGCTGTATTTTTCCTGGTTGATGAATATCCCTGTAGGCAACTGCTTTACCTGTAATCCTAAAAATAACTAAGTTCTCCCATCATACTCATTTCAAATTTACTTTGCATGAGATGAGAGAACCTTTGACATAAAGCAAGGTTAGTTGAACCAAATATTATATCATCTACATATATTTGAACCATCAAGAGGTCATATCCTTCCTGTATTTTAAATAAAGTCTTGTCCATAGCACCTTTCTCGAATCCATTATCGGTTAGATACAGAGACAGGGTCTCATACCACGCTCTAGGTGCTTGCTTAAGTCCATACAGCACTTTCCTTAGCCTGTATACAAGGTCTCTGCCTTATGTATTGACAAACCGTGGTGGTTGTTCAACATAGACTTCTTCGGCAAGGTCTCCATTCAGGAATGCACTCTTGACGTCCATTTGGTAAACAATAAAGCTCTTATGGGCGGCAAAGGCTAAAAATTATCCTGATGGCTTCTAGTCTGGATATAGGGGCAAATGTTTCATCGTAGTCTATCCCTTCTTCGTGTCTGTAGCCTTGTGCAACTAGATGGGATTTATTTCTGATAATGAGTCCATTTCCGTCCTTCTTGTTTCTAAATATCAAGTTTGTTCCAATTCCGGATTGATGCGTAGGTCTGGGTACTAGATACCATACATTATTCCTTTCGAATCCATTAAGCTCTTCTTCCATAGATGTAATCCAACGAAAGTTGTATAGAGATTCTTTGGTGGAAACAGGTTCAGATTGAGCTAAGAATACAGCAACAGTGCACATATTAAGTCGTCTAAGTTCAGATTGAGATTTCCATACAGGAAATGGATATTTCTCAGATTCAGGTTCTTCTTGCGCACATAGTAAATTTCCTTGTGTACTCTGTATTCTCCTACGAGTAGATACTCCAGCATCAATAGTTCCTATGATCAACTCCTGTGGGTGATCTTTCAATCATCTTCTGTCGGGTTCTAATTCGGCGTCCCATACTATATTTTGAGTTGCTGTAGTTTCGGCTTCAGCTTTTACAGCATCGGCGTCATCTACTTCAGTGCTTACAGCTGCGGGGTTGATTTCTATGTCAACAACAGGCTCTGTAGGAGTTGGTGGATCAATGATGGAAAGTTGTTGGATGTTTTGAGTAAGTTCTTCTATTCCTGAAGGATCATGGTGAGGTTCGTCGAACACTACATGTACTGATTCCTCAATTGATAGCTTCCTTTTATTAAATATACTGTAAGCTTTGCTAACAGAGGAATGTCCTACAAATATCCCTTCATCCGATTTCTCATCAAAGGTTCTAAGTTGATCTTTCCCATTGATCAAAACATAACATCTACATTGAAAAATGTGAAAGTATGAAACTAATGGAGTTTTGTTGTTACATACCTCGTAAGCTGTTTTGTTGTGGTGCTTGTTGAAGATACAACGGTTTTGTGTATAGCACGTTGTATTGGTGGATTCGCCCCAGAAACGCTGTGGCAACTTGCTAGCGGAAATAATAGTCCTGGTTGCTTCTTTTAGCGTCCTGTTCTTTCGCTCGGCAACACCATTTTGTTTAGGCGTTCGGGCAGCTGAGTATTCATGTTGTATCCCATTTTACGAACAGTATTGCTCTTTAAAGCGGTTAGTGAATTCTGTACCTCTGTCGGAACGAATGGACACGATACTCAACCGTTTTTCATTTTGAAGCTTTCTCAGGTGCTCGGGGAGCTTTGATGTTGTTTCCTTCTTCTTGCTTAGGAAGATTGTCCAAGCATACCGGTAATAATCATCAACAATAACGAGACAGTATTTCTTACCTCCTAAACTTACCGGGTCTACAGGACCGTATAGATCCATGTGTAGCATTTCCAAGACTCTGTGAGTGGAAAGGTAAGATTTGCTCTTCAGGGTGGTCTTGATTTGCTTGCCTTCCTGACAGGGTCAACAGACGCTGTCTTTTTGGAATGATACATTTGGCAACCCTCTAACCATTCCCTGTCTGGAGAGCTTGTTGATTGTCTTGAAGTTGACGTATGACATCCTCTTGTGCCATAACCAGCTTATATCTGCAGTGCCTTTGGCAACAAAACAAGTAATTGTGGAGCTCGTAGGCATGCAGCAATATACATATTACCTGATCTGCTTCCTGTGAGCACAACTTCTTTGGTTAGAATGTTCTTGACTCTATAGTGATCTATATAGAATTTCACCGAGAATTGTTTGTCACAGAGCTGGATAATACTAAGTATAATGTACTGTAAGCCTTGAACATAAGCTACATCGGTGACTTTGAATTTTCCTACAAGCAGGGTTCCCTTCCATCTTGTTCTTCCTTTAGATTTATCACCGAAGCGCACTTTTGGACCACGACCTTCTACATAATTTGACAGCTTGCTTTTGTCTCCTGTCATGTGCCAAGAACATCCGCTGTCGAAGTACCAGATGTCCTTCTCTAAAATGTCCTGTATGCAAACAAATTAAGTAGATTTAGGTCCCCTTTGATTGTTGGGTCCATGGATGTTAGTGCCTTTATGTACCCAGATTTTCCTGATAGCAATAGGTTTACTGTAGAATGCTTTAGGTCCGTAGTTGCGATATCTACGTGGGGCAGGTACGTAGTCGCTATAACCATGATAATTATTATGCATGAAAAATTCAGGGTTAATATTATTAATCCAGTACGAATGCCGTCTTGGAGGTGGATGTAACACCCCCAATCCACTCAGGGATATTACACGCCGTAGACCCTCTCCTCGAAGATCTACCAGGCTGGTAACAACATTTAACATCTCGACAATGCCTTCAAGGCTAAATGACTCAGTAGACCGATCTGGTCTTTCAATAAAAATATACAACTCAATTACAACATATACCCACGCAGGGGGTCAAAATACAATAAACTCCCGTACAACGGGGAAAAGATACTGCAGGGGAAAAGAAAATACAACTAGACTAATACGACATCAACGGATCCTCGTGTGATTAGTATCGTTCATCTTTCATCATCCTTCGTGCCGACCCTGTGTTATGCTCCAAAACCTGAATGCAAAAATAGACATCCACCCCCCGAATACTCGGGGGTTAGCAAAACTCCACTGTTTTGCTAGTGCAAGTACAAAGTGCAAATACGAGCCATACAATTCACATTCCACGAATAACAATAACCAGGAATCCTCAAAGATTCAAATACAACAGGATGAACACTTCCCGAGGCATGAGTTTGAGTAAAGACTTCCCAAAATTTCAAGATCAAAATATCGAGGGAAATAATTTGTAAAATGATTTGAAATACCATCGGGAGTTTTAATAGAAAGCAATTTAGGATTATCAAATCCTACCTTTCAAAATCCAAAAGACGAAAGGGGTCACCGCCCCAAAGGTTTACTTTCCATAAAATAACCTTTACCAAACGTTGGGATTTTAGCCCCAAATCCGTCAAATGACCTTTACAAAACTATTGGGATTTTAGCCCCAAATATCATCAACTCACAGTACACAAGAACGACTACAAGGTTCGTCTCCCAACATCAAAATCCACAAATAAAGGATTTAAAACAAACAACAAAATACTCTAGTGCCATCCTAGCCAAGTAGGCCAAACGAACAACTTACCTCTTACACACTTAGTCAATGCATGCAATCATGAAAACCGTTCAAAAGCACTCATTTCCGGAAATGCCATAGTCAAATCACATTTGTAAAATGCACCACAATTAACCGTGGATCCACCCCTCCGTGGACCCCTACCGAGACCCCGTCGGATCTAACCCATAGTGGTTAAAAGCAAGCTCGCGGATCCACCCCTCCGTGGACCCCTACCGAGACCCCGTCGGATCTAACCCATAGTGAGCATACACACACACGTTTCTCATGCAATACTAATATGCTAAGAATGTAAGTTCATCAAGAATACTTACTAGAGATGGCCACTAATCCGACACCATTATCAAACTCTTCAAAACACAATAACAAGATTAAACACGGAATACACGATTCCATAACTTTTAAACAAGGATATCATCAAAGCCTCCAACGTTCAAAATAAGCAAATCATAATCAATTCCCAAAACACAACGTTCACAAAACACACACGCGTTTTGAAAGAGAGCCTTTAACGAGGCCAAACCGAAATCTTTTGAAACTTCATTTCAAATAACCAAACAAACACATCAAGGCGACCACCGATCATCATATCCATAAAACGAGAGAAAGTATGGGCAAGGTACTTGCCTCGAATAACCACAACGCGGAGAATCGGCCGAAGTAGGTTGGCACGAACCGACTACGAACTCGCCGACTCCACCGAACGACAATCCACAACAATGAACTACGAACGAAAACAATAACAACGAAAATGAATTCCAAAGTACGACCCAAAGCCGCTGAATTCAAAGAACAAATGACGAAGGTTCAAGGATTTCCCCCAAAACGGCCAAGAACACGATTCGTCCCGTCAAAACCCGAAAACAAAATTCCAAGTTGAAATATGGATATACAATCCATAGAATATGTTTAACAACATCATTTAACCATAATCGATCCATCGAAAATGGATGAAAAACGAGATCGGGGACAAATCCCCCAAAAAGTCAATTCGAAGGAAATCAAGAAATATACTTCGATTCGACGAAGAACAATGGATTAAATGATGTTAAACACAAGAATACTATCAAGATTAATCATACCCATCATGAATTAACCAACAACACGGATCGAATCGGACAAAAATGCAAAAATCCCCAAATTCACGAAATTAGGGTTCTAAGGAAGATTACCTTGATTCGCTGGATCAAAGGATGATAACGGACGATTGATTGATGTTATGAACTCAAGAACTTCATGGATTTGTTGTTAAACAACATGGCTTCGTCACCCATGAATCGCCATCCGCGGACGGAGAAGGAAGGAAGTGAAAAACGAAATGAAATGTGACTGCTCAGCCACATTTATACTGGGTCGGACTAGCGCGCGCTAGGCTGTCGAGCTAGCGTGCGCTATCGGCCCAGGCCGAGATCCAGTAGCCTTCTGGACTAGGTCGCCGGCAGTAGCGTGGCGCTACTCGGCCGTAAGCATCTGCCCGTCAAACGATGGCGTGCGCTACCTGCCGAGCCTGACGAACACGACGAAAAGTTCGCGGACGACATCAACGACCCGAAATGAAAACATAATACCATATTTAATCATACGCGACCAAGAAACGGGTCGAGACAACAATTACAGATACGGATACCCGTAACTTTCAGTAAATTACAAAATGGCCCAAAACGCCCGGAAATCACGATACGTGATCGAATAACCAAACCGAAGTTCACAACACGTCTAAAAAAGTTAAACGGACTTATAGGAAACTCGAAACAGCGGTTTCGAACGAGATTCGCAAGAATCGAACTCAAGCGCGGAAAAGTCGCTAAAAAGCACGGAACTCAACGAAACGACACCGAAACGAACTCGGATGTCATCAACGTGTAGAATTAATCATTCTCAGAATGACGAAACGGACATGAGCGAGTCGTCAAAACGGAATCCGACCGAAAAAAGAAATTTACCGAAAAATCGAAAATTGCGGATATTACATTCTACCCTCCTTAAAAAAAGTTTCGTCCCGAAACTTAAAACAAGTAGGGAGAAAAAATATTCCGCCAGGAAAAACTCAACGAGATACACAAGAATGCGTAACTAACGCCCAACGGCGAAATGTTACAAACAACGCAAAGGAATATACGGCGTGAAAACACGCTCCACGGCGACCAACACAACGTCGCCGTTAGGGATATAATAAAACCAACAAGTGACAAGCGTCATCAAATGGATAATACAATCAAGTCAATTATCCGAACAATCGCAAAACACAACGAACGAAAATCAATACGATTGACCAACCTAACGGTACATTGATCAAAACGCGAGCCAAACGCTGAACAAATACGGAATTCCACCGCCTAAGGGCTGGAAGATCGAAAACGAAACTAATTTCCCGAACTGAAGGGAATTACGAAGGAGCCTGAATGTTCACTAATCACGGAACGAGATCAATAAAAACAGAACAATCAAACGATCGAACCATAACGATCGAGACAACAAAATCGAAGAATCATGTTCGAATCACGAAGAACAATAAGGTTCAAACAACAACTCCCAGGATGATCTGGTGAGAACTACAAGACATGCATTCCCATAAGATCCACAGGAAAGGGAATAGCGATTGAAAAGTCACAACGACAAACGAGTTATTCCGAAATGATACCACACTCGTTCGATAAACAAAAACAAGGGCAGGACAAGCTCAGAAATGTCAACGAACATAAATGAGTCGACAAAGTAGAATATACAGAAGTTCAAAATCCGATCCCTTCGAATAAAAGGACTAGTAGAACCAAATGATGTTACTCCCGAACAAGGTTCACAAGAATCGAACCGAACTCGAAAAAGTCACATCGATAACCAGATCGGCCCACAACAAGATCACAGCTCGTTCGAACGATGAAACCGAAATACAGAACAAGTTCATAAAGTGTCAACGAACATGAGCGAATCGATAGACTGGAGAAAGAGAAAATACAGAAGTCAAAATAGTACGGGCATTACTTCCGTCCTCGTCCACGAAATTCACAAAAACGGGAGCAAGGTAACAAGACATTAAACAACCGACGCATAACGGAACCATCACCGATGCACACGGTCATACCAAACCAAGCTCTAACAGCTCGCACATGCGCGACAACGCAGGAATCACTACGAGGCGATAATATTCAACACCAACACCCCGCCTCTCACAGGGGGCTAACACAACTAATGTGTGGAAAGCGACTCAACGCTCACACCGCCAATTCGATCATACTCGGGAGAAAGTATCAAAATGACAACGCGAACATCACACATACATACCCAGCCCTCAAACGGGAATGGATAGATTTTAAAAATGAAAACCTTATTTTGAAAATAATTCGAAGAATACCGGTTGATCTTGAGTATCACCTTTCAAAAAGTACAAACGTGAAACATCGTTATCGAGACATTGGAGAACCATTTCACATTTGATAAGAATGAAAACACTTTCTCTTAGTGAAAACTTTCAGAATATTCGACCCTCAGGTCTAAATAAAAGTGTTTCTAAAACATTGAAAATATCTCAAAGCATTTTGGTCCTCGAGGTAGAAAATTTTTGAAATATATTGTGGCACCTTGGATGTACCACAAGAAAATAACTCATTTGAAAAGTATGTCTCGAAATTTATTTTTCTAAGATACTCAAGGTTTTCAAAAATCCAATAGGCCAGAATGCCCAAAACTCACACATATCGACGTTCACTAAAACAACTCCTAGCACATGCATCAAAAGGTTTAAAATCAAGACAATACATGTCTTTAAACGGAAATAAACGATAAAATACCACATTCAGAACAAAACCACCGACCCCATTCGAGGCCTCTAAAGACCCTCCCGCACTGGCTAGTGAACAAGTCGAACGTGTATAAGCACAAAGCTTCCACAAGAGAACTTGTAAAACGTGCAAATCGATTCAAAAATCATCAACAACGGACAAAAACAACAATAAAAAGACATCACAAGCGACGACACTCCTCGTATAAATCAAATACGAGAGTCGACTAAATACATATCGTGAAATCAAAATTCACATAAGGATTCCACCACTTAACAAATAATCATAAAAATAGCTCGTGTCACACGAGGCACAACACAAAGAAGGGAGACTTACTTCCACAGGTCGCACGAAGATGATGTTCGCCCCACGATACTAATCACGACCAACAAACTCAAACAACGCATCGCGACACGACTCAGTCAGATAAAATTCGACGAAACAAGACTCAAACAATCACGACTTGACCCGACAGCCTAGGTTTCCTCAACCTAAGCTCCGATACCATTTATGTAACACCCCCAATCCACTCAGGGATATTACACGCCGTAGACCCTCTCCTCGAAGATCTACCAGGCTGGTAACAACATTTAACATCTCGACAATGCCTTCAAGGCTAAATGACTCAGTAGACCGATTTGGTCTTTCAATAAAAATATACAACTCAATTACAACATATACCCACGCAGGGGGTCAAAATACAATTAACTCCCGTACAACGGGGAAAAGATACTACAGCGGAAAAGAAAATACAACTAGACCAATACGACATCAACGGATCCTCGTGTGATTAGTATCGTTCATCTTTCATCATCCTTCGTGCCGACCCTATGTTATGCTCCAAAACCTGAATGCAAAAATAGACATCCACCCCCCGAATACTCGGGGGTTAGCAAAACTCCACTGTTTTGCTAGTGCAAGTACAAAGTGCAAATACGAGCCATACAATTTACATTCCACGAATAACAATAACCAGGAATCCTCAAAGATTCAAATACAACAGGATGAAAACTTCCCGAGGCATGAGTTTGAGTAAAGACTTCCCAAAATTTCAAGATCAAAATATCGAGGGAAATAATTTGTAAAATGATTTGAAATACCATCGGGAGTTTTAATAGAAAGCAATTTAGGATTATCAAATCCTACCTTTCAAAATCCAAAAGACGAAAGGGGTCACCGCCCCAAAGGTTTACTTTCCATAAAATAACCTTTACCAAACCGTTGGGATTTTAGCCCCAAATCCGTCAAATGACCTTTACAAAACTATTGGGATTTTAGCCCCAAATCCGTAAAATGACCTTTACAAAACTATTGGGATTTTAGCCCCAAATATCATCAACTCACAGTACACAAGAACGACCACAAGGTTCGTCTCCCAACATCAAAATCCACAAATAAAGGATTTAAAACAAACAACAAAATACTCTAGTGCCATCCTAGCCAAGTAGGCCAAACGAACAACTTACCTCTTACACACTTAGTCAATGCATGCAATCATGAAAACCGTTCAAAAGCACTCATTTCCGGAAATGCCATAGTCAAATCACATTTGTAAAATGCACCACAATTAACCGTGGATCCACCCCTCCGTGGACCCCTACCGAGACCCCGTCGGATCTAACCCATAGTGGTTAAAAGCAAGCTCGCGGATCCACCCCTCCGTGGACCCCTACCGAGACCCCGTCGGATCTAACCCATAGTGAGCATACACACACACACGTTACTCATGCAATACTAATATGCTAAGAATGTAAGTTCATCAAGAATACTTACTAGAGATGGCCACTAATCCGACACCATTATCAAACTCTTCAAAACACAATAACAAGATTAAACACGGAATACACGATTCCATAACTTTTAAACAACAAGGATATCATCAAAGCCTCCAACGTTCAAAATAAGCAAATCATAATCAATTCCCAAAACACAACGTTCACAAAACACACACGCGTTTTGAAAGAGAGCCTTTAACGAGGCCAAACCGAAATCTTTTGAAACTTCATTTCAAATAACCAAACAAACACATCAAGGCAACCACCGATCATCATATCCATAAAACGAGAGAAAGTATGGGCAAGAGACTTGCCTCGAATAACCACAACGCGGAGAATCGGCCGAAGTAGGTTGGCACGAACCGACTACGAACTCGCCGACTCCACCGAACGACAATCCACAACAATGAACTACGAACTAAAACAATAACAACGAAAATAAATTCCAAAGTACGACCCAAAGCCGCTAAATTCAAAGAACAAATGACGAAGGTTCAAGGATTTCCCCCAAAACGGCCAAGAACACGATTCGTCCCGTCAAAACCCGAAAACGGAATTCCAAGTTGAAATATGGATATACAATCCATAGAATATGTTTAACAACATCATTTAACCATAATCGATCCATCGAAAACGGATGAAAAACGAGATCGGGGACAAATCCCTCAAAAAGTCAATTCGAAGGAAATCAAGAAATATACTTCGATTCGACGAAGAACAATGGATTAAATGATGTTAAACACAAGAATACTATCAAGATTAATCATACCCATCATGAATTAATCAACATCACGGAACGAATCGGACAAAAATGCAAAAATCCCCAAATTCACGAAATTAGGGTTCTAAGGAAGATTACCTTGATTCGCTGGATCAAAGGATGATAACGGACGATTGATTGATGTTATGAACTCAAGAACTTCATGGATTTGTTGTTAAACAACATGGCTTCGTCACCCATGAATCGCCATCCGCGGACGGAGAAGGAAGGAAGTGAAAAACGAAATGAAATGTGACTGCTCAGCCACATTTATATCGGGCGGACTAGCGCGCCAGTCGCCGAGCTAAGGTGCGCTTATCGCCTGTGCCGCGATCCAAGAGCCTTCGGACTAGCCGCCGCCAGTAGCGCGCAGCTTTTCCGGCCGAAGGCGTCGCTATCTCGCCGGCCGTAGCGTGACGCAGCTGGCCCGACAAGAGCGCGCGCTACCCGCCGAGCCCGACCGATTCTGCAACCCCTGTGACTCCACTGCCTGTGCCCGCTAGCGTGCGTTAAGCCATCCGGTAGCGTCGCTACACTGCCGGTTAGCGCGCGCAGCCTTTCCACCAGAAGCGTGCGCTTACTCAGCCTGCCGCACCGTCCGGCCGGTGCCCGCAATCGTCCGGCCATCCCGCAACCGTCCGGCCATCCGCAACCGTCCTGTGGCTCGACGACCCGATTACCGAAAACGCACGGAACGAACACGACGAAAAGTTCGCGGACGACATCAACGACCCGAAATGAAAACATAATACCATATTTAATCATACGCGACCAAGAAACGGGTCGAGACAACAATTACAAATACGGATACCCGTAACTTTCAGTAAATTATAAAATGGCCCAAAACGCCCGGAAATCACGATACGTGATCGAATAACCAAACCGAAGTTCACAACACGTCTAACAAAGTTAAACGGACTTACAGGAAACTCGAAACAGCGGTTTCGAACGAGATTCGCAAGAATCGAACTCAAGCGCGGAAAAGTCGCTAAAAAGCACGGAACTCAACGAAACGACACCGAAACGAACTCGTATGTCAAAAAGTGTAGAATTAATCATTCTCAGAATGACGAAACGGACATGAGCGAGTCATCAAAACGGAATCTGACCGAGAAAAGAAATTTACCGAAAAATCGAAAATTGCGGATATTACATTCTACCCTCCTTAAAAAAAGTTTCGTCCCGAAACTTAAAACAAGTAGGGAGAAAAAATATTCCGCCAGGAAAAACTCAACGAGATACACAAGAATGCGTAACTAACGCCCAACGGCGAAATGTTACAAACAACGCAAAGGAATATACGACGTGAAAACACGCTCCACGGCGACCAACACAACGTCGCCGTTAGGGATATAATAAAACCAACAAGTGACAAGCGTCATCAAATGGATAATACAATCAAGTCAATTATCCGAACAATCGCAAAACACAACGAACGAAAATCAATACGATTGACCAACCTAACGGTACATTGATCAAAACGAGCCAAACCGAACAAATACGGAATTCCACCGCCTAAGGGCTGGAAGATCGAAAACGAAACTAATTTCCCGAACTGAAGGGAATTACGAAGGAGCCTGAATGTTCACCAATCACGGAACGAGATCAATAAAAACAGAACAATCAAACGATCGAACCACAACGATCGAGACAACAAAATCGAAGAATCATGTTCGAATCACGAAGAACAATAAGGTTCAAACAACAACTCGCAGGATGATCTGGTGAGAACAACAAGACATGCATTCCCATAAGATCTACAGGAAAGGGAATAGCGATTGAAAAGTCACAACGACAAACGAGTTATTCCGAAATGATACCACACTCGTTCGATAAACAAAAACAAGGGCAGGACAAGCTCAGAAATGTCAACGAACATAAATGAGTCGACAAAGTAGAATATACAGAAGTTCAAAATCCGATCCCTTCGAATAAAAGGACTAGTAGAACCAAATGATGTTACTCCCGAACAAGGTTCACAAGAATCGAACCGAACTCGAAAAAAAGTCACATCGATAACCAGATCGGCCCACAACAAGATCACAGCTCGTTCGAACGATGAAACCGAAATACAGAACAAGTTCATAAAGTGTCAACGAACATGAGCGAATCGATAGACTGGAGAAATAGAAAATACAGAAGTCAAAATAGTACGGGCATTACTTCCGTCCTCGTCCACGAAATTCACAAAAACGGGAGCAAGGTAACAAGACATTAAACAACCGACGCATAACGGAACCATCACCGATGCACACGGTCATACCAAACCAAGCTCTAACAGCTCGCACATGCGCGACAACGCAGGAATCACTATGAGGCGATAATATTCAACACCAACACCCCGCCTCTCACAAGGGGCTAACACAACTAATGTGTGGAAAGCGACTCAACGCTCACACCGCCAATTCGATCATACTCGGGAGAAAGTATCAAAATGACAACGCGAACATCACACATACATACCCAGCCCTCAAACGGGAATGGATAGGTTTTAAAAATGAAAACCTTATTTTGAAAATAATTTGAAGAATACCGGTTGATCTTGAGTATCACCTTTCAAAAAGTACAAACGTGAAACATCGTTATCGAGACATTGGAGAACCATTTCGCATTTGATAAGAATGAAAACACTTTCTCTTAGTGAAAACTTTCAGAATATTCGACCCTCAGGTCTAAATAAAAGTGTTTCTAAAACATTGAAAATATCTCAAAGCATTTTGGTCCTCGAGGTAGAAAATTTTTGAAATATATTGTGGCACCTTGGATGTACCACAAGAAAATAACTCATTTGAAAAGTATGTCTCGAAATTTATTTTTCTAAGATACTCAAGGTTTTCAAAAATCCAATAGGCCAGAATGCCCAAAACTCACACATATCGACGTTCACTAAAACAACTCCTAGCACACGCATCAAAAGGTTTAAAATCAAGACAATACATGTCTTTAAACGGAAATAAACGATAAAATGCCACATTCAGAACAAAACCACTGACCCCATTCTAGGCCTCTAAAGACCCTCCCGCACTGGCTAGTAAACAAGTCGAACGTGTATAAGCACAAAGCTTCCACAAGAGAACTTGTAAAACGTGCAAATCGATTCAAAAATCATCAACAACGGACAAAAACAACAATAAAAAGACATCACAAGCGACGACACTCCTCGTATAAATCAAATACGAGAGTCGACTAAATACATATCGTGAAATCAAAATTCACATAAGGATTCCACCACTTAACAAATAATCATAAAAATAGCTCGTGTCACACGAGGCACAACACAAAGAAGGGAGACTTACTTCCACTGGTCGCACGAAGATGATGATCGCCCCACGATACTAATCACGACCAACAAACTCAAACGACGCATCACGACACGACTCAGTCAGATAAAATCCGACGAAACAAGACTCAAACAATCACGACTTGACCCGACAGCCTAGGTTTCCTCAACCTAAGCTCCGATACCATTTATGTAACACCCCCAATCCACTCAGGGATATTACACGCCGTAGACCCTCTCCTCGAAGATCTACCAGGCTGGTAACAACATTTAACATCTCGACAATGCCTTCAAGGCTAAATGACTCAGTAGACCGATTTGGTCTTTCAATAAAAATATACAACTCAATTACAACATATACCCACGCAGGGGTCAAAATACAATAAACTCCCGTACAACGGGGAAAAGATACTGCAGCGGAAAAGAAAATACAACTAGACCAATACGACATCAACGGATCCTCGTGTGATTAGTATCGTTCATCTTTCATCATCCTTCATGCCGACCCTGTGTTATGCTCCAAAACCTGAATGCAAAAATAGACATCCACCCCCCGAATACTCGGGGGTTAGCAAAACTCCATTGTTTTGCTAGTGCAAGTACAAAGTGCAAATACAAGCCATACAATTCACATTCCACGAATAACAATAACCAGGAATCCTCAAAGATTCAAATACAACAGGATGAACACTTCCCGGGGCATGAGTTTGAGTAAAGACTTCCCAAAATTTCAAGATCAAAATATCGAGGGAAATAATTTGTAAAATGATTTGAAATACCATCGGGAGTTTTAATAGAAAGCAATTTAGGATTATCAAATCCTACCTTTCAAAATCCAAAAGACGAAAGGGGTCACCGCCCCAAAGGTTTACTTTCCATAAAATAACCTTTACCAAACCGTTGGGATTTTAGCCCCAAATCCGTCAAATGACCTTTACAAAACTATTGGGATTTTAGCCCCAAATTCGTCAAATGACCTTTACAAAACTATTGGGATTTTAGCTCCAAATATCATCAACTCACAGTACACAAGAACGACCACAAGGTTCGTCTCCCAACATCAAAATCTACAAATAAAGGATTTAAAACAAACAACAAAATACTCTAGTGCCATCCTAGCCAAGTAGGCCAAACGAACAACTTACCTCTTACACACTTAGTCAATGCATGCAATCATGAAAACCGTTCAAAAGCACTCATTTCCGGAAATGCCATAGTCAAATCACATTTGTAAAATGCACCACAATTAACCATGGATCCACCCCTCAGTGGACCCCTACCGAGACCCCGTCGGATCTAACCCATAGTGGTTAAAAGCAAGCTCGCGGATCCCCCCTCCGTGGACCCCTACCGAGACCCCGTCGGATCTAACCCATACTGAGCATACACACACACATGTTACTCATGCAATACTAATATGCTAAGAATGTAAGTTCATCAAGAATACTTACTAGAGATGGCCACTAATCCGACACCATTATCAAACTCTTCAAAACACAATAACAAGATTAAACACGGAATACACAATTCCATAACTTTTAAACAACAAGGATATCATCAAAGCCTCCAACGTTCAAAATAAGCAAATCATAATCAATTCCCAAAACACAACGTTCACAAAACACACACGCGTTTTGAAAGAGAGCCTTTAACGAGGCCAAACCGAAATCTTTTGAAACTTCATTTCAAATAACCAAACAAACACATCAATGTGACCACCGATCATCATATCCATAAAACGAGAGAAAGTATGGGCAAGGTACTTGCCTCGAATAACCACAACGCGGAGAATCGGCCGAAGTAGGTTGGCACGAACCGACTACGAACTCGCCGACTCCAACGAACGACAATCCACAACAATGAACTACGAACGAAAACAATAACAACGAAAATGAATTCCAAAGTACGACCCAAAGCCGCTGAATTCAAAGAACAAATGACGAAGGTTCAAGGATTTCCCCCAAAACGGCCAAGAACACGATTCGTTCCGTCAAAACCCGAAAACGGAATTCCAAGTTGAAATATGGATATACAATCCATAGAATATGTTTAACAACATCATTTAACCATAATCGATCCATCGAAAACGGATGAAAAACGAGATCGGGGACAAATCCCCCAAAAAGTCAATTCGAAGGAAATCAAGAAATATACTTTGATTCGACGAAGAACAATCGATTAAATGATGTTAAACAAAAGAATACTATCAAGATTAATCATACCCATCATGAATTAATCAACATCACGGAACGAATCGGACAAAAATGCAAAAATCCCCAAATTCACGAAATTAGGGTTCTAAGGAAGATTACCTTGATTCGCTGGATCAAAGGATGATAACGGACGATTGATTGATGTTATGAACTCAAGAACTTCATGGATTTGTTGTTAAACAACATGGCTTCGTCACCCATGAATCGCCATCCGCGGACGGAGAAGGAAGGAAGTGAAAAACGAAATGAAATGTGACTGCCACCACATTTATATCTGGCCGACTAGCGCGCTAAGTCGCCGAGCTAGCGGCGCTTATCGCCTGTGCCGCGATCCAAGAGCTCCGGACTAGCCGCCGCCAGTGTAGCGCAGCCTTTCCGGCCAGAAGGCGTGCGCTACTCGCCGGCCGTAGCGTGCAAGGCGTCCGACAAGAGCGTGCGCTACCCGCCGAGCCTCGACCGATTCCGTAACCCCTGTGACTCCATCGCCTGTGCCCGCTAAGGGCGTTAGGCCAGCCGGTAGCGTGCGCTACACCTGCCGGTTAGCGCGCGCAGCCTTCCGGCCGTAGCGTGCGCTATGCCGGTTCCTGCCGCACCCGTCCGGCCGGTGCCCGCAATCGTCCGGCCAGTCCCGCAACCGTCCGGCCAGTCCCGCAACCGTCAGGGCTCGACGACCCGATTACCGAAAACGCACGGAACGAACACGACGAAAAGTTCGCGGACGACATCAACGACCCGAAATGAAAACATAATACCATATTTAATCATACGCGACCAAGAAACGGGTCGAGACAACAATTACAGATACGGATACCCGTAACTTTCAAGAAATTACAAAATGGCCCAAAACGCCCGGAAATCACGATACGTGATCGAATAACCAAACCGAAGTTCACAACACGTCTAAAAAAGTTAAACGGACTTACAGGAAACTCGAAACAGTGGTTTCGAATGAGATTCGCAAGAATCGAACTCAAGCGCGGAAAAGTCGCTAAAAAGCACGGAACTCAACGAAACGACACCGAAACGAACTCGGATGTCAAAAAGTGTAGAATTAATCATTCTCAGAATGACGAAACGGACATGAGCGAGTCGTCAAAACGGACTCCAACCGAAAAAATAAATTTACCGAAAAATCGAACATTGCGGATATTACAGTGGAGCCATTTTCTTCGGCCTTACAGCTTGCCTTATGGGTCTCTAGTTTGATTCCCAAAGATGTTGCTGATACTTATCGGATACCTGCTTTCGCGACTGATAACGAGGCTCCTGTATCCGATACTTAGGCGTGCTGTACTGAAAGTACTGCCGTGCAGGATTTGATATTTGGATACAACCTTCTTTTTGAACGGCTGTTGGCGCTGTTGATATGCTTGGGGAGAATTCTGTTGGGTACGCCTTACAGGTCTGAATGGCTGAGTATTCCGCTGTCTGGAATATGACTGTGGTGGCGGAATGGCAGCTTTTGCGGTTCGCGGTGCAACAGGTTCCTTCACAGGACTTGGAATTTCTTCCGATACAGGATTAGGTTCCACACCCCTGATGAACACAGTACTAGTTTTCCCTTTATTAGAAAATGAGTTGTATCCTAAGCCACTTCTATCATAAGTATGTTGCCCAGTGCTTAGAATTTCTTCCATTCTTTTAGATGATTTCTCGAAAGATTTCAGAATGGTCTCAAGTTCTCCTTCTCGTTTTTCGAGAGTTTTTACTTTGGTTTGAAGCAGAACAAAATCATTTGTCTTGCTTTCACTGTGAGATTTAGCCTCACTTAGTTCATGAGCAAGTTAATGATTGCTCTCCATGAGTTTTTCATGATCGACTTTGCTGTTTTCACAATCAACAGACATATTTTCGTAATTTACTTTTAGCAAGTCGATTTCTTCCCTCAGCTCTAGGTTAGATATTTGGAGCTGAATGTTTTCATTTTTGAAAGTCTCATGGGCCTTTTGAATGTTTTTAAACTCATTCATCATGTAGTCAAAGGTATGAGATGCATTGGTAGGAATAGCTGAGGTTGAGCTTACCTCATCATCGCTATCTTCATCTTCCGGTATATCTTTGGCCATGAAGCACATATATGCTTTATCTTCGAATTCATCATCTGACGAGTCACTGTCAGTGACTACCTGATGACATTCTTCGGACTTTGTTGATGCGTGGGAGGCTTCTGATTCACCAATCAGGGCCTTGAGCTTGTTTTTCCAAGCATGTCTTCTTTCATCTTTTTCCTGTTGCTCGGCTTCCGACAACCTTTGAACTTTAGGATGAGGACATTTATTTGCATAATGTCCTGGTTTCCTGCAATTATAACACATGTTAGCATCACTAGGGGAAGTTTTGGTACTTACCTTGTGAACAGGCTTGGGCCTGTATGGAGTCTTTCCTGACTGCTTGATGAACTTCTTGAACTTATGCACGAGGAGCACCATTTTATCTTCTGGCAGGATGTCGTCGTCGCTATCAGCATTCTTTTGGGCAGACTTTGATGTGCTTGGCATGTTATGTCTCTGGTTGGATACAGCGACTAATGCTGTAGTCCTCGCGGGATATTCTTCATCTTTTTCTCTTCTGTAAATATCATACTCAAATGTTTCGAGGTGAGAGAAGAGATCAAAAGTAGATATTTCATTAAGATAGCACGATACACGCATTGCTATGGTCTTAATGTCCCATCGGGCAGGGAGAGATCTGAAAATTTTTAGGTTCTTCTCCTTTTGGGTATAAATCTTGCCCAACGCTTCAAGTTCACCAATAATGCCAGTGAATCTGAGGTCAAGTTCCTCAAGTGTTTCAGTTGGTTTCATTTCAAAAGATTCAAATTGCTGAGTCAATTTTAAAATTTTGTTTTCTTTTGAGAGCTCAGTTCCCTCACAAATTAACTTGAGTTTATCCCAGATATCCTTGGCTGATTTACAGCTCTTTACCGTAGAGAACATGCCTTTGTCAAGAGTGAGAAATAGTGCATTCTTCGCAACATTGTCGAGGTTGGCGCACTTTCGATCATCATAAGTCCATTGTTCGCGCTCTTTTTCGAGCATCTCGGCATGAGATTGGCCTTCAATTCTTGGGGCTAGATTTACCTTCATGATCTTTATGGGGCCATCCAGTATAACAAAAATCATTTCTTCGTGCATTGCTGCAAGATGAGCCTCCATCCTAATTCTCCAGTCGTCAAACTCGTTAATAGAAAACATAGGAACTTTATTGATCATTGACGTATCCATATGGGAATATAGGAAAGAAAAAGATTGTTTGATAAAAATAAGTGATTTTAGATCTGATTCGGTCAAAAATACGACTGATTCTTTTTAGAATCAACCGCTCTGATACCACTTATTGGCTACTAAGAATATAGAATACAGCTTGGAAAGAGTTTAAGCAACAAGCTGTATGATTTTCAAGTTAGAGTGCATAGCGGAAGTCTTGTAATAGTAAGTTGCTGTAAATACAGCAACTAAGTAGGAAGTGTATACTTAAAATAATCACAGTTATTAAAACAGTAAATGCAGAAGGTAAATAACACAGTAATTAAAGTGGTTCGAGGTAAACCCCTCTACGTCCACTGGTCCTCCACACAGGAGTGAAAATGTTTATTATAAATACTGCGTACACAACTACGTATTTATAATCAAATCTATCAATGTATCGTTCACACAGATTGATACAAAGATCGTAGCTTTCAACCATTCACACAGATTGGTTAAGGCTAACACTTGACTGACTTCTTCACACACAGTCCCGAAGCTTCGTCTCAACGATGCAAATCCGTCACACACAGTTCAGGAAAAGCAAGGCTTTCTCAGTCCACACAGGGCTGATGGTTTCCTTCAATGTAAGAACGTTGTTTGAAAAACAACTTGACTTTCTTGAGCTTGAGCTGATGATGTGTTGTTCAAGAGAGAGTACTTGTATATTTCTTCTCTTAGGATATACTGAATGCCTGAAGAAATATTACGGCTCTTGATATACTGTTCATTATAGGATCTCGATGAAACTCAGTATATCTCAGTTTGAATACTTGTGAAAGCTCGAGTATAGTTCTTTGTTCGTAAATGTTCAAGTATTCTCTTGGTGTATGTTCGTTGTACTTCTGATCTTCAATCTTCGGGATATATATAGCTTTTGCAATAGATCCATTGAGAATATATCCGTTCAGCAAAAGTCTGTTCCAACGGGATGATTTATTTTAATAAAACACGATCTGGTTTTTGCTCCTTGTTTGAATATCTCTGTCGGCTTAGTATTTAAATACTTTATCCTTTCAGTATTTAAATACTTCTTTTCAAACGGGACTTTGACTTTAGCAAATAAGGCAGATTCCTTTCGAACGGTTTTAAGTCCTGTTTGGATAAATATTGAAGATCTCAACACTTACAGCCTGTTTGTTGTAGGCTATGTGCTGTAGGCTATCTTAGATTGATACTGTATGGAAAGAGGCTGTATGATCATTTCGGGATAGCTTCCATACTTAGTGTCATATATACAGATGAGTCTCTTTGCTGAATGATGGCACATATCCTTTTGCTGTATGATGGCATTATGAGAAGACTTCGATACAGGATTGATTATTCCAACAACTTCGATCGTCTTTCGAGATAGCTGCTTCGATGTATGTTGGCACTTTATCAAAACTTCGATACAGGATTGTTTTATCCCCACAGGGGAAATGCATTTCATGTATTTCAGGTATGCTTAGTTTGTTGGAGCAATCACAGGGATGGCATGGAAGAAGGCGAGCCGCGATACTAATCAAGAGTTAGAGTTCAGTATGATGTTATTATATTGTTATGTTATCTTAAGTCTTCTGCTATATTGTATCTTTACCCCTATGTGGGTAAATTCAGTAATGAGTTTTTATTCGGATTGATTTCTTGTCGTGTGACACTATCGGTCGGTATATTTTAATATTTGATCTTGTCGGTCAGTGTCGGTATGTTGTTTGACCCCGATCGGTCAAACGTTTATTGTCTCGTGGTAATTAGCCTGGTAGATCCCTATGTAAATGGGTCTAGGGCGTCTAATATTCCCGGTGGTTTTTATGGGGGTGTTTGTGTTGGTAAGGGTCGTAAGTTTCTGCTGATGCAGTCAAGTGATTCGTTAGTAACCACCTTAAGTTCCATTTATTGCAACTGTAATTATTGTATTCGTGTAATTTTCGAGAGTAGATATTTTGCGTGATGCTATTATTGCCTTATGTTGGTATGTTGTATTGAATCAGCATTATGGGTATTGTTATGTGATGTTGTGTTCCATAGCACTGAGCGGTTGTATGTTCAGTATGCCGAGAAGATGAGGTCGAGGATGTAGTTGCGGCTGTAGTCAGAAGCATGGTGAGGCACGTGATCAGAGGCAGGTAGCCGGAGAGAATGTCATTGTTGGCAGAAATCCTACGTTCATAATGACTCTATCATCGTCGAATCCTATGTCTGTGGCAATGGAGCAGAAGAATTCAGGGGATTCATCGAGAAGTAAGGGAACGGGGGTCCATAAACCTCAACCCCCGTATCAATCGGTTGTGGAACCTTCTAGGTCGGTTAGAAAATCTAGGAGACCCAATCGTTGACTGTGGGTAACTTGCGTAGATGCTTCAACTGTAATGTTCCGGGTCATGTCGCGCGAATTGTAAGAAGGTGCCGGTACCTTGCAATAATTGTGGACACGAGAGGCATCGAGTGCAGTATTGTGATGAAGTGTCTAGATCAAACGTGACCACTGAGAGGGCCATTCCTTTGATGGAGGCAGCTCTAGAAAATAAGGGGCAGAAGATTAAGGGTAGCTCCTCACGGGGATAGAGAAACGAGTCCCATGAACCTGATAATTCGAATCGCCCCCATTCGCCTGATTAGTCCAACAAACTTACTCTTGTAGTGAGTAAAGTGAGCGGTGTAAAAACATGCTTCAACTGCAGTCGTGTAGGCCATGTACGACAGAATTGTCGCTCGCCACCGGTGAACTATTTCGAATATGGTCAAGTGGGACACAAGGCGGTGAATTGCGAGACCGTTGCGAAGATGTTTGGGAACCGAAGTTCCACTCCTACTCCTGGAGGGCTCAATGGTGCCTTGTGATAGTATATTATGTTATGTACTGTGAATTATATCTCATGTGGAAATTTGATATTTGGAGTTTGATGTCTGATATTTTGGTTTGAACAATTCCGTGAGAGTTGGTAAACCTACGGATACACGTGACAGTAGATCATGGGGTCCCATGTATGTTGATATCTGATGTTGGAACATTTGTGTATGTTTTGTTATGTCGCACTGTATTGCGCTTGTTTTAAGTTCCGGGACGAATCTTATTTTAGTAGGGTAGAATGTAATACCCGAGATTTTCATTCCAGTTGCGTTGAATTATTTTCTACTGTTTAATGGATTATATATTTTTCGTGCCTATATGATCCTGTCTGGTCGTGTCAAGTGTTTGTTTGCAACTTGGTTGTTAGTTTTGGACGTTGACGTTTTATCGCATGTTGCATGATTTGTCGTTTCGTTGGCAGGTATCGTTGTTGTGATGAGTTTTTAGAGCGATCCTACTGCGTGTGCAGTAGGAATAGCACATGCTACATTCATGAATAACGCGCGCTACCAATGCATTGCTAGCGCACACTAAGTCTCCTTTAGCGCACGCTAACGGAGGATACATAAGTGATGCAGAAGCTACTGCATTGGGCTAGGAAGTTGATTAGCGTACGTTATGTAATGGTATAGCGTGCGCTAAGGTGCAGTAGTAGCGCACACTACGATGAGTACAGCGCACGCTAACGGGTGGTTTTGGGACAGTCTAGAAGCTACTGGACTGGGTAGGAGTGTTGATTAGCGCACGCTAATGCTTTCAATTAGCGCGCGCTAACTGGGCAGTTGTGCAGAACGTCTTTTGTTGATGATTTGATAGCGCATGCTAATATGGATGATTAGCGCGCGCTAAGCTGTCCTTTATATAAACTGGACAGCAGTTTATTCTTCTCACTATTTCATTCATTTATTCCTCCTCCGCGTTGTGTGAGACGATAGTGCCTAGGGTTGGGTTCCTTGGTCGATTTTCGCTCCATCCAAGGTGTTTTGAAGAGTCCTAGGTGATTATAACATCATCTAATCCGTTGTTCTTTGTCGGATCGAGGTATTTTTTCTGGATTTCCCTAAAGTTGACCTTTTGGGATTTTATTCTTGATCTCTTTGTAATCTGGTTTTTATGAATCGATCGTTCTTAAACATTGTTATTGGTCATGCTCTATGGATTGTATGTCCATATCTTCAACTCATTCAACCGTATTTATGATTTTATTGTTCTTTAGGAACCGTGAATATTCGATTAAATGCTTCAATGAGATTTCCTTCGAATGTTATACGCGTTTTCCATCGTTATTTAGCCGTTATCTTGTAGTAAATATGTTGTCATTGTTTTCTCACGAAAGTTGTAGGTTTTCGGGGCCGTTCGGTTGAGCCGTGTTCGTCGGGCATTCGCATGTTGATCTTTGAGGCAAGTATTCTTGTCTATACAATTTATATTGTGTGGATTGAGTTTGTATAATGAATTTGTGATAATTATTCATTTTTGTTGATTTCTTATTATATGGGTCATTATCGATGTTATGTTAGGTTAGAGTCGCCTTGTTGCTTGTCGTAGAGGCATGTCAGTAGAGAAGTGGTGTCATTTAGATAGTACACGTAGACGTGTGTTGTGGTGTTTCGGTGATCACGGGGTTGTGTGGATAGAGTTAGGTGTTATAGAGTTGGCTTGGTTGTAATGGTTTGATCGGATGTTATACATGTTGATGTGTAGCGATGCGTCTAGAATTGTTAAGTTGTTGCTGAGCTGTGTCGGTCGTAGTTATGTGTTGGATAAATGGCCATTTCTAGCGAGTGCCTTGACTATATATATTGTGACTAACTATCAAGACATGCAGTTTTTTAAACGTGTGTGTCTGTGGTTGTTCTTCCACCCTGGGAGGGTCCGACGGGGCCTTTGGGGGCCGATACTAATGGGTACGACTGCGGAAGTGGTTTCCCACCGTGGGAAGGTCCGACGAGGCCTCTGGAGGCCTATACTAATGGGTACGACCGCGGCTTACCATGTGTGATTTTTCATCATGAGGATGATGTTGATGTTTTCGATAACCGTGATATGTCCGGAATATCACAACATTTTGTTCTCGATGTTGAGATGCATTATATAGTATCTTGGTACTTGACTAGAATGGCACTCGAATATGTGTCTCATATGCTTTTTTCCTTGGTTTTAATGTTTCAGTGTCGGAATGCTGACTTCGTTACGGTTTCCGAGAATTGTGGGTTAAAGAAAATCTGGGTTCAGACACTAACGTTTGTGTGAATGTTACTTTGCGGAAAATAACTTTGGGTCGAGACCCAATTGTCTTGAAATGGTTTTATAACTAAGGACGTAAGGTCCATAAGGATTTGTTATTTATGAAAATGTTTGTTATATAAAACGATATTTGGGCTGAGACCCTAATATTTTCAGAATAGGTTTTGTAATCTTCGACTTGAAGTCCAGGAAGACTTTCTATCATTTTAAAAACTCTCGAGTTGATAAATTACTTTGAAGAACTTAAGTCATACTTTAAACATTAAAAACCTCTCGGGAACTTCCTTCTTGGTTTGTCATTGTTATCATTATAATGGATATTTGTGCGGCATATTTTGTATGATTGGAATACTTATACTAGCCATTCAAATTCTAACCCTTAAATGGGGGAAATGCGTTTCATGCATTTAAGGTATGCTTAGTTTGTTGGAGCAATCACAAGGATGGCATGGAAGAAGGCGATCCGCGATACTAATCAAGAGTTAGAGTTCAGTATGATGATATTATATTGTTATGTTATCTTCAGTCTTCCGCTATATTGTATCTTGACCCCTGTGTGGGTAAGTTCAGTAATGAGTTTTTATTCCGATTGATATCTTGTCGTGTGACCCTATCGGTCGGTGTATTTTAATATTTGACCTTTTCGGTCAGTGTCGGTATGTAGTTTGACCCCGATCGGTAAAACGTTTATCGTCTCATGGTAATTAGCTTGGTAGATCCCTCTGTAAAGGAATCTACGGTGTGTAATATTCCCGGTAGATTTTATGGGGCTGTTACAGATGTAATCCTAGGAACGGATCGGTTAGACGAGAATTATGCCACAATTCTTTGTCATGAGAGAAAGATTTCCTTTCAACCACCGGGAAAGGAGCCCACAGACATTCACGGCATTACAATGGGTAGAGGAACACCCGTTATCTCTGCCTTTCAAGCCAAGAAGATGATGAGAAAGAAGGATTTTTAGGCTTTCCTTATTTACCTTAATGGGGAAGCTGGAGAACAGAAGATGATGGGAGATGTGCCAATTGTGTGGGAATTCGAGGATGTATTCCCAGAAGTGTTACCGGGTTTATCACCTGATAGATAAGTGGATTTCAACCTTGACTTGGAGCCAGGGTCAGCCCTATTGTCGAAAGCACCATACAGGATGGCACCAAAGTAACTACAACAACTCAAGATCTAACTGCAAGAGCTATTGGATTTAGGTTTCATCATACCGAGTGTTTCTCCATGGGGAGCACCTGTCCTTTTTGTGAAGAAGAAGGATAGTTTGTTGAGAATGTGTATAGATTAAAGGGAGTTGAACAAGCTCACACTCAAGAACAAGCATCATCTGCCAAGGATAGATGACTTGTTTGACCAAGTCAAGGGAACAAATGTGTTTTCTAAGATAGACCTTAGGTCTGGGTATCACCAGTTGAAGATTCGACTGGAAGATATACCCAAGACAGCATTCCGAACAAGATATGGGCACTATGAGTTTATAGTCATGCCATTCGGATTAACTAATGCTCCCGCAGTATTCAGGGATCTTATGAACATAGTGTTCCACCGGTACTTAAATAAGTTTGTCTTGGTGTTCATAGATGACATTCTCATCTACTCTAGAAACAAGAATGAGCACGAAGAACATCTCAGGACAGTGTTGGAAACACTGAAGACTGAGAAACACTTTGCCAAATTAAGTAAGTGTGAGTTTTGGTTGAAAGAAGTAATGTTTCTTGGGCACATTGTGTCAGTAGATGGTATTAAGGTGGACCCAGCTAAAGGAGAAGCAGTACGTGACTGGAAGTCACCAACCAACCATAATGAGATTAGGAGTTTCTTGGGTCTAGCTGGGTACTACCGAAGGTTCATCAAGGGATTTTTGAAGATTGCTAGACCAATGACACAACTATTGCGGAAATGAATTAAGTATCTATGGACAGATGAATGTGCTGAGAATTTTCATGAACTCAAGAGAAGATTTACTATTGTGCCAGTTTTAGCAGTACCAGAAGCGAACAAAGAGTATGTGGTTTACATGTATGCTTCTAAGAATGGGATAAGTTGTGTCTTGATACAAGATGGGAAAATGTTAGCTTACGTGCCAAGACAACTTAGGCCGCATGAGGTGAATTATCTCACGCATGATTTGGAACTAGCCACAGTTGTGCACTCATTAAAGATATGGAGACATGACCTTTATGGAGTGTGGTGTGAAATTTTTACTGATCACAAGAGTTTAAAGTACTTTTCCGAGCAGGATGACTTGAACATGAGATAGAGAAGATGGCTCGAATTGGTAGAGGATTATGATTGTGGTATTAACTATCACCCCGACAGGGCTAATGTGGTAGCAGATGCCGTGAGTCGTAATACTCAATCACAATTAGGATACCTACTTATCGCAGAAGGGGATCTAATCCAAGATTTTGAAGGAATGAGTTTAGAAGTGGTTCATCCACCGAAAACAATAATGGTCCGTGTTGCGACGTCATTGACGACACCAGATCTGAGAGGAGGGATAGTGAATGTGCAGAGGAGAGATGAAGCATTTGAGAAACTACTTATAAGAATTAGATCCGATAACCCAGAAAGTTACTGCGAAGCGGCTGATAACGCAATTATGTTTGAAGAGAGAATACGTGTTCCACATGATGAGAGTTAAAGAATGAAATTATGAGTGAAGCTCATAATACTCCCCACACCGCTCGCCCAGGAAGTACTAATATGTACCAATACCTGAAGAGAAATTTCTGGTGGGACGGTATGAAACTAGATGTAGCTTCATTTGTCGAGCGGTGTTTGGCTTGTGAGGAAGTGAAAGCACTACACCAATGACCTTATGGGAAGTTACAGCCATTGACCACTCCGGAATGGAAGTGGTAAGGAATAGCAATCGATTTTGTGACTAGTTTGCCGAGGACCAAATGAGGAAACACTGCTATATGGGTTATAGTAGACAGACTCACAAAATCAGCTCACTTTTTGCCTATCCCGATCACTTATGGATCTGAGAAGTTAGCACAGTTATATATCCGTGAAATACTGCGTTTACACAGTGTTCCAATATCAATCACATCAGATCGAGATCCAAAATTTTGTTGGAATATTTATTCCACACATTATTTAATTTGTGTTTTGATGATTAAAGTTGCTAAACAACAAAACAACATTGAGGCGAAGCAAAACGATGACGCAGACGAAGATGCAAAAAGCTGAGCAAAATGCATGTCTAGCGCACACTAAGACATATATGTTAGCGCACGCTAACGTGGAGCACTCTGCATATCAGCCAAGTTCGAAGTTACCTGAAGGGAAGTCATTTGACGAGATAGCGCACGCTACGCTTGATCATTAACGCACGCTATCGAGGGCTAGTTACCGTTGGGAAGATATTCAAACTCAGAATGACTCATGCAATGAAGTCAGTACTAGCGCACGCAAGGAATGATATTTAGCGCACGCTAAATATCAGTTTGAATTCTACTCAATCAGACGTTGGGAAAAGCAGGTCAAAGTCAGCATATGAAACAGATACTTTGACAAGTCATGCAACGGATATATTGGATTAACGCATGCTACAAAGGAAGTGGTAGCCCACGCTAACTGTCAAGGACAGTAGCCACTGGACTGAAACATAAAATGATTAACGTACGCTACATGAAAGACATTACGTACGCTAAAGCAAAAATGTGCAGTAGCGCAGGCTAAGAAGGAAGAGCTAGCGCACGCTAGCTAGTCAATTGGCAGCAACGGCTAGTAAGGAGGAAGAAGGCTATAAATACCAAGGATTTGGTATTATTCCACACAAAAACTTCAAGCATTCAAGACATTGATCTTATATTCATATACTTACATTTTTGTTGTGATATTGAGCTTATACTGTTGGTATAAAATCGGATATTTACGTTTCCGCACAAACGGTGCAAATATCCGATTTTATACCAACAATTGGTATTGGAGAGGTACTCCAATATGCGGCTTAACATCCGAGGAAAAGATCCAAAATGGTGTTTCAAATGGCTCCAGTCGAAGGCCTTGCTCTCAACCGACCACCATTTTTTGATGGATAGAATTTCATGACTTGGAAGAAGAAAATGTCTATTTTCATCCGAGCTTACGATATCGAATTATGGAAGGTGATATGCCTTGGTCCCAAAATTCCAACGAACTAAAACGGAACTCTCAAAACCTTTGAAGAGTATGACGATGCGGATTGGAAAAACGACCATTATAATTGCAAAACCACGCAATTATTATATTGTGTAGTAAATCCAGAAGAACACAACCGGATATCATCGTGTGATAGTGCCAAAGAAATCTGGAAAATGCTTGAGGTAACACACGAAGGTACATCTCAAGTCAAAGAGATGAAGATAAACATGCTCTTTCACGATTATGAATTATTCCAAATGAAGGACGATGAATCCATCTCGATTATGCTCGACCGATTTTCGGTCATCACCAATGGATTAGCATGTTTCGGAAAACCTCTTTCGAGTAGTGAGAAAGTAAAGAAAATTCTCCGATCACTACCTCGAGAATGGGACGGTACGGTTACGACAATTATGGAATCTAAAGATTTAAACAATCTTGATTTTAGTGCTCTTGTTGGTTCTCTTATCAACTACGAGATCGTTCTAAAATCTCGGAATGCCAAACCAAAACCGAAGGAAAGATTGATAGCCTTCAAGGCTAAAATGTCGAAAAAGAAAGAAGAAATCCCAGTGGACGAAAGCGACGAAGAATCGGCATATTATGCCAAAAATATTAATAAGTTCCAACACTTATTAAACCGGAGGAAGAAGGACATTCAAGCGGGTGAATCTAAGAAATTCGACAACACCTGTCGATTATGTGGTAAACCAGACCACTTTGCTAAGAACTGTCGAGTAAAGCAAAAGGAGGTTTAGTTTCAACATGGAGCGACGAAGATCCCAATGAAGATTTCATGAATCAAAATAATCTCGCGCTCATGGCCCGGAGTTCATTCGACGATAGCGACGTTGAAAGCCAAGTAAGTAATTCCTACGACGAACTTTTTGAAGTATTCGAACTATTACATACGGATTATCAAAATGCTTTAAAGGAAATTAAATCTCTTCAAACTAAATATAAATCTTTGGAAAATGAAAATTCCAAAATTATTGAAAAAGGAAAGTTTGTCGAGATCGATCATTCGAAATGCGTTGAAAACGAGAATATTTTAAAGAATGATCTTGTTAAAGTTCAAACCGAGCTCAAGAATTTGACGAAAAAAATTTCTCTCGAAAACGAGAAATTTGAAAATATGCTCTCGGTTCAAAAATACACTTTAAATAAAGAGGGATTGGGATTCAAACCACGTTTTAAAAACGAATCCTTAAATTTTAATATACCCCGTTGTGAAAAATGTTTGCAAATCGGGCATCACATTTCAAATTGTAAAAGCCCAAGACGAACGATAAAAATGAAAAAGATTTGGGTTCCTAAAGGAACAAACGTTTCAAATATCGTTCACGTCTCAAAACAAAAACCAACTATCGGTTGGGTCCCTAAAAATTAATTTTTAACAATTGATATTTTAAAAAGGAGATAATACTTTCAGGGGGAGTATTTTTTTAAAGGGTATAACTAAATTCCCTTATTAATGCATAAATTGGTATCATGCATTATTTATGTTTCATTTGGTATTCTATATATTTTTTACACTTTTTGATGAAGACAAAAAGGGGGAAAAGGAGATGAATTGATAAAAATGAGAAAAATCGAAGAAGTCGAAAAGCAAAAGAAAGCATACAAAAAGGGGGAGTTAAAACGAAGGAGCTGAAAAACTGAAAATTGAAAAATGAAGAAGTCGAAAAAGAAGAAAAAGAAGAGGATTGGAGAAACTAACGAAACGATCAAAGCCGAAAACTTTGATTCGTATACATATACATATATTATTTTTTACAGATTTTATCCAATTCAAGAGTTGTTTTGTAATCATCAAAAAGGGGGAGATTGTTGGAATATTTATTCCACACATTATTTAATTTGTGTTTTGATGATTAAAGTTGCTAAACAACAAAACAACATCGAGGCGAAGCAAAACGACGACGCAGACAAATACGCAAAAAGCTTAGCAAAATGCATGTCTAGCGCACGCTAAGACATATATGTTAGCGCACGCTAACGTGGAGTACTCTGCATATCAGCCAAGTTCGAAGTTACCTGAAGGGAAGTCATCTGACGAGATAGCGCACGCTACGCTTGATCATTAACGCACGCTATCGAGGGCTATTTACCGTTGGGAAGATATTCAAACTCAGAATGACGCATGCAATGAAGTCAGTACTAGCGCATGCAAGGAATGATATTTAGCGCATGCTAAATATCAGTTTGAATTCTAGTCAATCAGAACATTGGGAAAAGCAGGTCAAAGTCAGCATATCAAATGGATACTTTGACAAGTCATGCAACGGATATATTGGATTAGCGCACGCTACAAATGAAGTGGTAGCGCACGCTAACTGTCAAGGACAGTAGCCACTGGACTGAAACATAAAATGATTAACGTACGATACATGAAAGACATTATGTACGCTAAAGCAAAAATGTGCGATAGCGCACGCTAAGAAGGAAGAGCTAGCGCACGCTAGCTAGTCAACTGGCAGCAACGGCTAGTAAGGAGGAAGAAGGCTATAAATACCAAGGAGTTGGTATTATTCCACACAACAACTTCAAGCATTCAAGACATTGATCTTATATCCATACACTTACATTGTTGTTGTGATATTGAGCTTATATTGTTGGTATAAAATCAGATATTTACGCTTCCGCACAAACGGTGCAAATATCTGATTTTATACCAACAAATTTACCTCTAGATTTTGAACAAGCCTATAGAAGGAATTGGGTACACACCCGAATCTTAGTACTGCTTTCCACCCGCAGACCGATGGAGAATCGAAAAGGTCGATTCAGACACTAGAAGACATGTTGAGAACTGTAGTGTTAGATCAAGGTGGAAATTAGGAGCATGTTTTGCTGTTAATCGAATTTGCTTACAACACTCATCAGGCAACGATAGGTATGGCGCCTTATGAAGCCTTATACGGTAGAAAATGCAGATCACCACTTTATTGGGATGAAGTGGGTGAGAGAAATATTTTAGAGCTAGACACAGTCAGCAAGATGATGGAGATTATCCACAAGATACGCGAGAGACTACAAGAGGCTTAGACTCGATAGAAGTCATACACTGATACATGCCGAACTGAATTGCATTTCGAAAGTGGGGATAAGGTTCTCCTCAAGGTTTCCCCTTCTAAGATAATAATCAGGTTTAGCTTTAAAGGCAAGCTTAAGCCACGTTTCATAGGGCCATATGAGGTTCTCGAGCGGATCAGTCCAATTGCTTATAGGTTGGTTCTGCCACCTAGTCTTGGGAATGTTCACAATATTTTCCATGTTTCTCAGCTGAGGAAGTATGTATTTGATCCCGAGCATGTGATTCATCAGAGTGACGTATTTCTTAGTCACAATTTGAGTTATGAAGAAAGGCTTGAAGCTATTTTAGACCAGAAGATTCAAGAACTGTGGAATAAGTCGAATCCGTTGGTAAAAGTATTATGGAGTCACCATGGTCAGGAAGAAGCTACGTGGGAACTCAAAAGCAAGATAAGGGAGAAATACCCAAAACTCTTTGATGAGGTATGTAAATTTCAGGACGAAATTTCATGTTTGAGGAATAGGATGTAATGCCCCGGTCTTTTATATGGATGATTTATTATAACCTTAAGTGCGACATTAGGGCTTTTGTATTCCTAAGTAATAAAATTTTGACTAATGGGATAAGTTTAGATCTATTTACATGTTTTTAGTTCAGAAATTGGATATTCGGTTATCTGGTTGGGATTCTCTTTTAAATATTATTTTATGTTTCGATAGACAAAATTGTGATTTCGTCGCCTTTTATATACACTATTTTTACGTTGCGAGTATGATTTTAGAAAGTTTACTTTTTGAGTTTTCGGATATATTATATGTCGAGTCTTTTTATCGGATTATTCGCATTCCCTAGATCGCGAAACTTTTCTCCGACTTTAACTTGTAAGTTCGATATGGTAATTAAAGTATACGACATACATACAATACCCGAGTAATTTTATCTGTGGAAGAGCAAAACGTGAAATATTCTTCGACCGCTTTATTAAACGGATAGGGTTAACCTAGTATAAAAGGAGCATTCCCTTTTCCTTTTCACTTCATCTTCTTCCCTCCCACATTTCACCTTTTGGCCTCCCCCCTTGTAAGAGAGAGAGGAGTATTTTCTTTCTCCATTCTTCTTCCATTGGAGCTCCACAAACAAGCTCCATTGGTGTTCCAAACTTGAATCAAAGTTCATATTCAAGTAAGTTAGCTTCTCCTCTTCATTTCTATCCAAGTGAAAATAGATTTTAGCTAACTTTAAAATCTGGAAATTGATGAAGGAACTTAGTTTGATGTTTTAATCCTTTGTATGTTGTTTCTAAGTTGATTCTAAGGTACATGGGAGTGTTTAAAACAACTTTTATTCATGCTTTGATTTTTGTCATTTGGGCCGAAAATATTAGTGTTCATAGCTCAAGCATGTGTTGTTTTTCCTATGATTTTCTTACGCAATATGTTTCTTCTTGATGTTTGTGTTGATGCATGAAAGATATACATGATATGTTTTTGTTAGATTTTTGTAAAATGTTTTATTAATTTGTTTGAAAACAAAGACATGATGTTAGATTTATGAAGTTGACTATGTGTTAGATAATAGTTGATGTAACTAAATAGCATGTTATGTATTGAGGATTTTTAAATCATGTTTAGATCATTTTCATGTTAGGACCAACATGAGTATGGACTAAATGTGTTGCTAGATATTGATGATGTTTGATGTTGATGATGCTTGATATTGATGATGTTTGATACTTGTTGATATTGGAAATAAAAATGTGTTAGTAGTCATTTTTTTTAAAGAAATGATTATGAAATGAGAGTTCGTAGTGTCGAGAAGCAGGCTTGTATGTCAACTCCGATATGTGTTATAAGTATGATATGCATGATTAGAGTTTACATGTTTAAGGTTTTCGTTGCTAGAAACGATCTCTAGATTAATATGCGTTTTCCCATTTTTGCTGGAAATTAGTAGTTTAGATACACCTCACGGAAATGGCCATAACTTTCCCCACCATTAATATTTTCAATATCCGTAGAATGGACATGAAACTAGACTTCAGTGACTTTCTAGTGGTTTAAGATACACTATCCAGTTCTTACTGTGCAATTAAAAAATTTTATATCTTTCGAGTCTTTGTGCGTATTATGTTTTTGATTATGTTAAGTGTTTGACGATGGTTTTCGAACCAAGGAATGTGTAATAGAATTGAGTGTCGGTTACCATTGTTAGTATCTTTATATATTGTATGGTCAGTTGGGTTCTCTAAGAGAATCATAACATTTATTATTAAACATAAGTCGAATGTAAAACCCTAAAGTCCAAACATGTAGATCGAGTTTGTTGTCCGTTAGGCTTCGTTAAGCTCGATCGACCACTAAACTTAGTTGTTTCCGATAAAAGGTGGAGCAGCAGATTGAAGCATAAGGAAGAGCCGTGAATCATTTTTCTTGCATTTATTACTTGTCCAGGTGGGCTTTCTATGTGAAAATGATTCGAGCTTTGCTCTAGCTTGATGAAATGTTTTACAAGCAAATTATGATTTCAAATGATTATGATGTATAAAAACTTTTATGTGGATTCTTATGAACCTACCACTGTTGGCTTGCCAACCTATGAAATGATCGGATCCTGAGCTAGATAACGGTTGTTGTCCAGTTTAGTGTACACAGCAATTGGGATTGTGAGCTCTCTTTGGAGTGCCCAATCTTGGGGAGTAACATTCGCGGGAGGTGGTATATTCCGAGTGTAAATTATGGATATGGTAAATCTGATGATATGTGAAATGAAACGAAATGATTTAGTAAGCATGGGCTTTTTTAAAACCCCCGTGTGTTACTGCTTATATGCATGATGACAAATATGAAAGTATGTTTTAACTTTTGGCAATATGTTCACGGAGTACGTTGTACTCAGCCCTGTATATATATTAAAATGTGCAGGTTGAGCAGGGGATGTGATGAAGGGTGTTGAGTGGAAGTCTTTTATCTACAAATGATGTTAAGCCCTGGTTACATATCTTCATATATGTAACCAACCATGTTTTTTCGTTGCAAACACTCTTTATGATTTTGCTTTATGAGTCACGTCATTTGTAATGTACTATGAAGCCTTTCCTAAACTTCATGGCTAATATTATTACTATGTATTCTTACCTTCACACGGGATTGATCATGATGCCTTGATAGGTTAATTGTGGAAGTCCACCCCTATTCCTTATGAAACGTATATTTCCCCCTTTCTTCCACGCTTCTTAATTCTTACCCCGGGTCACACCCTGGCTGTGCCGTCCTTAGCGATAAGGGGCCGTGACACTCTCCCTCAAGTCAACATCTCCCTCTTACTTCTACATCAATCAAGGATACTTTTAAAAACTTGTGCATGTGTCATTTGACTCATTAAAAACTTCGCCAAGTAACAAAACCTAGTGGGAGAAAATAAACCTTGGTCAAAGAAAAGAGTACAACGTCAATGAGTAAGTTTCTTTATAACCCACCCTTCTCCCTCTACTTTTACATCGAATTCGGGAGTTCGAAAATTCTCTGCATTCCGATACTTCTCACATATTTTTCAAACATGTTGGGCAAAGATTTAGTAAACAAATAATTCACATTCTCCTCAAATTTCACTTGCTTTATTTGATTGTTGGGGAGAGACTGTTGTTGCTGATTGCAAAAGAATTTTGGAGATATGTGCTCTGTGTTATCCCCATTGATATACCCAAGTTTCATCTGTATGATGCAAGCTGCATTATCTTCATGTATGCATGTGGGTGTTTTACTGACATTAATTAGTCCACTGTTACCTCGGATATGTGTAATGATACCTCTTATCCAAATACACTCACGAACCGCCTCATGCAGAGCGATAATCTCAGTGTGATTAGATGAGATATCTACAAGGATTTTCTTAGTAGATCTCCAAGATATAATGGTGTTCCCAATAGCGACTACATACCAGTTTAGTAACGACCTTTGTGTGGGTCGGAGAGATACCCTGCATCAACAAATCCTACCAGTTTGTTCATCGGGGTAGGTTTTTCAGCGTTAGCATTTACTTCAGCATTTTCCTTAATAGAAGCAACTTCATTTTTCTACTTATAGGAAAGAATAGTCCCAAGTTAATGGTTCCTTTTAGGTATCTGAATATGTTCTTGATACCATTCCAATGACGTTGTGTCGGTGCTTAACTAAATAGATCCAGCAAGTTTACTGAGAAGGCGATATCGATTCATGTACATTGAGCTAAGTACAATAGAGCGCCTATTGCACTTAAGTAGGAAAGTTTAGCTCCCAAAAGCTCCTCGTCATCTTCCTTCGGATGGAATGGATCTTTCTTCACATTCAAGCTACGACCGATCATGGGAGTGCTAACCGGGTGTGCTTTGTCCATGTTAAAGTGTCTAAGCATCTTTTGCACATAAGTAGACTCGTGGATGAGAATTCCACAGACTCTTTTATCTGAATGCCAAGACAGAAACGAGTCTTTCCAGATCTTTCATCTCAAACTCAGTTTTCAAGTATTTGGTGGTTTCTCTTATTTCGTCAAGAGTGACGATTATATTCATATCGTCGACATACACTGTGATGATCGCAAATCCCGATTTTTTTTATGAAGACGCAAAGACACAGTTCATTGTTCTTGTATCTCTTTCCAATCAGGTATTCACTCAGATGGTTATACCACATCCTTCCGGATTGTTTCAAACTGTAAAGTGAGTGTTTCAAACGAATTGAATGATCACACCGTGATCTAGAGTTACTTGATTTGGGTAATGGGATGCCTTCAAGCACTTTCATGTAAATCTCTGTATCTAGATCCCCATAGAGATATGCAGTGACCACATCCATTAGCAGCATTTCCAGTCCTTCGGAAATAACTGGGCAAATTATATAGCGGAATGTAAGAACGTCCATTATGAGGGAGTATGTTTCCTCATAAACGATACCAAGGAATTGTGAGAAACCTTGTGCAACAAGACGATCCTTGTACCTTAGTACCTCGTGATTCTCATTACACTTTCTGACAATAACCTATTTATGTCCAACAAGCTTTACACATGGTGGAGTTAGCATTACTAGGCCAAATACCTAGCATTTTGTCAGAGTCAAAGTCTGCCTGGATAGCTTCTTTCCATTTAGGCCAATCCTCTCTTCTTTGACTTTCTTCAATAGAGTGTGGTTCGATATCATCATGCTCTATAATTCTTGAGCAACTGTGTATGCAAACACATCATCAATATGAGTGGTCGATCGTTCCATCAAATCAGACGCACTTTCATAGTTGATCGAGATCTCTTTGTTCTATAATGTCGAATCGATATTCGAGGAATCCCCCAGTAATAATTCGTGGCATAGCGATAATCAAAGACAATCTCGTGGGAAGGATTCCCAGTATTGATGATTAATGGATTGATTTGTGCCTCATGCACCCTTTTCTTCCTTGGGCGGGTGTCTATCGAACCAGATGGCCTCCCCCTTTTCCTTTTGGGAGCCACGGCCTCAATCGCACTTCCACTGGGTGCAATCGCATAACTTAGTACATTAGTGATGTGCCCCTTATTGGGGACTTCTAACCTTGCAGGCATATTTGCAGCTGGAATGTGTGATCTTGTCACTTCAGCGATATTAGTAAATGCATCAGGCATCGAATCTGCTTTGTTCTGAGGATCGAGGATTCTTTGTACTTCACGATCACATAGTGAGGTACGGGGATCATAATAAGATAGACTAGAGATGGATCAGGGCAATTCCTATCATTCTTTGAGAAATTTCTTTTCTCCTCTCCCCTTAACAACGAGGATTCTGTCTCATCGAAGTGACAATCGGCAAAACATGCGGTAAAGAGATCACCTGTCAAGGGTTCTAAGTAGCGGATAATTTTTGGTGATTCATATCCAATGTAGATACCTAAACGACTCTGAGGACCTATCTTATTGTGTTTTCGGGGCGCAATCGGCACATATGTTGCACAACCAAATATGCATAAATGTGAGATATCCGGCTCATATCCAGTTACCAACTGGTACGCAGAGAATGGTTGGATAACTGTGGGTCTGAAACTAATAAGTTAGGGTGCATGTAGGACTGCATATCCTAAAGCAGAGATGGGCAGATTGGTGCGCAAAACCAATGCCCATGCTACCATTTAGATTCTTTTAATATTTGGCTCTGCGAGACCATTTTTTCTATGCATATGGGGAACATGATGCTCTACATCGATTCCGATTGACTTGCAGTAGTCATCAAATACTTTAGATGTAAATTTTCCTACATTATCGAGTTGAATATAGTTGATAGGATGATCAGTATGGTAAGTCCTAAGACGAATGATCTAAGCTAGGAGTGTTGCAAATGCAGCATTTCGAGTGGAAAGGAGTACGACATGTGACCAACGTGTCGAAGCATCCACCAATATTATAAAGTACCTAAATGGTCCACATTCTGTATGGATCGGTTTACAAATATCTCCTTGTACACGTTGTAAGAATGGAATGTTTGCTTAAGTGTCTTTAGCGTAGGAATGTCTCGCTCCTACTTTAGCTAAAGAGCAGGCTTTGCAAAATGAATGATGTGCTTTTGATATAGTTAATTGCTTATAAGGGGCATATGTCTCTGGTTCTTTAGACGACATAGCATGATTAACATCAGTAATGTTCTTTGTTTTGAGTTGTTGCCCTTTTTCACTCGAAAGAATGGATGTTGTGCAAGTTCTTTAGTATACAGATCATCATATCTCGACCGGGATGACCTAGTCTATCATGCCAAAACCTATATGAGTTATTGTCCCGAATTTCAATGATGGTGACAGCATAGGATTTGAATACCCTAATGGTTGTAGTGTACAGTCCACTATTTTGACTCTTGATATTTTCTAATATGCCTTTACGTCCACATTCATTAGATGTAATATAAAGAAACTCAATTCTCTTCGCACAGTGGGTTTCGATATGGAAACCATTGCTACGTATATCTTTAAAGTTGAGTAAGGTCTAAGGGGCCCTAGGTGCGCATAGAGCATCGGTAACTTGGAGAAGAGTGCCGTTAGGCCACAAAAATCGGGCATTACGTCGCCCTTGGATGAGTTGAGAGGACCCAATTATTGTAGTTACTGAGGACTTATAGACGACTAGTTTAATGAATAGATGCCTATTCGTAAGAATGATGTGGGTGGTCCCACTATCTACCAAGCATTCAAGTTCTCCTCGATTCATTCATACGAGAAAGAGGAAAAAAATTCGAACCATAAACACACAAGCAGTATTCATTTCTTTGAAATTAAGCTAAGAATATAACATAAGCAATAATAATATCTTGTTCCAGAAAAACAAAGTTGCATCACAGCATTACTGAAAATAAAACTTCGATAAAATCGTTCTGAGGTAACAATGTCAAATGTAAACAATAAAGTAAACATAATGCTAACATTTAGTCATAAATGGGTGCCTCCAATGACTGTGACACGTATGGCTCAGGGCGATTATCGATGACTGTGAAATTAACATCGGGGGACTCGTCGAGGTCATCTTCCTCCATATAGTGAGCTTTCCGTTCTTTGGACTCTCTATATTTCTTGTAATGGGCTGCGACTTGCTTGCTTTCATGGCAGTTCTTGTACCAATGTCCAGCATCTCCACATCGATAGCACGGTTCATTGCCAACTCTGACTTTGGGAGCAACAAGAGGGGTAGGTGCTTTATGATTTCCTTGGCTAGTATAGGCGGGAGCATAAAGTCTTCTCATTATATTGGAAGAACCCCACGTCCTCGACCATGTCCTCGACCACTGTGCCCTTTACCACATTGTGGTTTGGAGTTGCCATGACCAGTCTCCTATATATTGGGGTTCTATCCACCGTTCACTTTGCCATAATTGGCCTCTGTAATTTTCTTTGTCCCAGCAGGCCTGGGATTGTTGCTCACGAGCACTTCATTATGCCTCTCAACCACTTGTAGTAGGCTGATAAGCTTGTTGAAAGTAGTGATGCGTTTATTTAAGCATAAATAAATTTTGGAATATAATATGCAATAAAAGTAATTAAAAACATGTAAAATCACATATTGCAGATAATGGGGTTCGTATCGTGTACCTTACTTCGGGGTCGAGAAGGTAAAAAATCTAGTTTGTGAAGTTGTCGGGTCGGGCAGCAGCGGGTCGGGTGCGGGCGGACCGAAGTCTGGACTGGATCGCGAGTCGAGTTCGGACGCTCCGGAAACTGGGCTTGCGAACGGACTAGACGAGCGGGCCAGAATATGGACGTGCGAACGGGCTGGACGAGCGGGCCAGAATCTGGAACAACATGCCGAGCGGGCTGGAAAAGGGAGCGGGATGGGCGCAGTGATCTGGGCTGGGATACGAGCAGGCCGGAGATGAGTTGTGACAGGTCGAGCAGACTGAAGTCGGAGAAGGTTAGGGAGGGAGGTCGCGAATCGGTCGCGGAACTGTCGCGGTGGTTCGCGGTGGGATTTTCTAGCCATGATAGGCTGGAGACGAGCCAGGCTTCTGTGCTCTAGGTCCGTGCAGTGGTTCGCGACCGGGGACAATGAATTAGGCGACTAGAGGTTAGGATTTCTGGTTGGAGGGGATGAGAGGCAGCGGCTAGGGTTTTTGTTCGGAGGGCTGATGGCCGGAGCGACTAGGGTTTCTGTTGCAAGGAGGCTAAAAAAACTGAATTTCATTTTTTTCGGACGATTCTTCAGAAAAATCGGGAGGGTTTTTCTTGCTCAGTTGGGGGACTACGTGATGATAACGTAGGAAAAATAAATGAGACAATAAAGTAGGCGAGTTTCTATCAGGCGAGTTTTTTTTGGTCAACAGAAATATCAGAGAGGCTTGCCCAACATAAGCATCAGGCGAGATACTATCAGGCGAGTTTTGGCCAACACGATATATCAGAGAGGTTTGACCAAAGTATTAGGCGGGATAATATTAGGCGAGTTCTGGTCAACACGAAATATCAGAGAGGTTTGACCAAAGTATCAGGCGAGATAATTTCAGAGGAGTTCTGACATATCAGAGAAGTTTGACCACATGCGGGTTTATTATCAGCCGCGCTTCCTGACAAAGAAAATATCAGGCGAGTTCTTACTCCAACTGGAAACAGATGAATTTTCGGCCAAACAGTAGTATCAACTGAGAGTTGACCAAACCAGTACTGCAGCCAAGTATGTGTATCTGAATCGCAGCTTAGTCCATGTCAGCAAATGTTGAAAAGTCAACAATAACGGCAAGACACGTGCGGACGTAAAATCAAGGGACAAAGTGATTAATTCCCGGAAGTTAAGGAATATTTTATTCCTAAAGATTAGCGCCCAGAAGATTTTATAAGTATAATAATCAAGAAAAGCGGCGCAACAGGAAGTACATCTTCAAACGGTCAGATTGGAAGAAAGAGACAAGCCGTGCAAAGTAATTGTAACACCCCCGTGATATACGGGAATATCACAATGCCGTAGATTCTTTTTCGAGAACCTACCAGGCTTAAACCAATATAAACACAATAACAACAACAAAACCGAGACATTCACCAATTTAAAATCAACAACAACTTCAATACTACATACATCACAAAACAATACAAAACATAATCCGATTGGATCATGACAATTACAACAACTAACAACTGATCCAACAACATCATCAATAACCAACAACAACACTATATACATCACATGACAGTACCCGCGCGAGTACAAAACCAAAACACAACACTTGACCCCGACATGAAAACCACAAACTCAAAATAGTACATGATATCAGTGTTGCTCGTCATCCTCGTGCCCTCCCTACACCGGATCGCCATTAAGACCTGTACCTGAATACACAACAAGTATATTCACCCCCGAAGGGGTCAGCAAGAAGCCGGTGCAAGTATAACGATTCCAGAATATGTACAACAAGTAACTAAACAACAGAAATCACAGTATCATCACATATATTCCGGAATACAATACCATAATCATCATCACAAGACAACCTCCTGAGCTGCACTGGCCCTGTACCCACACGGAATACAAACCCCAGAGAGTCCTCGTAAGGCCCTCCCCAACGTACAACCCAACTGAGTGATCCGTAGAACTCGAAGTCTAACGGATCCCAGGGGACCCTCGCTGGTTTTACTCGGATCGCACACACTAAATAAGCACATGGCACAAATCACATTTTCTCAAAAATCATATTTTCACATATTCACACGAAGTATATTAAACGCAATCAAAGTACTTGCCTCAGATACTTAGGTTTGCAAAGTTTCGATCAGTTGGCAATTACGATCCAAAATCTCAGAAACTTATACCTAGGACGATTAACACGATATAATCGACGTTAGGTCGAACAATTCTAATTAAAACAATACTAAAATTCCAAATCAAAACTCTCATGGGACTTTTATCGAACACTTTGCAGTCGATGTAAAATTGGAATAATCTCACCATAAAATTTGATTCTAATCCGTTAGAACCGATAAACAATATCCTCAATTACTCAATATATAAACGAAGTCAAGTTCTTAACATGAATTAAGCGAAAATCTAGAGGTTTAAATTCGAGTTTGAATGCTGATTTTACCTCAGTCCATTGGAAACTCTTGAAATCGTCAGAAGGAAACTCGACACCACGCTTCTCGGGTGTCTGAAAATGTAATTGGATGGCAAAAACAAGATAGAAACCGAAAATCTGAGTTGGGGCAGAAGAGAGGGCTGGAAGGTTCTGGAATGTGGTGGAGAAATGTGTTAGGAATATGCCCTCGAATTCCACTCAGTGGATGTTGAGTGAGGGCATTGTACTTGTAATTATGTAAATCATTTATATAAGGCAATGAATGTTTCTTTATTTACTCATAGTTACTGGCGTTCCTAACTCGTAAATATACGTATAGAAACTAGTCCATGTATTTGAGAGCAAAATGTTCCACTCCTTATTGGATAAGGAGGTCGGCACTGGAAAGGTTTATAGCTCAAATACTTAATCGTTCGCAAGTTGATGAAACTTGACTGGGCATTAAGTTTATTTGAAGACTTGTATGACGTGTTCCTTGACATGGAGAGTGCCTTTCGAACGCTAATGGTTAGTGGGAGCACACGTTATAGGTATGCTAATTGGATTAGTATACTCGAACCGACTCACCCTCGATTCGTCACACGGATTTCACTCCGGGACAGTCAATGACGGAATCGAAAGGTTGTGATAGGTATTCGTGAACCTTCGACTTGAGGATTTAGTAGGGATGTGCTTGTGACGTCAAGATTTTCATTAGAGTAGTTCGACCTTATAAACTGGAAGGTGGGGGTCAACCTCGACGTGCATCTTGACGGGCAAGTAGCAGGTCCTACTGAATACCAAGATTGAATTCTTTCTCCCGTTAGTGAGCGGGTTAAATGTCCTATGCGGTTATTGGCAGATGAGATCACAAGTCTTTGGCCAAAGCATTGGATCTAGTTGTATTGGATACAAGAGAGCTCGATGATCTCGATTTGCATTAATGCATGCATAGCGTCAAGTAACAGATAGGGTTTGACTGACCGTGACCCTATAACTTGATTGGGACATTTGAAAGAAGGGTTTATACGTATACTGGTATTCACGACAGAATGGTTCTTGAATGATCCCAATCATTCGTTCTCAGTTGCGGTACAGTGTAGGCCACTAGGCTGGCTAGGTGGTGCTACTACTCTTTGGTTCCTCCCATTGCTGACTGAGACGGACCTACTGAGTTGCGCAATAGGATTGACGACGGAATGAATCAAGCTTATTCTCTCATAATGAATATTAGATATTGGATATCTAATTTGGGACATTGGATGTCTAAATTAATTTATTAGATAAATTAATTTACGGCCTAATGAATTAAATAAATTACCGGGTGATTAATTAATTCTTGAATATAATTATTTCTTGGAGAAATTAATTATGTCATTATGTATTTGATATGATTAAATTAATTAGATTAATTAATTGATATAAATACATCAGAACGGAATTGGAGTTTATTTGTTTGGACTCACAGGAGTCCGAAACGAAACAGACTCGTCCAATTCCTTCTAGAGCCCCCCCCCCCCCCACCTTGACTCCTTACCTTGGTCTTAGTCTTGATATGGTTCGTGTAAGACTTATGACTTGTGAGATACCAAATCTCTTATTTTATGGTAAAGGGGATTTGAGGAGATATGGTTGGAAGAATAAACGGAAGATTTTCTCCCACTTCCTTACAAGGCTTTCATACGTGATTTGAGCTAGACAGTGAGAGAAAAAGAGTTGTTTTTTATTGTCTTCATCTTTCTTCATTTTACTTCTTGATTGTTCTTGGAGAAAATCAAGATATTTATTGAGAGATATAAATTATACACTTAGAGTGTTATAATCAAAAACTTCATCACTTGATTCTAGCCGTAACCTTAGAGGTTAATCGAGTGTTGTCATTTCGTTCGTTTCTCCGGCGCGTGACAAGTAGAGATGCGATTTTTCGGCGTTGGATCATCCAAGGGCTTGGAGCACTTTGGATCGTTTGGGGAATAGCTCGAGAGAAGGAACTCCATATAATCAACGGACAACAAGGGTATGATTTCGAATCTTCCTTTGTTTATTTTATATTCGTATATGTGTAGCTCGATCGATCCTCGTAGGGATTCGGATCGAATTAATTTTTGTTTTACCGCTTCCGTTGGGCCTTTGTTTTAGGCACCGAATCCCAACAGTGGTATCGGAGCGAGGTCTTGCGATCGTATATACGATATTTAGCATTTGGAATGCTTATTTTGTGATTTAGAATCAATTTGATAATCGTAGATATTTTATTGTTCGCCGTAATGTCATTTTTCTGTGATTTTATGTTATGGTATAAATCAGGATCTTTCTTGGAAATATGATTTATATTAATAATATATAGATCAGGAATAACAGGATTTTAGAAATATGCCCAAAAACGAGCTGTATGCAATCGTTGGACGATATCCATAGAGCTGCCTGACAGTGGGCGAGCGCGTTGCTGTATCCGGCCGAGCGTTGCTGTAGGCTGTCGGGTCAGTGCCGAGCGGGTCCTGTAGGCAGCCGAGTGCTTGCTGTATCCAGCCGAGCGCATTGCTGTATCCAGCCGAGTGTGTTGCTGTATCCAGCCGAGCGCGTTGTTGTATCCGGCCGAGCGTTGCTGTTGGCTACCGGGTCAGTGCCGAGCGCGTTGCTGTATCCGTCCGAGCGCTTGTTGTATCCAACCGAGTGCTTGCTGTATCGATCGGCGCGTTCTTTGTATTCGACGAGCGTTCTTTGTTGTCGCCAGTCGATCTTTGGCGCGTTGATGTATCGGTAGAGTGCTTCTGTATCCGTTGAGTACGTCTTTGTATTCTGCGGCGCGTCACTGTAAATTTGTCGGCGGGTGCACAGTCTTTGCTTGGCGATTTCAGTGTCGAGCCTGGTCTCGTTTTTCAGTATATTTTCGATAATTGATTTTCCCAGTATAAAAATCATTAATTTGGAATTTTTGATGAGGGAAAATTCAAAGAAAATATTTTAAGTGTACACTACGGACGAAAATTAAATTGTCGATTATTATTGAATTGATTGGATCAATTCTATTTATTGTTGATTATTGTTTGGATCATATGTAATCTTCTCGCTTTCCATTTGTATAGTATTTATTCGATGAATGATTTTGAATGGGGATGTGGTTCATGGAATCGTTCTTTTTATTCGATTGGGTTGTAAAGGCCGTTTTGAGCCTATTTATTTTACTAGAAATATTTGTATCTAGGATGCAATTTTTCAATGTAGAATTTATATGTAATGACAAAGACCGGAGGAAGATCCATTTCGAGAAGACGAAGACTTGTAATTAGATTACGGAGTTTTAGTTTTTAGGAACGGTCTATGAACCACATTTTAGTAGCAACTAGGTTGTGAATGGTTGTTTCATATTGTACGAATGCCACAAACGCGCTTAAATGATTAATGTGCAAAGTGTAACATTAATCGCGAAAATTCTCCCACAACAAATTATTATGTTTATAAGGTTTCAAAGGTTTTCCGTCCCTCCATCGAGCTTTCGGGAAATTAAAATCTAAACAGGATGTGCTATGCTTCCGAGTTATCGGGGTAGTCGTTTTCGGAGGACGGATAAATTACCAGGAGCGCATTGGATGCCTTCGGTTGGAGCAAATTTTATCCCTAGAAACCTGATAGGTTTCCGGATAAGATTCAATTGTGAAACTGATTTGCGTCGATGGTATAAACTTAACTTGTTCACGAACCATAGAAACCGTCTAGGTTGAGGGGAGTGAACAAAGGGAAAAAGAAGATCGAATCATCCATTAGATGGGTTGGTGTTGGACACCACTTTATGAAAATTAATAGACTAGAAACCTGTTCGGTTGCCCTCTATTAAGATTTATAAAGAACTCGATCACCACTATGAAGTAGAGCGACGATACTTCCGGATTTCACATGAGAGTGTGTTGTTCCGAAAAATATAGTGGGAGCTGGGTAACAAGAATAGAAAAGACCTTAATTTTATACTCAGATCATAATATAATAAGTCACTAATTAATCTGTTATACTTAATGCAGACATAACTCTCAATATGACAATGAATCCACTCGCAATTCTACTTGAGAAGAACACCCCGATTGGACCTAACTTTGTGGACTGGCTCCGCAATCTGATGACTGTCCTCAGTATAGAGGCACTGGGATACGTCTTGGAGACGGACATTTCGGCGCCTCCTGTGCGGACCAAAGCCAATCAGGAAGAGATCAAAAACCACGAAAAGTGGGTTAAGGATGACGTAAAAGTCTGTGCATACATGATGGCTTCTATGTCTAATGATCTTCAGAGAGCTCATGAGAAAATGACTTCTGCTAGGCAGATTCTATCTCACTTAACCGAACTTTATGGTGAGCACAGCAGAACTGCTAGATATTAGATATCCAAGCAATTGTTCGGTGCCAGGATGAAGGAAGGTGAGAAGGTGAGGGAACATGTCCTCAAAATGATATCCATGATCGAGATATTGGAGGCTCTTGATTTTAAAATGGATACTTCTCTCCAAACCGACCTTATCCTACAGTCTCTTCCTGATTCCTTCTCACAGTTTGTTATGAACTTTAACTGCAATGAGATTGCATGTAATTTAGTTGGGCTAATGAAAAAACTGGTGACCGCACAGTCTCAGATGAAGACTCCGCGGATGAAGGAGTATGCCCTTGTGATTTCTTCTGGACCTCGGAGGTCTAAGAACAAGAATAAAAAGACCAAGAAGCAGACGGGACCACAAGCCAAGGACTTCAAGGGTAAGGGCAAGGCCCCAATGGTTCCAAAGAACAAGAAGAAGAAGGATGCTTGTCTCAAGTGCGGTGAGCTAGGCCACTGGGCTAGAGACTGTCCGATTCTTCATGGCACTTCAGGTACAGAACTTTTAGTTTTGGAAACAAATTGTTCTGCTACTGTATTTTCTACTTCTGAATCTTGGATTAAGTGCTAGTTCTCATATTTGTACCGTGAATCAGGATGTGGAACAAAGTAGGAAGCTTAGAGCTGGAGAAGTTATGATCACAGTCGGAAGCGGACATAGTGTCGAGGCGACCGACATAGGATCACTTCTTTTAGGTTTAGAATCCGGCTTTGTTTTTACTTTAGAAGATGTACTTGTTTTGCCCAAGGAGCACAAAAATATTGTATCCATTCCGGTCATGGACCGAAAAGGCTTTTCATTTTTCATTGGTGATGGTTCTTGCAAAATTTATTTCAGAAATAAACTAGTGGGTACTGCTACATTGTTAAATGGATTGTATCATCTAAATCTCAGCAACAAAGTAGTTGTGAATACTATGACTAGAAAACGTGGTAGTAATGAAACCAATCAAGTTTTGAAATGGCATCATAGACTTGGTCATGTTGGTCAGACCAAGGTTTACAAAATGGAAAAAGATGGACTTATGGGTGCATTGGGATCGGATCCCTTTACCACTTGTGAATCTTGCCATAAAGGCAAAATGACTAAGTCCCCCTTCATAAGGACTTTCGAAAGAGCTGCTGATAAAATGGGATTAATCCATACCAACATTTGTGGTGCTTTGGAAGCAGCACGTGACGGATATCAATATTTCATTATGTTTACAGATGATCATACTAGGTATAGTTATGTATACTTAATGAAACATAAATCTGAGGCCTTTGAGAAATTACAGGAATTCAAGGCCCTAGTCGAGAAACAAACTGGTAATCATATCAAAGCACTTTGGTCGGACCGAGGTGGCGAGTATATGAGTATGGAGTTTGACGAGTTCCTTAAGTAACATGGAATAATTTCAAAACTAACACCTCCAGGTACTCCTCAGTTAAATGGTGTGTCAGAAAGAAGGAACCGGACCTTGTTGAACATGGTCCGTTCCATGCTGGGCTATACTGACTTACCGATTTACCTGTGGGGGTATGCACTCCTGACTGCCGCTTACATCTTGAACAGATGTCCTTCCAATTCCTTTCCTAAAACTCCACATGAGATGTGGGAGGGCAGGAAACCAAGTCTTAATCATATTAGGATTTGGGGATGTCCAGCCTATGTAAAGAAGACTAAGGTGGAGAAATTGGAAGCTAGGTCCGTGAAGGGATATTTCATTGGATTCCTGTCTGGGACGATGGGATATCTATTCTACATGCCCGAAGATTGAAGATCGTTGTTGCTTTACAAGCCCACTTCCTGGAAGATGAGTTCATTCAGGAAGGCGGAGCAGGTAGAAGTATTTCTTTAGAATAATACAATGAAACTCCTATGGAGACACCTGTGCAAGAAACTGGAACCGAACCTTCTGAAACACAAGTACAACCTCGTAGGTCTAGTAGGGTGTCTCATTTACCTGAGAGGTATGGGCTTGTGCATTTGTAGGAACTAGGTCTCCATGAGGTTCCAAGTGATAGCCAAGAGACTGACCCAACGACCTATGACCAAGCAATGGTGGATGTAGACTCCACGAAATGGCGAAAATCTATAGAATCTGAGATAGACTCGATGCATGCCAATCAGGTCTGGACTCTAGTAGACCGCCCCAAGGATATAGTGCCCATTGGGAACAAGTGGATCTACAAGAGAAAGACTGATGGTGATGGCAAGGTTGACGCCTATAAGGCCAGGCTTGTGGCAAAGGGTTATACCTAGAAAGAAGGGATCGATTACCACGAACCTTCTCGCTCGTATCCATGATAAAGTCTATTTGCATGATGCTTGCTATAGCTGCTTACCACGATTATGAGATATCGCAGATGGACGTAAAGACGGCTTTCCTTAATGGATTCCTCGAGGAGGAAATCTATATGGAGCAGCCTAAAGGCTTTGTGTCCGAAGTCGATATTCAGAAAGTGTGCAAGCTTAAGCGTTCAATTTATGGACTGAAGCAAGCATCGCGTAGTTGGAACCTACGTTTTGACGAGGCGGTCAAAGAGTTTGACTTCATGCAAAGTGAAGAGGAACCTTGTGTATACAAGAGGGTTAGTGGGAGAAAGATTGCATTCTTAGTACTATATGTAGATGACATTCTACTAATAGGAAATGATGTGGGAATGCTCAGTTCTGTGAAAGCATGGCTTTCGAGTAATTTCTCCATGAAAGACTTGGGAGAAGCTACCTATATTCTTGGTATTCGACTCTACCGGGATAGAGCGAAGAGAACAATAGGTCTTTCCCAAGCCCTCTATATAGATAAAATCTTAAAGCTTAAGATGGATGATTCTAAAAGAGGGTTCCTACCGATGCGACATGGAATAAAACTCTCCTTGAAGATGTGTCCTCAAGTGAGGAACAACAGAAGGAAATGAGTAATATACCATATGCTTAGGCCATGGGTAGCCTTATGTATCCTATGTTGTGTACGAGACCTGACATTGCGCATGCTGTAAGCATGGTGAGTAGGTTTCAGGCAAACCCAGGTAGGGAACATTGGACTGCCGTAAAGAACATTCTCAAGTACTTGAGAAGGACTAGGGATATGGTTCTGATGTATGGCGGTGGAGAATTAGATGTTGTGGGATTCACTGATTCGGACTTCCAAGGACTGAAGGACGACTCGATGTCTACTTCTGGCTACATATTTACTCTTAATGGAGGAGCAGTGTCTTGGCGTAGCACAAAGCAAAGCGCGACTTCTGATTCCACCTGTCAGGCTGAGTATCAAGCAGCCTCGGAGGCTTCCAAGGAAGGGTTCTGGATTAAGAAGTTTCTGGGAGAACTTCAAGTGATACCATGTCTTTGAAATTTGCTGTTCCGCATCTGCGACAACGACGGAGCTGTAGCACAGACCAAGGAGCCGAGGTTTCACAACAGCACCAAACATATTGAGAGGAAGTATCATCTCATAAGAGAATTTGTTCGCAAGGGATACATTGTGCTGCACAGAGTAAACTCAGCCGACAACGTCGCTGATCCACTGACCAAGCCACTTTCTCAGACTAACTTGGAGCGTCATCAGGAGAATATGGGTATTAGATACCATAGTGTGTGGCATTGAGTGCAAGTGGGAGATTGTTAGGAATATGCCCTCGAATGCCACTCAGAGGATGTTGAGTGAGGGCATTGTACTTGTAATTATGTAAATCATTTATATAAGGTAATGAATGTTTCTTTATTTACTGGTAGTTACTGGCATTCCTAACTCGTAAATATACGTATAGAAACTAGTCCATGTATTTGAGAGCAAAACGTTCCACTCCTTATTGGATAAGGAGGTCGGCACTGGAAAGGTTTATAGCTCAAATACCTAATCGTTCGCAAGTCGATGAAACTTGACTGGGCATTAAGTTTATGTGAAGACTTGTATGACGTGTTCTTTGACATGGAGAGTGCCTGTCGAACGCTAATGGTTAGTGGGAGCACCCATTATAGGTATACTAATTGGATTAGTATACTCGGACCGACTCACCCTCGATTCGTCACACGGATTTCACTCCGGGACAGTCAATGACGGAATCAAAAGGTTGTGATAGGTATTCGTGAACCTTCGACTTGAGGATTTAGTAGGGATGTGCTTGTGACGTCAATATTTTCATTAGAGTAGTTCGACCCTATAAACCAGAAGGTGGGGGTCAACCTCGACTTGCATCTTGACGGGCAAGTAACAAGTTCTACTGAATACCAAGATAGAATTCTTTCTCCTGTTAGTGATCGGGTTAAATGTCCTATGCGGTTATTCGCAGATGAGATCATAAGTCTTTGGCCAAAGCATTGGAGCTAGTTGTATTGGATACAAGAGAGCTCGATGATCTCGATTTGCATTAACACATGCATAGCGTCAAGTAACAGATAGGGTTTGACTGACTGTGACCCTATAACTTGATCGGGACATTTGAAAGAAGGGTTTATACGTATACTGGTATTCACGACAGAATGGTTCTTGAATGATCCCAATCATTCATTCTCAGTTGGGGTACAGTGTAGGCTGCCAGGCTGGCTAGGTGGTGCTAATACTCTTTGCGCGGCAGACTGACATCAGCAACGTATATCTATCATAACTTGTTCATCCGGACTCCAAATGACTCGCTGTTTGTGCCATTGGAAAAATAACTCAAAAATATATCACTATATAAAAGTTGAGGATTTTTTAGAATTTTATACAATTTACGATGACTAATCGAAGTCAGTCCTCGTGCACAACCATCTTCAAAAATATCCACTCCTGTTTATATTAATACTCTTTGGCACTCCATTCACACTTGAATGGTCCAAAAACATTATACTATACAAGATTGAAACTCTTAATATTGTTCAAAAGCTCAATTATACCTGAAACAATGTACGTAAATACCATCAAAAATAATGACACAATAATAATGCGTAAAGGTTTCACCAATTGGTTACATATTGAAAAATCATGACAAAAGGAAAGGAAAAGTCTTTTGACACGAGATAATAAATTTCACAAGATTGATAACACAAAAAGGAAAAAATACGATTGTCGAAGTATCAACATAATGACAAAAATTAGCGCTAACGGTTCAAGTATTTGGGTCCGAATCGGGTCAAGAATATGGGGTATCACATTCTCCCCTTCTAATAAAAAGTTTCGTCCCGAAACTTAAGACGCAAAAAGTTCGGGATATCGAATTCGCATACTGTATTCACTTTCCCACGTAGCTTTTTTAATTTCATGCTTAGACCATTGAACTTTCACTAATGGAATCTCCTTCCGCCGCAATTATTTCATGCGACACTCCAATATTGCTATCAGTTGTTCTTCATACATAACATCATCATTTACCTCAATCTCTTCATAATCAATAACGTGACTGGGATTGGGAACATACTTACACAGTTGTGAAACATGGAACACGTTATGAGCATGGCCAAGCGTCGGAGGTAACGCTAGTCGATAAGCCACATCACCTACTTTGTCCAGGATTTCGAAGGGACCTATATAACCAGTACTAAGATTCCACTTCTTACCAAATCGTAGGACTCCACGAGTCGGTAATACCTTCAACAATATATGATCCCCCACCTAAAACTCTAATGGTCGACGTCGAATATCGACATACGACTTCTGTCGACTTTGGGCGGTTAATAACTTTTGTCGAATAATAGCAATCTTCTCCCTCATTTGAATTAACAAGTCTGGCTCTACTACAAGTAACTCGTACGGCTCGTCAAAACAAAGTGGCGATCTACACTGTCTTTCATATAATGCTTCAAATGGAGCCATATCAATCGAACTATGCCAACTATTATTATATGAAAATTCAACTAACAGTAAATAGATTTCCTAATCTTCTTTCCAATTCACGGCACATGCCCTTAACATATCTTCCAATATCTGGATAGCTCTCTCCGATTGCCCATCCGTCTAAGGTTGATACGCGGTACTAAAATTCAATTCAGTACCAAGTGCTCTATGTACCGCCTGCTATAAATGCGAGACACATTGGCCATCGCAATCTAAAACAATACTCTTTGGGCTACCATGTAATCTCATAATTTCCGCAATAGATAAACAAGCCAACCTCTCAGGTCCCCAATTATCTTTTATACCCAAAAGGTGCGCCGATTTGGTTAGTCGACCAACAATTACCCAAATCATATTCATCCCAGCTCGCATCTTAGGCATTCCCATAATAGAGTCCATCGCTATATCTTCCCACTTTCATCCCAGAATCGGTAACGGCTGCAACTTCCCCATAGGTCTTTGATGTTCAGCTTTAACTTGCTGACAAGTTAAATATTTTGACATGTACTCCGTTACATCTATCTTCATGTTCGGCCACCAAAAATTATTGTTCAAATCGTTATATATTTTACTCGTACCTGGATGAATCGAGTACCAAGTAGAATGTGCTTCGTTCAAGATTACTTGCTACAATGTCTCTTAGTGGTTGTTATTGTAGCGGCGCCGTTATTAGAGATCGGTTATATCTTGCAGCCATAATGAAAAATTCTTGGCGATAGACTCGCAAGGATACTTGATAAGGATCGAGTTTATCAATGGTACAAATACGACCAAAATATCGTCCAGGCCGAAAGATATAATCACAACTCTTGGTATTCGGGTTTGATGTCAAGACATGATGATCATTTCTTAGATTTTGGTTATCGAGAATAGCGAACCGAAAGGAATGAAAAATAGTTCAAAAGAAAAGGAACTGGCACGAAAAAATAGGATTATTACATTCTACTCCTTTTAAAATATGTTTCAGCCCGAATCTGAGAACAAGGGGCAGCAGAATCAACATGGAAAGATAACTACCTGGCTCAGCAATGAACGCGATAATCCTCAAAATGCAACAAACGGACTAAACAAGTATCCGGTATACGATCCAAGGCAATAACATACATATGGGCATGAGGGATCCAAGTGGAGGGGTAGAAGTTCGAAAATAGATGCTCCCATAGTTAGAAAAGTTATCAAATAACTCAAACGTCCTGAAGCCACGTTTCGAGCTAGAATAACAGTACTCAAGCTCACAACTAGTCAGAAATATTAATTGCACACGTAGAAACGACCAAACGGTGTTTTCAAACAAAATCATGTGGTTTTGATAAAACGGCTTCAATATTTATTTAGGTGACAATCAGTTGAGCATAACGAGGTGGTTTTAAGGTTTTCGAGAGGATCACAACGAATTGTCAACAATGAAAAGTAACCCGACATAAAGATTATTAAGAAGCAGTTTGAACAACCAGGGTTGGAAGCTTAAAACAGTGGTATGGAAAGAATCAGGATCATGATTGTCGGGGAGACCAATGATTTACGAATCACATCACTGCTTCCACGACCATCATCGCGTCCACGTTCGTCAGGGTTCAATATACTAAGACATATGATACTCTTCAGCACATACAAGCCAGGGTGTTCTTATTATACCGGAAAACGACACAATTCGAGTCGTAGATTAGCTATGAAAATCAACTTTTATTTTGTTTTTTTAGTCCTCTCACGAGGACAATAATATTATGCCCGCACTTTATGAAAAATAATCTTTTAAAAATAAAAGGGCGAGATACTTTAGAAGATGAAGTTTTACTTCACACGTGGACTTTCAAATTATTTTTGAACAGTGTATAAAACAAGTCATGTTTTAAAATTTTAAAGATATCGAAACTAATTTGAAATATATCAAAAATTTAATTTGAGTTTTCAAACCCCGCTAATTTAAAATTTTTCCTCTTCTACCAAAATGTTTAAAAAAAAATTACCGGAATACGTGACCATTTGATAAGGCAACATTAAATTGTAGGTTTTCGCAATTTGTGAAGAGTTCAAATCACCACTTTAAAAAAATGTTCATGCAGCGGATAAAATCGATACTCAAAATTTTCATTCGTAATGGAATATAGAAATCAATAATATAGTGTATTTTCCAAAATCCGCTATATAACCATTTTGACGGGCCGTATATGCATTGTATACTAATAACACCAACAAGTTTTAGCCCCTCGATCAAGGTTGATCGAATTAGCACAACACCACCACCACCCACATAAGCGGGGATTTACAATCGAGATGGTTGTCATGCCTATAATGAAGGGTTATCAAGAAAATATGTCGTCAAGGTCCAACTTGACGCACATAAGAGAATCATCCATATTAAGTCGAAATATTAATATGTTGCATCTCTATTGGAGCGATGACATCACAAGACTACAATTTTAAACTCATTCTTCTAGCCGTTACACATTAACAACGTCGCATCTAAATAATCCGTGCTCAACTATTTACGCAACTCTTTTATACGTTGTAGCTATGATGCATCTCTTGCTCCTGGTACATGGGCTCGTATATTTGCTTTCCAGAAAGAGACTTTTCATATTCACATGTTATGTTTATACGTACATATTCCCGCCGGGAAGTTCTTAGTGCATAACTCAATTTTCTATTCTAACTCAGAGAAATTCAGCTTGAAAGGCACAAAACTCAGCGTTTATGAGAAGTGCCGACATTTTCTCAAGACGATTCAATTTCTTAACTTTCGTTGTTTTTGTAAGAACTCACAAGATACATTTTATCAGAATCATGTTGCAAGGTAACTTAATTTGCATGACAAATTTGCATGTTATACATCTGAATCTAAAATTTAAATTTACAGGCCCTCATAAGAATATCGAGATCAAAATTTTCAAAATTAAGTTTCTCTTTCTAAAAAATGACAAGTTTGATTTTTCAAAGGTTTTGAAAACATTTGCTAAAATGACAGTAACATGAGTTGACGTGAGTTGTAAAATATCTTACCCTCATTCAATTAAATACACGGGCCTAAGTACCACCGAGCATTTCAACCCAACAGTGACTTCGATATTTGACTTATCTCCATTAAGATCTGGAATTCCCAGTCCAACAAATAGAATCTCGCAAGTATTGGATTCGAATAAAAGGTCAACTCGACTTATTCCTGTTCTCAAGGAAATTTATTTCTGTATAACCATCACCACACGCCAGTGTGCACAACCTCCACAACCGTATAAGTAAGGAATCAATAATGAACATAGTTCTAATGAGATCAAGGTACAAACAAGTTACCTTAGTTCCTCACAGGGTTTAAATTGGATCTGAATGAAATCAAATAGGCACGATTCCAATGGAATACAGTTCACAGAGGTCTTTTATCTCAATACAAAGTTTAGACATGATCAGAATGAGACTAAAATAGGTTTAGAAAGGAAATTAAGGACTAGAGAGGCTTACAGTAGCAGTGCACGAGGTGGCGACAACCGGTGATATCATAAATAGACGACCGACTCAACTTTGATAGACCCAAAAACACCAACAGCCTAAGTATCCATAAACCTAAGCTCTGATACTATATTCTGTAACACCCCCATGATATACGGGAATATCACAGCACCGTAGATTCTTTTTCGAGAACCTACCAGACTTAGACCAACATAAACATAATAACAACAAAACCAAGACATTCACCAATTTATAATCAACAACAACTTCAATACGACATACATCACAAAACAATCCAAAACATAATCCGGTTGGATCACGACAATTACAACAACTAACAGCTGGTCCAACAACATCATCAATAACCAACAACAACACTATATACATCACATGATAGTACCCGCGCGAGTACAAAATCGAAACACAACACTTGACCTTGACATGACGACCACAAACTTAAAATAGTACATGATATCAGTGTTGCTCGTCATCCTCGTGCCTTCCCAGCGCTGGCTCGCCACTAAGACCTGTACCTGAATACACAACAAGTATATTCACCCCTGAAGGGGTCATCAAAAATTAGGTGCAAGTACAACGGTTCCAGAATATGTACAACAATTGAATAAACAACAGAAATCACAGTGTCATCACATATATTCCGGAATATAATACCATAATAATCATCACAAGACAACCTCCTGAGCTGTACTGTCCCTGTATCCACGCGGGATACACACCCCAGAGAGTCCTCTTCAGGCCCTCCCCGGCGTTCAACCCAACCAAGTGATCCGCATAACTCGAATTCTAACGGATCCCATGGGACCCTCGCTGGTTTTACTCGGCTCACAAACACTCAATAAGGACATGGCACAAATCACATTTTTACAAAAATCATATTTTCACATATTCACACGAATTACATTAAACGCAATCAAAGTACTTGCCTCGGATACTTAGGTTTGGTAGGTTTCGATCGGTTGGCAATTACGAACCGAAATCTCGGAAACTTATACCTAGAACGATTAACACGATATAATCGACGTTAGGTCGAACAATTCTAATTAAAACAATACTAAAATTCAAAATCAAAACTCTCAGGGGACTTTTATCGAACACTTTGCGATCAAGGTAAAATCGGAATAATCTCACAATAAATTTTGATTCTAATCCGCTAGAACCGATAAACAATATCCTCGAATACTCAATATATAAATGAAGTCAGGTTCTTAACATGAATTAATCGAGAATCTAGAGGATTAAATTCAAGTTTGAAGGCTGATTTTACTGCAATCCGTCGAAAACTCTTGAAATCGTCAGAAGAAAACTCGAAACGACGCTTCTCGAGTGTCCGAAAACGCAATTGGATTGCAAAACAAGATAGAAACCGAAAATATGAGTTGGGGCAGAAGAGAGGGCTGGAAGGTGCTGGAATGTGGTGGAGAAATGAAAAAATGCCCGATTTTGATCCAGCCTATACCTTTAAATCGGTTTTGAGGGTATATAGGTAATTTCCAGCGCGGCAGACTGACATTAGCAACGTAAATCTATCATAACTTGTTCATCCGGACTCCAAATGACTCGCCATTTGCGCCATTAGAAAGCTAACTCAAAAATATATCATCATATGAAAGTTAAGAATTTTGTAGATTTTTATACAATTTATGGTGACTAATCGAAGTCAGTCCTTGTGCACAACCATCTTCAAAAATATCCACTCCTCTTTATATTAATACTCTTTGGCACTCCATTCACACTTGAATGGTCCAAAAATATTATATTGAAACTCTTGATATCGTTCAAAATCTCAATTATACCCGAAATAATGTACGGAAATACCGTCAAAAAATGATGACACAATACTAATGCGTAATGGTTTCACCAATTGGTTACATATTGAAAAATCATGACAAAAAGAAAGGAAAAGTCTAGATAATAAATTTCACAAGATTGATAACACAAAAAGAAAAAATATGAGTGCCGAAGGATCAACAAAATGAGAAAAATTAGCGTTAATGGTTCAAGTATTTGGGTCCGAATCGGGTCAAGAATGTGGGGTATCAGAGTAATAAACAAGATAAACATTGAAGTCCACTCTCCAACGGACAGAATTGTTACAAGATGCAACGGCTATGAAGAAGCTCAAGGATCGTACTATAAATATCTGAAGAAAGACTGAGCAAAGTACGATGCGAACAATACTTACAAGCAAACAAAGCAATCAAAGCAATTAAAGCAAATCTATAGCATCGTGAAGAGCTAGTTTCTAAAGTCATATTCAGAGAAGCTCTTAAGTTGGAGAAAACAACACTCTTGTCTTAAATATTGGGTACGGTACTTCTTTGAACGAGGTTCTTAGAAGTTCAAGGTTGTAAACCAAACGATCCAAAGTGCTCCAAGCCCTTGGATGATCCAACGCCGAAAAGCCACGTCTCTACTAGTCACGCGCCGGAGAAACGAATGAAATGACAACACTCAATTAACCTCTAAGGTTACAGCTAGAATCAAGTGATGAAGTTTTTGATTATAACACTCTAAGTTTATAATTTATATCTCTCAATAAATATCTTGATTTTCTCCAAGAACAATCAAGAAGTAAAATGAAGAAAGATGAAGACTATAAAAAACAACTCCTTTTCTCTCACTGTCTAGCTCAAATCACGTATAAAAGCCTTGTGAGGAAGTGGGAGCAAGTCTTCCTTTTATTCCTCCAACCATATCTCCTCAAATCCCCTTTACCATAAAATAAGAGATCTGATATCTCACAAGTCATAAGTCTTACACCAACCATATCAAGACTAAGACCAAGGTAAGGAGTCAAGGTGGGGGGGCGGCCTCTAGAAGGAATCGGACATGTCTTGTTCGTTTCGGACTCCCGTGAGTCCAAACAGATAAATTCCGATTCCGTTCCGATGTATTTATATTGATTAATTAATCTAATTAATGTAATCATATCAAATACATAATGACATAATTAATTTCTCCAGGAAATAATTATATTCATGAATTAAATTAATCACCCAGTAATTTATTTAAATCATTAGGCCGTAAATTAATTTATCTAATAAATTAATTTAGACATCCAATGTCCCAAATTAGATATCCAATATCTAATATTCATTATGAGAGAATAAGCTTGATTCATTCCGTCGTCAATCATATTGCGGACTCGACAGGTCCGTCTCAGTCAGCAATGGGAGGAAGAAAACGACGTATGCCTCAACTGCGGTGAGCTAGGCTACTGGAGGAGGTATTGTCCAAAACTTGACCGAAATGCACCTTCAAGTACGGAACTACTGGTTTTGGAAACAAATTGTTCTGTAACTGTATATTGTACTTCTTGGATACTTGATTCTGGTGTGATTTCTCACATTTGTTCAATGAATCAGGATCTGGAACGAAGTAGGAAGCTGGATTCAGGGGAGGTGATGGTCACCTTCGGAAGTGGACATTGTGTCGAGGCTTCTGATATTGGATCCCTTATGTTGAATTTAGAATCTGGTTTTATTCTTACTTTAGATGATGTACTTGTTTTGCCCAATGGGCATAAAATAATTACATCAATTCCGGTCATGGACCGAAAGGGATTTCACTTCTTTATTGTAGGATAGTGTCGAATTTATTTTAGAAGTAAATTGATTGGTACTACTACATTATTAAATGGTTTATACAATTTGAATCTAAAGAATAAAAACAACTGTGAACACTATAACTAGGAAGAGTGGTAGGGATGAAATAAACCAAGCACTTAGGTGGCATCTTAGACTTGGTCATGTTGGTCAGACCAAGGTTCATAAAATGGAGAAAGATGGAATTACGGGTCCATTGGGATCGGATCCCTATCCGACTTATGAATATTGCCTTCAAGGCAAAATGACTAAGTTATCCTTCACAGGGACTTTTAAAAGAGCTGCTGAAAAACTTCAATTCATCCATACCGATGTCTGTGGCCCTTTTAAAGTGGCAAAAGATGGTTTTTAATATTTCATTATATTCACCGGTGACCATACTAGGTATGAGTTCGTGTGCTTAATGAAACATAAATCTGATGCTTTTGATAAATTCAAGGAATTCAAATCCCTAGTTGAAAACCAAATAGGGAATCATGTTAAGACTCTTCGGTCAGACCGAGGTGGTGAGTATATGAGTACCGAGTTTGATGATTTCTTAAAAAAAACTAGGAATAGTGTCACAATTCACTCCTCCAGCTACTCCATAATTAAATGATATATCAGAAAGAAGGAACCGAACCTTGTTGGACATGGTTCGCTCCATGCTTAACTATACTGACCTACCGATTTATCTGTGGGGTCACGCGCTGTAACACCCCCAATCCACTCAGGGATATTACACGCCGTAGACCCTCTCCTCGAAGATCTACCAGGCTGGTAACAACATTTAACATCTCGACAATGCCTTCAAGGCTAAATGACTCAGTAGACCGATTTGGTCTTTCAATAAAAATATACAACTCAATTACAACATATACCCACGCAGGGGTCAAAATACAATAAACTCCCGTACAACGGGGAAAAGATACTGCAGCGGAAAAAGAAAATACAACTAGACCAATACGACATCAACGGATCCTCGTGTGATTAGTATCGTTCATCTTTCATCATCCTTCGTGCCGACCCTGTGTTATGCTCCAAAACCTGAATGCAAAAATAGACATCCACCCCCCGAATACTCGGGGGTTAGCAAAACTCCACTGTTTTGCTAGTGCAAATACAAAGTGCAAATACGAGCCATACAATTCACATTCCACGAATAACAATAACCAGGAATCCTCAAAGATCCAAACGAAACGAAAAATACTTCCCGATGCAAGAATTTGAGAAAACATTTCAAAACCGAAATATCATAAATCAATGGAAATGATTTATAAAACGGTTTAGAATGCCATCGAGAGTTTTAATAGAAAACAATTTAGGATTATCAAATCCTACTTTTCAAAATCCAAAAGACAAAAGGGGTCGCCGCCCCAAATCTTTAATTTCCGAAAATGACATTTACCAACCCGTTGGGATTTTAGCCCCAAATCCATAAAATGACTTTTACAAAACCATTGGGATTTTAGCCCCAAATCTCATCAACTCACAGTACACAAGAACGACCACAAGGTTCGTCTCCCAACATCAAAATCCACAAATAAAGGATTTAAAACATAAACCACAAATTACTCTAGAGCCATCCTAGCCAAGTAGGCCAAACGAACAACTTACCTCTTACACACTTAGTCAATGCATGCAATCATGAAGACCGTTCAAAAGCACTCATTTCCGGAAATGCCAATATCGAATCACATTTGTAAAAATGCACCACAATTAACCGCGGACCACGGCCGTGGATCCTGCCGAGACCCCGTCGGATCTAACCCACAGTGGTTAAAAGCAAGCTCGCGGTCCACACGGCCGTGGAGCCCTACCGAGACCCGTCGGATCTAACCCGTAGTGAGCATACACACACACACGTTACTCATGCAATACTAACATGCTAAGAATGTAAGTTCATTAAGAATACTCACTAGAGATGGCCATTAACTCGACACCATTACCAAACTCTTCAAAAATACAATAACAAGCTTAAATACGGAATACACGATTCCATAACTTTTAAACAAGAGAGTATCCTCATAAAATCCTTCAACGTTCAAGATAATCAAATCATAATCAATTCTCAAAACACCGTTCACAAAACACACGCGTTTTGAAAGAAAGCCTTTAACGAGGCCAAATCCTTTTGAAACTTCATTTCAAATAACCAAACAAACACATCAAGACGACCACCGATCATCATATACATAAAGCGAGAAAAGTATGGGCAAGGTACTTGCCTCGATACCACGAGCACGGAACCACGAACGGATACGGCTCAACGGGAAGCTTGGGCGCCCGATGCTAACAAAAAGGGAGACGACAACGAGCGGAGCGGAAGAATCAAGCACAACCGCGAGAACGGCGAAAATGAACCTAACGATTCGAATAGCACAATCACAACCACTTCTAAACGATTATGGAAATGGAATACACCCGGAAACCCGCCTACGATTCATGTATATTCGTACCAAAATAACAACGAGGGCGGACCGCAACCAAACCCTCTCGATTCCGTAAAAATCCACAAAATATCCATGAATCCGTAGGAAAACTAAAAATACTAACAATATTAATCGTATACATCATGAATCCACCAACAAAACGGAACGAATCGGAAGAAAAACCCAAAACCCCCAAATAAATCGAAAATAGGGTTTTAGAATATTACCTTAGGAGATTCAAGTACCAAGATCCGTAGAACACGCGTTAGATTGATTGCCCGGGCTTCACTACCGAAGAAAAATGGTGAAAATCGACCCCCCAATGGATAAGGATGAAGAACTCCTTCCCTCTCTCTCACTCTCTCTCGCGATGCTGGTGAAAATGAAGAAGACGACGCCCGATTTCGTCTAATAAATACGAATCGCACTGATTGACCGCTTCGTGTGCAGCGGCACGGCTAAAGTGTGCGCGGCACAGCCGAAAATTTACTCGAGGTTTTGGCATTGTGCCGCGGCACGGCTGCGTGTCCGCGGCACACAGTACTGATTGGGTTATGGTCGCGGAAGACACACGAGTGTGCCGCGGCACCGGACAGTGTGCAGCGGCCTTGGCTGTGTGTGCCGCGGCACGGATGGGTGTGCCGCGGCGCACAGTCTGATTTGTTCGACATATTACCAGGCACCTTTCGGCGATTGCCGGCCTTCCAAACGATTGCCGCACGGTCCGGCGGTGCTTTCGGCCGCCACGACCCGATGCCTCGATTTCAACGCACGAGCGAACACGACGAAAAGTTCGCGGACGACATCAACAACTCGAGATGAAAACGTAATGCAATAATTAATCATACGCGACCAAGAAAAGGGTCAAGATGACAAATACAGATATGGATACCCGTAACTTCCAAGAATTACAAAATGGCCCAAAACGCCCGGAAATCACGATACGTGATCGAATAATCAAACCGAAGTTCACAACACGTCTAACAAAGTTAAACGGACTTGCGGGAAATTCGAAACAGCAGTTTCGGACGAGATTCGCCAGAATCGAACTCAAGTGCGAAAGAGTCGCTAAAAAGCACAGAACTCAACAAAACAACACCCAAACGAACTCGGACGACAAAAAGTGTAGAATTAATCATTCTCAGGACGACGAAACGGTCATGAGCGAGCCGTCAAAACGGACTCCGGCCGAAAAAAGAAATTTACCAAAAATCGAAAATTGCGGATATTACATTCTACCCTCCTTAAAAGAAGTTTCGTCCCGAAACTTAAAACAAGTAGGGAGAAGAAATATTCCGCCAGGAAAAACTCAACGAGATACACAAGAATGCGCAACTAACGCCCAACGGCGAAATGTTACAAACAACGCGAAAGAATATACGGCGTGTAAACACGCTCCACGGCGACCAACACGACTTCGCCGTTAGGGATATAATAAAACCAACAAACGACAAGCGTCATCAAACGGATAATATAGCCAAGTCAATTATCCGACAATCACAAAACACAACGAACGAAAATCGATACGATTGACTAACCTAACGGTACATTGATCAAAACATGAGCCACACGCTGAACAAATACGAAATTCCACCGCCCAAAGGTTGGAAGATCGAAAACGAGACTAATTTCCCGAACTTAAGGAAATTTCGAAGGAGTCTGAATGTTCAACAATCACGAAACGAGATTGACAAAAAACCGAACAATCAGACGATCAAACCACAAAGATCGAGACAACAAAAAAATCGAACGATCATGTTCGGATCACGAAGAACAATAAGGTTCAACCGGCAACTCCGAGGTTCACACCTCGACTCGAGACAAAACATGATCCGATGAAAACAACAAGATGCACACTCGCACTGCATCCACGAAAAGGGAGTAACGATTGAAAGGTCACAATGACGAACTAGAAATTCCAAAATAATACCACCCTCGTTCGATCAACAAAGGCAAGGGGCAGGACAAACTCAAAAAAGGTCAATGAACATGATGAGTCGACAAAGTCGAAAACACAAGAGTTCTAAATCCGATCCACTTCGAATAAAAGAACTAATAGAACCAGATGACGCCACTCCCGAACAAGGTTCACAAGAATCGAACCGAACTCGAAAAAGTCACATCGATAACCGGATCGGCCCACAACAAGATCACGGCTTGCTCGAACGATGAAACCGAAATACAAAACAAGTTCACAAAGTGCCAACGAACATGAGCGAATCGATAGGCGGAGAAAGAGAAAATACAGAGTCAAAATAATACGGGCATTACCTCCGAGGCCCGTCCACGAAATTCACAAAAACGGGGCAAGGTAACAAGACATTAAACAACCGACACATAACGGAACGATCACCGATGCACACGGTCATACCATACCAAGCTCTAACAGCTCGCACATCCTCGACAACGCAGAAATCGCCACGAGGCGACAACATTCAATACCAACATTCCGCCTCTCACAGGGCTAGCACAACCAATGTGTGGAAAGCGACTCAATGCTCACACCGCCAATTCGATCATACTCGGGAGAAAGTATCAAAATGACAACGCGAATGTCACACATACATACCTAGCCCTCAAACGGGAATGGATAGGTTTAAAAAAATGAAAACCTCATTTTGAAAATAATTTGAAGAATCTTTGGTTGACCTTGAGTATCACCTTTCAAATAGTACAAACGTGAAACGTCGTTATCGAGACTTTGGGAAAACCATTTCGCGTTTGATAAAAATGAGGACACTTTCTCTTAGTGGAAACTTTCAGAATATTCGACCCTCGGGTCTAAATAAAAGTGTTGAAAATATCTCGAAACATTTTGGTCCTCGAGGTAGAAAAATTTTGAAATATATTGCGGCATCTAGGATGTACCACAAGAAAATAACTCATTTGAAAAGTATGTCTCGAAATTTGTTTTTCTAAGATACTCAAGGTTTTCAAAATTGATAGGCCAGAATGCCCAAAACTCACACATATCGATGTTCACTAAAACAACTCCTAGCACACGCACCAAAACGTTTAACATGAAGACAATATATGTCTTTAAACGGAAATCAACGATAAAATACCACATTCAGAACAAAACCTCTGATAAAATACTCTCCCATGGCTAGCTGGTGAACAAGTCGAACGCGTATAAGCACAAAGCTTCCACAATAGAACTTGTAAAGCGTGCAAATCGATTCGAAAATCATCAACAACGGAGAAAAACAACAATAAAAAGACATCACAAGCGTTACACTCCTCGTATAAATCAAATACGAAAGTCGACTAAATACATATCGTGAAATCAAAATTCACATAAGGATTCCACCACTTAACAAATAATCATAAAAATAGCTCGTGTCACGAGGCACAACGCAAAGAAGGGAGACTTACTTCCACGGGTCGCACGAAGATGATGATCATCGCCCACGATACTAATCACGACCAACAAACTCAAACGACGCGTCGCGACACGACTCGGTCGGACTAAATCCGACGAGACAAAACTCAATAGACACCATCGACCCGGCGGCTAGGTTTTCACAACCTAAGCTCGATACCATTTATGTAACACCCCAATCCACTCGGGATATTACACGCCGTAGACCCTCTCCTCGAAGATCTACAGTGGTAACAACATTTAACATCTCGACAATGCCTTCAAGGCTAAATGACTCGATGAACCGATTTGGTCTTTCAATAAAAATATACAACTCAATTACAACATATACCCACGCAGGGTCAAAATACAATAAACTCCCGTACAACGGGAAAAGATCTTTGCGGCGGAAAAAGAAAATACAACTAGACCAATACGACATCAACGGATCCTCGTGTGATTAGTATCGTTCATCTTTCATCATCCTTCGTTCCGACCCCGTGTTATGCTCCAAAACCCGAATGCAAAATAGACATCCACCCCCCGAATACTCGGGGGTTAGCAAAACTCCACTGTTTTGCTAGTGCAAATACAAAGTGCAAATACGAGCCATACAATTCACATTCCACGAATAACAATAACCAGGAATCCTCAAAGATCCAAACGAAACGAAAAATACTTCCCGATGCAAGAATTTGAGAAAACATTTCAAAACCGAAATATCATAAATCAATGGAAATGATTTATAAAACGGTTTAGAATGCCATCGAGAGTTTTAATAGAAAACAATTTAGGATTATCAAATCCTACTTTTCAAAATCCAAAAGACAAAAGGGGTCGCCGCCCCAAATCTTTACTTTCCGAAAAATGACATTTACCAACCCGTTGGGATTTTAGCCCCAAATCCATAAAATGACTTTTACAAAACCATTGGGATTTTAGCCCCAAATCTCATCAACTCACAGTACACAAGAACGACCACAAGGTTCGTCTCCCAACATCAAAATCCACAAATAAAGGATTTAAAACATAAACCACAAATTACTCTAGAGCCATCCTAGCCAAGTAGGCCAAACGAACAACTTACCTCTTACACACTTAGTCAATGCATGCAATCATGAAGACCGTTCAAAAGCACTCATTTCCGGAAATGCCAATATCGAATCACATTTGTAAAAATGCACCACAATTAACCGCGGACCCACAGCTTCGTGGATCCCTGCCGAGACCCCGTCGGATCTAACCCACAGTGGTTAAAAGCAAGCTCGCGGTCCACAGCTTCGTGGAGCCCTACCGAGACCCCGTCGGATCTAACCCGTAGTGAGCATACACACACACACGTTACTCATGCAATACTAACATGCTAAGAATGTAAGTTCATTAAGAATACTCACTAGAGATGGCCATTAACTCGACACCATTACCAAACTCTTCAAAAATACAATAACAAGCTTAAATACGGAATACACGATTCCATAACTTTTAAACAAGAGAGTATCCTCATAAAATCCTTCAACGTTCAAGATAATCAAATCATAATCAATTCTCAAAACACCGTTCACAAAACACACGCGTTTTGAAAGAAAGCCTTTAACGAGGCCACAACGAACTCCTTTTGACACTTCATTTCAAATAACCAAACAAACCCATCAAGACGACCAACGTTCATCATATACATAAACCGAGTAAAGTATGGGCAAGGTACTTGCCTCGATACCACGAGCACGGAACCACGAACGGATACGGCTCAACCGGAAGCTTCGAACGCCCGATGCTAACAAAAAGGGAGACGACAACGAACGGAACGGAAGAATCAAGCACAACCGCGAGGAACCGAAAATGAACCTAACGATTCGAATAGCACAATCACAACCACTTCTAAACGATTATGGAAATGGAATACACCCGGAAACCCGCCTACGATTCATGTATATTCGTACCAAAATAACAACGAGGGCGGACCGCAACCAAACCCTCTCGATTCCGTAAAAATCCACAAAATATCCATGAATCCGTAGGAAAACTAAAAATACTAACAATATTAATCGTATACATCATGAATCCACCAACAAAAGCGGAACGAATCGGAAGAAAAACCCAAAACCACAAATAAATAGTAAATATTGTTTTTGAATATTACCTTAGTAGATTCAAGTACCAAGATACGTATAACACTCGTTAGATTGATTGCCGGGCTTCACTCTAGAAGAAAAATGGTGAAAATCGACCCCCAATGGATAAGGATGAAGAACTCCTTCCCTCTCTCTCACTCTCTCTCGCGATGCGGTGAAAATGAAGAAAGACGCCTTGATTTCGTCTAATAAAGACGAACCGCGATTGACAGCCGTGTGCAGCGGCCACGGCTAAAGTGTGCGCGGCACAGCCGAAATTTACTCCCGAGGTTTTGGCATTGTGCGCGGCACGGCTGCGTGTCTTGCGGCACCACAGTCTTGGGTTATGGTCGCGGAAGACACGAGTGTGCCGCGGCACCGGACGGGTGTCGCGCAGCCTTGCTGTGTGCCGCGGCACCGGATGGGTGTGCGGCGCACGCAGTCTGATTTGTTCGACATATTACACTGGGCACCTTTCGGCGATTGCCAGCCTCCAGCGATTGCCGCACGGTCCGACGGTACTTTCGGCCCGCGACCCGATGCCTCGATTTCCGAAAACGCCGCAGGCGAACACGACGAAAAGTTCGCGGACGACATCAACAACTCGAGATGAAAACGTAATGCAATAATTAATCATACGCGACCAAGAAAAGGGTCAAGATGACAAATACAGATATGGATACCCGTAACTTCCAAGAATTACAAAATGGCCCAAAACGCCCGGAAATCACGATACGTGATCGCATAATCAAACCGAAGTTCACAACACGTCTAACAAAGTTAAACGGACTTGCGGGAAATTCGAAACAGCAGTTTCGGACGAGATTCGCCAGAATCGAACTCAAGTGCGAAAGAGTCGCTAAAAAGCACAGAACTCAACAAAACAACACCCAAACGAACTCGGACGACAAAAAGTGTAGAATTAATCATTCTCAGGACGACGAAACGGTCATGAGCGAGCCGTCAAAACGGACTCCGGCCGAAAAAAGAAATTTACCAAAAATCGAAAATTGCGGATATTACACGCGCTCCTTACTGCTGCACATATCTTGAATAGATGTCCTTCTAATTCCATTCCTAACACTCTATATGATATGTGGAGAGGTATGAAACCAAGTCTTATCACATTAGGATTTGGAGATGCCCTGCTTATGTCAAGAAGACTAAAAAAGAGAAATTGAAAGCTAGGTCTGTAAAAGGTCGTTTCATAGGATATCCAGGAGATTCCATGGGATATCTATTCTACATGCATGAAGATCATAGGATCATAGTTTCTTTACAAGCGCACTTCCTGGAAGATGAGTTCATTCAGGAAAGAGGCACGGGTAGAAATATTTCTTTGGAAGAAATAAAAGAAACACCAATTGAGACACCTGTGCAAGATATTAGAACCGAACCTTCCAAAATACAAACACAACCTCGCAGGTCTAATAGGACTTCTCAATTACCTGAGAGGTATGGCTATCTACATCCAGAGGAACTGGGTGTCCATGAGATGACAGAAAGTAGTCAAGAGAATGATCCTTCTACATACGATCAAGTGATGGTAGATGCTGACTCCGCGAAATGGCAAGAGGTTGTGGAAGCTGAGATAGACTCAATGCATGCTAATCAAGTCTGAACTTCAGTAGATATTCCTAAAGGCATGGTGTCTTTTGGAAATAAATGGATCAATAAAAGAAAGACTGATAGAGATGGCAAGGTTGATACCTATAAGGCCAGGCTTGTGGCAAAGGGTTATTCCCAAAGAGAGGGTATCGATTACTTCGAGACCTTCTCGCCTGCAGCCATGCTTAAGTCTATTAGCATGATGCTTGCCATATCAGCCCACTTAGATTATGAAATATGGCAAATGGATGTGAAAATGGAATTCCTAAATAGACCTCGAGGAGTAGATATACATGGACAATCTAAGGGATTCATATCTGAAACCAATATTCATTAAAGTATACAAACTTTAGTGTGCCATTTATGGACCGAAGCAAGCTTTGAAGTTGGAATCTTCATTTTTAGGAGACAGTCAGAGAGTTCGATTTTGTCCAAAATAAAAAGGAGCCCTGTATTTACAAGAAGGTTAGTGGGAGCAAAATTGTGTTCTTAGTACTATATGTGAATGAGATTCCACTTATAGGAAACGATGTAGGAATGCTCAGTTCTATGAAAGCTCGGCTTTATAAAGAGTTCTCAATGAAAGACTTGGGAGAAGCTACCTATATTCTGGGTATTCGAATCTACCGGGATAGAATGAAAAGAATGTTAGGTCTTTCCCAAGCCCTCTATATAGAAAAGATCTAGAAGCGTTTTGGGATGGAAGATTCTAAAAGAGGGTTCCTACCTATGAAACATGGCATAAAACCTTCCCTAGATATGTGTCCTCAAAGTGACGAACATATAAAGGAAATGAGTAAGGTCCCCTATGCTTCGGCAGTGGGTAGCCTTATGTATGCTATGATTTGCACTAGACCGGACATAGCATATGCTGTGAGCGTAGTAAGTCAGTTCAGTCAAATCCAGGGCAAGAACATTGGACTGCTGTAAACAACATTCTTAAGTACCTTAAGAGGACTAAAGGCTTGGTTCTTAAGTACGGCGGTGGAGAACTAAAAGCAGAGGGTTACACAGATTCAGATTTTTCGAGAGACATGGATGCAGAGATGTCCACTTCAGGGTATATCTTTACTCTAAATGGTGGAGTAGTATCTTAGAGAAGTGCCAAGTAAAGTGCGACTGCAATCGCTACATGTCAATCACTGAGGAACTTCAAGTGGTTTCTAACATAGAGAAGCCTGTGATGATGCTTTGCGACAATGATGGAGCTTTTGCATAGACTAAGGAGCCTAGGGCTCACCAAAATACCAAATATATTGGGAAAAAATATCATTTTGTTAGAGAAATGATTCAGAAAGGGAATATTATACTGCAGAGAGTGGACACAACAAATAACGTTGCTGATCGACTGACCAAGCCACTATCTCAGATGGTCTTACAGCGACATCTGGAGAGTATGGGTATTAGATACCATAATTTGTGTCATTGAGAGCAAGTGGGAGATTGTTAGGAATATGTCCTCGAATGCCACTCAGGGGATGAGAGAGTGAAAGCATTGTATTATAGTTATGAATATTATATTAAATAAGGCATATATTATTTCTATATTATTGTATATCACAGGTATTATGATTTGGTATATAAAATAATAGTCCTTGCATTTGAGAGCACGCATTCAATCCTTATGAAGATGAGGAGATAGGCAATGGGAGTGTTTAGGGCTCGAATGCGTAAATAGTTCGCAAGTCGATAAAATTTAATTAGGCAGTGAGTTTAGATGAGACTTGTATAACGTGTACTTTGACATGTACAGTACCTGTCCTCACTAAGGAATAGTGGGATCACATGTTATAGGTATGCTAACGGAATTAGTATACTCGAACACGACTCACCTTGATTCGGTCACATGGATATCAGTTAGGGATTGTCAATGACTGAATCTAAATATTGTGATAGGTATACGTGGACCTCTGACTTGAGGTTCAGTAGGATATGTGCTTGTGACATTAAGTTAGTCATTAGAGTAGTTCGATCCAATCACCGGTTGGTGGGGTCAACATCGAAATACAACTTAGTGGGCAAGTAGCAGTCTCCACTAAATACAAAGATAGAATTCTTTCTCCTGTAAGTGAGTAAATAAATGTCCTATACAGTTAATGGTAAATGAGAACATAAGTCTTTGGCCAAAGCAGCTAGAGCTAGTCGTATTTGATACATATTGCATTAACAAATGCATATAGTCAATTTACGACAGGGTTTGACTTTAACGTGACCCTAATACTTGACCGAGACATGTGATTGAAGGGTTTATACATATACATCATTCACGACATAATGGTTTTGGAATGATCCGATTATTCGTTCTTAGTTCGGTTATGGTACGGAGCACTAGACTGCCTAAGTATTACCCCTACTCCTTGGTTCCTCCCATTGCCGACTAAGACGGACCTATGGAGTCGCGCACAAGGATATTTGATGGATAAAATATAAATTTATTATCTCTTCATCAATATTGGATATTAGATATCTAATTTGATTTATTTGATAAATCATGACGTCTAGTGAATTGAAATTAATAACTGGGTGAATAATTTAATTCATAAATAATTATTTTTTGGAAATATATATTAAAATTTTGCATTTGATAAAAATAATTAATTGGACTACTTAATTAAGTATAAATACGTTTAAGATAAAATGAATGTACTTAACGGACTAGACACGTGAATGTCCGGTACACGAACCGAGTAGCTCGGCTCATTTTCTCACCAACCCAAAGTGGGCCGCCGCCCCTTTCTCCCTCCTCACCTTCTATATGCCTTCTTGGTATTGTCTTGATGTTGTGTGGGGTTTAGTAGATTTATTTTATACATGTGGACAAAGAGATCATGACTTGTGTGATCTTGAAATCTCATCTTCACATTTTAAAACTACACACCACCTTCACTAAGGAACATCATGGCCGAACCATAGAGAGATGGAGGAGAGAAATTATTTTCTTTAAATCTTGTTCATCTTAGAGAGAAAGAAAAGGAAGAAGAGAATAGAAGAAAAATACTATATCAATTCCTCATCGTGTTCTTCGAGGACGAATTGGTATATAATTTTTACGATCAATATCCAATGCGTGATAATGTAGAGACGCTCGACATATTCGGTGTTTGATCATTCATCAAGCTAGAACGAATTGGATTCGTATTCGTATTAGTAACTGGAAATGATCAAAGCTTGGCTCGGGAATTTTTCATTCAAGAAGATATTATCAAGGTCTACGAGGGTATGACTTTCTAATTTTATCTTCATCATTTTATATTCATTTATACGATGCTTGATCGATCCGTTTTTGGGGTTTGGTTTTATCTGGTTAGACAGATTTATTTTTCACTGCGTATCTTGTTTTTAATCGCCGAATCACATTACTTTTTCCTCTTGTTCACTCCCCTCAACTTATACGGTTTCTATAGTTCGTAAACAAGTTAAGTTTAGACTATGGATACTGATCAGTTTCACAATTGAATCTTATCCGGAAACCGAACAAATTTCTAGGGATAAAATTTGCTCCAACTAAAGACATGCAATGCACTCTCAGAACTTATCGATCCTCCCCGAACGACTACCCCAATAACTCGGAAGCATAGCACATCCGGTTTGGATTTCAATTTTCCAAGAGCTCGATGGAGGGAAGGAAAACCTTGAAACCTTTTAAACTTAATATTTTATCATGGAAGAATTTTCGCGGTTAATGTTACACTTTGCATATTAATTCATTTAAGTGCGTTTGTGGGGATTCATACCATATGAATAAAAATTCACAACCTAGTTGCTACCAACATGTAATTCATGGACCGTTCCTAGAACAAAAACATTGTAATCTAATTACATGCCTTGAATCTTGAATCTTCGTCTTCTCGAACGGATCTTCCTACGGTGTTCGTCATTACATATAAATTTTATATTGAAAAATTGTATCCTATTTTACAATTTTTTCTAGCAAAATAAATACTCAAAACGGCCTTTACAAACGAATTGAATAAAACAAACGATTCAAGACTAGGTCCATGAACTACATCACTATTCACAAGCATCCAGTAGATATTAAATAAATAGATTTTATATTAAATAATTAATTTAATATATTGATCCAACCAATATATAAAATTAACTATTTAATAGAATTAATCCAATTAATACACAAACACGGTAATATTAATTCGTTCGTATGATCTGGGCGATTGAATAGTTCACATTAATTAATTTCATCAAGGTAAAAATACCATGTATTTTATTTTAGTCACTTTGAATCCAATTTAAATTGTCGAAAGTTAATATATCGAAATATAAAATAAAATGGAGTCGAACAAAAAACATCCGGGCAGGCCCGGCCCAGCGGCCTACCGGGCCATGGCCGAAGGAGCGACCCTCTCGGGCCCACTGCCAATGTGTGACCAAATTCTTACGATCCGGCAACTATTATGGCTCGTTTTTTCGTCCTGATTTCAAAAATTATATTTTTCTAATTTTAATATTACACATATAAATCGGTTTTAATAAATAAAAATTCAGATTTATATAGTAACATAAAATCATGAAAAATAAATTTTCGACTGACAATTAAACATCAGCGAATTAAACAGCTGTGATTCCAAATCACAAAATATTTATTCAAACATCCAAATGCTAAATATCGTAAATACGATCGCAAGACCTCGTTCCGATACCACTGTTGGGAATCGATGCCTAAATCGAAGGCGCAACCGAAAATAAAACAATAATAAACTGAAAATAAAATAATAATAATAATAATAATAATAATAATAAACCAAACCCCTAAAACGGACCGATCATGCATCATATATACGAATATAAAATGACAAAGGTAAAGTAATAGAAAACATACCCTTGTAGTCCTTTGATTAAATGTTGGTGAAGAGTTTGCCACAAACCGAATTTTGCAAGCCTTCTTGAAAAATCTCCGAGCACCGAAAACAACGTGCCTCCACTAGCCATGTGCCGGAAGATGACCGGAAATTTTCTATATTTTCTTGTTCTCATAGAACAAGTCTATAAGAAAATATATTTAGCTTACTTATAAATTTACAAACACTCTAAGTGATGTAAAATATTTTCCTCTCAATTTTTCTCTTCGGTTTTTCTCTTAGAAATGATGAAGAAAACTCTATCCTCCTAAATCTTGAGGGCTGACGTGAGATGATTGTGGAGTGGGTGGGATGATGAAAACATTTTTCAACTTATAAACAAAAAATCCACCTAATGATAAGATTGCATCTTATCACAAAATTTATTCTTAAGTGTGTGGAAGTTACTTCACACATACATTTAAGAGGACAAAAGATATCAACGACATAATTAAATGAGGGGGGAGGCCAAAATGATAATAATGGTGGAGTTGGTTCATTTCGGTTCGTGTAACAGACCATCGTGTATCTATTCGGATAGGTACACCTTGGTACGTCTCAAATAAAATTAATACGATTAATTAATCTAATTAATTAATTATATTAAAATATTATTTCTTCAAGAAATAATTATTTATGAATTAAATTAATTACCCAGTAATTTATTTAATTCACCGGACTGATTTAATTTATCTAATAAATTAAATTAGACATCTAATGTCTAAAATTCATTAAGAGATAATAAGCTCAAATTTATCCAACATATCCCTAATGCGCGCATCGGTAGGTCCGCCTCACTGAGCAATGGGGGGAACCAAAGAGTTATAGCACTACCTAGCTAGTCTGGCAGCCTATACTGTAACCTTATTGAGAACGAATGATAGGGAATCCAAGAACCACTATGTCGTGAATACTAATATACGTATAAAACCGTTCTTTTATATGTCCCGATCAAATCATAGGGCTACGGGCAGTAAAACCCTATCTGTATTTTGATGATATGCCTGAGTTAGTGCAAATAGAGATCACCGAGCTCTTGTGTATTCAATACAACTAGACTCAATGCTTTGACCAAAGACTTATGATCTCATCTACCGATAACTGCATAGGACATATACCTGTTCACTTACAAGAAAAAGAATCATATCTTGTTATTTAGTAGATCCTGCTACTTTCCCGTCAAGATGCATGTCGAGGTTAGCCCTCACCTTTCGGTTTTCTGGGTCGAACTACTCTGGTGAAAATCTATTTACATAATTACAAGTACAGTGCCCTCTCTCATCAATCATCTGAGTGGCATTCGAGGGCGTACCCCTAACAGTAATTACAGATAACAACGTATAATAGAGAAATGTAATTTAATATTACCTAATGGTAATAAAGCAATTGATAGTTGTCCTTACCACAAGGATGGCATATAGGTATATCAAATTACCAGGCGGTCATAAACATAATATATTGGTATTATGAGGAAAATGAGAATCTGAAATGAATCATTCAGTATATGGTAACCATGGTAATTATGCTCTTCAGAGTGTAATCGTAATAACCATAGCTCTAATTCATAACCGTTAAGGGGATTGTTTCTGGACCTAAAATTAACAACTAGTAATAAACATAAGATAAAAGGAAGAAGTTTATCATAGAGTCTCAATGTGGCTTTACTATCTTAAGATGCTAACATATCGCATTTGTACAAGTTTTCCTGTTATGATTACCCAATTGATGGCAACGGCTGCATGTTATTAGCTTCTTTTGAATCTCGCCATTCGACTTGAACCTCTACTTTTCTATCCTACCAGGGGTGACCTGACAATGGAAAGCAAGACTCTTTTGAATCTAGGCTCGTAATTTGCATCGACATTGGTGAGGGGCTACACTGGAAAATTGTAATCCTTCCTGAACGAGCTGGATTGGAATAGAGGATCAATGCAGTCTTATATATTAGCATTGGGATGTTGTTGTATAGCGGCCAGAGCATGAGTGTAATATCCGTACTTTCTATTTTTGGTAATTTCTATTTTTGGGGTATGTTCGTATCAGACGACTCGTTTGTTACTGTTTTGGAATTCTGAACCTATTTTGTTCTTGGAGTTTTTCTGTTTGGACGAGTTTCGAGGATGTTTTTGCGTAATTTTATCTTTAATTATATCTTGTCGCATGTACGCTCGATTCTCATAAAACTCGTTCGTTTTCATTGTTTCTTGGTTTGCATAAGTTCGTATGGTTGAGTTAGTCGTGTTGAGACTTTCGTTTTGTTAATCCGACGTCGTATCGTGATTTTTGGGCACTTGGGCCATTTTTGTAATTTCCTATAAGTTTAGGGAATTTCGCTTTCTTTGTCGCATTACGGACTCTCCGGTGGTCGGAATTGTATTTTCTTTCAACACTTAGCTCCGTCGTCTTGAATATTCCGTCTTTATGTTTCTGGATTCTGGACTTGCTTTACATTTCGATTTTCTTAATGTCTGCAGCAGTGTACTGATCTGAGCAGTACTGAACTGCTGCGTGAGTAGCGTGTTGTGTCAAGAATTAACACCTTCCGACCGGCGATCGCCTAGAAGGACCGGCGACCGACTTACTGCCGAGTGGCCAAGGCTGAACTGCCGACCAGCGACCAGGCGACCGAGCCTTAACCCAGCAGACATGCTAGACTGGCCAACCGAAGGTCCCAGGACGAATCCCGGTGCCGAGCGATCGACATCAAGACGATCGCCTCTCGATACTCGGCGACCGACCCCTGGCGATCTACTAATGGACGATCCCCTCTCGGTACTCAGCGACCGACTCCTGGCGATCGACAATCGGGCGACCCTCTCTCGGCATCTGCCGATCGACCCTTGGTGACCTACCGAATGCCGACCCTCATCCACTGGCCGATGGCGATCTCGGATGATCAGCTAGAGACGATCGCCTCATGTCGATCTCCACCGATGGCCATCCAGTCGGCGAAGGCCGAGCCTCAGGACTGGCACCACGTGCAAGGACCGGGACAAGATCCGCGAATCACGGGCCATTGACCACAGCCTGGTAGAATCTCTCCACCAGCCGACAAGCCGCCGAAAGCTGTCAGTAGGGCCGCATGTGACTGACTCCGGACGCGTGTTGGCTCCTTATAGGACCGCCCGGCTGGCGCCAGCCACTGCATGGGACTTTATACGGACAGACAGCATCTTTCTTGGACTTTAGCCCGACAGCCCTGGAGATCCCCCCATTATAACATTAGCCGGCAGACGATCGGCACCTTATTATACTGGCCGGCAGGCGATCGCCCGCTAAAGGACAGGACCCGGCTGTCCCTATATAAGCAAGGCACCCTGCACTTGGACACTTCTTCAACTTCCATCGGATTTCACACAATACAGAAGCAAAATACCCACACTTGGCTAATCTCCAACTCTTGGCAACAGCTATCATTCGGTCTTACTTCTCCCGGCCTTTCTCCTCGAGCAGATCATCGGCAGGGACGAAGAACACCGAGCTTCGCTCAAGAGCCGGATTAACAGAGTCTTTTTTCACTCATTGTATCTAGATTTCTCACATTAATACTTGTATCCACGAATATTCGTATTAATAACATCTCGCGAGAGCATTCAAGCCCGGGCCTAACAAACCCGGCAAATCTTGTATTATTTATCTTCTCTCGGAAGTGCTCCCGCAATTGTTGTTTGTTGTCCGTCTTCCAGCAGTATTAATCTTCGGATAAATATTTTGGGCAACAACAATTGGCGCTAGAAGAAGGGCATCCAACCCTCGATTTTTTATACCTACCGTCCCGAAGAACACTCACTGTTCTCGGGGCAGATACTTGAAGTGACACTTACTGCACTTCAAAGAAATCCTTCGAATCATGTCTTAGCCTCGCGTCGAAAGCCGGCGGCCGGCCAAACCCCTGTTCCGTCCCGGTCCGAGCGCGGCGATGGTGGAAGGTAGCGCCGCGGCCGAGGCGCTCGACCCGTCCGGGATGGCGGACGAGCCTCTCGCTCGATCGATTCGAACCAATGAAACGGTCGAAGAGGCCATAGCCGTCCTTGAACGACGGAGTGCTCTCGGCGTGCCTCTGCCGTCGCCCCCTCGGCCTCCCGCCGGAAGTCCAAGCAGGCTCAAGGCGCTGCGGCGGCGATCGCCGTGAGGCTCTCGCCCGCAAGAAGAGGCGCTCGGCGGCGGGGCACGTCTGTCTTGATCGCCTGGCGGCGACCGACTCAGCGGCGAGGCAGTCCGGTCCCAGCCATGAGACGACGGAGTTTGAATCCGTCACCAGGAGCTCGGCCTACCCGGCTCCCACAAGGCGATCCAGCCGCCTGGATCCAGCTCGCCAAATTCCCGAGGTCGGCAGCAGCGGAGTCCGGAGGTCGGTACACGATCGCCTCGGCCCCCGCTCCCAAAGCCGATCCGCAAGCAGCCGAGCCGCGGCGATTGCCGCAATGCAACGTCAGATCGACGACGTGAAGGCGCTCCTGCAATCCGGGTCAGGCGCCCTGAAGACGATCGCCGCGCCGAGCGAGCCGCTCGCGATCGACATCGAGCTCGCCCCGGTGCAGCACAAGATCGCTCCTCCTCAGACACCCGTGTACCAGGGGCGATCGGACCCCCAAACACACCCGCATAAGTTCAACATCTACATGACCGGGTGTGGGGCATCGGACGCGACCCGGTGCCGAATGTTCCCTCTTACGCTAGACGACCTCGCCCACCGGTGGTACACCTCGTTGCCACCTCGGTCCATTGGCTCCTTTAACGAGCTGGCGCACGTCTTCACGGAACACTTCGCCACCAGGGTCGCCCGGCCAGAAGGTCGCCATCGCATGATGCAAATCAGGCAGGTATAAGAAGAGTCCGACTCGGACTACATCGACCGGGTAGACGTGATCATCCTCAACGGCGAGCCCGTAAGCGATGAGACCGCCCTCTACGCGGTTCTAGGAGGTTTTCAGGGCTTCTCGCCTATGTTCAGGCATCTCACGAAGACCCTACCGACGACCTACGTAGCCTTCCGAGCTAGAGCCGTAGATTTCCTGTCCAGGCAAAGGCTTCTTCTCAGCCTAGGAGTAGGGCGATCGGCGCCCGTACGACGACCTCCAGTCTCCCAACCCGATCGCTACTACCAGCAGAGCCGGAGGACTCGATCCCCGCCTACAGTCCATTTTAAATGAGGGACTAGCTGCCGCCCGATCGCCAATATCGACCTACGAATAAAGCGATCGGCCGCCGAGCGACGATCGCCAGTCTTCCGGCCAGATCGCAACATCATCAGCAACCCGGTGGACACGATCGCCATCTACAGTCCAGCATATAACATGACGGACTAAGACATAAGATCGCCTCCACCGCGCATCCTAAATCCATGGTCCTGGCAGTCGATGGAACCGGCTGCTCCGGCCATGCAACGTCCCTTTCGACCGAGATCGCCCGCCCTTCGTTTAAATACGAGGCCGGCGTAGTCTAAGGGCTCTCCAACATTAATCAGTGGACACATGCCACAACCCCCGTCTCAACGTACACCGTTGAGGTCGGCCATCTCCATGGCTGACCGAGGTGGAAGCAGAGCTAACAAGCCGCGGGCGTGGAGTTGATTCATCCGACGCTGCCCCGCGCAAGGACTCCTCTAGACCGAGACCGCACGCCCTTCGTTTAAATACGAGGCGAGGCGCAGCCTAACAGAGGACCCTCATAATAAAGTGAGTCACGAGACACTCAATGTCTTCGCGCACCAAGACACGGTCATGGAGTCGGTCCATCGATCTCCGCGACTGTGCATGATTCCTCAAACAAGCGAAACCACCAAGTTTCCATGGGGGATCGGCCAATGTTGTTTTTGCAGGTACAAGACCGAAAGATAGCTAAGCCAATCGACCATGATAGCCCAAGTCCGAGTCCTAAGTCAGCTCAGATCGCCCGTCCTCATCCATACACGATCACCAGCAAGAACCACATCGCCCCATGTCTTCAACATAGGAGCAAGCTGGGGGGCAATTGTTGTGTCAAGAATTAACACCTTCCGACCGGCGATCGACTAGGAGGTCGGGCGACCGAGTCACTGCCGAACGGCCAAGGCAGATCTGCCGATCAGCGACCAGGCGACCGACTTGCTGCCGAGCGGCCAAGGATGAACTGCCGACCAGCGACCAGGCGACCGAGCCTTAACCCAGCGGACATGTTAGACTGGCCAACCGAAGGTCCCAGGACGAATCCCGGTGCCGAGCGATCGACATCAAGACGATCGCCTCACGGTACTCGGCGATCGACCCTTGGCGATCGACAAGAAGACGCCCATCACTCAGTACTCGGCGACCGTCTAGCGGACGATCTTCCCTCGGCACCTGCCGACCGACCGACTGGAGACGATCATCTCTCGGCACTTGCCGACCTACCCTTGGAGACCGACCATTGCCGACCCTCATCCACTGGCCGATGGCGACCTCGGATGATCAGCTAGAGACGATCGCCTCATGTCGATCAGCGCCGATGGCCATCCAGTCGGCAAGGGCCGAGCCTCAGGACTGGCACCACGTGCAAAGGCCGAGACAAGATCCGCGAATCTCGGGCCATTGACCACAGCCTGGCAGAATCTCTCCACCAGCCGACAAGCCGCCGAAAGCTATCAGTAGGGCCACATATTGGTAGCTCGGACACGTTCGGCCCCTTATTGGTCGCCAGTGTGCCTGACCTCTTCCTTGGACTTTAGCCCGACAACAAAGATCTTTCTTGGACTTTAGCCCGACAGCCCGAGAGATCGCCCCATTATAATATTGGCCGTGACGTCGGAAGATTATTATAATGGCCGGCAGGCGATCGGCCACTAAAGGACAGGACCCGGCTGTCCCTATATAAGCAAGGCACCCTGCACTTGGACACTTCTTCTGCAACCTCACGATTTGAGCATACAACACAGAAACAATATACAGCACTTGGCTAATCTCCAACTCTTGGCAACAGCTATCATTCGGTCTTACTTCTCCCGGCCTATCTCATCCAGTAGATTATCGGCGGGGACGAAGAACACCGAGCTTCGCTCAAGAGCCGGATTAACAGAGTCTTTTTACACTCATTGTATTTAGATTTCTCTCATTAATACTTGTATCCACGAATATTTGTATTAATAACATCTCGCGAGAGCATTCAAGCCCGGGCCTAACAAACCCGGCAAATCTTGTATTATTTATTTTCTCTCGGAAGTGCTCCCGCAATTGTTGTTTGTTGTCCGTCTTCCAGCAGTATTAATCTTCGGATAAATATTTTGGGCAACAACATAGCGCACGCTACTCCTTGATTCCTTGCGTGCGCTATCGTTGTGTGGTTAGCGTACGCTAACTTGGAGTTTGTAGCTTGCGCTAACGATTTCAGCGTACTGGGCAGTGGGGGTTCTGAATTCATATCCTGTACACTGATCATCAGGTAGCGTGCGCTCAGGCTTCAGTAGCGGACGCTATCGGGTAGTATTTAGCGCGCGCTAAACATGTCTAGCGCACGCTAGCGACGCCGAGCTGCTTCTGGACTGCTTGTGATCCCCGTTAGCGCGCGCTATGTTTTGATGGTTAGCGTGCTTTAACTATGTATTATATATATATAGGACAGCAACAGTCAGCGTCGTCATTTTTCCGTCCTCACACACCTTCTCTTAGACTTTGGGCGATTCAAGACGATAGATAGAACCGATTTCGACCAATATTATCACCTTCTAACATCCCTGCATTCCTTGAGCGAATTCATCAAGTTCTTAACATCTCCCGCCACCCGAATCAAGGTAAGAATTCATAAAACCCTTGTTTTGAGATTTTGGGGGAATTTTGGGGGTTTCTTGCAATTTAAACCTTTTCAATCCGATTCGTCAAAGGTTACTACTAGACTTCAATTGTATACTTGTATTCCTTCGTGGTTCTTGAGGATTTGTGGATTTAAACTCCGATTTTTCCATTGTTCATCACTTATACTCGACGATACCCTAGTAATGTTCGACCAATTGTTCCAGCGGGTAGAACTAGGATGTATTCCTACGTTTTCGTAGTATTGAGATTGGTTGTATATCATTATTGTGTTAGGATCGGATTTGTGAAGATTATTCGGGCGAAAACCTTTCCGTTCACCGTTTTCCTTCACGTCGTGTTAACCAAAGCAAGTACATGTATTACATTCCGTTATGTATGTTACGTTCTCGAAATGAATGATAAATTATGGTTTTTGGGTGCGTGAGTTGTGTTCCTTGTGACACGCTTTTAGTGTAACTATCGCAAGTACACGATATCGTATCAAGTAGTAAAGTGGACTTTTTGAGTCCAGTTTATCGATCCCACAAGGAAGTTTTGTTATAATTTGAATTATACACTATTAGTCTATTTTTATAGATACTAAGATGAGTGAAACACACAATTTAAAGAGTTTGGTTTAATTGTTGCAAAGTAAGTGCAATAATAGTTCTAATATTTTAAGGAAATTAAAAGATTGCAATAATAATAGATTGATTAACGATAAAATGAAATAGTTGGGATTACAAACTTAGTTCGTCATTAGTTATAAAAGATGTATAGGAGATCATAAAATGAATTTACTTATTATGTTGTGTAGATTCGATTTTCCTTAAAAAGACGGTTTCTCTTTCGAACTATAAAACGCCCCTTACATATTGAATCAATCAACTATATTTCTATGTTGATTGGCTTCAATACATAGCATTAGGATTTATGAAAATAACTCAAAGAATCATCTAAGGACTAGGGGTATATTTATATCCCCTAGAACAACTTAGAGTGAAGATCATTTGATCTAATCAAACATATTTTCTTTCGAAACATATGAAGACCATAAATATCGTCATTTATTGGCCAAATAAATAAAGATTGTTCAAACAATGAAAATCACACACAATAATAAGTAATTCATAATAGATCTTTATACAAACATAAATAACATGACTAACCTTGTTTATAATCCCAACTAAAGATTACTTAGCCCATGAAGGGTTTATTACACATATTACAAGCTTGTGTGGTCATTATTAGTTGAATCAAGAGAAAGAATTGATCCTAACTCCCTTAGTAGATAAAGAAGATAGAAACAATAAACTCTTTGAACAACATATGTTATACCACACTTACAAAGATCACTCAAGAACACAAGTGTGTTCTTCACACAAAAAGAAAAGTTTACAAAAAATGGAAAATTATAAGATGAATGATTAATGATGAAGGATCTAAGGGGTCTATTTATACACCTAAAGTCATCTAATAGCTCCAAAACTCCAGCATTATTACATTAGATCGGATCAATGCCAGCCATCCCCTCAATAATACACAAAAAGTATAAAAAATTAGACAAATCATATTAATCTGTCAAGAGTTACGGCCGTAACATTCAGGAGTTACGGCCGTAACAAGGGTGACTTACGGCCGTAACCCCTGAATGTTACGGCCGTAACAGCTTCGTAAATTTGTTCACCGGTTGCTTTGAAAGTTACGTTTTCAGCCGAATTTCTCGGACTTTGCGTTTTTGCCCCAGATCTTCTTCGGATGATAACTTTTGATATATAACTCTGATTTTGAATCCGGAAAGACTGCCGAATTCGTCTCGAAAAGCCCTACAACATGAATATATCAAAATTCAATAAAGAGAATATTTATTAAACATGTTGTTTCTTGAGTAATTCAGTTATTTAATCCGATCATCATCCGATAAAAATAATATTATTAAAACTAATAAATTAAAAGCAAAAAACGAGTAGACTAGCTCAATTATGGGTGAATTTTATCGATACAAACCATGGATAAGTGTACAAAACTGACACTTATCACACCCCCAAACTTGAATTCTTGCTAGTCCCGAGCAAGACTCTTTATTATTCACACTCCAAAAATAAATAAAAAAATAAAAAAATAAAACAAAAATAAGAAAATTAATACACACATAAATTAAAATATAAAAAGAGAAAAGGAGATCAAAATGCCATTAATAAACAACAACCAGCTTTATACAGTAGATAGAAATGAATCAAGATTCAAAATAAATCTACTAATGTTTTTGAAGTTAAAACACGGTTTTTATTTTGTAATTCCAAAATGTAAGGTTTCCCCCCAATAGGTTGATTATTTCTTTCCCACTCGTGATACACACGACTCCCTTTAATGGTTGCTCTCGATCACTCATTTATTTTTCGACTCAATATGAAGAAGAATTTCATTGGCGTCATCAAATATTGTGATTTTCACAAAATTGAGTGTATTGAAATTCAGCTGCTAATTAATTCAAATCTGCTCATAAACTACATCCCTTTTAGTGATAGCTTTCACACCGTTATTTGCTAACGTGTAGCTCTTTTCACTAACACAATTTCTATCATTTTATTTTTCTTCGTAAAAAGGTGATAGCTTTCACACCGTTATTTGCTAACGTGTAGCTCTTTCCACCAATTTTGCTGAGACGGCAGCTACGCACCAACAATGGCTAGTCCTTTATTTTTCGCAAAATTTAAGACTTCCAAAATTAGGCAGTTGTTGATGCTCAACACTTCTCCTTTTCGTCATTTACTTTTTTTAGGTGATAGCTTTCACACCGTTATTTGCTAATGTGTAGCTCTTTTCACCAATGACTCCTTTTTTTTTTAGGGAATAGAATTTTTGCAGAAAATCATTTTTTAGTTAAGCATGAAAACTCAAAAACTCCACAAATTAAGTAAATTTCAGTTTTATTTTTCATCAACCGATTGATTCTTCTTTTCTCAAGGTAACGAATGACTCGATTTTATATGATAATTACTAGGCTTGGAAAGAGAGATTAAGGCTCAAAAATTTTTGGAATATACAAAATTTTTTTTACCGGTTAAAATGATTTTAGAAGCTTGTATATAGCTAATTATTGGTGTTTATGGCCAGATCTAGAAATCTCATATATATATATATATATATATATATATATATATATATCAAGAAATATATATTCACTAAACCTAATCAATGCCAAATAATAAAAACACACCACACAATACACTAATCAAAACATACCACAATCAAAATCCAAATAAACATCATAGTTCAAAAACCACAAAATAAACACACAAGTACGAAAACACCCCCAAACTTGTAATATCCGGATTTATTACGGTGTATTTCATCTGTATTCAAACCCTGTATTATTCGGATTGGTGATTTTGATTATTGGAGTATGATATTTCGTGCATTGATATCATTGTACATAAGTATAGAAACTTGCAAATTGCTCAAGCAACCTCGTGATAGCGCACGCTAAGAATGTATCTTAACGCGCGCTATCGGGCCATTATTAGCGCACGCTATGAAGATAGGAGTTGCGTGCGCTAAGAACTCAATTATTGAGCGGGACGGCTAGCACATGCGCCAGCCGGGACATGGGTCCGGATAAGATTCCCGCGGGCCTTGCAGACAATTCTGAAGTCAACCATTATTAGCGCACGCTAAGGAATGCTCAGTAGCGTGCGCTAACTTGTTAATAATGCAGAATATTATAAATGGGACAACAACCGTTTTGGCTTTCATTTCTTTCGCCCATTCTTCATCCTTGAGAGTTCATAGAGCCGTAATAATACTCCTATACACTTAGAACACATCTTGTTGGTGTTTGTATATTGGTTATCACTTGGGAATATTCATTGAAGTGGAATAGCACCTTGGAGTGGCATACTGTAACACCCCAAGATATTCGGAGTATGTTACAGCGCCGTGGACCCCTACATGGGACCCACCAGGCTACAACAAGTGGGTACCCCTCGACTAACCATCTCGGTTAGCGAGGATACACAATCAAACAATACATCATGTGAAAAATACACCCGAAGCAACCGACGAAATGAGCAACCATCGACAATGTAGCAATTTAAAATAATACAACACGGGGTTTGAATTGAAAAGCCTAAGTACTCGCGAGTACAGTCTATCAGTTTATAAATATAGAAAACAACCAAATCGAAGTGGACAAAAGAAATAAGTAAACCCAAGTGCACATGTCAACGACCCTGGCCAACATCCTCGTCTTGTCCCGGGCTCGCTCGTCCGGATGATCATAACCTGAAATCCATAACAAGAATTTCCCCAAAACGGGTCCCCCAAAGGGGTTAGCAATTACGCTAGTACAAGTAATCAAGGCAAACCAATCGCTTACACATTTCATAGTACATGCACCAATATCATTTCGAAAACCAAAACCAGACATGTCTTTTCCGGAAATAAACAGTCAAACAATTTGCCGTGGGAACAGGGCTATACCATTGATCCCGCTCCGTGATCCCTAAGGACCCTCCCAAGCTGGCCATATTATAAAACAAATCACGCACACGCATCGCCTTGGGAACAGGGCTATACCATTGATCCCGCTCCGTGATCCCTAAGGACCCTCCCGAGCTGGCTAGCGAAACAAACTCGTGAATCCAGGGCTATACCATTGGATTCCCTCCGTGATCCCATCGGGCCCTCCCGAGGTGAGCAATCACACATAATATACATTACCATTTCACGTTAAGCATAAAGGTTTCCAAAAATACTTGCCTTGAATAATTGACGACGCAACGAACGGAAAGGATAATCACCGACGAACACTAGGAATCAACGGAACCGAACCTAACGATTCGAAGAACATAATTACAACCAACTCTAGACGAATACGGAAATGGAATACACCCGAAAACCCGCCTACGATTCATGTATATTCGCACAAAAATGACAACGAGGGCGGACCACAACCAAACCCTCTCGATTTCGCAAAACTATGAAAATATACCATGAATCATAGGAAACTAAGAATACCAACAAGATTAATCATATTCATCATGAATCCATCGACAAAACGGAACGGATCGGAAGAAAATCCCAAAACCCCCAATTTATCGAAAAGTAGGGTTCTAAGAGATTTACCTTGGATTGATGATGAAGAACACAAGTAGGTGTTGTTAATCTACTTCAAAAACTCAAGGTAGAGGATGCCTGAAATAGTTGAAGGGAAGAATCGCTCGGAATTCGCCTGGAGGTGTTCTGCGTCGCGGGGAGAGAAGAAATGAAGATGATGTGTTTATCTGGGTCAACTCCCTGGTTTATATAGCCAGGGAGTGTTAGCGCGCGCTAATCCTCAAGGTTATCGTGCGCTAACGGGGTAAAATTACAGGCCAAAATAATTAGCGTCCAGTCCAGTAGCCAGATTTCTGGCCGTTAGCGTGCGCTACTCCAAGCGTAGCGTGCGCTAACAACCTATCGGTAGCGCGCGCTATCGACCAATAGCGTCGCTACACGGACATCGGCCGAGTCGAAGCTAATCGCCCAAAACTCACGACCGTTAGCGTGCGCTACCATACGAGCGTAGCGTGCGCTTCGCACTGGCCGATTCGAAATAAAGCGTCGATCGACACCCACGCTAGCGCACGCTACCGGGCATCATCAGCGTGCGGTAGCCTCTCGACATTAGCGTGCGCTAGTATACGTAGCGTATGCTAATACGCTAGTCCAGAAGGCTGGAAAAACAGCACTGCCACTCCCAGGGCTACTCACTAGCGCGCGCTACGAAACAAACGTAGCGTGCACTACTAAGGGACCCCTAGCGTGCGCTATGCAGAAAAATAGCGTGTGCTAGGTATGAAATATGAACGGTTCAAAACACCGTAAGGTGAACGAAACATCCAACGGAACATCTCAACGGGCATCATAACATAGAATGGATCCACGGCAACCCCGAAACGGCGGTTCCGCACAACAATAACGGGGATAACATCCATAGATAATAGAAAAGATACACTGAAAGATGCACGAGGATCACTACTATCGGGAAATACGCCGAAAAAGAAAAATACAACGGGAAGAAAAATGCGGATATTACATTCTACCCCTCTAAAAACAAGTTTCGTCCCGAAACTTAATAAACAAACAACTCAGGGTACATAGCACGCATGCTCTCCTCGGTTTCCCAAGTTGCCTCCTCGACACCGTGTCTCGACCACTGCACCTTGACCAAAGGGATGGTCTTATGCCTCAGTCGTTTCTCCCGATGCTCTAAAATCTTCAAAGGACGCTCCTCAAAAGTAATATCCTCGGCAACGTCAATCTCCCCATAGTCGATGATGTGACTAGGATCCGGGACATATTTCCTCAGCTGGGAAACATGAAAAACGCTATGAACATGACTCAAGGCCGGGGGTAACGCCAATCGGTATGCTAACCCACCGACTCGCTCTAGAATCTCGAAGGGTCCAATAAATCTCGGACTCAACTTCCCCTTCTTCCCGAAACGGAAAACTCCTCTCGTCGGCGACACCTTCAGCAAAACGTGGTCTCCCACCTCGAATTCTAAAGGTCGACGACGGACATCGGCATATGACTTCTGTCGACTCTGGGCAGTCAACATCCGTTCTCGAATCAATTCTATCTTCCGCCTCGTTTCTAAAACGACATCCGGTTCGGTCCCGACCAAATCGGACGCCTCATTCCAACAAATCGGCGATCGACAACGTCGCCCATAAAGTGCCTCATACGGTGCCATCCGAATCGACGTGTGCCAACTATTGTTGTACGTGAATTCGATCAATGGCAAATGCTCCTCCCAGTCGCTACTCCAATCGAGGGCACAAGCACGCAACATGTCCTCGAATGTCTGGATAGTGCGTTCCGACTGTCCATCTGACTGGGGCTGAAAAGAGGTACTCAAATGCAAACGGGTACCTAACGCCTTATGCACCGCCTGCCAAAAGTGCGATACAAAACAGCCATCACGATCCGAAACAATAGACTTCGGAGTACTGTGAAGTCTCACAATCTGCGCGATAAACACACGAGCCAACTTCTCTGGGCCCCAAGTGTCCTTGATGCCCAGAAAATGTGCCGACTTGGTCAGACGATCAACAACCACCCATACCATATTCATGCCCGACCCCGATCTCGGCAAACTCGTAACAAAATCCATCGATATATCTTCCCATTTCCATTCCGGAACGGGAAGTGACTGCAATAACCCAGCCGGTCGATGCTCGATTTTGACCTGCGACAAGTCAAACATCTCGCTACAAACCGTGCGACCTCCTCCTTCATATCGTTCCACCGTAAATTCCTCCTCGTGTCCTTGTACATCTTACTTGAACCAGATGAATGGAATAAGGTGTAGCATGGGCCTCACGCAAAATACTGCCGCAACTCTGGATCGCTCGGCACACAAAGCCGACTGAATCTCGAACACCATCCTCGTGAATCACAAACCCGAGACTTTCCCTTAAGAACGCGTTCTCTCGGATTTGAGTAATCATCGGATCCTCTAATTGCTTGACTTAATTTCATCGATCAAAGACGACGAAATCTCTAAAGCACAAAGTTGCCCGGCGACTCAGCACAACAAAACCTCAACATCTAACCCGATCAAAGCCCGCCGAAGCTCAGACTGAGGCGTAAGGACCTCAAGCGTTCGTAACGCAATCGGTTTCCGACTCAAGGCGTCGGCCACGACGTTCGCCTTGCCCGGATGATAAAGGATTTCGAGGTCGTAATCCTTAATCAGCTCTAACCACCTCCTCTGCCTCAAATTCAACTCCCGCTGAGTAAATATGTATTTCAGGCTCTTATGATCGGTAAAAATCTGACATGCAGAGCCGAAAAGATAGTGACGCCAGATCTTGAGTGCGAACACAACGGCCGCTAACTCCAAATCATGGGTAGGGTAGTTCAGCTCATACGGCCGCAACTGTCTCGATGCGTAAGCAATGGTCTTGCCGTGCTGCATCAATACGCACCCAAGACCCTGACCCGAAGCATCGCTATAAACGGCGAATCCCTCGTTGCCACATGGCAACGCCAAAACCGGAGCTGAAGTCAAACGCTTCTTCAGTTCCTCAAAACTCGACTGTCTCTCGACATTCCGCATTTAACTTCTCGCATTTGGAGCAACTGTGTAAGTGGCCGAGCTAGTTTTGAGAAACCCTCGACGAACCTACGATAGTAGCCAGCCAAACCCAAGAAACTACGGACCTCCTTCACATTTGTGGGCGGTGCCCAATCCAACACTGCCTCAATTTTCTGCGGATCCACACGAACTCCCTCGGCTGAAATCACGTGACCCAAAAACATCACTTCCTTCAGCCAGAACTCGCATTTCGAGAACTTCGCATAGAGTTGCTCGGTCCTCAAAATATCTAACACTATCCGCAAATGATGGGCATGCTATTCCTCATTCCTCGAATAGATAAGAATATCGTCAATGAAGACGACGACACACTTATCCAAATACTCGATAAAGACTTTGTTCATCAATTGCATGAACACCGCCGGCGCATTAGTTAACCCGAAAGGCATAACTACAAACTCGTAATGTCCGTATCTCGTCCGAAAAGCTGTTTTCGGCACGTCGGACTCTCTCACCCGAAGCTGATAGTACCCCGATTTCAAATCAATCTTCGAGAATACCGCAGCTCCCTGCAACTGGTCAAACAAGTCATCGATTCTCGGCAAAGGATACTTGTTCTTGATGGTCACCTTGTTTAGTTCGCGATAGTCGATACACAAACGTAGTGAGCCATCCTTCTTCCGCACAAACAGGACCGGTGCGCCCCAAGGCGAGGCACTCGGCCGAACATACCCCGACTCAAGAAGCTCACTCAACTGCTTCTTCAACTCTGCCATCTCTGAAGGTGCCATGCGATACGGCGCCTTTGAAATCGGAGCCGTGCCCGGCTCTAACTCTATAGCAAACTCAACCTCACGATCCGGTGGCAATCCCGGTAACTCGTCAGGAAATACATCAGGAAACTCATTAACGACTGGAATCGATGAAAGCTCGACTCCACCATCCTCCGCCTTCAAGGCATAGCACCAATAACCAGTACACCCCTTTCGCAGGAGACTCATCGCCTTCAAGGCATTAATGACGAATTTCTGATTTCCCCTCCTTCGCCCCACGAAGGAGTGCTCGGTGCCATCCTCGGCTAACATGGTGATGATCCTCGTGCGGTAGTTCATGATTGCGCCATGCCGCTCGAGCCAATCATCCCCGAGAATCAAATCCTCACCCTCAATATTAACGACAATAAGATTAGAGAGCCAAGCTCTCTCACAAATAAACACAGAGCAGTCTCGGACCTCTCGATCACCGACAATTCTATCACCTCTAGGAAGTTTAACGATGAAACGCTCGCAAGGTGACAAACAGTCGAGACTCAAACGGCGTACACACTCTAGAGAAATGAATGAATGCGTAGCACCCGAATCGAAAAGCACACTGACAGGATGGAAATGAATGTGAATGGTACCTGTCGCCACAGTAGCTGCTGGATCATCGGCCCTCCTCATCTCATAGATACGCGGCTGAGCAGAGCCGACACTGGAAAAACTCCACCCCTAGCAGGCTGACCCCGACCCCTACCTCGGCCGGCACTCGGTGGAGGCGGCGGAACAAATGATCCCTGGTTCACACTCAGCTCCATAGGTGCTGGGTGAGAAGAACGGGCACCGCGAAGCTGTCTGAGCTGATCACAAAAAGAAGCCTTGTGGCCCGACTGACCACAAGTATGACAAGTTAAAGGCGGACGAGGACAGTCCCAGTTCTTATGACCCGAAAAGCCGCAGTTAAAGCATGTGGGTTCACGAGCGGGGGTTCCGGCGGCACCCCGAAAGCTCCCAGAGAAACGAGCCGAACCACCCGTAGAAATATTCACAGCTCGAGATTTCTGCTGGCCTCCACTCTTGGGACCAGAAAAGTTTCCAACCGACTTCTGCTTCTTGATCTCACGAGCCAAATCACTAGCCGTCACTGACATATCATAAGCGAGGGCCCTACTCTGATAATCCTTCAAGGTAGTGCAGATGAGCCCAGACATATAGTCCCAAATGGGCAGCTTCATTCTCCTGGAAAAATGGAAAATTTTGTCGCTCTCAGCGAAAACTTGGGTCTTCACATAACCCAACTCCTTGTTAAAATCGGCAATAGCTTGGGATACGGGAATATCCCGTGGTTGAGCATCAAAGAAAGCATGCACTCGAGCCTGTCTGACCGGCCACGGACAATACTCAGTCTCCATCAACTCCTGAAACTCGGCCCACGAAGCAACATGATCTTTGGGACCAACGGCCTCCCACCAATCCGTGGCGTCTCCCGTGAGAAAGTATTGAGCAATAGGGAGCTTACGGTCCTCGGGGCAGTTGGTAGCAGTGAAGACTTTAGATATCTCCTTGATCCACCCTTCCCAGCCGATCGGGTCCGAAGCTCCCGAAAACTGAGGAGGATGCATCTTGATGACATCCTGAAGCCAGCGATCTGCTCCGTCCCGATTAGCATGGGCCTCGGGGTTACTGACCACCCGAGCTATAGCCGCCATTTGGTTAACCATTTCTTTGCCGCATAATGCCGCAATTCCAAGATCGGCGCGCTCCTGAGAAGAAGCGTGACTGTGACGGTCGCCGGTACTGCCGGCTCCTGAAGAATGCGATGTGGCTGCCCCACCGGCTGCCCCACGTCCTCGGCCGCGCCCACGACCAAGACCACGGTTTCCTCCGGCATCCATACTGGTGTTAAAAGATAACAGGAGCATGTCGAGGATAAGTAAGGAAGAAAAAAAAAGCAACTACGATGATTAGCAAAAGAGGGAGAATAACCACAGTTCAAGAAACGGAATACAGTATGAGAAAGTAAACAATCGGGTAAGGAAACTTACGAGCACTGGAAGTACTGTGATGCCGGCAGCGGTGTGACAATGCGCAAAACAAAACACGACTAGACCCAAATAACCGACAAGCCTAGGTATCCATAAACCTAGTTCTCTGATACCATTTTCTGTAACACCCCAAGATATTCGGAGTATGTTACAGCGCCGTGGACCCCTACATGGGACCCACCAGGCTACAACAAGCGGGTACCCCTCGACTAACCATCTCGGTTAGCGAGGATACACAATCAAACAATACATCATGTGAAAAATACGCCCGAAGCAACCGACGAAATGAGCAACCATCGACAATGTAGCAATTTAAAATAATACAACACGGGGTATGAATTGAAAAGCCTAAGTACTCGCGAGTACAGTCTATCAGTTTATAAATATAGAAAACAACCAAATCGAAGTGGACAAAAGAAATAAGTAAACCCAAGTGCACATGTCAACGACCCTGGCCAGCATCCTCGTACTGTCCCAGTGCTCGCTCGTCCGGATGATCATAACCTGAAATCCATAACAAGAATTTCCCCAAAACGGGTCCCCCAAAGGGGTTAGCAATTACGCTAGTACAAGTAATCAAGGCAAACCAATCGCTTACACATTTCATAGTACATGCACCAATATCATTTCGAAAACCAAAACCAGACATGTCTTTTCCGGAAATAAACAGTCAAACAATTTGCCGTGGGAACAGGGCTATACCATTGATCCCGCTCCGTGATCCCTAAGGACCCTCCCGAGCTGGCCATATTATAAAACAAATCACGCACACGCATCGCCTTGGGAACAGGGCTATACCATTGATCCCGCTCCGTGATCCCTAAGGACCCTCCCGAGCTGGATAGCGAAACAAACTCGTGAATCCAGGGATATACCATTAGATTCCTCCGTGATCCCGTCGGACCCTCCCGAGGTGAGCAATCACACACAATATACATTACCATTTCACGTTAAGCATAAAGGTTTCCAAAAATACTTGCCTTGAATAATTGGCGGCAACGAACGGAAAGGATAATCACCACGAACACTAGGAATCAACGGAACCGAACCTAACGATTCAAGAACATAATTACAACCAACTCTAGACGAATACGGAAATGGAATACACCGAAAACCCGCCTACGATTCATGTATATTCGCACAAAAATGACAACGAGGCGGACCACAACCAAACCCTCTCGATTTCGCAAAACTATGAAAATATACCATGAATCCGCGAGAAACTAAGAATACCAACAAGATTAATCATATTCATCATGAATCCATCGACAAAATGGAACGGATCGGAAGAAAATCCCAAAACCCCCAATTTATCGAAGCGGGGTTCTAAGAGATTTACCTTGGATTGATCTTTGAAGAACACAAGTAGGTGTTGTTAATCTACTTCAAAAACTCAAGGTAGAGAATGCCTCAAATAGTTGAAGGGAAGAATCGCTCGGAATTCGCCTGGAGGTGTTCTCGTCGCGGGGAGAGAAGAAATGAAGATGATGTGTTTATCGGTCAACTCCTGGTTTATATAGCCGAGGAGTGTTAGCGCGCTAATCCTCAAGGTTAGCGTGCGCTAATGGGGTAAAATTACGAGCCAAAATAATTAGCGTCGATCCGGTAGCGATTTACGGCGTTAGCGTCTTCTCCAAGCGTAGCGTGCACTAACAACCTATCGGTAGCGCGCTATCGACCAATAGCGTGCGCTACGGACATCGGCCGAGTCCGAAGCTAATCGCCCAAAACTCACGACCGTTAGCGTGCGCTACCATACGAGCGTAGCGTCGCCTTCGCGGCACTGACCGATTCGAAATAAATTGTCGATCTTGGACACCCACGCTAGCGCACGCTACCGGGCATCATCAGCGTGCGCTAGCCTCTCGACATTAGCGTGCGCTAGTATACGTAGCGTACGCTAATACGCTAGTCCAGAAGGCTGTAAAAACAGCACTGCCACTACCAGGGCTACTCGCTAGCGCGCGCTACGAAACAAACGTAGCGTGCGCTACTAAGGGAACCCTAGCGTGCGCTATGCAGAAAAATAGCGTGCGCTAGGTATGAAATATGAACGGTTCAAAACACCGGAAGGTGAACGAAACATCCAACGAAACATCTCAACGGGCATCATAACATAGAATGGATCCACGGCAACCCCGAAACGGTGGTTCCGCACAACAATAACGGGGATAACATCCATAGATAATAGAAAAGATACACTGAAAGATGCACGAGGGTCACTACTATCGGGAAATACGCCGAAAAAGAAAAATACAAGGGGAAGAAAAATGCGGATATTACACATACAACCAACCGGAGTTGGATTCTACCTTACAGTTCAGTGATTTTCATCATATTAAGGTATGTTCAATCTATCTCAAGACTTAGAGTTGGATTCTAACGATTTGAATGATCATGTTAACAAGATATGGATTTTCATAGATGAATTATCCAAGTATATCATGTTTGGAATATTGAGATGATTAAACTTTGAGTACCTTGATTATGATCATCTTGATTCGAATCTTGTTACATTGGATATGTAAAGGAAGCTTCTATCAATGGTAAAACGAATCTAATAGATGATTTCATAGTAATCTTGGACTAGACGTTAACATCCTTATTGTTAGATAAATCTAAAGGTTTGATCATGGAAGGATTTATCTAGTATAGATAGAACGTTTAACAACTTCAGCATGATAATATGGATTGATATAGAGGTGTTGATATCAACTGTTAAGCCTTTCGAATTGTTGTATGAAGATTTGAAGTCAGGAATGGAATATGGTTTTATATTGATATGCATATCCTTGAATCCGAAGTTGTCTTTATCCTTAAAATCATTCATAAGGGTATGAACATGGTATTCATGGAAGTAACATGAATTATCAAGCAAGATTTCATTGTTTCAATCATGGCAAGAACAGTTTATCGCCGAAGAAACGCCATGCATAGATAGCGCACGCTATGCTCTGGAGTTTAACGTGCGCTAACGAGCACGAGTTAGCGTGCGCTACGTTTGGTACGTAACGTACGCTAGACCCATCAGACGAGTCACTGGGTGGTCGGTGAAATCGACCATGCATAGTTAGCGTACGCTAGTCTTTGTTGTTTGCGTGCGCTATCGGGCAGACTTAACGCACGCTACACAGAGTACTTAGCGTGCGCTAAGCAGTTCGGGCAGATTGCATTTTATGAACTTTTGGCCGTGAATCGAATTGTTAAACATTCATACGTCGTGAGATAAATCCTATATCATTTCTTTTGTTAAGGTTTGGTCTAATTACGTGATTGATTGAGGAGGACGATCTTCGAGCGTTCATTTTCGTGGAAGTGTTGTTATTGTCTTCAAATCGAGGCAAGTACTTTATTTGTTTTATGTATTGTTGTTATACATATTGTCGAGCATGTATGTCGTTGTTGTATGTCCACCTCGTGTTGGTCCGACGGGATCATCGGGGGATCTATGCTAGCGCATACTGGATCATCGGACGGGTTTTTCCACCACGGGTTGGTCTGACGGGATCATCGTGGGTTCTAGGCAGTGAAAGCTGGATCGATGGAATTACCATGTGTATGTTATGATATCATGTTGTGATTATCAGTTGTGTATGTTATGTTTGAGTTTCTCGTAGGAGAAGACTCGTTGGTACTTTGTCGTTTATGTTATTATTCTTCGTGAGATATGAATAATATGTTGTGGTACTTGTACTAGCATCGTTGTGCTAACCCCTTCGGGGGTGAACATTTTGTTTGTGTTCGAGATCCGTGAGAGCGGGAAACAACCACTGGAACTGTATGACGACGAGGGTGCAGAGTGATGTCGCGACCGAGTTTATTTATCTGTTGTTTACTCGTTATTTCAATAAGTACTCGAGTACGAAGTCATTTGTGATGATTTGAATTTGGTGATGTATTATTGAGTTCTGTTGAACAATTGTACTATTTCTGTATTGGGTCGAATCATGTACTGTAATTCCATTATTTCCATTCTTTAGTACCTTTTTATGCCTGTTCAATTCTTCAGCCTTGTAAATCCTTATGTAAAGTATTTACTACAATTTAATATTCCTGAATATATCGGGGGTGTTACAGAATATGGTATCGGAGCTAAGATTATGGATATCTTGGCCGTTGGGTTAAAATAGGGGCCATTTATGTCTTTTGAGGTAACCGGCCGTGAATGACATCACTGCACTGCCTACGTCTTCATGCGAACAGTGGTTGTAAGTTCCTAAACTCTATCTTGTTCTTTACATGTTGCGTCTCTATATACTCGAATATTAGAACGATGTTGTTTCCTGTATATTGAGTATTTATGCTTACAGTATGTTGAGAGGCGGACGTGGACGTGGTCGCGGTCGTGGACGCGGAAGGAGAAATGCCGAAAGGGAAGCGCCGCCTTCTAACCAGGCCAGTCATAGCTCAGGCGAGCCGCAACAATCTATTAATAATGAACCAGATCCTGCAGACGTAGATCCTTCGTCAAGTGGTGAACCGGATGACTGGTTCGCCTGTGTCGTGGACCGAATGCAAGTGGCGGTGGGACTACAGCAGGGAGAGAGACAGCAAGGGATCCCAGACATGGGAAATCGAGGTGACCGGTGGCTGCAAGAGGTGGCGAAGATGCAACCACCCAAATTCGACGGTATTTCTGAGACTCCCACCTGGGATCATTGGTTGAAAGAACTGGAGAAAATATTTGCCTAATCAACCGCCTGCACGACCGAGAGCCTCTATCGCTCTATATTTTCTGCGCGGGAACGCGTCCGACTGGTGGGAAGCCATCCGGCCTGTAGACCATAAGGCCGATTGGACAGAGTTTAGATTGATGATGGAAGCTCCGGATGGCCCTCGTCCGGTGAGGGAAGCCAAATTTCGGGAGTTTTTCTCCGCTCGGCCTTCGATGTGTCGCATCCTGTGCGATCAAGACGTTTAACCAACAATGGCATTTGTTCGACATCCGGTCGTAATGCAGATGCGAAATGATGATCCATTTCGATATGAGAATGAAACCAAGTTCAAAGGTACATGTCCGAATCGAATGTACCACACTCCGCCAATACCGGGATAAGGCGTTGGCATATGAGATCAAGGAAGCAACCATGGAGAAATTTGCGAAACCAAGAAATGTAAAGTCTCTGGTACTTTTACAGAGCACAAGAACAAATGGGGCCCGTAAGGCCCAGTCATCCTTTCACTCTTTCAAGAAACCTCCGCACCCGGCTAGGAGCGGAAAGAACTTGAGCGACATCAACCATTACCGATGTTACCAGAAATGCTTTAACTGCGCCCAGACGGGGCACTATCGACGGAATTGCCCCCTTCCCGCCGTGACTTGTTTTGATTGTGGACGAGAGGGACATCGGGCGGTGTTTTGTGAAGAGGCCGCAAAGTCTTTTAGAGCCCGTACACCACAGCCCACCCGTAAGGAGGCCAAGATTCCACGACGCAGCAAAGTGTTCGATGCCTCGAATTTTGGCCGCGGGCGAGGCAGAGGACAATGGGACCGAAAGGGGACATCGAGTGCGGATCTGCTCCCCACGTCTGCGAGATGAGGAGGACAGACGATCAAGATGTCATTGCCGCATCGTGCACTCGAGATCCTTTCCCGGCCGGCTAGCGTTTTATTCGATAGAGCTACACATTCTTTCATATCTTTGTCTTGTGTAAATCGTTTGAATATTTTCGGTTTTCATGCTTGTGAACCTTATGTTGTTGGTTTACCGAGTGGAGAGAGGATTGTCGGAAATTTAGAAACTAGAAATTTCCTGTATCATTTGGAGGCAGAGAGTGGCTCTCAAATCGATCATGATAGAAATGCAAGGAGACGACACGATACTCGGAGACGATTGGCTTAATCGATATGGAGCAATTGTGAACTACCGAAGGAGGAATATCTCGCCGATCGCCGACGATGGTTCCGAGATTCTGCTTGAGGGATGGAAACCGGAAGCTCCGAAAATTGATCAAGGCGATGAAGGTCACAAATTGTTGAAACAGTATCTGCAGATCGGTGTTACGCAATGAAGAAAGAAGACGAAATTGTGGAACTTTCATCCATTCCTGTTGTGAACGAATTTCCAGATGTATTTCCTGACGAGTTACCTGGACTACCTCCACGAAGGGATGTGGAATTTACCATTGAGCTGGAACCCGGAGCTACACCAATTTATAAGGCGCCGTATCGTATGGCACCTACCGAGATGTACGAACTGAAGAAGCAGCTGGAGGATGTTAGGAGTATGCCCTCGAATGCCACTCAGAGGTTGTTGAGTGAGGGCATTGTACTTGTAATTATGTTAACCATTTATATAAGGCAAATGAATGTTTCTTTATTTACTGGTAGTTACTGGCATTCCTAACTCGTAAATAAACATATAGAAACTACTCCGTGTATTTGAGAGCAAAACGTTCCACTCCTTATTGGATAAGGGGGTAGGCACTGGAAAGGTTATAGCTCAAATACTTAATCGTTCGCAAGTCGATGAAACTTGGTAGGCGTTAAGTTTATGTGAAGACTTGTATGACGTGTTCTTTGACATGGAGAGTGCCTGTCGAACACTAATGGTTAGTGGGAGCACACGTTATAGGTATGCTAATTAGATTAGTATACTCGAACCGACTCACCCTCGATTCGTCACATGGATTTCACTCGGACAACAATGACGGAATCGAAAGGTTGTGATAGGTATTCGTGAACCTTCGACTTGAGGATTTAGTAGGGATGTGCTTGTGACGTCAAGATTTTCATTAGAGTAGTTCGACCCTATAAACCGGAAGGCGGGGGTCAACCTCGACGTGCATCTTGACGGGCAAGTAGCAGGTCCTACTGAATACCAAGATAGAATTCTTTCCCCTGTTAGTGAACGAGTTATATGTCATATGCGGTTATTGGCAGATGAGATCATAAGTCTTTGGCCAAAGCATTGGAGCTAGTTGTATTGGATACACGAGAGCTTGATGATCTCGATTTGCATTAACGCATGCATAGCGTCAAGTACAAATAGGGTTTGACTGACCGTGACCCTATAACTTGATCGGGACATTTGAAAGAAGGGTTTATACTGGTATTCACGACAGAATGGTTCTTGAATGATCCCAATCATTCGTTCTCGGTTAAGTGCAGTGTAGGCCACCAGGCTGGCTAGGTGGTGCTACTACTCTTTGGTTCCTCCCATTGCTGACTGAGACGGACCTACCGAGTCGCGCATTAGGATTGACGACGGAATGAATCAAGCTTAATTCTCTCATTATGAATATTAGATATTGGATATCTAATTCGGGACATTGGATGTTTAAATTGATTTATTGGATAAATTAATTTACGGCCTAATAAATTAAATAAATTACTGGGTGATTAATTTAATTCATAGATATAAATATTTCTTGGAGAAATTAATTATGTTATTATGTATTTGATATGATTAATTAATTGGATTAATTGATCGATATAAATACATCGGAACGGAATCGGAGTTTATCTGTTTTGGACTCACGGGAGTCCGAAACGAACCGAACTCGTCCTATTTCTTCATCATGGCCGCCCCCCCTTCCCCACACCTTGACAAGACTTTGATTTTTAAATCAATTGGAATCTTGATTAGGTGTTTAATGAATATATATTTGATATCTTTTTCAAGGTGGGGTTAACATGAGTTGTTCTCATGTGGAAAGGAATTGAATAAGAAGAGAAGACTTGTCACTCTCTTGAAATGAATGAGCCATCCGTGAGATACATTGTGAGAGAGAGAAAGTGAGACTTTGAGTTCAAACACTTATCTTCATCTTCTTTCTTCAAGTTGTTCTTGGTGATTCTTGGAGAAAAATCAAGAAATAAATGAGAGTTGTGAGTTATACACTTAGAGTGTGATAATCTCATATTGGAAGCTTCATCACTTAGCTCTATCCGTATCCTCGGAGGATAGCAAGGTGATCGTCATTCCGGTCGTTTCTCCGGCGCGTGGCAAGTAGAGACGCGGTGCTTTCGGCGTTGGATCATTCAAGAGCTTGGAGCGGATTGAATTGAAAGGAGATCGCCTAAAGCTTGGGGAATAGCTCAAGAGAAGGTTATCCATCTAATCAACGGACTACAAGGGTGATTTTCTATATCTCTTGTTATTCGTTTTGATATTCGTATATACGTAGCTCGATCGATCCTCGTAGGGATTCAGATCGAATTAATTTTCGTTTTACCGCTTCCACTGGGCCTTCGTTTTAGGCACCGAATCCCAACAGTGGTATCAGAGCGTAGGTCTTGAGATCGTATATACGATATTGGCATTTGGAATGCTTGATTAGATGGTGAATGATTTGGAATCATTATAGTCATAATCGTGGTATATATTTTTACGTTCGTTGTAGTTATATTTTTCGTAAGTTTATGTCTAAATATAAATCTTAATTTCTTGGAAATATGATTTATATTGAAGATATGAATGTTGAAAAATATTGATATTGGATATCCGGTCGAAAATCGAGCTCCGAATCGTCGTCGGACGACTTTTCGGACAAAGGCGTGAAGTCGCCAGGTGACTCGGCCGTGTCCGTGACACGGCCGTGTCGGCACCTGTGCAATCGCCAGCACCCGACCGTGTCGAGACACGGGCCGTGCCGGTAGAGCCGCCGAGCGTGACTCGCCATGCCAGCTCACGGAAAGATGCCGGCAGTGACTCGGCCATGGCAGGCCAATTTCGTCCCGGCTCGATTTTTCCGTGTATTCTTGAAAATTAATCTCCCGCATGTTAAATTGGATTTTGATATGATTAAAATGATTTATGGTATTTCATTTTATAAGGAAAATTTGATTAATTGGAATATTTATGGTCGACCGAATTATTTTGAACGTTATTATATTACCGATTGTGTGAATCGATTGGATCGGTTTGTATTGTTGATTGGATCAATGTATCTCTACGCTTTCTATTTATTTAGTATTTATTGAATGAATGCTTTTGAATGGGGATGTGGTTCGTGGACTTAGTTTTTGAATCGTTCGTTTTATTCGATTGGGTTGTAAAGGCCGTTTTGAGCCTATTTATTTTACTAGAAATATTTGTATCTAGGATGCAATTTTTCAATGTAAAATTTATATGTAATGACGAATACCGGATGAAGATCCGTTTCGAGAAGACGAAGATTCAAGACGAAGACTTGTAATTAGATTACGGAGTTTTTGTTTTCTAGGAACGGTCCATGAACCACATGTTGGTAGCAACTAGGTTGTGAATGGTTGTTTCATATTGTATGAATGCCACAAACGCGCTTAAATGAATTAATGTGCAAAGTGTAACATTAATCGCGATAATTCTCCCACAACAAATAATTAAGTTTATAAGGTTTCAAGGTTTTCCTTCCCTCCATCGAGTTTTCGGGAAATTGAAATCCAAATCGGATGTGCTATGTGTTGTGTCACGATTTATTCATCCCGACAGGCGATCGACTATAAGGCCGAGCGACCAAGTCAACTCCAGTCAAACTATGGCTAGCTCGCCAAGTCGAAGATATCAGACCACCATCAGATACCTAGCGATCGACTCCCAAGGCGATCGCCCTTTGGCAGCTGGCGATCTACTCTAGTGACCGGCTAAGGGCAATCGACCTACGCCCCGAGCAGAGACGATCGCCCGTCAAAGTCATCAAAGACTGGATCTCAAAAAAGCACCCACGTGCAGATCCACAAAAGGCGCTGACATACGAGATCTTCACGATGCACAAGATCTTTGCCGACAGACAAGACCTTGGACCACACTGTCACCTACCTCACCTACCAAAGAAAGGCGCCGAAAGTTGCAGTGGGACCACCCGTGACAAAGAACTCAGACGCGTGTAAGCTCCCATCGACCGCATGATTGATCGCCAAAGAACTCCCGCAGGCTTTAAGGAGACATGCCCACGTTCTAAAAGACGATCGCCCGATTATTATAATGTGGAAAAGGCGATCGCCCGGCACATCCATGTCCTATAAATAGAGAACCTCCTCCTACTGGAAAAAGGTTCCGAATTCCTTTGACTTACGTTCAGAATTCATTTCACCCACAACAGAAATACTGAAGAACACACATATCATCAAGCTCCCGGCTATCTCACCGGAATCCATCTCAGGATTTCTCTCACCAAATCTCTCGTCCAGAAGACGATCGGCAGAAGCAGCAAGTCTCCACTAGACGGATTCCAAGAGATTCTTAAGCCCAGGAGCCCAAGCATCCAGCTAAATACTCGCCGTGAGAGACCGTCGATCTCTCTCCGCTGCGATTGTTCATCTCCTTTGTTACAAGAACTCACAGAGCATCAAATCTGGTTCTTCCGGCAATCTACACGCTCACTAGCTAAGATAACAAGAATCTTTACACTCATTGTAACTGTATTCTTACATTAGTACTTGTATCCCCGAATATTGGTATTAATAATATCTTGCGAGAGCATTCAAGCCCGGGACTAACAACCCCGGCAAATCTTGTGTTATTTATCTTTCTCACGGAAGTGCTCTTGCATTTGTTTGCTATCCCATCCATTCCAGCAATATCTATCTCCGGATAATATTTTGGGTAGCAACAATTGGCGCTAGAGGAAGGAGATCTAACCCTCAAACTTTTATTTCTACCGTCCCGAAGAACACTCACTGTTCTCTGGGCATATACTTCAAGTGACACTCACTGCACTTCAAAGAAAACCTTCAGAATCATGACATCCGCCGGTACATTGAAGAAAGCCGCTCTCCGAACCGCCGGACACCATATCCCGGCTCAATCCGAACCCCAGCCAACGACAGGGGGAAGCCGCAGCAACGCGAGACTCTCGATCCCGCATCCGAGAGATGGCCCCAACCTCTCACTCGACCAGTTCCAAACCGAGGAACAGATCGAGGAGGCTATGGCCATCCTAGAGGAGCGAAGGAGAGCATGTGCGTCGCCTGCAATAACTCCCTCGATCATCCGCCGCATGGGAAAATGGAAATTCAGCGGGCTACTGAACGAGCGATCGTCAGAAAGCCCCAATTCGCGAGGAAAGGCTCTCGCACGACCGGACGGATCCATATTTGATCGCTTGGGGAGCGACCCATCCTGGCGACCGGGGCATTCTGTTTCCAACCTTGAAAAGACGGAATCCGAATCCGTCACCAGGACTTCGGCCTACCCGCCTCACACCAACGCAGTCGCCCATCCGACTCGCCCGATCGCTGTGGATCGCTCGATCGCCTCCGCTCCCGCTTCGAGCGCCGAGCCGCTAGCAGTCAGGCCACGGCGATGGCCGCCATACAACGCCAGCTCGACGAGATGAAAGCACTCTTGGACACTGGGGCAAGCACCAGCAAAAAGATCACCGGACCGACCGAGCCACTCGCGGTCCACATCGAGCTTGCCCCCATACAACCAACGATCGCTCCTCCAAAAACACCACTGTATGAGGGGAGATCGGACCCCGAAACCCACCTGAGTAGATTCCGAATCTACATGACTGGGTGTGGGGCATCTGATGCAACCAAGTGCCGGATCTTCCCGTTAACATTGGGCGAGCTGGCCCATAGGTGGTACGTCTCACTACCACCACGATCGATCACCTCTTTTAAGAAACTGGCGAATGACTTCACGTCATACTTAGCCAGCAAGGTCGCCAGACCAGAAGGCCTCCACCGCATGATAAAAATCAAGCAGGGGAAAGACGAAACCGACGCAAATTACATCGACCGGGTAGACAAAATCATCCTCACCGGCGAACCCGTCAGTGACGATCTCGCTCTCTATTCGATCATGGGGGGATTCGACGGACACTCTCCCATGTTTAGACATCTCTCCAAGGATATTCCCCCAACTTACGCGATCTTTCGCGCTAAAGCTGCCAACTTTCTGGCCAGGCAAAGGCTACTCACCCTCCGCTTAGGTGAGGAAACGCCACCTCTTGTCCAGAAGATAGCGATCGCCAAAGCAAATAAGGCGATCGCCAAGACACCCGGAGCTCTCAAGGCTTTCGAGGACATGGAAGCCCATCTCCTCCATACGTTCAACAGAACTCCGGCACATATTTTCTATGCCATCAAGGGGCACGAAGAGCTCAAAAAGCCAAAGGCGATAAGGGACCACGGTCACCTGGACAACAAACAATATTGTGCCTACCATAAGAGTCCCGGCCATAGCACCAACTAATGCCGCGACCTCCTCAAACAGCTCTGGAGATTGTTCGAGGAAGGCAAGTTGGACAGCTTATTGGTTTAGCCAAAGCCCCTACCAATCTCTACACACGATCGTCCGAGTCGAACGCAAAACAAGCTGGAAAGCTCATATGTGCCGACCCCTGGATCAACCTCGGCGACCGTCCCTACATGCTTCAATCAAGAGAAGGAGACCTCGGAAGTCTCCTCGATCTCCCTCCTCATTTAAGAAACTGGAGGACTCGATCGCCATCTACAGTTCACCGTCTAACATGATGGACTAAGGCACGAGATCGCCTCCCCCGCACCACGTACACCGTCGAAGGTCGGCATCTACATGACGATCCAAGGTGGAAGAGTGCAGCCATGGTCCTGGTGGTCGATGGAACCGACTGCTTAGGCCATGCAAGGTCCCTTTGGGCCAAGATCGCCCGCCCTTCGTTTAAATACGAGGCCGGCATAGTCTGAGGGCCCTCCAAAATTAATCAGTGGACACGATCGCTCGCCCTCAAAGGTTCATCATCTAACATGGTGAACCCGGACAATGCGACGTGCCACAAGCCCCGTCTCAACGTACACCGTCGAGGTTCGCCATCTTCATGGTGGGCCGAGGTGGAAGCAGAGCTAAACAAGCCGCGGGCGTGGAGTTGAATCATCCGACGCTGCCCCGCGCAAGGACTCCTCTAGACCGAGACCGCACGCCCTTCGTTTAAATACGAGGCGAGGCGCAGCCTAACAGATGACCCTCATAATAAAGTGAGTCACGAGACACTCAATGTCTTCGCGCATCAAGACATGATCAAGGAGTCGGTCCATCGAACTCCGCGATCGTGCACTGTTCCTCAAGACGGACGACCGTCCCCGAGGATTCGACAAAGTTGAAGACCGCTCACTCAATGAATTATTTTCATCCCCTTACTTCCACTAAGTGAATAAAAACAAGGGGCAATAATGTATGGACTACCTACACGATTTATCGTCGCTATTCAACCACATACGGAGATCGTCATTTTTTCAGATGTAGTGCAGCGATCGAATTTGTTGTAAAAAGTTGTCTTTATGAGTTTATCAATTCATTTGGAACTACCCTCGCAACGATCTCTCCTCACACATTTGTACAAAGTCAAAACAAAGACTCAAAAATAACCATTCATTCAAGTGATAAGTCAGAAATCCAAACGTTCATTTCATTACTTGAAAAATCATAGTACACGGTCGCCCGAAGGCCTAAGTGCTACAAAAGAAAGCAACAAACTACAAGAAAATAAGCTAAAACATCAAATATGAAGCGCCTCAGGCCCCTGCCTGGCCTTCGCCATAAGCATTCGGCGCGGTCCCCTCATCTTCCGGAGCGTCGGGATGAGCAATATTGGCCGGAGACGGATACCAGCTCAAATCCACTCCGATGTCCGCAAGATCCAAGATCGGCAAGGAGAAAGCTGAATGGAGAGGATGCTCCAACGCATACGCCTTGAAGTTATCGGCAAGAGGCCCGACCTCCAAACCTCCCTTCTTAGCCGCTCGGATCGAGTCGGCGAACGCCAAATAATAGGCGAACTCGCTGACATACTCCAAGTTTTGGAAGGGATCGGCCTTGGTCGCCTCAACCTCTCCTTTCAGCTCCGCCATCGCCTGTTGCGACCCCTGGAGCTCAGCCTCCCTCGCATCAATTTTTTCCCTCGCCTCCGTCAGCTCGCTGGTCAACCGAGCGATTGTCACCTTCTGGCGATCGGCCTCCTCTTCAGCAACCCTCTGCGCCTGGACGACATTCTGCATCTGGTCCCGAAATCGGTCAACCGCAAGACGATATTGCTCAATTTCTTTCTTCTCCAGCTCAAGCTCATGGCTCGCCCGCTTGGCCGCCTCCAGAGAGTCCTTCTCCATCGCCGCGATCTTATCAGCAAACTCGGCGTTCTCTTTCCGAGCCGCCTCGAGATCCGCCTGCAAGCGAATAGTGGAAGGCCGCCCCTCAAACTCCTGAGCAGCCTGGACGGCCATGGTCGCCGTCTGGAGAGAAAGGGCGAGAACAGCCTGCATCGAACTCGCCGATTGCTAACGAGCGATCACATCCAGATCGGTCGTCCATGCCTTCGGCAGAGCAGAAGCAGCCTTACTAACGTATGGAGGAATGTCGCAGGAATGGCGAGGAGATCGGCTCGCTAGGAAATCCACGACCATCGGCGGGCAAGACGGATCTGCGCTACGGATCCTGCATCAAAACAACTAAGTTAATACAACTTCTACGCAGATGCAATTTTCAACACAAAAATGCAATCTTCCTCTCAGCCTTCTCGGGATCCCGACTGAAAAACGGTTTCCCTCGAGGGGTCTCAGCATCCGCGATCGCCATCTCCCGCATAAAAGCCGCAGAGGGCGGCTCATTCTCCAGAGAAACGATGGTGATCGGAGGCGCGGCGATCGGCACTTCATCGCCCGGGGCAGGAACCGAAGTTTCTTCCGGCCTCGGCCTCTTGCGATTCGCTCGAAGCCCCTCCTCCGGAGCTTCCTCCTCAGCCACGACCGGCTCCACGCGAGGCTCCACCTCCGGAACTATAGGCAACGCAACGGGTGGGGCCCGAGTCGACCTCTTATGGCGAAGACGGCCTAGAACTCCTGGGTTCGACATGGCGATCTCCGCCGGAGGCTCCAAAAAGCGAGGAAAGCGAACCTCTGCAGTTAAGACAATCGATCAACAATCAGATACTGTCCTCAAGTAAGGCGATCGCCTAACAAAGTGAAGGTCGCAGAAACTCATACCTGGCACCGAGAGATGTCTCGGGAAACGGAATAGTCGAGCCGACAACCAACGACTCTCCTTATTGATTCGGGTGGCGTCAAGCTCGTCGTCCGACAAGCTCCTTATCCGCTCCCAGACAACGAGAAAGTCAAAAGGCAGCTCCTCGATCGCCGGAATGTGAAAACCTGCAAAACCGAAATCAAATTAGATCAGTCCAAAACGCATCCAATCGAAGGGAGAGTCTAAACCCTTACCGGGATTCCTCTCCCGAAACTCAGTGGGGATCTCCAGCTCGCCCGTAGGATTGTCGCTCGCCGAAGCTCTCCACTTGCCGGCGACCCAGAACCACTTCGTCTGATCGCCATGCATCTTATTCGGGACTCCATGAATTACCCGACCAGATCGGCCTTGAATATGGTAACCGCCGACCAACCCTTTATGAGCCGTCAGTTTGAACAAATGGTTCATCTCCAACAGCGATGGGAGGCGGTACAGGCGGTGACCGCCCAAAAGGGTGAGAGTGCAGTTTATTTGGAGCCAGGCGTTCGGCGTCAGCTGAAGTGGCGCCACATTCCAGGCGTCCAACAAATGGGAGACAGCAAAGGATAGAGGGAAGCGCAGCCCGGCCTCCATAATCGCCTCATTCACTGCGACCATACCCATCGGAGGCTGGTCGGCTCGTTCATTCTCCGCCGGCGCGAACATGTCCACATCTGAAGGAACATGGAATCTTGTCCTCCAGACGGCCAGATCTTTCCTGGTCGTCGAACTCCGTATTTGGCCAAGCGACCACAACGATCGCCGCAAAGACGCATCGCGACCGTTTGGGAAGCACATAGGGGTAGGCGACCGAGTATCCCCGGAAATCGAATCTCGGAGTAGGACCGGCCAACTTCTCCATTATATCAGCAAAGGCCTTATAAGCCCGACTGAAAGCGCTGTGTTGCTCCCAGTAAGCCCTAATCGCCAGATCTCTCTCGATCTGCGATCGACTCTCTTCAGCAGCCGACTCCTTAGCAACATCGGCCTTATTGAATAAAGCCTCGACTTCAGCAGGGTCGATTCCGGCCCGAATAGCTTCAGCCGCCGTCTCTAGGTGGAAGATGGAAGAAGTTTCTCCCCGGACAGTCGATGTCCCGGCGGCAGAACTGGTACCTGCTCCAAGTGATGATGAGGTTCCGGCCATTCTCAGAGATACAAAAGGAGAAAAGGATTTTTCTTACCCGAAAGTGAAATCGAACGACGATCGGCACTAAGATCTTCAGAAAATTCGATAGCAAGTCCTTCTTTCTCCAATAAGTACGCGTGAGTATGTGACTGCAGCACCGCGCCCCTTTTATAGGAGAAGGCAAGGACTCGTTTGCAATAAGGGAAAACCTCAGGGGTCGGATCTCAAACGACGCATTAATTGACCCCCTCGAGACCAGCGTACGCGTCTTTTCAAGGACGCGTCAGCCGAGGAGTCATTAATGACCGTTGGCGTCCTCCAATAGAAGCCCGACACGTGCGTGGAGACTTTTCCACGCCCATTACTTTTCCCGCGCAGTTCAGCGGCCAACCAGGTCGTCCGAACCCAGAGCATATCAGCTCAAAGACGATCGCCAGTTCAGTTAAACACGAAGTCGCTCGTCAAAAGTTTAGCGATCGCCAAGAGAGCCACCTCACCCCACGTTTCCAACGTACGAGCGAGTTGGGGGGCAATTGTTGTGTCACGATTTATTCATCCCGACAGGCGATCGACTATAAGGCCGAGCGACCAAGTCAACTCCAGTCAAACTATGGCTAGCTCGCCAAGTCGAAGATATCAGACCACCATCAGATACCTAGCGATCGACTCCCAAGGCGATCGCCCTTTGGCAGCTGGCGATCTACTCTAGTGACCGGCTAAGGGCAATCGACCTACGCCCCGAGCAGAGACGATCGCCCGTCAAAGTCATCAAAGACTGGATCTCATAAAAGCACCCACGTGCAGATCCACAAAAGGCGCTGACATACGAGATCTTCGCTGACAGACAAGATCTTTTGCTGACAGACAAGACCTTGGACCACAGCCTGTCACCTACCTCACCTAGCAGCAGGCGCGCCGAAAGTTGCCAGTGGGACCACCCGTGACAGCAACTCAGGACGCGTGTAAGCTCCCATCGACCGCATGCTTGATCGCCAAAGAACTCCCGCAGGCTTTAAGGAGACATGCCCACGTGCTAAAAGACGATCGCCCGATTATTATAATGCGGAAAAGGCGATCACCCGGCACATCCATGTCCTATAAATAGAGAACCTCCTCCTACTGGAAAAAGGTTCCGAATTCCTTTGACTTACGTTCAGAATTCATTTCACCCACAACAGAAATACTGAAGAACACACATATCATCAAGCTCCCGGCTATCTCACCGGAATCCATCTCAGGATTTCTCTCACCAAATCTCTCGTCCAGAAGACGATCGGCAGAAGCAGCAAGTCTCCACTAGACGGATTCCAAGAGATTCTTAAGCCCAGGAGCCCAAGCATCCAGCTAAATACTCGCCGTGAGAGACCGTCTATCTCTCTCCGCTGCGACTGTTCATCTCCTTTGTTACAAGAACTCACAGAGCATCAAATCTGGTTCTTCCGGCAATCTACACGCTCACTAGCTAAGATAACAAGAATCTTTACACTCATTGTAACTGTATTCTTACATTAGTACTTGTATCCCCGAATATTGGTATTAATAATATCTCGCGAGAGCATTCAAGCCCGGGACTAACAACCCCGGCAAATCTTGTGTTATTTATCTTTCTCACGGAAGTGCTCTTGCATTTGTTTGCTATCCCATCCATTCCAGCAATATCTATCTCCGGATAATATTTTGGGTAGCAACACTATGCTTCCGAGTTATCGGGGTAGTCGTTCGGGGAGGACGGATAAATTACTGGGAGCGCATTCGATGCCTTCGGTTGGAGCAAATTTTATCCCTAGAAACTTGATAGGTTGCCGGATAAGATTCAATTGTGAAACTGATTTGCGTCGATGGTATAAACTTAACTTGTTCACGAACCATAGAAACCGTATAGGTTGAGGGGAGTGAACAAGGGGAAAAAGAAGATTGAATCATCCATTAGATGGGTTGGTGTTGGACACCACTTTATGAAAATTAATATACTAGAAACCTGTTCGGTTGCCCTCTATTAAGATTTATAAAGAACTCGATCACCACTATGAAGTAGAGCGACGATACTTCCGGATATCACATGGGAGTGTGTTATTCCGATAAACATAGTGGGAGCTGGGTAACAAGAATAGAAAAGACCTTAATTCTATACTCAGAACATAATATAACAAGTCACTAATTAATCTGTTATACTTAATGCAGACAAATCTCAATATGACAATGAATCCACTCGCAATTCTACTCGAAAAGAACACCTTAATGGGACCTATCTTTGTGGATTGGCTCCGCAATCTGATGATTGTCCTCAGTATAGAGGCACTGGGATACGTCTTGGAGACGGACATTTCGGCGCCTCCTGTGCGGACCCGAGCCAATCAGGAAGAGATTGAAAACCACGAAAAGTGGGTTAAGGATGATGTGAAAGTCCGTACTTATATGATGGCTTCCATGTCTAATGAGCTTCAGAGAGCTCATAAGAAAATGACTTCTGCTAGGCAGATTCTATCTCACTTAACCGAGCTTTATGGTGAGCATAGCAGAACTGCTAGATATGAGATATCCAAGCAATCGTCGTGCAAGGATGAAAGAAGGTGAGAAGGTTGGGAACACGTCCTCAAAATGATATCCATGATCGAGAGATTGGAGGCTCTTGATTTTAAAATGGATACTTCTCTCCAAACCGACCTTATCCTACAGTCTCTCCCCGATTCCTTCTCACGCTTGTTATGAACTTCAACCGCAATGAGATTGCATGTAACTTAGCCGGGCTAATGAACAAACCGGTGACCGCTCGCCTCGGATGAAGACCCCGCGGATGAAGGAGTCTCGCACTTGTGATTTCTTCTCGACTTCTAAGTCTAACAATAAGAAGAAAAAGACCAAGAAGCGGACTGGACCACAAGCTAAGGACCTTAAGGGTAAGGGCAAGGCCCCGATGGTTCCAAAGAACAAGAAGAAGAAGGATGCTTGTCTCAAGTGCGGTGAGCTGGGCCACTGGGCTAGAGACTGTCCGATTCTTCATGGCACTTCGTGCATGTAACTTTTAGTTTTGGAAACAAATTGTTCTCTACCGTATTTTCTACTTCCTGGATACTGGATTCTCGTGCTAGTTCTCATATTTGTACCATGAATCGGGATCTGGAACAAAGTAGGAATCTTGGAGTCGAGAAGTTATGATCACAATAAGCGGGCATAGTGTCGAGGCGACCGACATAGGATCACTTTTTTGGGTTTAGAATCCGGCTTTGTTTTGACTTTAGAAGATGTACTTGTTTTGCCCAAGGGGCACAAAACATTGTATCCATTCCGGTCATGGACCGAAAAGGCTTTTCATTTTTCATTGGTGATGGTTCCTGCAAAATTTATTTTAGAAATAAACTAGTGGGTACTGCTACATTGTTGAATGGATTGTATCATCTAAATCTCAGCAACAAAGTAGTTGTGAATACTATGACTAGAAAACGTGGTAGGGATGAAACCAATCAAGTTTTGAAATGGCATCTTAGACTTGGTCATGTTGGTCAGACCAAGGTTTACAAGATGGAAAAGGATGGACTTATGGGTCCATTGGGATCGGATCCCTTTCCTACTTGTGAATCTTGCCTTAAAGGTAAAATGACTAAGTCCCCCTTCACAGTGACTTTTGAAAGAGCCGCTGATAAACTGGGATTAATCCATACCGACGTATGTGGTGCTTTGGAAGCAGCACGTGACGGATATAAATATTTCATTACGTTTACAGATGATCATACTAGGTATGGTTATGTATACTTAATGAAACATAAATCCGAGGCCTTTGAGAAATTCCAGGAATTCAAGGCCCTAGTCGAGAAACAAACTGGTAATCATATCAAAGCACTTCGGTCGGACCGAGGTGGCGAGTATATGAGTACGGAGTTTGACGAGTTCCTTAAGGAACATGGAGTAGTTTCACAACTAACACCTCCAGGTACTCCTCAGTTAAATGGTGTGACAGAAAGAAGGAACCGGACCCTGTTGAACATGGTCCGTTCCATGCTAGGCTATACTGACTTGCCGATTTACCTGTGGGGGTATGCACTCCTGACTGCCGCGTATATCTTGAACAGATGTCCTTCCAAATCCGTTCCTAAAACTCCACATGAGATGTGGGAAGGAAGGAAACCAAGTCTTAATCATATTAGGATTTGGGGATTTCCCGCCTATGTCAAGAAGACTAAGGTGGAAAAGTTGGAAGCTAGGTCTGCGAAGGGACGTTTCATTGGATTCCCGTCTGGGACGATGGGATATCTATTCTACATGCCCGAAGATCGAAAGATCGTTGTTGCTTTACAAGCACACTTCCTGGAAGATGAGTTCATTCAGGAAGGCGGAGCAGGTAGAAGTATTTCTTTGGAAGAATACAATGAAACTCCTAAGGAGACACCTGTGCAAGAAATTGGAACCGAACCTTCTGAAACACAAGTACAACCACCTAGTAGGTCTAGTAGGGTGTCTCAATTACCCGAGAGGTATAGTTTTATGCACTTGGAGGAACTGGGTTTCCTCGAGGTTCCAAGTGATAAACAAGAGACCGACCCACGACCAATGACCTAGCAATGGTGGATGTAGACTCCATGAAATGGACTGTAGCAGTCTTCATGTAGTTGGGACCTTCATTTTGATGAGACGGTCAAAGAGTTTGACTTCGTTCAAAATGAAGAGGAATCTTGTGTATACAAGAGGGTTAGTGGGAGCAAGATCACATTCTAAGTACTATATATAGATGACATTCTACTAATAGGGAATGATGTGGGGATGCTCAGTTATGGGAAAGCTTGGTTTTCGAGTAATTTCTCCATGAAAGACTTGGGAGAAGAAACCTATATTCTTGGGATTCGATTCTACTGGGATAGATCGAAGAGAATGATAAGTTTTTCCCAAGCCCTCTATATAGATTAGATCTTAAAGAGGGTTCCTTCCGATGCGACATGGAATAAAACTCTCCTTGAAGATGTGTCCTCAAAGCGAGGAAAACGAAAGGAAATGAGTTATATACCATATGATTCGGCAAAGGTAGCCTTATGTATGCTATATTGTGTACGAGACCTGACTTGCGCATGCTGTAAGCGTGGTGAGTAGGTTTCAGGCAAACCCAGGTAGGGAACATTAAGACTACCGTAAAGAACGTTCTCAAGTACTTTAGAAGGACTAGAGATATGGTTCTTATATATGGCGGTGGAGAACTGAATGTGATGGGATTCACTGTATTGAACTTCCAAGGACATAAAGATGATTCTATGTCTACTTCTGGCTACATTTACTCTTAATGGAGGAGCAGTATCTTGGCATAGTGCCAAGAATAGCGCGACTGCTAATTCCACCTGTTAGGCTGAGTATAAAGCGGCCTCGGAGGCCTCCAAAGGAAGAATTTAGAAGTTACTGGGTAAACTTCACGTGACACCTGGTGCTGCGCTGCTGGAGCAGTAGCACAGGCCTAGGAGCCAAGGTTTCATAACAGTTCCAAACATATTGAGAGAGAGTAGAATCTCGTAAGAGCATTCGTTCGCAAAGAGATACATTGAGCTGCATAGAGTAGAGTCAGCCGACTACGTCGCTGATCCACTGACCAAGCCACTTTCTCAGACTAGCTTGGAGCGTCATCTGGAGAACATGGGTATTAGATACCATAGTGTGTGGCATTGAGTGCAAGTGGGAGATTGTTAGGAGTATGCCCTCGAATGCCACTCAGAGGTTGTTGAGTGAGGGCATTGTACTTGTAATTATGTTAACCATTTATATAAGGCAAATGAATGTTTCTTTATTTACTGGTAGTTACTGGCATTCCTAACTCGTAAATAAACATATAGAAACTACTCCGTGTATTTGAGAGCAAAACGTTCCACTCCTTATTGGATAAGGGGGTAGGCAATTGGAAAGGTTATAGCTCAAATACTTAATCGTTCGCAAGTCGATGAAACTTGGTAGGCGTTAAGTTTATGTGAAGACTTGTATGACGTGTTCTTTGACATGGAGAGTGCACATCGAACACTAATGGTTAGTGGGAGCACACGTTATAGGTATGCTAATTAGATTAGTATACTCGAACCGACTCACCCTCGATTCGTCACACGGATTTCACTCCGGGACAGTCAATGACGGAATCGAAAGGTTGTGATAGGTATTCGTGAACCTTCGACTTGAGGATTTAGTAGGGATGTGCTTGTGACGTCAAGATTTTCATTAGAGTAGTTCGACCCTATAAACCGAAGGCGGGGTCAACTCGACGTGCATCTTGACGGGCAAGTAGCGAGTCCCATCAATACCAAGATAGAATTCTTTCCCCTGTTAGTGAACGAGTTATATGTCATATGCGGTTATTGGCAGATGAGATCATAAGTCTTTGGCCAAAGCATTGGAGCTAGTTGTATTGGATACACGAGAGCTTGATGATCTCGATTTGCATTAACGCATGCATAGCGTCAAGTACAAATAGGGTTTGACTGACCGTGACCCTATAACTTGATCGGGACATTTGAAAGAAGGGTTTATACTGGTATTCACGACAGAATGGTTCTTGAATGATCCCAATCATTCGTTCTCAGTTGGGGTACGGTGTAGGCCACCAGGCTGGCTAGGTGGTGCTACTACTCTTTGGTTCCTCCCATTGCTGACTGAGACGGACCTACCGAGTCGCGCATTAGGATTGACGACGGAATGAATCAAGCTTAATTCTCTCATTATGAATATTAGATATTGGATATCTAATTCGGGACATTGGATGTTTAAATTGATTTATTGGATAAATTAATTTACGGCCTAATAAATTAAATAAATTACTGGGTGATTAATTTAATTCATAGATATAACTATTTCTTGGAGAAATTAATTATGTTATTATGTATTTGATATGATTAATTAATTGGATTAATTGATCGATATAAATACATCGGAACGGAATCGGAGTTTATCTGCTTGACTCACGGAGTCCGAAACGAACCGAACTCGTCCTATTTCTTCATCATGGCCGCCCCCCCTTCCCCACACCTTGACAAGACTTTGATTTTTAAATCAATTGGAATCTTGATTAGGTGTTTAATGAATAGATATTTGATATCTTTTTCAAGGTGGGGTTAACATGAGTTGTTCTCATGTGGAAAGGAATTGAATAAGAAGAGAAGACTTGTCACTCTCTTGAAATGAATGAGCCATCCGTGAGATACATTGTGAGAGAGAGAAAGTGAGACTTTGAGTTCAAACACTTATCTTCATCTTCTTTCTTCAACTTGTTCTTGGTGATTCTTGGAGAAAAATCAAGAAATAAATGAGAGTTGTGAGTTATACACTTAGAGTGTGATAATCTCATATTGGAAGCTTCATCACTTAGCTCTAGCCGTATCCTCGGAGGATAGCAAGGTGATCGTCGTTCCGGTCGTTTCTCCGGCGCGTGGCAAGTAGAGACGCGGTGCTTTCGGCGTTGGATCATTCAAGAGCTTGGAGCGGATTGAATTGAAAGGAGATCGCCTAAAGCTTGGGGAATAGCTCAAGAGAAGGTTATCCATCTAATCAACGGACTACAAGGGTGAGTTTCTATATCTCTTGTTATTCGTTTTGATATTCGTATATACGTAGCTCGATCGATCCTCGTAGGGATTCGGATCGAATTAATTTTCGTTTTACCGCTTCCGCTGGGCCTTTGTTTTAGGCACCGAATCCCAACATAGGAGTTACTGGACAAGGGCTATATTCAGCCAAGCGTTTCACCCTGGGGAGTGCCAGTTCTTTTCGTCCGAAAGAAGGATGGATCGCTCCGACTGTGTATTGACTATCGAGAGCTGAACAAGATGACGATTAAGAACAAATATCCGTTACCACGGATTGATGATCTGTTTGACCAGCTGCAAGGGGCAATAGTATTTTCTAAAATCGATCTGAGATCAGGATACCATCAGCTGAGGATTAAGGAATCTGATGTTCCAAAATCAGCGTTCAGAACTCGCTACGGGCATTATGAGTTTGTAGTGATGCCGTTTGGTCTCACTAACGCACCTGCTGTATTTATGCAATTGATGAACCGTGTGTTCATTGAATTTTTGGATAAATTTGTGGTCGTGTTTATTGATGACATTCTGGTGTATTCTAAGAGTCCGGAAGAACATGCGCAGCATTTGCGGATTGTATTGGAACTTTTGAGAAACGAACAATTGTACGCCAAACTTTCTAAGTGTGAATTCGCTAAAGGAAGTAATGTTCCTCGGCCATGTGGTGTCACGAAGGAGTCCGAGTAGATCCTCGTAAAATCGAAGCAATTATGGATTGGGAGCCTCCAACGAACGTGAAAGAGGTCCGAAGCTTCTTGGGACTTGCCGGATATTATCGTCGATTCGTGGAAGGGTTTTCTAAAATCTCCGCCCACTTACTCGACTCTGAGAAAACTCAAAAGTTTGAGTGGAATGAATTGTGTCGATTAGCTTTGATGAATCAAGAAGAGATTGGCGGCGGCACCGATTCTATCACTTCCCATTGAACTGGAGGATTCATAATTTACGGTGATGCTTGAACCAAGGACTTGGGTGCGTGTTGATGCGAATGATAAGGTGATCGCTTATGCATCGCGACAATGAAACCTTATGAAGTGAATTACCCGACACATGATTTAGAGCTAGCGGCGGTGGTTTTTGCCTTGAAGATCTGGAGGCATTATCTCATGCGGGACTCACCGCCGATATTTACGGATCATAAGAGTCTCAAGTACATATTTAGTCAGAAAGAGTTGAACATGCGGCAAAGAAGATGGTTGGAACTGATTAAGGACTATGACTTGGAGATTTTATATCATCCAGGCAAAGCGAATGTAGTGGCCGATGCACTTAGCCGCAAACCTGTCTCTATTCAGATGCTGGAGACGCTGACCTCCCAACTTAGCCTTCAGCGAGAGATGGTTCGTGAAGGAATTGAGGTATGGTTACAAAGAGTCCAGGGACAACTGTGCGTGATGGAGATAATTTCATCTTTAACCGAAGAAATCAAATCTAGACAGGCAGATGATCCTCTGATGATTCGGTTACATGATGAAGTGACCAAAGGAAAGGCCCCCGGATTCATAATTCATGACGATGGAGTTTTGAGATTTCAGAACCGACTCTGCGTTCCCGATGTTGATGTTCTGAAACAGACGATTATGAAGGAAGCTCATAGTTCGCCCTATTCTATCCATCCGGGCACCAGTAAAATGTATAAGGACTTGAAGCAGAATTTCTGGTGGGGCAACATGAAGAAAGACGTAGCGGACTATGTTTCGAAATGCTTGACTTGTCAACAGGTTAAGATCGAGCATCAACGGCCTGTCGGAATGTTGAAGTCACTCCCGATTCCTAAATGGAAGTGGGAGGACATATCGATGGACTTTATCACTAATATGCCGAAAAACAGGACAGGAATGAACATGATTTGGGTAATAGTTGATCGTTTGACCAAATCAGCTCATTTTCTAGGCATTAAGGATACGTGGGGACCAGAGAGGTTGGCACGAGTATTTATTTCGGAGATAGTTCGATTGCATGGTACGCCGAAGACCATTTTTTCTGATCGAGACGGCCGTTTTGTGTCTCACTTTTGGAAGGCAGTTCATAAAGCCTTGGGGACCGAATTGAATTTCAGTACAGCTTATCACCCGCAGACTGATGGACAATCTGAGAGAACTATACAAACGGTGGAAAACATGCTAAGGGCCTGTGCCTTAGATTGGTCAAACGATTGGGAAGTTCATCTACCGTTGATTGAATTTACCTACAACAATAGTTGGCATGCTTCCATTAAGATGGCACCGTTTGAGGCATTATACGGAAGGAGATGCAGATCGCCCCTATGCTGGGACGATTCGTCAGACTTGATGAGAATAGAACCAGAGTTGATAGTGCAGACTCGAGAGAAGATAGCCTTGATCCGTGAAAGGCTGTTGACCGCCCAGAGTCGCCAGAAATCCTATGCGGACGTACGCCGTCGCCCATTGGAGTTCAATACTGGAGACCATGTACTTTTGAAGGTTTCTCCTACTCGGGGAATCTTTCGTTTCGGAAGGAAAGGAAAGCTGAGTCCGAGATATATCGGACCATTTGAGATCCTCGAGAGAGTTGGGGAGTTAGCATACAGATTAGCATTACCGCCGTCATTGTGCCATGTTCATAACGTGTTCCACGTATCCCAGTTACGGAGGTATATACCAGATCCCAGTCATATCATTGATTTCGACGAGATCGAAGTCGCGCAGGATGGGACGTTTGAAGAAAGACCGGTCAAGATACTCGAGAGCCGAGTTAAGCAGCTGAGGAACAAACCAATCGTTTTGGTCAAAGTTCAGTGGTCACGTCACGGAATGGAAGAAGCCACCTGGGAAACGGAAGCTGATATGAAGTCTAGATATCCCGAGTTATTTTCGTCTTGAGTTTTGGGACGAAACTCCTTTTTAGTAGGAGAGTATGTAATATCCGGATTTATTACGGTGTATTTCATCTGTATTCAAACCCTGTATTATTCGGATTGGTGATTTTGATTATTGGAGTATGATATTTCGTGCATTGATATCATTGTACATAAGTATAGAAACTTGCAAATTGCTCAAGCAACCTCGTGATAGCGCACGCTAAGAATGTATCTTAACGCGCGCTATCGGGCCATTATTAGCGCACGCTATGAAGATAGGAGTTGCGTGCGCTAAGAACTCAATTATTGAGCGGGACGGCTAGCACATGCGCCAGCCGGTACATGGGTCCGTATAAGATTCCCGCGGACGCACCTGGACAATTCTGAAGTCAACCATTATTAGCGCACGCTAAGGAATGCTCAGTAGCGTGCGCTAACTTGTTAATAATGCAGAATATTATAAATGGGACAACAACCGTTTTGGCTTTCATTTCTTTCGCCCATTCTTCATCCTTGAGAGTTCAGAGAGCCGTAATAATACTCCTATACACTTAGAACACATCTTGTTGGTGTTTGTATATTGGTTATCACTTGGGAATATTCATTGAAGTGGAATAGCACCTTGGAGTGGCATACAACCAACCGGAGTTGGATTCTACCTTACGGTTCAGTGATTTTCATCATATTAAGGTATGTTCAATCTATCTCAAGACTTAGAGTTGGATTCTAACGATTTGAATAATCATGTTAACAAGATATGGATTTTCATAGATGAATTATCCAAGTATATCATGTTTGGAATATTGAGATGATTAAACTTTGAGTACCTTGATTATGATCATCTTGATTCGAATCTTGTTACATTGGATATGTAAAGGAAGCTTCTATCAATGGTAAAACGAATCTAATAGATGATTTCATAGTAATCTTGGACTAGACATTAACATCCTTATTGTTAGATAAATCTAAAGGTTTGATCATGGAAGGATTTATCTAGTATAGATAGAACGTTTAACAACTTCAGCATGATAATATGGATTGATATAGAGGTGTTGATATCAACCGTTAAGCCTTTCGAATTGTCGTATGAAGATTTGAAGTCAGGAATGGAATATGGTTTTATATTGGTATGCATATCCTTGAATCCGAAGTTGTCTTTATCTGTAAAATCATTAATAAGGGTATGAACATGGTATTCATGGAAGTAACATGAATTATCACGCAAGATTTCATTGTTTCAATCATGGCAAGAATAGCTTCTCGCTCAAAAAGAATCGCCATGCATAGATAGCGCACGCTATGCTATGGAGTTTAACGTGCGCTATCGAGCACGAGTTAGCGTCGCTACGTTTGGTACGTAACGTCGCTAGACCATCGACGAAGTCGATTGGCTGGTCAGTGAAGTACTGACCATGCATAGTTAGCGTACGCTAGTCTTTGTTGTTTGCGTGCGCTATCGGGCAGACTTAACGCACGCTACACAGAGTACTTAACGTGCGCTAAGCAGTTCGGGCAGATTGCATTTTATGATCTTTTGGCCGTGAATCGAATTGTTAAACATTCATACGTCGTGAGATAAATCCTATATCATTTCTTTTGTTAAGGTTTGGTCTCATTACGTGATTGATTGAGGAGGACGATCTTCGAGCGTTCATTTTCGTGGAAGTGTTGTTATTGTCTTCAAATCGAGGCAAGTACTTTATTTGTTTTATGTATTGTTGTTATACATATTGTCGAGCATGTATGTCGTTGTTGTATGTCCACCTCGTGTTGGTCCGACGGGATCATCGGGGGATCTATGCTAGCGTGCGCTGGATCATCGGACGAGTTTTTCCACCACGGGTTGGTCTGACGGGATCATCGTGGGTTCTAGGCAGTGAACGCTGGATCGATGGAATTACCATGTATATGTTATGATATCATGTTGTGATTATCAGTTGTGTATGTTATGTTTGAGTTTCTCGTAGGAGAAGACTCGTTGGTACTTTGTCGTTTATGTTATTATTCTTCGTGAGATATGAATAATATGTTGTGGTACTTGTACTAGCATCGTTGTGCTAACCCTTTCGGGAGTGAACATTTTGTTTGTGTTCAGGATCCAGGAGAGCGGGGAAACAACCACTGGAACTGTATGACGACGAGGGTGCAGAGTGATGTCCCGACCGGGTTTATTTATCTGTTGTTTACTCGTTATTTCAATAAGTACTCGAGTACGAAGTCATTTGTGATGATTTGAATTTGGTGATGTATTATTGAGTTCTGTTGAACAATTGTACTATTTCTGTATTGGGTCAGAACTGTTGTACCGTAATTTCGTTATTTCCATTCATTAGTACCTTTTAATGCCTGTTCAATTCTTCAGCCTTGTAAATCCTTATGTAAAGGATTTACGGCGCTGTAATATTCCTGAATATATCGGGGGTGTTACAAAACTTATAAGTAAAACTGTCCCGAGTTTTTAAAAAAAATAAAAGCAAATGAGAAAACAGAAAACTCCCTGAAATTTTAGCTTTGTGATCCTCCAGGTGTGTCGTCAGGGATGTTTAGAAAACGGAAAAGCTTTTCAAAGCACTTCTCCGTTTCTAATTGTCGCTCGATTATTTCATTCTGATTTCTCATAATTTCAGCCTGGGATGTTTCTAATCCCTGAACTCTTTCAAGTAAATTTTCCTCAAAAGGTGTCAACTCATAACCGACATCCTCCTCGGCCTCATATTCCTCCTCCTCGCTACTATCCTCTTCCGGTTCCAAATGTGCCCGTTTGCTTCTCAACTGAGTACTTCGAAAAATACTACTCCGGCCATTCAGTCGATCCCCATGTGTTAAAATATCACCCCCTGCCGAAATTTTGACTCTATGGCTCCTGCAAATACCGGTGATAAGGCAGGGGTATGGCATCTTCTGCCTAGTCGGGACCATGCCGGCATAGTGACAAATAGTAGTGTAAATGTGAGTACCCAAATCCATTTTTACCCCTCGGCGGATAGCAAATAAACCTCGCAGGTGGCCAATGGAAACCGTCGTCAGAGTCGAAGTTGTAATACCCGTGATTTTGATTTCCGGTAATTTCTTTTTTTTCGGCAGAAGTCCGTTTTGACGACTCTCTCATGACCGTTTCGTCACTCTGAGAATGATTAATTCTGCACTTTTTGTCATCCGAGTTTGTTTCGGTGTCGTTTTGTTGAGTTCCGTGCTTTTTAGCGGTTTTTCCGCACTTGAGTTCGATTCTTGCGAATCTCGTCCGAAACTGTTGTTTCGACTTTCTCGTAAGTTCATTTAATGTTAATATTCATGTTGCGAGCTTCGGTTTGGTTATTCGATCACGTATAGTGATTTTGGGGCGTTTTGGGCCATTTTCGTAATTTCCCAAAGTTTGGGGTAATTACTTTCTGTTGTCGAATTTCGAGCCTTCGGGTAGTCGGAATCATGTGTTCTATTAGTGCTCGGATTCGTATTTTCGAGTACTTCGTAACCGTATCTTCGATTCGTACTCAGGTTCGGGTTTCGGGGTCGTTCGGGCCGTCGGAGTTGGTCCCGGCCGAGTCATGGTCGGGCATGCTCGGGCCAGCGACCCGCCGAGTAACGTGCGGTAGTGATCGGCGATACGTCGTAAGGCCGGTTACGACGTAAGGCCCGGCCGTAACGCGTAACGCCCGCATTTCCAGCGGTGAGTTCGCCATGGCCGTTACGTCGTAAGCCATGGCCGATTACGTCGTAACCCGGCCGGCATCGGCCTATTTAAGGCCCGGCGGCGTTTTCTTGACCATTTCTCATTCTTTTTCTTCCCGTACGCGGCTGTGGGTGTGTGAATCATCTAGAGATGTTGTTGGACAATGAATCCATGAAGTTTTGAGGTTCATATCATCAATCATCCGTCTTATAACATCCTCCGATCTACCGAATCAGGTCATATTTCCTAGAAATCTAGTTTTGGGGAATTTGGGTATTTTGGTTTTTTTCGTCCGTTTAATCCGATTTAACTTAGTATTATGATGGATTGATGATTATTTAGATGTATTATATCATTTACCTTGTTATTCCATGGTTGGATCGTATCGATTCGTTGTTTTGGTTGAGTTCTTGATCGACGCCTTGAAGGTGTCCGGTAGAATGTCATAGAGGGGTTTTCGGGCGTTCTACGATTATTCTTTCTCGTATGATCGATGATTTATTGATTATATATTGTTAGGGTCGAGTTTCTTGCGAAGAAACCGAGTTGAACCCTTCCGTTCGTTGTCGTTTTCCTTTTCGAAAACATCGGGCGTTTCGAAGCTTTCCGGTTGAGCCGTGTTCGTCGGGATACTTGCGTGCCGATTGTGAGGCAAGTACCTTGTACATATAATTCTTGTTTTGTGGATATGATAATTGGTGATCGTCTAAATGTGTTTGTGTGGTCGTTTGAATTGAACTTTCAAAAGATTTGATTAGCCTTGTTAAAGGCCCTCTTTCAAAACGCGTGTGTTTTGTGAATAGTGTGGTTTGTGAACTATGTGAATTCTATGGATATGTTTGGTGTTGATGTTGCCCTTGGTATTGCGTGTGGACGTATATGGTTTCTTTTCGGTGCGTTACGGTTTGACGTGGTGTTTTGCTAAGTGTTGTTGGCATTAACTCATGATTTGACATATTTGTGATTGTGGCAAATGTGAAACCCTTGTCGTTGTGAACTCTATGCATTGATGATTCGACCACAAGGTTATCAATTCGCGTAGGTCTGGAGAGGGCTCCGAGAATCGTAACTTGCGAGTGCGATGTCATGATAACTTGTGGGTATATTCGATTGATGTTTACCGGGTAGGGACCCGTGAGGCCTCCGGCGGCGCGTTACTTGCGAGTACGGCCATTTGATATGATTTGACCATAAGGTTATCTAATCGGGTAGGTCTGTAGAGGGCTCCAAGAATCGGTACTTGCGAGTACGATGTCAAGATAACTTATGGTTGTGATATGTTGTGAATTGTTTCGCTAGCCAGCTCGGGAGGGTCCTTCGAGGCCTCGGGTGGGATGTCTGTGGTAGCGTCCCGGTCCTAGGCGATGCGCGTGCGTGATTACGTTTCGTTGATTTTATGTCCGTTGAGGACACGTGATGTTGGGCTCTGGACCTGTGAATTGTTGTCGGTTTTCTATTTGCGAAAATAAAACCTTTGGGCTGTGACCCTGTTGATTTTGGAAAGAGAAATATTTGATAATCCTAATTTGTTTTCTATTAAAACTCCCGATGGTATTTTAAACCATTTTGCAAACCATTCTCGTTATTTGTGATCTTTCGGATTTGGAAAGTTTTACTCAAATTCTTGCCTCGGGAAGTATTCGTTTCGTGGTATTTTAATCTTTAAGGATTCCTGGTTATTGTGATTCGTGGAACTTGAATTATATGGCTCGTATTTGCACTTTGTATTTGCACTAGCAAAACAGTGGAGTTTTGCTAACCCCCGAGTATTCGGGGGGTGGATGTCTATTTTTGCATTCAGGTTTTGGAGCATAGCACAGGGTCGGCATGAAGGATGATGAAAGATGAACGATACTAATCACACGAGGATCCGTTGATGTCGGATTGGTCTAGTTGTATCTTCTTTTCCGCTGCAGTATCTTTTCCCCGTTGTACGGGAGTTTATTGTATTTTGACCCCTGCGTGGGTATGTGTTTGGAATTGAGTTGTAAGTATTTATTGAAAGACCAAGTCGGTCTACTGAGTCATTTTAGCCTTAAAGGCGATGTTTAGATGTTTGATTTAGTTATCAGCCTGGTAGATCCTCGAGGAGAGGGTCTACGGCGTGTAATATCCCTGAGTGGATTGGGGTGGTACACAATGGTATCAGAGCTTAGGTTGTGGAAACCTAGGCTGTCGGGTCAGTGGTGTCTATTGAGTTTTTGTCTCTTCGGATTTTGTCTGACTAAGTCGTGTCGCGACGCGTCGTCTGAGTTTGTTGGTCGTGATTAGTATCGTGGGCGATCATCATCTTCGTGCGACCTGTGGATGTAAGTCTCCCTTCTTTGTGTTGTGCCTCGTGTGACACGAGCTATTTTTATGATTATGAGTTAATTGACGGAATCCTCTTATAGATTTTGATTTCGTGATATGTGATTATTTGACTCCCATTTTTCGTTCATATGAGGAGTAGTGTTGTTGTCTTGTACATGTTTGACTTTCTTTCTTTTATCCGCTGCGTGAGTTCTTTTGTAATGGCTTTCGGTATTTTACCGACTGAGTTTTATTTCGAAAACCAATTCCCTTAACCGAGTTTTTGGCATTATGGCCTTGATCATTTTGGCGAAATTCTTATGACGGAATTTAGTATTTTGTAAATGGATTTTGTGAGTTTTTGAAATATTATCGTCATCGGCCTTTTTGGTAGTTTATAAAAGGTTTTTAGCCTGGTGGGTTCCGGCGCGGGACCCACGGCGCTATATTGTTCCGTGAAATTACCTGAAATTTTTGGGCATTCTAGCCTATTGAATTATTTTTGAAAACCTTGAGTATCTTAGAAAATTAAAATTTCGAGACGTACTTTTAAAATGAATTATTTTCTCGTGGTACGTCCAAGGTGCCACAATATATTTCAAAATTCTTCTAACTCGAGGACCAAAATATTTTGAGATATTTTCAATGTTTTATAAACACTTTTACTTAGACCCGAGGGTCGAATATTCTGAAAGTCTTTCACTAAGAGAAGGTGTCCTCATTTTTGTTCAAACGCAAGACGATTTTCAAAGTCTCGATAACAATGTTTGCACTACTTTTTGTAAAGTGATACTCAAGATCAACTGGTGTTTCCAAACTATTTTCAAAAGGGTGGTTTTCGTTTTTAAAACCCATCATTTCGTGCTTGTGGTCGGAGAAGGTGTCTATGATGTTGGTATTGTTGTTAGGGTGTTAGCCCTCCGAATTGTGATTGAATTGGTGGTGTGAACGTTGAGTCGTTCGCCACGCATATGTTTTGTTAGCCCATTGTGGGAGGTGTGATGACGATCTTTATTGTTGCCATTTCGTGGTGGCTTGCGTGTTATCGCACCTGTGTGAGCTGTTAAAGCTTGGATTTTTATACGTTTATGCACATTGGTGATCGTTTCATGATGTTTATGGTTGTGTGCCGGCTATCGTTTGGGCCGTTGTAATCGTCGAATGATGCCGTTGTTGTTGTGATTTTTGTATGCGTTGATATGTTATGCTGAGTTGGCATCTCCGGTATGTTGTTTTGCGGTGTTTTGTTCCATTGTATCGAGCATTTGTATATTCGGTATGCCGAGCCGAGATGTTTCAACCGTGATGTGCCGGGGCATGCACGTGTATATTGTCCTCCTCGTCGGTAACACATTTCAAGTGTGGACTCGATGGACACCGAATTCAATTTTGCGAATTGGCTACCGAGACTTTCGGAGTTCGCGCTCCAGCACAGTTATCAGAATCGGCTTTGAGAGGCCTTTGAATGATGTTTCTGTTGGTTGCTTGTTGTGTTGTCGCCTTGATTTCGTTGTTGTGAGTTTCGGGGACGACACTTCTCTTAGAAGAGGTCGAATATAATACCCGTATTATATTTGGCTCCTGCATTTTCTCTTTCTCAATTCTATCGGCTCGCTCGTGTTCGTTGATACTTTCTGAACTTGTCCTGTATTTCGGTTTCATCGTTCGAACGAGCTGTGATCTTGTTTTAGGTCGATCTGGTTATCGCTGTAACTTTTCCGAGTCCGGTTCGATTCTTGTGAACCTTGTTCGGAAGTAACATCCTTTGGTTCTACTAATTCTTTTATTGGAAGTGGATCGGATTTGGAACACTTGTGTTTTCGACTCTGTCGACTAGTTTATGTTCGTTGACATTTCTGAGCTTGTCCTGCCCCTTGCTTTTGTTGATCGAACGAGTGTGGTATTATTTCGGAATAACTCGTTTGTCGTTGTGACTTTTCTATTGCTATTCCCTTTCCTGTGGATCTTATGCGAATCACATCTTATTGCTTTTACCGGATCATATATTGCCTCGAGCCGAGACGTGAACCTGAGAGTTGTTGTTTGAATTTTATTGTTCTTCGTGATTCGAACATGATTGTTCGAGTTTTGTTGTCTCGACCGTTGTGGTTCGATCGTTTGATTGTTCGGTTTTTGTTGATCTCGTTTCGTGATTGTTGAGCGTTCAGACTCCTTCCTAATTTCCTTATATTCGGGAAATTTGTCTCGTTTTCGATCTTCCAACCCTTGGGCGGTGGAATTCCGTATTTCTTCAGCGATTGGCTCGCGTTTTGATTGATGTACCGTTGGGGTGGTCAATCATATTGATTTTCGTTCGTTGTGTTTTGTGATTGTTCGGATAATCGACTTGGTTGTATTACCTGTTTGATGACGCTTGTCACTTGTTGGTTTTATTATTTCTCTATCGGTGGCGTTGTGTTGGTCGTCGTAGAGCGTGTTTTCACGCCGTATGTTCCTTTGCATTTCTTGCAGCGTTTCGCCGTCGGGCGCGAGTTTTCGGTTTTTGGGTATCTCGTCGAGTTTTCCTGACAGTGGATATTGCTTCTCCCTACTTATTTTAAGTTTCGGGACGAAACTTCTTTTAAGGAGGGTAGAATGTAATACCCGTGATTTTGATTTCCGGTAATTTCTTTTTTTTCGGCGGAAGTCCGTTTTGACGACTCTCTCATGACCGTTTCGTCACTCTGAGAATGATTAATTCTGCACTTTTTGTCATCCGAGTTCGTTTCGGTGTCGTTTTGTTGAGTTCCGTGCTTTTTAGCGGTTTTTCCGCACTTGAGTTCGATTCTTGCGAATCTCGTCCGAAACTGTTGTTTCGACTTTCTCGTAAGTTCATTTAATGTTAATATTCATGTTGTGAGCTTTGGTTTGGTTATTCGATCACGTATCGTGATTTTGGGGAGTTTTGGGCCATTTTCGTAATTTCCCAAAGTTTGGGGTAATTACTTTCCGTTGTCGAATTTCGAGCCTTCGGGTAGTCGGAATCGTGTGTTCTATTAGTGCTCGGATTCGTCTTTTCGAGTACTTCGTAACCGTATCTTCGATTCGTACTCAGGTTCGGGTTTCGGGGTCGTTCGGGCCGTCGGAGTTGGTCCCGGTCGAGTCATGGCCGGGCATGCTCGGGCCAAGCCAGCCCTTGCCGATTAACGTGCGGTAGTGATCGGCAGTTACGTACGTAAGGCCGGTTACGTACGTAAGGCCCTGGCCGGTAACGTACGTAACGCTTCCGGCATTTCGAGCGATGAGTTCGCCATGGCGATTCGTCGTAAGCCATGGCCGGTTACGTACGTAACCCGGCCGGATCGGCCTATTTAAGGCCTCGGCGTTTTCTTCACCATTTCTCATTCTTTTTCTTCCGTCTGCGGTGTGGGTGTGTGAATCATCTAGAGATGTTGTTGGACAATGAATCCATGAAGTTTTGAGGTTCATATCATCAATCATCCGTCCTATAACATCCTCCGATCTACCGAATCAGGTCATATTTCCTAGAAATCTAGTTTTGGGGAATTTGGGTATTTTGGTTGTTTTCGTCCGTTTAATCTGATTTAACTTAGGATTATGATGGATTGATGATTATTTAGATGTATTATATCATTTACCTTGTTATTCCATGGTTGGATCGTATCGATTCGTTGTTTTGGTTGAGTTCTTGATCGACGCCTTGAAGGTGTCCGGTAGAATGTCATAGAGGGGTTTTCGGGCGTTCTACGATTATTCTTCCTCGTATGATCGATGATTTATTGATTATATATTGTTAGGGTCGAGTTTCTTGCGAAGAAACCGAGTTGAACCCTTCCGTTCGTTGTCGTTTTCCTTTTCGAAAACATCGGGCGTTTCGAAGCTTTCCGGTTGAGCCGTGTTCGTCGGGATACTTGCGTGCCGATTGTGAGGCAAGTAACTTGTCCATATAATTCTTGTTTTGTGGATATGATAATTGGTGATCGTCTAAATGTGTTTGTGTGGTCGTTTGAATTGAACTTTCAAAAGATTTGATTAGCCTTGTTAAAGGCCCTCTTTCAAAACGCGTGTGTTTTGTGAATAGTGTGGTTTGTGAACTATGTGAATTCTATGGATATGTTTGGTGTTGATGTTGCCCTTGGTATTGCTTGTGGACGTATATGGTTTCTTTTCGGTGCGTTACGGTTTGACGTGGTGTTTTGCTAAGTGTTGTTGGCATTAACTCATGATTTGATATATTTGTGATTGTGGCAAATGTGAAACCCTTGTCGTTGTGAACTCTATGCATTGATGATTCGACCACAAGGTTATCAATTCGGGTAGGTCTGGAGAGGGCTCCGAGAATCGTCACTTGCGAGTGCGATGTCACGATAACTTGTGGGTATATTCGATTGATGTTTACCGGGTAGGGACCCATGAGGCCTCCGGCGGCGCGTTACTTGCGAGTACGGCCATTTGATATGATTTGACCATAAGGTTATCTAATCGGGTAGGTCTGTAGAGGGCTCCGAGAATCGGTACTTGCGAGTACGATGTCAAGATAACTTATGGTTGTGATATGTTATGAATTGTTTCGCTAGCCAGCTCGGGAGGGTCCTTCGAGGCCTCGGGTGGGATGTCTGTGGTAGCGTCCCGGTCCTAGGCGATGCGCGTGCGTGATTACGGTTCGTTGATTTTATGTCCGTTGAGGACACGTGATGTTGGGCTCTGGCCCTGTGAATTGTTGTCGGTTTTCTATTTTCGAAAATAAAACCTTTGCGCTATGACCCTGTTGATTTTGGAAAGAGAAATATTTGATAATCCTAATTTGTTTTCTATTAAAACTCCCGAGGGTATTTTAAACCATTTTGCAAACCATTCTCGTTATTTGTGGCATGAAGGATGATGAAAGATGAACGATACTAATCACACGAGGATCCGTTGATGTTGTATTGGTCTAGTTGTATTTTCTTTTCCGCTGCAGTATCTTTTCCCCGTTGTACGGGAGTTTATTGTATTTTGACCCCTGCGTGGGTATGTGTTGTAATTGAGTTGTATATTTTTATTGAAAGACCAAATCGGTCTACTGAGTGATTTTAGCCTTGAAGGCATTGTCGAGATGTTAAATATTGTTACCAGCCTGGTAGATCTTCGAGGAGAGGGTCTACGGCGTGTAATATCCCTGAGTGGATTGGGGGTGTTACAGAAGTCGGGTAAATACTCCCGGCTGCCCACATCCATAAATACCAAGCATCATCTATTAGGTCCGCCTGGTTTGTAATATCCGTATTTTTCTTTCCCTTGTATTTTCGTTTTTGGTGTATTTCTCGATCGTAGTAACCCTCGTGTACTTTTCAGCGCGTCCTTCCTGTCAAACTGTTGAACTGTATTCTTGTTATGGTTGTGCGAAACCGCCCTTCGGGGTTGCAGTGGATCCATTTCGTGTTATTAGTCCCCAAATATTGATTCCTATCGTTTTATTCTCTTTCCGGATCATTTTTATCATTTTGGGACCCAAAAAGGGGTGTGGGCCGCGGCACAAGGTGCGTGCGCCGCGGCACACAAATTTCTCCAAATGTTGGTCGAGCGATCTGTACTGTGTGCCGCGGCACACCCATCCGGTGCCGCGGCACAGTGCCGGGCCAGTGCCGCGGCACACCTGTCCGGTGCCGCGGCACACTCGTGTGTCTTCTGCGACCAAAACCCAACTGTACCGTGTGCCGCGGCACACGAAGCGGTCAACTGTGCAGCTCGTCTTTATTAGACGAAATCGGCCATTTCCACCTCCATTTTCACCTGCGCGAGAGAGGGAGATCCAAGGGGGAGAGAACTTCTCAAGCAATCTTCATCCGGGGGTCGATTTTCATCATTTCCCTTCGGTCGTGAGGCTCGGGCAATCAATCTAACGCGTGTTCTACGGATCTTAGTTCTTGAATCTCCAAAGGTAACATCTCTAGAACCCTATTTTCGATTAAATTGGGGGTTTTGGGTTTTTCTTCCGATTCGTTCCGTTTTGTTGATGGATTCATGATGAATACGATTAATATTGTTAGTATCTTTAGTTTTCCTACGGATTCATGGATATTTTGTGGATTTTTTTTACGGAATCGAAAGGGTTTGGTTGTGGTCCGCCCTCGTTGTTATTTTTGGTATGAATATACATGAATCGTAGGCGGGTTTCCGGGTGTATTCCATTTCCGTAATCGTCTAGAGTTGGTTGTGATTGTGTTATTCGAATCGTTAGGTTCATTCGTCGGTTCCTCACGGTTGTGCTTGATTCTTCCGTTCCGTTCGTGTCATCGTCTATTTAATCGAGGCAAGTATCCTTATGAACTTACAATCTTGACATAGTAGTTTTGTATGAGAAATTGTGTGTGTGTATGCTCACTACGGGTTAGACTCGACGGGGTCTCGGTAGGGGTCCACGGAGGTGTGGATCGACGAGCTTTGCTTTTAACCACTATGGGTTAGATCCGACGGGGTCTCGGTAGGGGTCCACGGAGGTGTGGATCGACGGTTAATTGTGGTGAATTTTACAAATGTGATTTGATATTGGCATTTCCGGAAATGAGTGTTTCGAACGGTTTTCTTTATTGCATGCATTTACTATATGTGTAAGATGTAAGTTGTTCATCTGGTTACTTGTACTAGCGTAATTGCTAACCCCTCTGGGGACCCGTTTTGGGGAAATTCGTTTTATGAATTTCAGGTCAGGTTCATCGGGACGAGCGGGCGCTGGACCAGTACACGGATGATGCCATGCGTGATGATTGTGCATAAGTGACGTCTTAATGTCTTTTTTTTCTTTTCATCTTTTGTGGCTTTTGAACTAATAGTTGTACTCGAGTACTTAAGAGTTCTTGTTCGTCCGGATTGTATTGTTGCCTTTATGTTTGTGTTGATTGATGACGTTATGTTTGACCGGTTGAACCGGGTGGATTATTCTGTTTTGCGTCTTTATGACATGGTATTGTTCTGTCGTTTATGTGAGTCGATGAGTATGATGCTGTTCAGCCTGGTGGGTCCCATATAGGGATTTACGGCGCTGTAATATACCTCGAATATCTTGAGGGTGTTACAGAAAATGGTATCGGAGCCCTAGGTTTATGGATACCTAGGCTTGTCGGTTTATTGGGTCTTGTGGTGTTTGGTTTTGCACATCATCGTCACGTTGCCATGATTCCGGTACTACCAGTGTCCGTAAGTTTTCTTTCCTCTGTTCATTAATTCCTTGTATCGTACCTTTGATTCTCGACTTGTGACTGTTCTTTTTCTCGTACTTACCCTCGTATGGCTTTTGCTACTTATTTAACTCCAGTATGGATGCTGGAAGAGGTCGTGGTCGCGGTCGTGGTCGTGGACGCGGCCGGGGACGTGGGGCAGCCGGTGGGGCGGCCACATCACAGTCTTCGGGAGCCGGCAGTACCGGCGACCGTCATAGCCATGCTTCTTCTCAGGAGCGTGCCGACCTCGGTATTGCGGCCGTTATGCAGCAAATGGTGAACCAAATGGCGGCAAAAGCTCAGGCGGTTCAGAACCCGGATCAGGCCCATGCTAATCGGGGCGGAGCGGACCGTTGGCTCCAAGATGTCATCAAGATGCACCCTCCTCAGTTTTCGGGAGCTTCAGACCCGATTGGCTGGGAAGGGTGGATCAAGGAGATATCTAAGGTCTTCGTTGCCACTAACTGTCCCGAGGAACGTAGAGTCCCTATTGCTCAATACTTTCTCACAGGGGACGCCATGGACTGGTGGGAGGCCGTTGGGCCCAAAGATCATGCTGCTTCGTGGGCTGAGTTTCAAGAGTTGATGGAGACTGAATATTGCCCGTGGCCAGTCAGACAGGCTCGGGTACATGCTTTTTATGATGCTCAACCGCGGGATATCCCCGTATCTCAAGCTATTGCTGATTTTAACAAGGAGTTGGGTTATGTGAAGACCCAAGTTGTCGAGGAGAGTGACAAGATTTTCCATTTCTCCAGACGGATGAAGTTGCCGATTCGGGACTATATGTCGGGGCTCGTATGCACTACATTGAAAGATTACCAGAGCAAGGCCCTTGCTTATGATATGTCTGTGACGGCGAGTGAGGCGGCCCGCGAGAGTAAGAAGCATAAGTCCGCTGGGAACTTTTCGGGCCACAAGAGTGGGGGTCAGCAGAGATCCCAATCTGCTAACTTCCCCGCCGGCGGTGGTCCAGCTCGTTCACTGGGTCCTCGTGGAACTACCAGTGCTCCTTTTCGTGATGTGAAGTGTTTCAATTGTGGTCGTACATGCCACATCAGTCGTACTTGTTTGAGCCCTTTGCTGACGTGTAATCAGTGTGGCCAGCCGGGCCACAAGGCTGCTTTCTGTGCTGAGAGGGAGAAAATTCTTGGTGCCCGGGCTTCCATTCCAGCGCCTAGGGAACCAAGTGTGAATCAGGGATCGTTTGCTCCTCAATCCCCGCCGAGTGCTAGTCGGGGGAGAGGTCGGGGTCAGCCCTCTAAGGGGGAGTTTCCAGTGTCGGCTCAGCCCACCCGCGTGTCTATGAGATGCGGAAAGCCGATGATCCAACGGCTACCGTGGCGACAGGTACCGTTTATATTCTTTCTCATCCTGTCAGTGTGCTTTTCGAATCCGGTGCTACGCATTCGTTCATATCTTTGGATTGTGTACGCCGTTTGAGTCTCGACTGTTTGATGCCTTGTGAACCCTTCATCGTTAAGCTTTCTAGCGGTGATAGGATCGTTGGTGATCAGGAGGTTCGAGACTGTTCTGTACTTATTTGTGAGAGGACTTGGCCCTCTAATCTTATTGTTGTGGATATTGAGGGTGAGGATTTGATTCTCGGGGATGATTGGCTCGAGCGGCATGGTGCAATCATGAACTACCGCACGAGGATCATCACCATGTTAGCCGAGGATGGCACCGAGCACTCTTTCGCCGGGCGAAAGAGGGGGAACCAGAAATTCATCATTAACGCCTTGAAGGCGATGAGTCTCCTGCGAAAGGGGTGTACTGGTTATTGGTGCTATGCCTTGAAGGCGGAGGATGGTGGAGTCGAGATTTCGTCGATTCCAGTCGTTAATGAGTTTCCGGATGTATTTCCTGACGAGTTATCGGGATTGCCACCGGAACGCGAGGTCGAGTTCGCTATAGAGTTAGAGCCGGGTGCGGCTCCTATTTCGAAGGCACCCTATCGCTTGGCACCTTCAGAGATGTCCGAGTTGAAGAAGCAGTTGAGTGAGCTTCTTGAGTCGGGGTATGTTCGACCGAGCGCCTCGCCCTGGGGCGCACCGGTCCTGTTTGTGCGGAAGAAGGATGGTTCACTACGTTTGTGTATCGACTATCGCGAACTAAACAAGGTGACCATCAAAAATAAGTATCCTTTGCCGAGGATTGACGACTTGTTCGACCAGTTGCAGGGAGCTGCGGTATTCTCGAAAATTGATTTGAAATCGGGATACTATCAGCTCCGGGTGAGAGAGTCCGATGTGCTGAAGACATCTTTTCGGACGAGATACGGACATTATGAGTTTGTAGTTATGCCTTTCGGGTTAACTAATGCGCCGGCGGTGTTCATGCAGTTGATGAACAAAGTCTTTATCGAGTATTTGGATAAGTGTGTCGTCGTCTTCATTGACGATATTCTTATTTATTCGAGGAACGAGGAAGAGCATGCCCATCATTTGCGGATAGTGTTAGACATTTTGAGGGCCGAGCAACTCTATGCGAAGTTCTCGAAATGTGAGTTCTGGCTGAAGGAAGTGATGTTTTGGGCCATGTGATTTCAGTAGGGGTTCGTGTAGATCCGCGAGAAGATCGAGGCGGTGTTGGATTGGGCACCGCCCAAAACGTGAGAGAGCTCAAGTTTCTTGGGTTTGGTGGCTACTACCGTAGGTTCGTGAGGTTTCTCGAACCGGCTCGACCACTTACACGATTGCTCCGTAATCAGAAGTTAAATGCGGAATGACGAGAGGCGATCGAGTTTTGAGGAATCAAGAAGCGTTTGACTTCAGCCCCGGTTTTGGCGTTGCCATGTGGCAATGAGGGTTTTGCCGTTTATAGCGATGCTTCGGGTCAGGGTCTTGGGTGCGTATTGATGCAGCACGGCAAGACCATTGCCTATGCGTCGAGACAATTGAGGCCGTATGAGTTGAACTACCCTACTCATGATTTGGATTTAGCGGCAGTCGTTTTTGCGCTCAAGATTTGGCGTCACTATCTTTTAGGCTCGCATGTCGATTTTTACCGATCATAAAAGTCTGAAATACATATTTACTCAGCGGGAGTTGAATATGAGGCAGAGGAGGTGGTTAGAGTTGATTAAGGATTATGACCTCGAAATCCTTTATCATCCGGGCAAGGCGAACGTCGTGGCCGACGCCTTAAGTCGGAAACCGATTGCATTACGATCGCTTGAGATCCTTACGTCTCAGTCCGAGCTTCGGCGAGCTTTAATCGAGTTAGATGTTGAGGTTACATTGCTAAGGAACTGTCGTACAATTTCGTGCTTTGGAAATTTCGTCGTCTTTGATCGATGAGATTAAGCTGAAGCAGTCAGAGGATCCGATGATTACTCAAATCCGAGAGAATGTTCTTAAGGGAAAGTCTCCTGGGTTTGTGATTCACGAGGATGGTATTTTGAGATTTCAGAGTCGGCTTTGTGTGCCGAACGACCCAGAGTTGAGACAGAGTATTTTGCGGGAGGCCCATGTTACACCCTATTCCGTTCATCCTGGTTCGAGTAAGATGTACAAGGACCTGAGAAGAAATTTCTGGTGGAATGATATGAAGGATGAGGTCGCACAGTTTGTAGCGAGATGTTTGACTTGTCGCCAGTCATGATCGAGCATCGGCCAGTGGGTTATTGCAGTCACTTCCCGTTCCGGAATGGAAATGGGAAGATATATCGATGGATTTCGTTACGAGTTTGCCGAGATCGAGGTCGGGCATGAATATGGTATGGGTGATTGTTGATCGCCTGACCAAGTCGGCACATTTTCTGAGCATCAAGGACACTTGGGGCCCGGAGAAGTTAGCTCGTGTGTTTATCGCGCAGATCGTGAGACTTCATGGTACCCCGAAGTCTATTGTTTCGGATCGTGACGGCCGTTTTGTATCGCACTTCTGGCAGGCGGTGCATAAGGCGTTGGGTACCCGGTTGCGTTTGAGTACCTCTTTTCATCCCTAGACAGATGGACAGTCGGAACGCACTATCCAGACGTTCGAGGACTTGTTGCGTGCCTGTGCTCTCGATTGGAGTAGTGACTGGGAGGAACATTTGCCGCTGGTCGAATTCACGTATAACAATAGTTGGCACGCGTCGATTCGGATGGCACCATACGAGGCACTTTATGGGCGACGATGTCGATCACCGATTTGTTGGAATGAGGCGTCCGATTTGGTCGGGACTGAGCCGGATGTCGTTCTAGAGACGAGGCAGAAGATAGAATTAATTCGGGAACGGATGTTGACTGCCCAGAGTCGACAGAAGTCGTATGCCGACGTCCGTCGTCGACCTTTGGAATTCGAGGTGGGAGACCACGTTTTGCTAAAGGTGTCGCCGACGAAGGGAGTTTTTCGTTTCGGGAAGAAAGGAAAGTTGAGTCCGAGATTTATCGGCCCCTTTGAGATCCTCGAGCGAGTCGGTGGGTTGGCATACCGTTTGGCGTTACCTCCGGCCTTGAGTCATGTTCATAGCGTTTTTCATGTTTCCCAGCTGAGGAAATATGTCCCGGATCCTAGTCACATCATCGATTATGGTGAGATTGATGTCGCCGAGGATGTTACTTTTGAAGAGCGTCCTTTGAAGATTTTGGAGCATCGTGAGAAACGATTGAGGCATAAAACCATCCCTTTGGTCAAAGTGCAGTGGTCGAGACACGGTGTCGGGGAGGCAACTTGGGAAACCGAGGATATCATGCGTGCTAGGTACCCGGAGTTGTTTGTTTCTTAAGTTTCGGGACGAAACTTATTTTTAGAGGGGTAGAATGTAATATCCGTATTTTTCTTTCCCTTGTATTTTCGTTTTTGGTGTATTTCTCGATCGTAGTAACCCTCGTGTACTTTTCAGCGCGTCCTTCCTGTCAAACTGTTGAACTGTATTCTTGTTATGGTTGTGCGAAACCGCCGTTCGGGGTTACAATGGATCCATTTCGTGTTATTAGTCCCCAAATATTGATTCCTATCGTTTTATTCTCTTTCCGGATCATTTTTATCATTTTGGGACCCAAAAATGGGTGTGGGCCGCGGCACAAGGTGCGTGCGCCGCGGCACACAAATTTCTCCAAATGTTGGTCGAGCGATCTGTACTGTGTGTCGCGGCACACCCATCCGGTGCCGCGGCACAGTGCCGGGCCAGTGCCGCGGCACACCTGTCCGGTGCCGCGGCACACTCGTGTGTCTTCTGCGACCAAAACCCAACTGTACCGTGTGCCGCGGCACACGTGGGCTGTGCCGCGGCACACTTCAGCTGTGCCGCGGCACACGAAGCGGTCAACTGTGCAGCTCGTCTTTATTAGACGAAATCGGCCATTTCCACCTCCATTTTCACCTGCGCGAGAGAGGGAGATCCAAGGGGGAGAGAACTTCTCAAGCAATCTTCATCCGGGGGTCGATTTTCATCATTTCCCTTCGGTCGTGAGGCTCGGGCAATCAATCTAACGCGTGTTCTACGGATCTTAGTTCTTGAATCTCCAAAGGTAACATCTCTAGAACCCTAGTTTCGATTAAATTGGGGGTTTGGGGGTTTTCTTCCGATTCGTTCCGTTTTGTTGATGGATTCATGATGAATACGATTAATATTGTTAGTATCTTTAGTTTTCCTACGGATTCATGGATATTTTGTGGATTTTTTTTACGGAATCGAAAGGGTTTGGTTGTGGTCCGCCCTCGTTGTTATTTTTGGTATGAATATACATGAATCGTAGGCGGGTTTCCGGGTGTATTCCATTTCCGTAATCGTCTAGAGTTGGTTGTGATTGTGTTATTCGAATCGTTAGGTTCATTCGCCGGTTCCTCACGGTTGTGCTTGATTCTTTCATTCCGTTCGTGTCATCGTCTATTTAATCGAGGCAAGTATCCTTATGAACTTACAATCTTGACATAGTAGTTTTGTATGAGAAATTGTGTGTGTGTGTGTATGCTCACTACGGGTTAGACTCGACGGGGTCTCGGTAGGGGTCCACGTAGGTGTGGATCGACGAGCTTTGCTTTTAACCACTACGGGTTAGATCCGACGGGGTCTCGGTAGGGGTCCACGGAGGTGTGGATCGACGGTTAATTGTGGTGAATTTTACAAATGTGATTTGATATTGGCATTTCCGGAAATGAGTGTTTCGAACGGTTTTCTTTATTGCATGCATTTACTATATGTGTAAGATGTAAGTTGTTCATCTGGTTACTTGTACTAGCGTAATTGCTAACCCCTCTGGGGACCCGTTTTGGGGAAAATTGTTTTATGAATTTCAGGTCAGGTTCATCGGGACGAGCGGGCGCTGGACCAGTACACGGATGATGGCCATGCGTGATGATTGTGCATAAGTGACGTCTTAATGTCTTTTTTTTCTTTTCATCTTTTGTGGCTTTTGAACTAATAGTTGTACTCGAGCACTTAAGAGTTCTTGTTCGTCCGGATTGTATTGTTGCCTTTATGTTTGTGTTGATTGATGACGTTATGTTTGACCGGTTGAACCGGGTGGATTATTCTGTTTTGCGTCTTTATGACATGGTATTGTTCTGTCGTTTATGTGAGTCGATGAGTATGATGTTGTTCAGCCTAGTGGGTCCCATATGAGAAATTGTGTGTGTGTGTATGCTCACTACGGGTTAGACTCGACGGGGTCTCGGTAGGGGTCCACGGAGGTGTGGATCGACGAGCTTTGCTTTTAACCACTACGGGTTAGATACGACGGGGTCTCGGTAGGGGTCCACGGAGGTGTGGATCGACGGATAATTGTGGTGAATTTTACAAATGTGATTTGATATTGGCATTTCCGGAAATGAGTGTTTCGAACGGTTTTCTTTATTGCATGCATTTACTATATGTGTAAGATGTAAGTTGTTCATCTGGTTACTTGTACTAGCGTAATTGCTAACCCCTCTGGGGACCCGTTTTGGGGAAATTCGTTTTATAAATTTCAGGTCAGGTTCATCGGGACGAGCGGGCGCTGGACCAGTACACGGATGATGGCCATGCGTGATGATTGTGCATAAGTGACGTCTTAATGTCTTTTTTTTTTCTTTTCATCTTTTGTGGCTTTTGAACTAATAGTTGTACTCGAGTACTTAAGAGTTCTTGTTCGTCCGGATTGTATTGTTGCCTTTATGTTTTTGTTGATTGATGACGTTATGTTTGACCGGTTGAACCGGGTGGATTATTCTGTTTTGCGTCTTTATGACATGGTATTGTTCTGTCGTTTATGTGAGTCGATGAGTATGATGCTGTTCAGCCTGGTGGGTCCCATATAGGGATTTACGGCGCTGTAATATACCTCGAATATCTTGAGGGTGTTACATGGTTGTATCGGGGTTTGATCATCCCAATACTGTCATGCAACTCGCTCACTAACGCCCAGCGTAAAACTCTATCATCCGGCACCTCTTCATTAGGTAAGAAATGTCAACCGCGTTAGTACAATTAACCCCCAAAAACTTGTTAATGACATCCGGTGAAAAATTAATCGATTTCCCATTCACAGTAGTCTGATGATAAGTCGGTGACCCTACCTGCCCAATGGACTTGTTGAAAGAATTGTAAAAGTTTAGGGTCAAGGTCGGGTTACCATTTGGGAGATCGGAAACGAACTTTTTCCAGCCGTTGTCTAAGAATTTTTGGATGAAAGGGGTAGTGATTGTGTCTCTATCCGCATCGCCAATGAAATCATCAAGATTGAACAATCTTTCCTTAATGCACTTTGTGTTTTGATTTCTTTGTGGCAGTGCCGGACCTTGAGATGACGAACCGACCTTTTCTTTTCCTTTTGTTGATTTCTTTGGTGCCATCCCTGAAATTTAACAAAATCAACTTCTTTTCATCACACGACTATAATCATCAAGCAAAACCAATAAAAACATAAAAAAAATTCAAAGACTTTCGTTGTGGCATTTCGTCGGACACCTTGAGTTCATAGTTTTTTAACAAGTTTTTCTTATTCAAACTCAAATCCATAAAGCCACCACAAATCAATGAATCAAATAACCACACAAATATCAACAATACTCACAAATGAACAAGATTTAATCAACGAATCATACGGAAATAAGAATCGAAAAACAAATATGAAGTGAAAAACTAAGAACTTAAAACTCAAAAATATATAAATTGAAACAAAGATTGAAAGAGAACCTGATGATTATGTGTTAATGCTGATAAGATAATGAATTGTATTGAGGAATTTGAGTTTTTAGAAAGTAGGGATTGATAGGGGGGAAAAAATCGCCCTTCCTGCCGCTTGGTGTCTCGTCTGTTTTGTAAATATGTTGCAAAGTCCGTTTTTTTTTAATACAGACGAGTAGTTACGGCCGTAACATATCCAAGTTACGGCCGTAAGTTGCTTTCGTTTTTCAAACAGGTTTTTATGTTACGGCCGTATCTTTCCAGACTTACGGCCGTATGATGGTTTCGTTTTTTTTTTTTTTTTGAAACCTGTTTTAAGATACGGCCGTAACATGTAGGAGTTACGGTCGTATAAACCATTCGTTAAAAATCATGATACTACTTACGGTCGTATTATTTAGGATACGGCCGTATATATATATATATATATATATATATATATATATATATATATATATATATATATATATATATATATATATATATATATATATATATTTTATTTTTATTTTTTTATTAACAAAATTATAATTATTATATGTGTGAGAATAATGAAAGAAAGACTCCTGGATTTTATGAACGATCGATCCTTGCTCTTGTTGTTGAATCCTTCCGTGTCACCCCAAACTTATTTGCGAAATAATAGAGATTGGGTTGCCTCCCAATAAGCGCTTTGTTTAACGTCCTTAGCTTGACTTCTTGTCGATTAATTAGGTATTTCGGCATTATGATTGACTTTCTTTGTCGAGAATTCTCCTCCCAGATATGGCTTTAACCGTTGACCGTTTACTTTGAAACTCCCGTCGGTTGTATTATAAATCTCCACAGCTCCATGAGAAAACACCTCTTTGATCGTGTAAGGGCCTGTCCATCGTGATCGCAGCTTACCCGGAAACAGACGCAGTCGTGCATTAAAAAGCAGAACTTGGTCTCCTGTTTTAAAATCTCTTCTTAGAATTCTGTTGTCATGCCTTCTTTTTGTTTTTTCTTTGTAGATTTTGGCATTTTCATATGAGTCGAGTCGGATTTCATCCAACTCATTTAACTGCAGCAACCTTTTCTTTCCAGCCAACTGTTCGTCAAAGTTTAATTTTTTTATAGCCCAAAAAGCTCGATGTTCAAGTACTACTGGCAGGTGACAGGCTTTTCCAAAAACCAGAAGAAATGTAGACATGCCTATTGGTGTCTTATAGGCTGTTCTGTAAGCCCAGAGCGCATCATCCAGCTTTTTCGACCAATCTTTCCGAGATGAGTCGACTGTCATCTCAAGTATACATTTCAGTTCATGATTGGAAACTTCGACTTGTCCACTGGTTTGTGGGTGATAAGAGGTAGCGATACGGTGTTTTACTCCGAATTTGGTCAATAGAGCCTTAACCTGGTGATTGCAGAAATGAGATCCGCCATCACTGATAATAACTCTCGGAGTTCCGAAGCGAGTGAATATATTTTTCTTTAGAAAATTTACCATGACCTTAGCTTCGTTTGTTGGTAATGCAACAGCCTCCACCCATTTGGATACGTAGTCGACAACTACAAGGATATATTCATTAGAGAATGATGATGGAAAGGGTCCCATGAAATCAATTCCCCAAACGTCGAAGATTTCAACTTCAAGGATGAAATTCATTGGCATTTCATTTCTTTTTGACATGTTTCCATGTCTTTGGCACCGGTCACACTTCGAGACAAGTGTATGTGCATCTTTGAACAGAGTGGTCCAATAGAATCCTGCTTCAAGAATTTTTGCTGCTGTTTTTGAACCCCCAAAATGTCCTCCATAGTGAGAGGAATGACATCTTTCTAATACCTTCTCCATTTCTTCTTCCGGTATGCATCTCCGGATGATTTGATCAGGTCCTCGTCTGAACAACAGAGGATCTTCCCAGTAATAGTATCTCAACTCGGAGAAGAATTTTTTCTTTTGATGATGGGAAAAATTTGGGTGAATTATTCCACTAACAAGGAAATTAACGATGTCAGCATACCATGGTGCATTTTGTTTTTCCAGGATATTAGAGATTTGGAACAGTTGTTCATCCGGAAATACTTCATTTATTTCCTTCTCTTGAGCATTGTTTTGGTCGAGTCTAGAGAGATGATCTGCCACTTGGTTTTCTGTTCCCTTTCTGTCTCTGATTTCTATGTCGAATTCTTGCATAAGTAGAACCCATCGGATTAGCCTTGACTTTGCATCTTGCTTTGTCATTAAATATTTCAAAGCTGAATTATCAGTGTGTAATATCCGCAATTTTCGATTTTCGGTAAATTTCTTTTTTCGGTCGGAGTCCGTTTTGACGACTCGCTCATGTCCGTTTCGTCATTCTGAGAATGATTAATTCAACACTTTTTGACATCTGAGTTCGTTTCGGTGTCGTTTCGTTGAGTTCCGTGCTTTTTAGCGACTTTTCCGCGCTTGAGTTCGATTCTTGCGAATCTCGTTCGAAACTGCTGTTTCGAGTTTCCTGTAAGTCCGTCTAACTTTGTTAGACGTGTTGTGAACTTCGGTTTGGTTATTCGATCACGTATCGTGATTTACGAGCGTTTTGGGCCATTTTGTAATTTCTTGAAAGTTACGGGTATCCGTATCCGTAATTGTTGACTCGACCCATTTCTTGGTCGCGTATGATTAATTATGGTATTATGTTTTCATTTCGGGTCGTTGATGTCGTCCGCGAACTTTCGCCGTGTTCGCCTGCGTCGCTGAAATCGGGTCGCCGAGCCCGCCACGGCGGTTGGGATCGCCGGACGATTGCGGGCACCATCCGGACGGTGCGGCAGAACCGCGAGCGCACGCTACGGCGGAAGGTCGCTGCGCTAACCGGCAGTGTAGCGACGCCGGATGGCCTAACGCACGCTAGCGGGCCTCGATGGAGTCACAGGGGTTCTGAATCGATCGAGGCTCGGCGGTAGCGCACGCCATCGCCGGACGCCAGACGCTACGGCGCAGTAGCGCACGCTACGGCCGAAGGCTGCGTACGCTACCTGACGGCGCGACCTAGTCCGTATACTCTTGGATCGCGGCACAGGCCGAGAAGCGCACGCTAGCTCGGCTTTAGCGCGCTAGTCCGGCCCAGTATAAATGTGGCTGAGCAGTCACATTTCACTTCGTTTTTCACTTCTTTCCTTCTCCGTCCGCGGGTGGCGATTCATGGGTCACGAAGCCATGTTGTTTAACAACAAATCCATGAAGTTCTTGAGTTCATAACATCAATCAATCGTCCGTTATCATCCTTTGATCCAGCGAATCAAGGTAATCTTCCTTAGAACCCTAATTTCGTGAATTTGGGGATTTTTGCATTTTCGTCCGATTCGTTCCGTGTTGTTGATTAATTCATGATGGGTATGATTAATCTTGGTAGTATTCTTGTGTTTAACATCATTTAATCCATTGTTCTTTGTCGAATCGAAGTATATTTCTTGATTTCCTTCGAATTGACTTTTTGGGGGATTTGTCCCCGATCTCGTTTTTCATCCATTTTCGATGGATCGATTATGGTTAAATGATGTTGTTAAACATATTCTATGGATTGTATATCCATATTTCAACTTGGAATTCCGTTTTCGGGTTTTGACGGGACGAATCGTGTTCTTGGCCGTTTTGGGGGAAATCCTTGAACCTTCGTCATTTGTTCTTTGAATTCAGCGGCTTTGGGTCGTATTTGGAATTCATTTTCGTTGTTATTGTTTTCGTTCGTAGTTCATTGTCGTGGATTGTCGTTCGGTGGAGCCGGCGAGTTCGTAGTCGGTTCGTGCCAACCTACTTCGGCCGATTCTCCGCGTTGTGGTTATTCGAGGCAAGTACCTTGCCCATACTTTTCTCGTTTTATGGATATGATGATCGGTGGTCGCCTTGATGTGTTTGTTTGGTTATTTGAAATGAAGTTTCAAAAGATTTCGGTTTGGCCTCGTTAAAGGCTCTCTTTCAAAAGGCGTGTGTGTTTTGTGAACGTTGTGTTTTGGGAATTGATTATGATTTGATTATTTTGAACGTTGGAGGCTTTGACGATATCCTTGTTGTTTAAAAGTTATGGAATCGTGTATTCCGTGTTTAATCTTGTTATTGTGTTTTGAAGAGTTTGATAATGGTGTCGGATTAGTGGCCATCTCTAGTAAGTATTCTTGATGAACTTACATTCTTAGCATATTAGTACTGCATGAGTAACGTGTGTGTGTGTATGCTCACTATGGGTTAGATCCGACGGGGTCTCGGTAGGGGTCCACGGAGGGGTGGATCCGCGAGCTTGCTTTTAACCACTATGGGTTAGATCCGACGGGGTCTCGGTAGGGGTCCACGGAGGGGTGGATCCACGGTTAATTGTGGTGCATTTTACAAATGTGATTTGACTATGGCATTTCCGGAAATGAGTGCTTTTGAACGGTTTTCAAGATTGCATGCATTGACTAAGTGTGTAAGAGGTAAGTTGTTCGTTTGGCCTACTTGGCTAGGATGGCACTAGAGTATTTTGTTGTTTGTTTTAAATCCTTTATTTGTGGATTTTGATGTTGGAAGACGAACCTTGTGGTCGTTCTTGTGTACTGTGAGTTGATGAGATTTGGGGCTAAAATCCCAAGGGTTTTGTAAAAGTCATTTTACAGATTTGGGGCTAAAATCCCAACGGTTTGGTAAATGTCATTTTTTTTGGAAAGTAAACCTTTGGGGCGGTGACCCTTTTTGTCTTTTGGATTTTGAAAAGTAGGATTTGATAATCCTAAATTGTTTTCTATTAAAACTCTCGATGGCATTCTAAACCGTTTTATAAATTACTTCCATTGATTTATGATATTTCGATTTTGAAATGTTTTCTCAAACCCTTGCCTCGGGAAGTACTTTTCGTTTCGTTTGGATCTTTGAGGATCCTTGGTTATTGTTATTCGTGGAATGTGAATTGTATGGCTCGTATTTGCACTTTGTTCTTGCACTAGCAAAACAGTGGAGTTTTGCTAACCCCCGAGTATTCGGGGGGTGGATGTCTGTTTTTGCATTCAGGTTTTGGAGCATAACACAGGGTCGGCACGAAGGATGATGAAAGATGATCGATACTAATCACATGAGGAACCGTACTTTGTTTATTGGTTCAGTTGTACTCTATTTTTCCGCTGCTATATTTTCCCGTTGTACGGGTGTGGTTGTATTTGACCCCTGCGTGGGCATGAGTTGTATTTGAGTTGTATGTATTTATATGTCGTTACCAGCCTGGTAGATCCTCGAGGAAAGGTTCTACGGCGTGTAATATCCCTGAGCGGACTGGGGGTGTTACATAAATGGTATCGGAGCTTAGGTTGAGGAAACCTAGGCTGTCGGGTCAAGTCGTGTTGTTTGAGTCTTGTTTCGTCGGATTTTATCTGACTGAGTCGTGTCGCGACGCGTCGTTTGAGTTTGTTGGTCGTGATTAGTATCGTGGGGCGATCATCATCTTCGTGCGACCTGTGGAAGTAAGTCTCCCTTCTTTGTGTTGTGCCTCGTGTGACACGAGCTATTTTTATGATTATTTGTTAAGTGGTGGAATCCTTATGTGGATTTTGATTTCACGATATGTATTTAGTCGACTCTCGTATTTTATTTATACGAGGAGTGTAAATCGTTTGTGATGTCTTTTATTGTTGTTTTTGTCCGTGGTGATGATTTTGAATCGATTTGCACGTTTTACAAGTTCTATTGTGGAAGCTTTGTGCTTATACGCGTTCGACTTGTTCACTAGCCAGTGCGGGAGGGTATTTTATCAGTGGTTTTGTTCTGAATGTGGTATTTTATCGTTTATTTCCGTTTAAAGACATGTATTGTCTTGATTTTAAACTTTTTGATGCGTGTGCTAGGAGTTGTTTTAGTGAACGTCGATATGTGTGAGTTTTGGGCATTCTGGCCTATTGGATTTTTGAAAACCTTGAGTATCTTGGAAAAATAAATTTCGAGACATACTTTTCAAATGAGTTATTTTCTTGTGGTACATCCAAGGTGCCACAATATATTTCAAAAAAATTCTACTTCGAGGACCAAAATGCTTTGAGATATTTTCAATGTTTTAGAAACACTTTTATTTAGACCCGAGGGTCGAATATTCTGAAAGTTTTCACTAAGAGAAAGTATCTTCATTCTTATCAAAAGCGAAATGGTTCTCCAATGTCTCGATAACGATGTTTCACGTTTGTACTTTTTGAAAGATGATACTCAAGATCAATCGGTGTTCTTCTAAATTATTTTTAAAATGAGGTCTTCGTTTTTAAAACCTATCCATTCCCGTTTGAGGGCTGGGTATGTATGTACGATGTTCGCGTTGTCATTTTGATGGTTGCTCCCGAGTATGACCGAATTGGCGATGTGAGCGTTGAGTCATTTTCCACACATTTGTTGTGTTAGCCCCCTGTGAGAGGCGGGGTGTTGGTGTTGAATATTATCGCCTCGTAGTGATTCCTGCGTTGTCGCGCATGTGCGAGCTGTTAGAGCTTGGTTTGGTATGACTGTGTGCATCGGTGATGGTTCCGTTATGCGTCGGTTGTTTAATGTCTTGTTACCTTGCTCCCGTTTTTGTGAATTTCGTGGACGAGGTCGGAGGTAATGCCCGTACTATTTTGACTTCTGTATTTTCTCTTTCTCCAGTCTATCGATTCGCTCATGTTCATTGACACTTTATGAACTTGTTCTGTATTTCGGTTTCATCGTTCGAACGAGCTGTGATCTTGTTGTGAGCCGATCTGGTTATCGATGTGACTTTTTTTCGAGTTCGGTTCGATTCTTGTGAACCTTGTTCGGGAGTAACATCATTTGGTTCTACTAGTCCTTTTATTCGAAGGGATCGGATTTTGAACTTCTGTATATTCTACTTTGTCGACTCATTTATGTTCGTTGACATTTCTGAGCTTGTCCTGCCCTTGTTTTTGTTTATCGAATGAGTGTGGTATCATTTCGGAATAACTCGTTTGTCGTTGTGACTTTTCAATCGCTATTCCCTTTCCTGTGGATCTTATGGGAATGCATGTCTTGTAGTTCTCATCAGATCATCCTGCGAGTTGTTGTTTGAACTTTATTGTTCTTCGTGATTCGAACATGATTCTTCGATTTTGTTGTCTCGATCGTCGTGGTTCGATCGTTTGATTGTTCGGTTTTTATTGATCTCGTTCCGTGATTGGTGAACATTCAGGCTCCTTCGTAATTCCCTTCAGTTCGGGAAATTAGTTTCGTTTTCGATCTTCCAGCCCTTAGGCGGTGGAATTCCGTATTTGTTCAGCGTTTGGCTCGCGTTTTGATCAATGTACCGTTAGGTTGGTCAATCGTATTGATTTTCGTTCGTTGTGTTTTGCGATTGTTCGGATAATTGACTTGATTGTATTATCCATTTGATGACGCTTGTCACTTGTTGGTTTTATTATATCCCTAACGGCGACGTTGTGTTGGTCGTCGTGGAGCGTGTTTTCACGCCGTATATTCCTTTGCGTTGTTTGTAACATTTCGCCGTTGGGCGTTAGTTACGCATTCTTGTGTATCTCGTTGAGTTTTTCCTGGCGGAATATTTCTTCTCCCTACTTGTTTTAAGTTTCGGGACGAAACTTCTTTTAAGGAGGGTAGAATGTAATATCCGCAATTTTCGATTTTCGGTAAATTTCTTTTTTCGGTCGGAGTCCGTTTTGACGACTCGTTCATGTCCGTTTCGTCATTCTGAGAATGATTAATTCTACACTTTTTGACATCCGAGTTCGTTTCGGTGTCGTTTCGTTGAGTTCCGTGCTTTTTAGCGACTTTTCGGCTTGAGTTCGATTCTTGCGAATCTCGTTGGCTATTTGTTTGAGTTTCTGTAAGTCCGTCTAACTTTGTTAGACGTGTTGTGAACTTCGGTTTGGTTATTCGATCACGTATCGTGATTTTAGGGTGTTTTGTGCCAATTTTTAATTTCTTGAAAGTTACGTATCCGTATCTGTAATTGTTGACTCGACCCATTTCTTGGTCGCGTATGATTAATTATGGTATTATGTTTTCATTTCGGTCGTTGATGTCGTCCGCGAACTTTTAAATCGTGTTCGTTCGTGCATTTTCGGAAATCGGGTCGCCGAGCCACAGCAGTTCGGGGATCGCCGACGGTTGCGGGGATCGCCGGACGATTGCGCACCGCCGAGGCAGTGCGGCAGAACCGGCGTAAGCGCACGCTATGGCCGGAAGATCGCGCTAACCGGCAGTGTAGCGCCTGCCGCCGGATGGCCTTTAACGCTGAGCACAGGCAGTGGAGTCACAGGGGTTACGGAATCGATCGGGCTCGGCGGGTAGCGCACGCTATTGTCGGGCCAGCTGCGTCGCTTCTGGCCGGCGAGTAAGCGCGCCTGCCGGAAAGGCTGCGCCACGCTACTGGCGGCGGCTAGTCGAAGGCTCTTGGATCGCGGCACGGGCGATAGCGCACGCTAGCTCGGCGGCTAGCGCGCTAGTCCGGCCCAGTATAAATGTGGCTGAGCAGTCACATTTCACTTCGTTTTTCACTTCTTTCCTTCTCCGTCTGCGGGTGGCGATTCATGGGTCACGAAGCCATGTTGTTTAACAACAAATCCATGAAGTTCTTGAGTTCATAACATCAATCAATCGTCCGTTATCATCCTTTGATCCAGCGAATCAAGGTAATCTTCCTTAGAACCCTAATTTCGTGAATTTGGGGATTTTTGCATTTTCGTCCGATTCGTTCCATGTTGTTGATTAATTCATGATGGGTATGATTAATCTTGGTAGTATTCTTGTGTTTAACATCATTTAATCCATTGTTCTTTGTCGAATCGAAGTATATTTCTTGATTTCCTTCGAATTGACTTTTTGGGGGACTTGTCCCCGATCTCGTTTTTCATCCGTTTTCGATGGATCGATTATGGTTAAATGATGTTGTTAAACATATTCTATGGATTGTATATCCATATTTCAACTTGGAATTCCGTTTTCGGGTTTTGACGGGACGAATCGTGTTCTTGGCCGTTTTGGAGGAAATCCTTGAACCTTCGTCATTTGTTCTTTGAATTCAGCGGCTTTGGGTCGTATTTGGAATTCATTTTCGTTGTTATTGTTTTCGTTCGTAGTTCATTGTCGTGGATTGTCGTTCGGTGGATCCGGCGAGTTCGTAGTCGGTTCGTGCCAACCTACTTCGGCCGATTCTCCGCGTTGTGGTTATTCGAGGCAAGTACCTTGCCCATACTTTTCTCGTTTTATGGATATGATGATCGGTGGTCGCCTTGATGTGTTTGTTTGGTTATTTGAAATGAAGTTTCAAAAGATTTCGGTTTGGCCTCGTTAAAGGCTCTCTTTCAAAATGCGTGTGTGTTTTGTGAACGTTGTGTTTTGGGAATTGATTATGATTTGATTATTTTGAACGTTGGAGGCTTTGACGATATCCTTGTTGTTTAAAAGTTATGGAATCATGTATTCCGTGTTTAATCTTGTTATTGTGTTTTGAAGAGTTTGATAATGGTGTCGGATTAGTGGCCATCTCTAGTAAGTATTCTTGATGAACTTACATTCTTAGCATATTAGTACTGCATGAATAACGTGTGTGTGTGTATGCTCACTATGGGTTAGATCCGACGGGGTCTCGGTAGGGGTCCATGGAGGGGTGGATCCGCGAGCTTGCTTTTAACCACTATGGGTTAGATCCGACGGGGTCTCGGTAGGGGTCCACGGAGGGGTGGATCCACGGTTAATTGTGGTGCATTTTACAAATGTGATTTGACTATGGCATTTCCGGAAATGAGTGCTTTTGAACGGTTTTCATGATTGCATGCATTGACTAAGTGTGTAAGAGGTAAGTTGTTCGTTTGGCCTACTTGGCTAGGATGGCACTAGAGTATTTTGTTGTTTGTTTTAAATCCTTTATTTGTGGATTTTGATGTTGGAAGACGAACCTTGTGGTCGTTCTTGTGTACTGTGAGTTGATGAGATTTGGGGCTAAAATCCCAAGGGTTTTGTAAAAGTCATTTTACGGATTTGGGGCTAAAATCCCAACGGTTTGGTAAATGTCATTTTTTTGGGAAAGTAAACCTTTGGGGCGGTGACCCCTTTTGTCTTTTGGATTTTGAAAAGTAGGATTTGATAATCCTAAATTGTTTTCTATTAAAACTCTCGATGGCATTCTAAACCGTTTTATAAATTACTTCCATTGATTTATGATATTTCGATTTTGAAATGTTTTCTCAAACCCTTGCCTCGGGAAGTACTTTTCATTTCGTTTGGATCTTTGAGGATCCTTGGTTATTGTTATTCGTGGAATGTGAATTGTATGGCTCGTATTTGCACTTTGTTCTTGCACTAGCAAAACAGTGGAGTTTTGCTAACCCCCGAGTATTCGGGGGGTGGATGTCTATTTTTGCATTCAGGTTTTGGAGCATAACACAGGGTCGGCACGAAGGATGATGAAAGATGATCGATACTAATCACATGAGGAACCGTACTTTGTTTATTGGTTTAGTTGTACTCTATTTTTCCGCTGCTATATTTTCCCGTTGTACGGGTGTGGTTGTATTTGACCCCTGCGTGGGCATGAGTTGTATTTGAGTTGTATGTATTTATTGAAAGACCAAATCGGTCTACTGAGTCGTTTTAGCCTTAAAGACATGGTTGAGTTGTTATATGTCGTTACCAGCCTGGTAGATCCTCGAGGAAAGGTTCTACGGCGTGTAATATCCCTGAGCGGATTGGGGGTGTTACACAGTGTAGACTATGACCTTTGATCCCAATAAGTAGGATCGAAATTTGTCAAAGGCATAAACCACTGCACGCATCTCTTTTTCAGTTGTTGTGTAGTTCAGCTGAGCATCATTCATAGTCCTGCTAGCATAATGGATCACTTGCATCATTTTGTCCTTCTTCTGGCCCAGTACGGCCCCTACGGCATAATCACTTGCATCGCACATTAAAATGAAAGGAATAGTCCAATCTGGAGAAATGATGATTGGAGCTGATGTAAGCTTATCCTTCAAAGTTGCAAAGGCCACATGGCATTCATTTGTGAAAAGGAATGGTGTATCTTTCTCAAGCAAAGAACAGAGAGGTTTTGCTATTTTTGAGAAATCTTTTATAAACCTCCGATAGAATCCTGCATGTCCGAGAAAACTCCTTACTCCTTTCACCGAAATTGGTGGAGGAAGTTTTGTAATTACTTGGATCTTTGCTTTATCGACTTCAATTCCATATTGTGAGATTCTATGGCCAAGTACGATTCCTTCCTGGACCATGAAGTGACATTTCTCCCAATTGAGAACTAGATTTGTGTCTTCACATCTTTCCAAGACCATGCCTAAGTGAATTAGGCATTTATCAAATGAATCTCCGAAAACCGAGAAATCGTCCATGAAAACTTCAATGAATTTTTCAACCATGTCTGAGAATATTGACATCATGCATCTTTGAAATGTGGCTGGAGCATTGCACAATCCGAATGGGATTCTTCTATAGGCAAATGTTCCATAAGGGCATGTGAATGTTGTTTTTCTCTTGGTCTTTTGGGGCTATTACGATTTGGTTGTACCCTGAATAGCCGTCGAGAAAACAGTAGTAAGAATGTCCCGCCAATCTATCTAGCATCTGATCAATAAATGGGAGTGGAAAATGATCTTTTCTTGTCGTCTTGTTTAGTTTCCTGTAATCAATGCACATTCTCCATCCTGTGATTGGTCGTGTTGGTATAAGTTCATTGTGCTCGTTCTCTATGATCGTGATTCCACTCTTTTTTGACACCATATGTACAGGGCTCACCCATGGACTATCTGAGATTGGAGAAATGATTCCTGCGTCAAGTAATTTAAGAATCTCTGCCTTCACAATTTCCTTCATGTTTGGATTCAAACGTCGTTGATGCTCAATTGAAGGTTTGCAGTCATCTTCCATCAAGATTTTGTGAGTGCATATAGAGGGGCTTATTCCTCTAATGTCTGCAATAGTCCATCCAATTGCTCTTTTGTGATTCCTCAATACTCTTAGTAATTTCCCTTCTTCAAGTTTGGTCAATATGTTAGATATGATGACCGGAAGTGTTGAGGAAACACCCAAGTAAGCGTATCTCAAATGTGTGGGTAGAGGTTTGAGATCAAGTGTTGGAACTTCTTGTAAAGAAGGGAGGGGTTTAGCGGAGCTTGTCCCCAATTCTTCAAAATGTGGATGCTTTCTTAAGGTTGGTAGTGCTTCTAGATAGTTAACTGTTTCGGCCAAGTGATATTCTTCTTCCATGCTGGTTAGAGAATTTGCTATACATGTCTCAAGAGGATCTTTAGATAGAATTTTCTCTAAAGACTTGTTCACCATGGCTTCAATTGTGTCTATTTTTAGACAATACTCATCTGTGGAGGGTTGATTCTGTAACACCCCAAACTAGGCGGATATTACAGTGCCGTGGATCCCCGACTGGACCCACCAGGCAAATGAAAATGAATGAATTACACAAGATAAATGTAGTACCGAACCACATTACAACAGTAATTACTCCGATGAGGAGTTTAATTACAACACACCAGGACAATACCGAATACTAGTGTATTTTATATGAAGATAAAATACACAACACTGAATGAAACGGAGTATCCAAATGAAAATCTGCAGCGGAAAATAAAGGACAATAACATGAATAACTGAAAGATCGGGGCCCCCTACTAGTATCACTAGGACTCCTCGACATCAACATGCTATTCCCGTGCATTTGCCTTGCCATGACCTGAAAAACAAAATCCCCATCCGGGGTCAGTTAAACAGAACAACAATCCTCAAGGGTTGAAAAATACACAATCATGATTTAACTGAAGTTATGAAATATCCTTAGTTATGAATTACGCTGAAGAGTGGTATCATAGTATGCCCGTAGTGTTCTGTGCGAGTGTACAAGACGAATGACCGGACACACCCGTCCTTGTACCTAATTAGTCTCACGGAGGTAATCTGTTACCGTGTGCACAGTCCAATGTATCACTCCCAATACATGGCCATAACGTGCCCGACTAAAAATTCCACACATCCGCACCCAGCCACGTAATATGAACCCAGAAGGTCATATGAACGAGAATGACTGTAATGAATATCAATGAATAAATAATAATCTGACAAAGTCAAGAATGACTCACCGAGATGAGAGTAATAATGAAGTGATTGATAGTTTCAATGGAATGATTGGAACCGCCGTTCCCGTTAATGAAATGATTGTTCAACAATTACAAGTCTCAATGTTATTAATACAATGATGAATGAGTTATGATTATGAATGATCAACAACAAAAGGTATGAATATCCTTTTAACCGAGTAAGAATTAACTTACACAATACCGGTGACAATTATCCTTCCACGAACGACGTCCTAATTGAGATATCGGTCGCTCGAACAACCTTGAATTATACAATATCCAACAACCCGTTCAATATACGAATCAAACACGAATATAACGAACTCAAAACGTCGAAACGATTAAACTAAATCCATTGAGGCATTAAATCAAACACGTTGCGGCCAAACTCCGATTGTTTACAATCAAACCTCAATATACCAATATCAAATCCTCCAAGAAGTGTTTCAAACCAACAAAACATCTTCAATATGATTAATAATCCAAGACGAAAATCCGAAAACGTGATTATAACGACAATTAATCGAAAACCCCCAATTTCAACTCGATAATCAAAGTATTCTTGAATAATCCCTCAATAATCCAATGAATCCTTATACAAACTCATAATCATATACATATCCCTTCATATAACATGATTATAACGTCCAAAACATCATATCTCAACATAGAATCGAAATCCAAGGTGTTGAAGAAATTACCTCTTGAAGATCCAACCACTTCGATCCGAAGAATACAAGTTTAATCGAGTATCCAAGCTTCACAACCGAATGAAAATGATTAAAAACCACACTCAAGTGATAGGTGAAGAGAAATTTTCTCCCTCAAGCCTCTCTCTCTCGTATGAAGGTGGAAGAAATGGAAGGAATGGGCTGAAATGCTCAAAAACGATTGATAGGGTTGATCGCCTGTCGGACACGGCCGTGCCGATCGGGCACGGCCGCGCGCCGCAATCGCCGGCAGGACTCGACCGTGTCCTGCTTGACACGGTCGCGCGCCAAGGGCCTTCCGATAGTGACTGTCCGACAGCCGACTTCGATGACTCGACCGTGTCCTGCAACACGGCCGGCGCCCGCGATCGGTTACGCTTATCCGGAAGAGTTTGACTCGGCCGTGCTGCACGACACGGCCGAGTCCTGTGGGCGAGACTTCGCATTTCCGGACGAGTACAAGACGGGCCGTGTCGGACGACACGGCCGAGTTCGTCGGCAGTGATCGCCAATAATCAAAAATGAGCGGGTGAGCTAAAACGACCATAACTCTCTCGTCCGACTCGATTGACTCACCGTTCGAACCATTGGAAAGCTAACTCGATGCTCTATAATATTGCAAAGATTCAGAATTTTTGGAGTTACCAAAAATTAATGGTGATCTAACAAAGTCGAACTCATATGCGGAAAGTTGAAACAATGGACAAAAACGATACACAACTCGAAGTTTTTCCGAACGGTGAACACGAGTGAATGAACATGATTGATGAATGATTATAAATGAGTGAAAATCCACTGAGTGACAATCACCGAATGAAATTACTGAATGATAATGACTGAATTACCACCGGGTATTACATACACCCCACCTTAAAAGAGTTTCGTCCCCGAAACTAAGGGTCAAACAACTCGGGATAACTCTCCCGCATACTATCCTCGGTTTCCCAAGTAGCCTCTTCGACTCCGTGTCTAGACCACTGAATCTTGACCAAAGGAATCGACTTATTTCTCAACTGTTTGATTCGCCGCTCTAAGACTCGTATAGGACGCTCCTCATATGAATGGTCGTCGGCGATCTCGATTTCGTCGAACTGAAGTATGTGACTCGGGTCGGCAACATACTTCCGCAACTGAGAGACATGAAACACATTATGAATTCGGTTCAAAGCCGGAGGTAAAGCCAATCGATAAGCTAACTCGCCTACTCGATCCAAAATTTCAAACGGTCCAATGAATCTCGGACTAACTTCCCGTTTTCCGAAACGGAAAATACCTCGACTGGGATACCTTGACCAAAATGTGGTCACCCGTCTCGAACTCTAGTGGTCGACGACGATTATTCGCATATGATTTCGCCGACTCGAAATGTCAACATACGACTCTTGATCAAAGTTACCTTCTCCCGGGCGGCTATAAGCATATCGGGCTCGGTACCGATTGATTCTGACAAGTCATCCCAACACAAAGGAGATCGACAACGACGACCGTACAAGGCCTCGTAAGGTGCCATCTTAATGGAGGCATGCCAACTATTATTATACGTGAACTCGATCAGTGGTAGTTGGGGTTCCCAATCGTCCTTCCAATCGAGGACGCATGCCCTCAACATGTCCTCTAATGTCTGAATAGTTCTCTCTGATTGTCCGTCGGACTGAGGATGAAAAGCAGTACTGAGATTAAGCTGAGTTCCCATAGCACGATGAACTGATTTCCAAAAAAGGGATACAAATCGTCCGTCACGATCGGAAACGATACTCTTAGGAGTACCGTGCAGTCTCACTATCTCCTTGATGAACAACTGGGCCAGTCTCTTGGGACTCCACATATCCTTGATTTCAAGGAAATGATCTAAATTAGTAAAGCAGTCCGCGATCACTCATATCGTATTCATGCCACGACGACTCGTCGGCAATTCGTGATGAATTCCATAGAAATGTCTTCCCACTTCCATTCTGGAATAGGGAGCGGTATCAGCATACTCACGGCCGATGTTCCATCTTGACTTGTTGACAGGTTAAGCATCTCGAAACAAATTCTGCGACTTCTCGCTTCATATTACTCCACCAGTAATTTTGTTTCAAGTCCTTATACATCTTGCTAGACCCCGGATGAACAGAATAAGGGGTAGCATGAGCTTCTCTCAAAATCGAGTTTTTCAACTCATCATTCGCCGGTACACACATCCGATTCTTAAATCTCAAAAGTCCATCCTCGTGGATCACGAATCCAGGGGCTTTCCCCTGATCCACATCCTCACGAATGCGCAACAATGCTGGGTCCGAACCACGATTCTCCCCGATTGCATCCTCAAGAGATGATGAAATCTCTAACATACAAAGTCAGTCTCCCCGAACTCGAAGCTGACCTCGACCTCGGGTCTAAGGAATTCCTGTTGGAGCTCCTTCTGAACTGATAAACGAGCACGCATCTGCTGCTGAACGGTCTTACGACTCAAGGCGTCGGCGACAATGTTCGTCTTGCCCGGGTGGTAAAGGATCTCGATATCATAATATTTGAGTAGTTCCAACCACCGTCTTTGTCGCATATTTAACTCCTTCTGAGTAAATATATACTTCAACTATTGTGATCAGTGAAGATCTGACAGGTGACGCCATAAAGGTAACGACTCCAAATTTCCAATGCGAAAACCACGGCTTTATAACCAGCTAATCCGAGGAAACTTCAGATTTCCTTAACATCTTTCGGAGGTTGCCAATCTCGGATAGCCTCCGTCTTCTGAGGGTCGACACGAACTCTGGCAGATGAAATTACATGCCCGAGAAAAGTCACTTCGGACATCCAGAACTCACATTAAGAAAACTTTCCATAAAATTGCTCGCATCTTAACACGTCGAGAACCTGATGAAGACGTACCTCATGTTCCTCTCGATCACGAGAATAAATCAAAATGTCATCGATGGAGACAACAACAAACTGATCCAAAAAGTCGATGAAAACCCGATTCATTAACTCCATGAATACCGCAGGTGCAATAGTTAGCCCGAACGGCATAACTACGAACTCATAATGAGCGTAGCGTGTACCAAACGCTGTCCTCGCGATATCTGACTCTCGAATCCGCAACTGGTGATATCCAGATCTTAAGTCGATCCTGGAAAATACTGAGGCTCCCTGAAGTTGATCTAAAAGATCATCAATACGGGGTAAGGGATAATACTCTTGATCATCACTCTGTTCAACTCCTGGTAATTAATACACACACGAGACGAGCCATCCTTCTCCTTGACAGATCACACTGGTGCTCCTCACGGGGACGCAATCGGTCGGAGATAACCTTTATCGAACTACTCCTCAAGTTGAATCTTCAACTCCTGCATTCTGGTCAGGGCCATCCGATACGGTGCCTTCGATAAAGGGGACGTACCGGCTCCAACTCACTCCTGTATTCCCCTACTCTATGTGAAGGCAACCAGATAACTCGTCTGGAAATACATCGTCAATCGATGACAATGATACCACGAATGATTGAACATTTCGATTGCCCTAGAATGGTCAGTCGATAAAAAGAGATACCAATAATGATTGAATAACTCGATTGCCTTAGAAAGGCCAATCGATGAAGATGATACAATGAATGTTTGAATAACTCGATTGCCTTTGAAAGGCCAATCGATGAAAATGATACAATGAATGATTGAATGACTCGATTGTCTTAGAAAGGCCAATCGATGGAAATGATGCAATGAATGATTGAATAACTCGATTGCCCTAGAAAGGCCAATCGATGAAAATGATACAATGAATGATTGAATAACTCGATTGCCTTAGAAAGGCCAATCGATGAAAATGATACAATGAATGATTGAATGACTCGATTGTCTTAGAAAAGCCAATCGATGGAAACGATACAAGGAATGATTGAATAACTCGATTGCCTTAGAAAGGCCAATCGATGAGAATGATATAATGAATGATTGAATAGTTCGATTGCGGAATTTCTCTGCTTTCATCATAATAATACTTCTTCTGGAACAACGGGGATTACTTCCCTGAAGCACACATTCGACAACCAACGACGGAAAGATAGCGACCAAACGCTAACAAATACTGAGGATAGTATCAAGACGATCAAACCAACTAATACCGAAAATTACATCGTCCTAAGATAAGTTCACCACGATTAGATCCATCAACCAATCGCGGTCATTAAGCTTAATTCGGTATGATTCCGAAAATTCTTCCATCGTCAGGTAGACCGATGGTATGAGGTCCACAAGCAATAGAACTATCCCGAAATAAGTCTATTCAAGCATGATTTGAAAATGAAAGAATGCGGTGTACCAGCATCAAAAGGTACACACAAGTTGAAATAAAATTACGAGTATATCTGAAATCATTCGGGCCACCGGATCGTCGATCTTCCTCATCATATGAATCTGGGACTTGTCGGCCCCCGAACCGGACGCTCTCGTCTGATAAATACGAGCTCTAACTCTATTTGCTTCAATTGCCTTAAACGACGATGACAAAGCAGTCTGATTCTGAAACGCTGGTTGCTTCCGGGCCTGAGATGCCGCCGGAGCCGACTTGGAGTCCTTTCGGAAAAAACGGGCCTTATGCCCGAAATTCCCACAATTATAGCACGTGATAGACGGTTTCAGACACTCAGTGCTGAAATTACCCGGCGTTCCACAATTGAAACAGGTGATGGCCGAACTGGCCGCTCGGGAATGAGATCCCGCACGATTATGCACCGTAGGAGGTCGCTCAGAAACGATAGGACTCACACGAGGCTTCTTGCAGGTTGACTGACCGCCTTCGGGTTGATTACGCTTCGTTGATTTCTTGCTGACAAATGAAGGTTGTTGTTCAGCACTTTCCTTAGAAGCTTGCTCGTACGGGAGAGTTCTCTCGATTAATCCGGTCAGAGTGGCGCAATGATGATTGAGCAACTACACATGGGTCATCATGGCCTGCATAAAAGTGAGTGGATCAACCCGAACATCTTCTGATCGAGCCGAGTCCTGGGCACGATTTCTCGGCAGCGAGTGATTATTTCTCGGGTTTCGGTCCGCACCGCGGCCTCTCCCCGTGCATCCCCTGACAGCTCTCTCCATACTGAAGTAGGAAGGTCGCATAATGATTATATTTCCCGCATGATTAGCACGTTATCATTATGTCATGAGATGATGAAAATGAGTATACATGCTCTAACTTAGTGATTATATGAATGATTTACTGAAGTTACATGATTATCTGATGAAATTTTTAAAATGATTATCTTGAATAACTTAACAAGATTGATAATATGATCATCCAGATTGACAACTGAGTAATGAAATGAATTGAGTAATTAATGAGTTAACATGATCGTCCTGATCATTAACTGAGTAATGAAATGAATTAAGTGATTAATGAGTTAATATGATCGTCCTGATCATTAACTGAGTATTGAAATGAATTAAGTGATTAATGAGTTAATATGATCGTCCTGATCATTAACTGAGTATTGAAATGAATTAAGTGATTAATGAGTTAATATGATCGTCCTGATCATAATGAATGATGATGTTTGAGGATTGTTAAATGATGAATGATGAATGAATGACTATTGCCAGAAATTATACCATGGCGTTAGAAATCTTACAGTTCTTCTGGTCTGATTGGCTCGGCATTTGCACAGGTCACACGTGACGCGAAAGTCCAATGATACTAGTTTGATGACGATGATTTCAAATGAGACATGACTCGGAAGGTAGTATTCAAAACCACTCTCCGATACCAACTCTGTAACACCCCAAACTAGGCGAATATTACAGTGCCGTGGATCCCCGACTGGACCCACCAGGCAAATGAAAATGAATGAATTACACAAGATAAATGTAGTACCGAACCACATTACAACAGTAATTACTCCGATGAGGAGTTTAATTACAACACACCAGGACAATACTGAATACTAGTGTATTTTATATGAAGATAAAATACACAACACTGAATGAAACGGAGTATCCAAATGAAAATCATGATGAAAATAAAGGACAATAACATGAATAATCGAAAGATCGGGGCCCCTTACTAGTATCACTAGGACTCCTCGACATCAACATGCTATTCCCATGCGTTTGCCTTGCCATGACTCGAAAAACAAAATCCCAAATGGTCGCTTAAATGTAACAACAATCCTCAAGGGTTGAAAATACACAATCATGATTTAACAAGTTATGAAATATCCTTAGTTATGAATTACGCCAAGAGGGGTATCATAGTACGCCCGTAGTGTTCTGTGCGAGTGTACAAGACGAATGACCGGACACACCCGTCCTTGTACCTAATTAGTCTCACGGAGGTAACTGCTACCGTGTGCACACCCAATGTATCACTCCCAATACATGGCCATAACGTGCCCGACTAAAAATTCCACACATCCGCACCCGGCCACGCAATATGAACCCAGAAGGTCATATGAACGAGAATGACCGTAATGAATATCAATGAATAAATAATAATCTGACAAAGTCAAGAATGACTCACCGAGATGAGAGTAATAATGAAGTGATTGATAGTTTCAATGGAATGATTGGAACCGCCGTTCCCGTTAATGAAATGATTGTTCAACAATTACAAGTCTCAATGTGATTAATACAATGATGAATGAGTTATGATTATGAATGATCAACAACAAAAGGTATGAATATCCTTTTAACCGAGTAAGAATTAACTTACACAATACCGGTGACAATTATCCTTCCACGAACGACGTCCTAATTGAGATATCGGTCGCTCGAACAACCTTGAATTATACAATATCCAACAACCCGTTCAATATACGAATCAAACACGAATATAACGAACTCAAAACGTCGAAACGATTAAACTAAATCCATTGAGGCATTAAATCAAACACGTTGCGGCCAAACTCCGATTGTTTACAATCAAACCTCAATATACCAATATCAAATCCTCCAAGAAGTGTTTCAAACCAACAAAACATCTTCAATATGATTAATAATCCAAGACGAAAATCCGAAAACGTGATTATAACGACAATTAATCGAAAACCCCCAATTTCAACTCGATAATCAAAGTGTTCTTGAATAATCCCTCAATAATACAATGAATCCTTATACAAACTCATAATCATATACATATCCCTTCATATAACATGATTATAACGTCCAAAACATCATATCTCAACATAGAATCGAAATCCAAGGTGTTGAAGAAATTACCTCTTGAAGATCCAACCACTTCGATCCGAAGAACACAAGTTTAATCGAGTATCCAAGCTTCACAACCGAATGAAAATGATTAAAAACCACACTCAAGTAATATGTGAAGAGAAATTTTCTCCCTCAAGCCTCTCTCTCTCGTATGAAGGTGGAAGAAATGGAAGGAATGGGCTGAAATGCTCAAAAAACGAATTTATAGGGGTTGACTGCCCTGTCGGACACGGCCCGTGCCGATCGGCACGGTCGCGGCGTGCAACTGGCCGGCAGGGACTCGACCGTGTCCTGCTTGACACGGTCGCGGCGCGAAGGGCCTTCCTATAGTGACCTGTCCGACAGCGACTCGGCATGACTCGACCGTGTCCCAGAACACGGCCGTCTGGCGCTCGGTTCTCGCTTATCCGAAGAGTTTGACTCGCCGTGCTGCACGACAAGGTCGAGTCCTGTGGGCGAGACTTCGCATTTCCGGACGAGTACAAAGACGGGCCGTGTCGGACGACACGGCCGAAGTTCGGCCGGCGAGGATCGCCAATAATCAAAATGAGCGGGTGAGCTAAAACGACCATAACTCTCTTGTCCGGACTCCGATTGACTCACCGTTCGAACCATTGGAAAGCTAACTCGATGCTCTATAATATTGCAAAGATTCAGAATTTTTGGAGTTACCAAAAATTAATGGTGATCTAACAAAGTCGAACTCATATGCGGAAAGTTGAAACAATGGACAAAAACGATACACAACTCGAAGTTTTTCCGAACGGTGAACACGAGTGAATGAACATGATTGATGAATGATTATAAATGAGTGAAAATCCACTGAGTGACAATCACCGAATGAAATTACTGAATGATAATGACTGAATTACCACCGGGTATTACAGATTCAAAGTTTTTAAGACATCGAAGATGACATGTTCGTCTTCCACTCTGAGAATTAGCTTTCCTTCATAGACGTCAATAAGAGCACGTCCGGTTGCGAGAAATTGTCGTCCCAAAATAATGGGAATATGCTGATCTTCTTCCATGTCGAGGATGATAAAATCTGCTGGAAATATGAATTTATCAACTTTGACGAGCACATCTTCAACTATCCCACGTGGATATTTGATTGACCGATCGGCTAATTTGTTGGGATTCCGAAAATAAAACGAAATACGCAGCGGAAATAAATACGAATCCCAAACAGGATCGATCAAGTAACGTATATACGAAAAATAAATACGAAGATAAAGATCATACCCTTGAAGCCTTTGAAATAATTCTTCGTAAAATTTGATGACGATCACGAACCTCGTCCCGAATACGAAATCCCTTTGTTCCAAGCACCGAAAGTTCGAAGCCTCTACTTCACACGCGTCGGAAGTTGCCCGGAAAAATTTCGACGAGACTCCGTTCTCCAAGAACACGGCTAGGGAACTCGTAAGAATTTTTTCTCTCAATTTTTCTTAACTTTTATAACACCTCTAAGATGAAAATTATAGAAAAGAAAAAATTTCTCCTCCCTCACTTTACTCTCACTACTGACTCTCCAATGAATGAGTATGAGTAGTTTGTAGTTATCTCATCTCATCATTTATAATGTAATGATATATATATTATAAAGGAATAATTATTCCTTTACAACTATCATTCACAATTATGTGGGAATCTCAACTCTAAGTGAGTTCCCACACACATGCAAGATCATGCCATGACATGAGGAGTGGGTGGCCACAAGGAAGTTTCTAGAAAACGAGCCGAGCCACTCGGCTCGTGTACCGGACGCTCACAAACGACTCCGTTAATTACACTCCTTTTAATCATCAATGTATTTATATTAATTAATTAATCTAATTAATTAATTATATCAAATACAAATATATATTTCTCTAAGAAATATAATTTATGAATTAAATTAATTACCCAGAACTTAATTTAAATTCATAAGACCGATATTTGATTTATCCAATAAATCATAATTAGATATCCAATATCTAATATTAATAGAGAGATAATAAATTCACATTTATCCGTCAACGCTCCCGATGCGCGACTCGTAGGTCCGTCTCACCGGCATTGGGAGGAACTAATGAGTGCGGGCAAGACTTAGCCACTTAGCGGGCCGCATCCGTAAAACCCCGATCGAGAACGAATGAAGGGATCATTCCGTAACCATTATGTCGTGAATACTATATACGTATAGACCCTTCATCGATGTCCCGGCCAAGTCTTCGGTCACGGTAAGTCAAACCTCATCGTTGACTAAACTCTATACATGTGTTAATGCAAATCAAGACCGACCGATTAATAGTGTATCTAATACGACTATATCGTAATGCTTTGCCAAAGACTTATGATCTTATTTGCCATTAATCGTATAGACATTCGCCGCTCACTAACAGAGATAGAATCTTTTCTTGGCGTACAAGAAGATCGCTACTCGCCCGTATAGTCCGTACTTCGAGGTCGACTCAAAGAATTAAGCAAATGAGTCTAACTACTCTAATGACAAACTAAACGTCACAGCACATCTTCTACCAACCCTCAAGTCAAAGGTCCACGTATACTATCACAACCTTCGATTCGTCATCGACTCTCCGAGAGTGAATACCGTGTGATCAATCGAGTATGAGTCGTGTTCGAGTATACTGCCCCACCAATATACTTATAACTATGCTATCAAGACGTGCACACGCCCTAGCATCGCTTATACAAGTCATATTAAAACTTAATGCCCATTTTAAGTTTATTGACTTATGCGAACAATTTACGTAAATAAACTTTAAACACTTCCAAGACATTTTCTCTTATCCCATAACGAGAATGGAATGTTCGATTTATTTACATGGACTTCACTTCAATGTTTACCAAGTCAAGAATGCAATTGAAATACAATAAACAGTGAATGAATCGTATTGCCTTTTTATTAATTATTCCATAATTACAAGTATAATGCCCTTACTCTCTCATCCCCGAGTGGCATTCGAGGGCATATTCCTAACAATCTCCCACTTGCACTCAATGCCACACATCATGGTATCCAATACCCATGTTCTTCGATGTCTTTCTAAGATGGCCCGAGATAATGGCTTAGTCACGGGTCGAGACATTGTCTTCTCGAGTCTACTCTTTCCAATGAAACATATCCTTTTTCCACCATCTCTTGAACGATGTGGTACTTTCTCTCTATATGCTTGGTGTTGTGGTGAGCCCTCGGCTCCTTGGCTTGGGCGATACCCATCATTATCACAGAATAGTGATATAGGCAACTCCGCTTAGGCACCACTTGAAGTTCTTGTATAAACTTTTGCATCCAAAATGCTTCTTTGCTAGCCTCTGAGGCAGCTTGATACTCGCTTGGCAGGTGGAATCTACAAGAGCGGTTTGCTTGGAGCTTCTCCAAGATACCGCTCCTCCATTGAGAGTAAATAAATACCCAGATGTCGACTTAGAGTCGTCATTGTCTCCTTGAAAATCAGAATCGGTGAATCCAATCACCTTCGCTTCTCCACCACCATAAGTAAGAACTAAATCTCTATTTCTTCTTAAGTACTTAAGAATGTTCTTTACGGCCAAATGTTCCCTTCCCGGTTTGCTTGAAATCGACTTACCATACTCACAAATGTAGGCTAAGTCTCGGTCTCGTACACAACATAGCGTACATGAGGCTACCCATCGCCGAGGCATAGGGTACCTTACTCATCTCTCTCTTGTCTTCCTCACTTTGAGGACACATTTTCGTGGTGAGATGAATTCCATGTCGCATGGGAAGGAACCCTATTTTAGATTCATCCATCTTGAATCTTCTCAGATTTTATCGATATAAAGGGCTTGGGAAAGTCCTATCATTCTTCGTGGTCTATCTCTCAGAAGACGGATCCGTAGAATATAGGAAGCTTCTCCCAAGTCTTTCATGGAGAACGCTTTAGAAAGCCAAGCTTTCACAAAGGTCCGAGCATTGCTATGTTATTTCCTATAAGTAGAATATCATCTACATATAGTACTAAGAACGCAATGTTGCTCCCACGATCTTTTGTAAACACACGGTTCCTCCTCATTTCGCTCAAGTCAAAGTCCTTAATCGCTTCACAAATCGAAGGTTCCAACTTCGAGAAGCTTGCTTCGCACTATAAATGGCTCGTTGCAGCTTACACACTTTATGAATATTAGCTTTGGACACAAACCTTAGTCGCTCCATATAGATTTCTCCTCGAGGTATCCATTTAGAAAAGCCGCTTTGACATCCATTTGCCATATTTCATAATCATAATAGGCGAAATGGCAAGCATCATGCGAATCGACTTTATCATAGCTACGGGCGAGAAGGTATCATGATAATCGATTCCTTCCCTTCGTATAACCCTTTGCCACAAGCCCGGCCTTATAGGCATCAACCTTGCCATCCCCATCGCCTTTCTCTTATAGATCCATTTATTTCCAATAGTCCTCATGCCGCTTGGAAGATCTACTAGAGTCCAGACTGATTGGTATGCATCGAGTCTATCTCGCCTTCCATTGCTTCTTGCCATTTATCGTAGTCTACATCCACTATCGCTTGGTCATAGGTGACAGTGGTCGTTTTCAAGCTATCGTGTGTGTCGTGGAGACCCAGCCTCGACATGTGTATAGCCATACCTCTCGTAAGTGAGATACCCTATCGACCTTCAAGTGGAGGTTGTGTTACAATAGGTTCGGTTCTTGATCCCGATCGATGTCTCCTTAGGAGTTTCATTATGCTCTTCCAAAGAGATATTTCTACCCGAGCCACCCTCCCGAATGAATTCATCCTCAAGGAAGTGCACTTGTAATGCCACAACGACCCTATGGTCTTCTCGGCATGTAGAATAGATAACCCATCGAGTCCTCTCGGGTATCCTATGAAACGCCCTTTTATGGACCTCGCTCAGCTTGTCCACCTTAGCCTTTTGACATAGGTCGACATCCCCAAATCCTTATGTGATTAAGGCTTGGTTTCTTAACCTTCCACATCTCATGCGAGTGATAGGAACAGATTTGGAAGGACATCTATTTAGGATATAGGCGGTGGTTAGTAAGGCATACCCCACGTAAATAGGTAAATCGGTGTAATTTAACATGGAGCGAACCATGTCCAACAAAGTCCGATTTCTCCTTTCAAACACCATTTAACCGTGGGGTTCCCGGAGGCGTGAATTGTGAAACTATTCCATGTTCCTTATGGAACTCATCAAACTCAAGTGCTCATATATTCGCCACCTCGGTCCGACCAAGTGCTTTGATATGACATCCAGCTTGTTTTTCAACTAGGGCCTTAAATTCTTTGAATTTAGCAAAGGCTTCGATTTATGTTTCATTAAGTACACAATCCCATACCTAGTATGATCATCTGTGAACGTTATGAAATATTGATATCCGTCTCGGCTACTTCTAAAGCACCACAAACATCGGTATGCACCAATCCAAGTTTATCGGCACTCTTTCAAAAGTCCCTGTGAAGGGGAACTTAGTCATTTTGCCTCTAAGGCAAGATTCACAAGTTGGATAGGGTTCTACACCCAATGGACTTAAAAGTCCATCTTTCTCCATTTTTGAACCTTGGTCTCGACCAACATGACCAAGTCTAAGGTGCCATTTAAGAGCTTGATTAGTATCTTGCCTACCACGTTTCCTAGTTATAGTTGTTCATTGCTTTATTTTGCATGTTCAGATGATATAAACCATTCAACAATGTAGTGCTCCAACCAATTTATTTCAAAATAAATTTTACAACCGCCATTGCCAATGAAGAAACAAAATCCTTTCCGGTCCAAGACTCGAATGTATACAATGTTTTTATGCCCTGGGCAAAACAAGTACTTCATCTAATGTCAAAATAAAACCAAATTCTAAACCCGTAAGGATTGATCCAATATCGGTTGCCTCGACACTTTGTCCGCTTCCAACAGTGATCATTATTTCCCTTTCGTGTTTTCTACTTGCTCCAGATCCCGATTCATAGTACAAATGTGAGAAGTGGCACCGAATCCGTAATCCATGAAGCGTAATATACAGAGCGGAACAATTAGTTTCAAAATAAAAAGTTCCGTACCTAATGCGCCATTAATCTTGGGACAAGTCCTTCGCCAAAGGGCCCACCACCGCATTCAAGGCATTTGTCCGTAGGTTTTGGACCGCCTACCTTTTGAACCTTTCGCCTTGCCCTTTCCTTTTGCACTTTCTTGGGTTTGACCGCTCGTAGGTCTTTTTCTTCTTGTTCTCGACCTCTTAGGCCCGTAAGAAATCACAAGAGCAGCCTCTCTCGGCTTAGTCTTCATGTTAGATCACGCTATTACAGCTTATTCATTAGCCCGGCTAATGTGCATGTAATTTCATTACGGTTGAAATTCATTACAAATCGCGTGAAAGAGTCGTAGAGATTGAAGGATGAGATCAATTTGAAGGGATAAATCCATATTAAAGTTGAGCACCTCGAGCCTCTCAATCATAGAGATCATCTTGAGGACGTGGTCTCCCACTTTGTCCCCTTCTTTCATCCTAAGATCAACAACCGCTTTGATATTTCATATCTAGCATCCTACCGTGCTCTCCATAAAGTTCGGTCAAGTGTGCGAGAATCGCCAGCGTAAGTCATTTTCGTGCGCTCTCGCAGCCTCATTAGTCATTGAGCCCATCATAAAACCACGGACTAGCACATCATCCTCGACCCATTTTTCATGGACGCCAATGTCTTCCCGATTACCCTAGTCCGATTGAGTCAGGAATGTCCGCTCCAAGACGTATCCTAGAGACTCCATACCGAGTACAATCATCGATTCCGCAACTACCAACAAAGTTAGGGCCGCTTAGGAGATTCTTTTCAAGTAGTATTGCAAGTGGGTTTTTAGCCATTTTAGAGAGATTCAATTTCGTTTTCGCAAAGATTTAGACAAGATTAAATTAGTGACTTGTTTAATTATGACCGAGTATAGAACTTAAGGGCTTGTATAATTCTTGTCTCGGCTCCCACTAATTTTATCTAATTATACACTCCCATGTTATAATCCGAAATCATGGTTAGATCGACTTCTTAGTGGTGATCAAGTTCTTTACAAATTTTAATGCACGCAACCTATCGTTTCTTGCCAATTAATTTCTCGTAAAGTGGTGTCTAACACCAACCCGTCTAACGGATGATTTGATCTTCTTTTACCCCTAGTCTTCATGACCTCAACCTATCGTTTCTTGGCAATCCGACTATCTAAGTTGTTGACCATCAACGCCTATCGGTTTGACTATTGAATCTCACCCGCAACCTATCGGAGTTTCTAGGGCGAAATTTATCACCAACCGAAGGCATCTAATGCACTCAAGAATTTTTCAACCTCTACCAAATGTACTACCCCGATAACTCTAAGCATAGCACATCACGGGTATCAATTTTCTACGAGTTTGATGGAGGGTAGGAAACCTCGTAACCTTTTTCAAACTTAGTCTGCTTGTTGTCTGAGAATTTCGCGATTAATGTTACACTTTGCACATTAATTCATTTATACGCGCTTGTATGTTTGTCAATCATTCAAAATGAAAATGTAAAATAGTAACCTAGTTACTACCAACATATAGCTCATGGACCTAATTCCTAAGTACTGGGCCAAGCGAATGACCCAATAAATAAATAAAAAATACAGTCTTCGATTCTTCGTCTTCTCGGTCTTCGTCATCGGTCTTCGTCATACCCAAAATAATACTTACATCATTGAAAAAATGCATCCTATACAAATCTTCTAGTAAAAATAAATAGGCTCAAAACGGCCTTTACAACCCAATCGAATCGAACAAATCAAAAACTAAGTCCACGAGCTATATCACCATCACATAAGGATTCCATACAACATGTAATGGCAACGAAATTAAACAATTAATTTTAATATAAATTAATCTAATTAATCTATAAAATTAATCTATTCAATTTCTACTATATTAATCCAATTAATATAAAGTGGCATTAAAATTAAATAATCAATTAATATATTAATCCAATCAATATTAATCTATTCAATTTTAATGGTATTAATCAAATTAATACTAATAATCATCATTTTAATTCGTTCGAAGTAATCCGGCCAAAAATAATATTCTCGTTTAATTTATTTCCCTTAACTCAAAAATATTCCAAATATTAATTTAGTCAAATTAAAATCCAATTTAAATTTTTGGGAAATAATTACAACAAAATATAAACTTAAAACGGAGTCCCGGATAATCCGGTTTTAGGCCCACCGCTGCCCGATTCAAAATCGGGCCAAAACCCGAGGGCCGCTCCGAGCCATCGCTCGCAGATCAAGCCGATCATTCTCGGCCCCGCCGAGCACTCTCAGCCTGTCCGAGTCATGGCCGAAAGACGCTCGCGGCACTGACGGGCAGCAGCGATCTTCAAGCGCAGACTACGCCACGACCGTTTCTTCATTTTTCTACGTTTCCAAAACGTGATGCTACAACGAACAATTTAAAATCTAAAATTATTCCAAATATGATTCTAAATCATAAACATCATCCAATAACATTCAAAATGCACAAATAATCGTATATACGATATCATTGACTCGCTCGATACCACCGTTGGGATTCCGAAAATAAAACGAAATACGCAATGAAATAAATACGAATCCCAAACAGATCGATCAAGTAACGTATATACGAAAAATAAATACGAAGATAAAGATCATACCCTTGAAGCCTTTGAAATAATTCTTCGTAAAATTTGATGACGATCACGAACCTCGTCCCGAACACGAAATCCCTTTGTTCCAAGCACCGAAAGTTCAAGCCTCTACTTCACACGCCGGAAGTTGCCCGGAAAAATTTCGACGAGACTCCGTTCTCCAAGAACACGGCTAGGGAACTCTTAGGAATTTTTTCTCTCAATTTTTCTTAACTTTTATAACACCTCTAAGATGAAAATTATAGAAAAGAAAAATTTCTCCTCCTCACTTTACTCTCACTACTGGACTCTCCAATGAATGAGTATGAGTAGTTTGTAGTTATCTCATCTCATCATTTATAATGTAATGATATATATATTATAAAGGAATAATTATTCCTTTACAACTATCATTCACAATTATGTGGGAATCTCAACTCTAAGTGAGTTCCCACACACATGCAAGATCATGCCATGCCATGAGGAGTGGGTGGCCACAAGGAAGTTTCCTAGAAAACGAGCCGAGCCACTCGGCTCGTGTACCGGACGTTCGTCAAACGACTCCGTTAAATACACTCCTTTTAATCATCAATGTATTTATATTAATTAGTTAATCTAATTAATTATATCAAATACAAATATATATTTTTCTAAGAAATATAATTTATGAATTAAATTAATTACCCGGTAACTTAATTTAAATTCATAAGACCGATATTTGATTTATCCAATAAATCATAATTAGATATCCAATATCTAATATTAATAGAGAGATAATAAATTCACATTTATCCGTCAACGCTCCTGATGCGCGACTCCGTAGGTCCGTCTCAGCCGGCATTGGGAGGAACCAATGAGTGCGGGCAGCACTTAGCCACTTCTAGCGGGCCGCATCAGAACCCCGATCGAGAACGAATGAAGGGATCATTCCGTAACCATTATGTCTTGAATACTATATACGTATAGACCCTTCATCGATGTCCCGCCAAGTCTTCGGTCATGGTAAAGTCAAACCCTCATGTTGACTAAACTCTATACATGTGTTAATGCAAATCAAGACTGATCGATTAATAGTGTATCTAATACGACTATATCGTAATGCTTTGGCCAAAGACTTATGATCTTATTTGCCATTAACCGTATAGACATTCGCCGCTCACTAACAGAGATAGAATCCTTTCTTGGCGTACAAAGATCGCTACTCGCCCGTATAGTCCGCACTTCGAGGTCGACTCAAGAATTAAGCAAATGAGTCTAACTACTCTAATGACAAACTAAACGTCACAGCACATCTTCTACTGAACCTCAAGTCAAAGGTCCACGTATACTATCACAACCTTTTGATTCATCATCGACTCTCCGAGAGTGAATACCGTGTGATCAATCGAGTATGAGTCGTGTTCGAGTATACTGCCCCACCAATATACTTATAACTATGCTATCAAGACGTGCACACGTCCTAGCATCAGTTATACAAGTCATATTAAAACTTAATGCCCATTTTAAGTTTATTGACTTGCGAACAATTTACGTAAATAAACTTTAAACACTTCCAGTACATTTTCTCTTATCCCATAACGAGAATGGAATGTTCGATTTATTTACATGGACTTCACTTCAATGTTTACCAAGTCAAGAATGCAATTCAAATACAATAAACAGTGAATGAATCGTATTGCCTTTTTATTAATTATTCCATAATTACAAGTATAATGCCCTTACTCTCTCATCCCCTGAGTGGCATTCGAGGGCATATTCCTAACATAATTGTAGTGAAACTGTTGTTGCTTTTGCTTCTCCCAAGTTCAATTTGTTTAAAATTGACAGGGGCATCAAGTTGATACTTGCCCCTAAATCACAAAGAGCTTTGCCAAAATTCACTTCACCAATTGTACACGGGATTGTGAAAGTTCCCGGATCTTTTAGCTTGAGTGGCAACTTCTTTTGTAGTATTGCGCTGCATTCCTTTGTTAGCATGACAGTTTCGTATTCTTCAAGCCTTCGTTTGTTGGAAAGAATATCTTTCATAAATTTGGCATAGCTTGGCATTTGTGCTAGAGCATCGGCAAAAGGAATGTTGATGTGTAGCTTTTTGAAAATTTCCAAGAATTTCCCGAATTGAGCATCGAGCTTGTGATTCTTCAACCGTTGTGGAAATGGGATAGGTGGAACATAAGATTTTGTAGCAATTGGACCTTTTTGAGATGAAGGTCCTGTATCAGATTCTTTTTCTGATTCTTGATTTTGTTTATTTTTTTGTTTTTCCAGATGGTTTTCCATAGAAATTTCGGGCAACTGCACTCCACTTCTTGTTGTGATAGCTTGTACATTTTCCCTTGGATTTACCTCGGTATTGCTAGGTAACATGCCATGAGATCTTTCTGAAAGTATTTTGGCCATTTGGCCAACTTGTGTCTCCAGATTTTTAATTGAAGCAACATTTCGTTGTTGATGCTTCAGTTGTTGTTCAGCTAGCTTTGTGATTGCTTCTTCCCATCCGGGCTTCTTTTCTTGATGCGTTGGATTCAACACATTGTTGTTGTTTGCATAAGAAAAATTTGGATGATTTTTGTACCCTGGATTGTATGTTGGCCCGTAAGGATTGTATGCTTGCCTTTGGAAATTCTGAGCATACGCCACTTGTTCCGTGGTGGTGTTGATCGCTCTTGTTGCACTAAGGGACAGATAGTGTCATAGGAGTTGCTCCACAAATTTCACATGAAAAAGCTGAAATTTGTGGAGTTTGCACCGTCTTCACAGATTGAGGAGTTGAAAAGACATTTCCTCGACTTTCTTTGATAGAGCTTCAATTTTTGCCAACATAAGTGAATAAGAATCCACTTCAAAAACACCATTTGGTTTCTTTTGGGTATTTCTGTCTGCCATCTTGCACTTTGTTCACTTATAACCTCAAAAAGATTATAAGCCTCTTTCATAGTTTTGTTTCCCAGTGAGCCATTTGATGATGAATCGACATTGGCTCGGCATGAAGGTAAAATTCCGTAATAGAAGTAATTGACTTGTGCTCCCAAATTGAAACCATGGTTAGGACATTTTCGTAGCATATCTTTGTATCTCTCCCATGCTTCGTGGAATGATTCTGAATCTTGTTGACGAAATGTAGAGATTTCGTATTTGAGTTTCGCCACTTTTATTGGTGGAAAGTATTTAGTGGTGAATTTCTGGACAAATTCGGCCAATTTGTTATGCTTCGTGGTGGCAAAGTATCTAGCCACTCTCTTGCTCTGTCCTTCAAAGTGTGCACGAAAAGTCTCATTTTGATCGCCTCGTCATTTACATTTGGATATTTGAAATTTCCACATATTTCCACAAAACGGTTAATATGGAGATATGGATTTTCGTCGGTTCTTCTATAGAATGAGTTGTTGTTGGAGAAGAGATTGATGACATCTGGGCGAATTTGAAAATTGTCCACTCCAAATGGTGGATAGATTACACTTGATTGAACGCTCAAAGATGGGGGGTTCATGAATTCCCCAAAGAGCATGTTGTCTTCATCTATTTCCGGCACAATAGGATATTGTTGATGTTGAATGTTTTGAATATTAGGTATTCCACCCACCGGAGGAATTCTTTCGTTATCATTTCCTTGGGGGAGACGTGGATTTAGTTCGTCCGCCATTGATGGTGAAGAAATAATGTTTTTCTTTTGTTCTCTTCGCCTTCTTCTGAATGTGGCTTCGATCTCGGGATCTAGTGAAACTAAATCGCGATTGTATGTCCTTCGCATAGACAAGAGAATCTACAACAAAGAAAAAGTTGTATTTATAACAATAGTTAATAATGTAATTTTTCAAATATAACTTATACTTCCCCGGCAACGGCGCCAAAAACTTGACACGCTTTTAGTGTAACTATCGCAAGTGCACGATATCGTATCAAGTAGTAAAGTGGACTTTTTGTGTCCGGTTTATCGATCCCACAAGGAAGTTTTGTTATAATTTGAATTATACACTATTAGTCTATTTTTATAGATACTAAGATGAGTGAAACACACAATTTAAAGAGTTTGGTTTAATTGTTGCAAAGTAAATGCAATAATAGTTCTAATATTTTAAGGAAATTAAAAGATTGCAATAATAATAGATTGATTAACGATAAAATGAAATAGTTGGGATTACAAACTTAGTTCGTCATTAGTTATAAAAGATGTATAGGAGATCATAAAATGAATTTACTTATTATGTTGTGTAGATTCGATTTTCCTTAAAACGACGGTTTCTCTTTCGAACTATAAAACGCCCCTTACATATTGAATCAATCAACTATATTTCTATGTTGATTGGCTTCAATACATAGTATTAGGATTTATGAAAATAACTCAAAGAATCATCTAAGGACTAGGGGTATATTTCTATCCCCTAGAACAACTTAGAGTGAAGATCATTTGATCTAATCAAACATATTTTCTTTCGAAACATATGAAGACCATAAATATCGTCATTTATTGGCCAAATAAATAAAGATTGTTCAAACAATGAAAATCACACACAATAATAAGTCAATCATAATAGATCTTTATACAAACATAAATAACATGACTAACCTTGCTTATAATCCCAACTAAAGATTACTTAGCCCATGAAGGGTTTATTACACATATTACAAGCTTGTGTGGTCATTATTAGTTGAATCAAGAGAAAGAATCGATCCTAACTCCCTTAGTAGATAAAGGAGATAGAAACAATAAACTCTCTGAACAACATATGTTATACCACACTTACAAAGATCACTCAAGAACACAAGTGTGTTCTTCACACAAAAAGAAAAGTTTACAAAAAATGGAAAATTATAAGATGAATGATTAATGATGAAGGATCTAAGGGGTCTATTTATACACCTAAAGTCATCTAATAGCTCCAAAACTCCAGCATTATTATATTAGATCGGATCAATGCCAGCCATCCCCTCAATAATACACAAAAAGTATAAAAAATTAGACAAATCATATTAATCTGTCAAGAGTTACGGCCGTAACATTCAGGAGTTACGGCCGTAACAAGGGTGACTTACGGACGTAACCCCTGAATGTTACGGCCGTAACTTGGCTTCGTAAATTTGTTCACCGGTTGCTTTGAAAGTTACGTTTTCAGCCCAGAATTTCTCAGACTTTGCGTTTTTGCCCCAGATCTTCTTCGGATGATAACTTTTGATATATAACTCTGATTTTGAATCCGGAAAGACTGCCGAATTCATCTCGAAAAGCCCTACAACATGAATATATCAAAATTCAATAAAGAGAATATTTATTAAACATGTTGTTTCTTGAGTAATTCAGTTATTTAATCCGATCATCATCCGATAAAAATAAAATTATTAAAACTAATAAATTAAAAGCAAAAAACGAGTAGACTAGCTCAATTATGGGTGAATTTTATCGATACAAACCATGGATAAGTGTACAAAACTGGCACTTATCACCTTCCACCTGGAGCGTTCGACGGGACGTCCGGGGGTCGATACTAAGGGGTACGGCCGCGGAAGTGGACTTGGGTGCGTGTGTGGTTGAACTTCTACCCAGAGCATTCGACGGGATATCTGGGGGTCGATACTAAGGGGTACGGCTGCGGAAGTGGTATCCCACCCGGAGCGTTCGACGAGATGTCTGGGGGTCGATACTAAGGGGTACGGCCATGGGATACCAGTTGTGATTTTGTGATATCGTGATGAATTGATAAATGATTTGATTGCCAATGTAGTATTCTGGTATATATATGGAATTTCTGATTGAGATGATTATGTAAAATCGTATGTGTATATAATGTAGTGTAATTGTGTACTTACACTAGCTATTCGAATGCTAACCCCTTAAATGGGGGAAATACGTCTTATGCATTTCAGGTACCGGAAGAGCTGAGGAGCAGGCACGGGATATGCATGCAAAGGATGGATTGGCATGATTATGAGGCTCGAGCCTTTATTTATGTTTTGCCATTTATACTGTTTGAGTATTGGAATTTGACTGGTTTTGTTGTATTCGGTTAAAGTCCCCTGCGTGGGCAATGATATGGTATCGACTTATATTTTTACGTACGTCTATTAAAATGTTAAGGCCGAGGCCACGGCCCCATTTTTACATTGATGATTGTGTCTTTGTATTTTCATGTACGTAATGTGTGTCATGTGTTAGCCTGGTAGACCTCATGAGGGTTCTACGGCGTGTAATGTCCCATTTAAGAATTGGGGTGTTACAATGAGGACACGGGAAGCAGTTTATCTACCATTTGACGCAAGAACATGTCAAATCATTTAGGTCCATAATCTATTTTTTGGACCTAACCTCAAACATACTGTCTCCCAGACCATGCACAGCAAAAACACGACTCTTAGCCATATCCTTTGTAGCCTAATTTCGATCTTAGGTGTAAGAAATATGGCCCATGTAAGAGACTCGGCGCGCCTTGAATTATTTAACGTCATAGGTTTAACTCTAGTTTCTTCAAGAAATGGAAGCACCGGCAATAAACGTTCTGTGATAATCCAACTATTAAAAGACTCAATGATATATTAGTCGTAATCCCATAACGGTAGCCCTTAAAAAAGGCACGACAATAGTTCTCAACCGGGATTCTGCTAGAAAATCATCAACTTTTTTATACCTCCCTCGCTTCTCAATAATTGTAGGTTATGATTATATTCCTTCTCAGTGGATGAATATACTAGCCTGAAGAGAAAATCTCGTATACTGCTCATCGTATAAAACTTGCAATGACCATTATACCTCTGATTAAGGTTCATCGCCAAATGCTTGTAACAGAATAAGTGAGTATCCCCAGGAAAATCAGATCGAATGAACTCAATAGACCAATACCATGGTCATTTATGATTGTAATCACCCTTTTATGACGTTTTAGCAAAATCTTGAGATTGGAGAAGAAAAAGTTTCAATTATCTTTCATTTCACTTTCGCATGCACATACAGCCAGGGGGGAGAATCCTTCATTATTAATTTAGATTACATTATTCAAATTCGAGTAAATACGACATTGCATATGACAGGATAAATTACCAATTAGTAATTTAGATTAAATTATTCAAATCCGAAATGGTTAAAACATTAACCATCTGGTCAAGTATATACATGTATGGTTAATTGCCATCATTTATGCTGTGGTGTTTAACCTATCTCTATTAACCTATCAGTTATAGATTTTACTTGTTTTATATATATTTAAGATAGAGAATTATGCCTGGTGGTGTTTATATTATCGTACAAAATATATTACCTTCATCTCCATTCCATCCAGTTGCTGCAAGAACCTGACCCTTATACAAACTTTTACCAAAAGCACATCTATGTAGAGTACCGGCAGACAGAATTCAAAAGCACCAATTCAGCCTCCATAAGCTAGAAAAATTCTCTTAAATCAACTTGTATGTGGATCGACTTCCATTTTAAATATAGAGTTCACGTTTGCCTCCAAAACAGCATCCCTGAACCGTGGTAACTTGTCGAATGATTCAACATTGTTGCCATAAAAGTTATTGATGGCCTTATTCTTTGCACTTAAATCAACTTTGTAGGTGATTTAAAATCCATAATTAGGGAGCATCTTCTTCATCATATCCTTAGGACGAATGTGAACATTGTACATAATGTCGAATTGAATGCAATTCATGAGAACATCAGCCTCGACCATTGGATGTTTGCGTTTGCATACACCCCTGACACAACTATGAACATTCTTGGTTTTCTAATACAATATCCTTCTTAAATATCTCATAATTATTACAGTTAGCTATACATGAGGTTCGTTCCTACAAAAGGCATATTCAATCCAGTCGCAACAGCATGCATTTTAAGGATTCGTCGAAATTCATCTATACCACCTTAAACTTTTGACCAACGCCAGTAATAGAAAGTAACCATGCATCAGATAAATATGACTTCTGAGATCCATACCTAAAAGGCAAACCAAGATAATCATCTTCGTTGACACTTTTGCAACAATATCTTGCATGAATTATCATTATCTCTCGTGAGTGATATATCAAAGATCTCTAAGCTATATATACGACACCCATGTAAAAACATCGCAAAATCATTATGACCTTCTAGTTTCTAACCAGGTATAAATGAGTACCGCAAAACAATTGCATCAGTTGATCGAAAATGGAATCAACGATATATCTCTTGACGCAATAATTCATATTTCATGGAAGAAACAATAGCAAATAAAAAGAAATCCTCATCCCACATACAACGAGCAAGGAGTATAGAGTTTTCCTGGTTATGCAAAAAATGAAAATTCTAGCATGAATATTTTGGCCCGACAGGGAATTGCTCCGCTATGGAAATTATCATATGATTTAATACTTACACTATGGTAAATTTGTTTACGATATTGTTAGAGGTAATCTGAGAACCATTTTGATTGCACCATTATTCGTAAATATATTAGTGCGTTCATATCATATGAAAATGATACAATAAATGATTCCAAACATGACCAAATGAACATTAGAATATGAAGATTCTAGCATGAATATTTTGGCCCGATGAGGATTTGCTCTGCTTTTCAGATTATCACATGGTTATAACAATAGTCGCATGGTTATTTTGGTTATCTTTTATTTTGAAGTAATCTGATCACCATTATTCATGCAAGTGAACTAGTTTACTACTTATCGGCATGCAATAACTCCCTGTAATTTCACAAACATTAACATGGTGCTGGAATAGTGCATTTTCTTACCGCTAGCAAAAATAAAACACAAATAATGGTGCTGGGGAATGTGAATTGGAACCCAAACATGAATATATGCTTCATATGATAAATATGAAATATAATTATGAAGAATGTACATGATCAAACCTAAATGTATATGGAATATTGATCTGCAAATCAGCCATTTCTTCGGTGATGAACACTTCAATACAACAAATAGATTCGGGACACAAATGAACAGCGCTGACACGATTATAGTTTCCAACGAGATGAACACTTCTTCGCTGCGGCTTTCTCTGCCGACGAAGCTTAACAGCAGTGACACGATTGTGGAGTTCCTCGCACTACTACAAAAATGGGCAAAGAGACCCTTAATAAAAGACCCGTTGGTTGATATAACGGGTCTCTTTAATATAAGAGATCTAATATTATAGATAACGGGTCTCTTATGAGTTAGAGGGCCCACTTAAACTTAAAGAAAAAAAAATAAGAGACCCGTCATCTAATTTAACGGGTCTCTAATATATAAAACTTGTAGGATATACAACCCCCAGATGTATCTCAGCCAATATCACTTCTATTTTCCCCATTTCTCGCCCCACTCTCTCTCTCTCTCTGTATCCTTCTCTCTCTTCCTCAGTCGTTCCCCCCCTCCCCCTCAAGATTTATTCGATCTATTTCTCGCCTCTTTCTTATTCCCTCGGCGTACAAGGTATTGGCGAATTTACCGCCACCGGCGAACTACCTCCTCGGATGGGAGAAGAGTTGTGAGCGAAGGCCATTCAGAGACCCATCCCTATCCCCATTCACACCCCTTCCTTCCTCCCAAATCCACAACCCTAATCCCAATCCCTTCTTCAAACTGAGACTACTTAAACGTCACCCCAGAATACATTTTCGGGTCTGCAGTAATGGCGAAAGCAATAATCAGAAAACTAGAGCTATTGAGCTGCAAAAGCTCATCGAAGGCTACCCTTATGAGTTTAATTCAAAAGATTCTCTGGCTTCACTCCCGTGTATGTTGTACTTTATTGGTTTAATGATACCTGTTGAAGTATCTACGTCTGATGGGATTGCTTTTTTTTTTCTTTTAGGGCCTTTGACGTCTGCCCATTTGTCTAAGTTGGCCTCAGAAGGGTCTCGTCTCCGCGTTGCATATCAGGTTCTTGACTCGGGATTTTCTTGAACAAGTTTTTAGGTACAAACTATGGGGCATATGGTACAACATCTACAAGCATAAGGTGTAATGTGCAGATGTTGTACTTTATGCTTCGACCATTGTGCAGATGGTGTTCGGACTCATGATTATTCGGGCTATTTGCAGTGATTCGCCTGCGACACCAAGCTGCGCAATTCGCCGCTGTGGGAATGATAGCGCGGGTGGTGGCTGGCGCTCGGGCTGCTCGGGGATGAGAGACTAACAACTGCTGATTTCTAGTAATGCTCGGTAATCGCTCTTTGACCTAATTATTTTTCTTTTATAGTTGAAGCTTTTTCTTAGCTCCGATTTTCATGGTGTAATGATTTGCAATGTGAAACCTAGAAATACACTAAGTTGGGAAGAGGGAACCAATCCATATCTCTTTATGGTGTAATGATTTTCATGCTAGGTATCCTGAAATTGCCATTCTTCTTACTATAATTGAGAACCTAGAAAATAGGACAATGGATATTTCACAAGAGTTCGGAAATGTTAAGTCTGTTTTTGAGAAAAATATGAAGTTAATGGAAGAAAGGCTTAAGAAGCTAGAGAGTCCACTAGAAGAAAATGTCACTAATGTTGCGAAGTGTTAAATGAGTATGACATTCAACTTAATAATGAAATGATTATTGAGTTAACGGCTGGTAATGCTGTTGTTAGATCACATGTGTGTGATTTTCTTGTTTTATGAGCGTGTGTTCTATCTCTGAAGCAATTTGAGGGAATAAGAGATTCTTTTGTAGATTATGTGTTTGTGTTAATGCTTTGGGTGATGTCGTCGATTTAAATGAAAATATTCCGCATTATGCAAGCAAATTATGCTGAATTTAGATGAAGAAGAGTTCAAAATACGGATACTCAGCATTGGATTTAGTGATATGTATTTTTCTTCGTACTCTTAGCTGCTCGAGTTGCAGATATGAGAGACAAACTTCATTGAACTAGTAAAAATAATTCAAAATGTGTTCTGATTATTAGAAAAAAGCATTCTGAAGAATACTGTGTTATGTATGACATTTGTGGAAAGTGCACTGATGGTAAAGTACTTAATTACCCCGTTGGTTTGGCATCAATCAAGGTAATGTTATTGTAGGCTTGGTTCAGTCAAGATCTCCCTTTCACTTATTATTTGATTAATCAGCTATTCAATATGTGTTTGGATTGATTGTTGTTGGATCTTGTATTTTCTTTTTGGCAGCCTATTGAGTTGCTATCAGCAAAGATTCAAAGTTTGTGCCCTACAATTACTGGAAATATATGCTGTATGGAGGCCCAATTCGATGTTTTACGGATATAAGTCCAGAAAGTAAGAAAGTAACGTGGTTTGTAATATAGATGAACAATAATAAAAAATGACAGAATATGAATTCTAAGAAATCATGATACAGAAATCAAGGTTTAGGGTTGAGTATAAAGAGAAATTTGCCGTCTCTCTTGAATTAATCTTCTTCCTATTTGCTGAATTTTTTAATCGGTTGTTCCTAACAAAATAAACTTATGTTCTCTTAGTTTATTTGTTGTAGGCCATTCCTTTTGTTGTAGGTTGTCCGGCATGCTTAAGAAACTTCTTGAATCTATTCAGTGAGCTTACATGTTCTCCAAATCAGAGTCAGTTTATGAATGTGACTTCCATTTCTAGGGTGAGTTATTCATATCTTCACTTCGGCTAATCAAAGGTAAATTGAGTTGACTTGTAACTAAGAGATTCTAGAGATATGCTTCGATGCTAGTTCAATCTTCTACTCTTGGAGAAAGTTGTTTATTTTAGTAAAAGCTAGATATTGTCGAGAATCAACATTTTTTTGAATTAACTTGAGGACTTGCAGACATATCCTTTTAACCTTCATGAATAGTATTTATGTGCTAAACTTTATGGGTGATGGAGCACAGTATGCTTAGTTTTTCAATTAACTCTCACATGTTAGCTGATTATGTCTGAATGATGAAAATGCAGGTCCAGTGGCATATCCCCCCTAATAACGTGGCTCATGTCAACTGTGGAAAATGTCATACTTTCAGGGCTTTTATAAATACGTATATTTTTGTTTTGTAGTTAGTGGATAATGTTTGTTGTGAACAAATTGAGATTTAGTACAAGATGTATGTTTTTGCTTCATAATTGATAATACATTCGTTGCTTTAAAATTACGTTGGGATTGATTTTCATTTGAGATGTTGATGGTTGAAGTTTTTTGAACAGAAATATATTGGTGTAGATTTGGCACAATTTTATACAAGTGGGGCTGAATAAAATAATAACAATTCACAAAATTGAGCTGATCAATTCAAAGAGACCCGTTAGGTGAAAAATCGCCTCTCTCAGGTTTCACAATAAAAAATATTAAAAAAAATCAAAGAGACCTGTCAGATGTGAAAACAGCTCTCTTATGATTTACATAATAAATACTAAAAAATTTAAAGAGACCTCATATCTCTAATAACAGGTCTCTTATGCTTTACATAATAAATATTAAAAAATTCAAAGAGACCCCATATCTCTAATAACCGGTCTCTTACCCCATTAAACTATTTTTGGAAGTAATTACCTAACAGACCTAATTTCTATAATAACGGGTCTCTTATGTCTCAAAAAGAGACCCCCTCTAATGAAGCGGTCTCTTTATCAAAGAGACCGCTGAGATAGAGACCCGTCCGGAGGCGGTCTCTTAGCCTTATATGGACGGGTCTCTTTGCCTATTTTTGTAGTAGTGCCGCGAGATGAACACTTCTCAGCGCGGATGAACACTTCTCCACCGCGGCTTCGCGAGATAAATAATGAAGGCCGAGGGGATGAACAACATCTTCTCTCGATAATTGCGATGGCTCCCACCTCTCTTTCTCTAAGTTTTATTTAATGCTGCTCCAGTAGTTTTTTTAGATGTGACGGCTTAATCTTACTTACTACCCACTTTGATCATTCACCCTTAATGAAGAGGTAATATAGGTAAATTCAGCATGGCTAAATTTGAAATTAACACTATAGGTAACACAGATTTCGGTTTGGATCAAAAAATTAAAGTAATTGTATTTTGGGTAAAAAGTGGGTTTATCGTAGTTTTGAGTAATTTTCCCAAATTGATACGTATGGTAGACATATAAGTTTATAGACTTTCTTTTAGGTCATTTAATTTGCTTAAATAAAATATTTAAGTATTATTTAGCAAAAAAAATACGAGTATTCTCCCGATTAATCCGAGTTTGATTGAGTTTGACCCACCCAAATTATGCAAAAAAAAATGATTTTTAACCCAAGTAGTTCCAACTTAAATCAATTGAGAACCAAGTTCCAAATACTTATTTATCCATAATTGACTAATTCTTACAATGTTAGATTGGTACCGCCACTAGAAGGGGGAGTTGAATAGTGCGGATAAGAGTATTGAACTCTTTTTGTGCGGAAGCAAAATATCGGAGTAATTAGAATGCGGAAAAGAAAGAACACAAGAATTTGTTCGAGAGGTTCGGCTATTAACGAAGCCTACGTCCCCTACCTAGTTTTATCGACTAGGACTTTTCTTAGAACTTATAATTGCACTTTCTAGTTTAGTGCCAACTTCTTACAATTTCTTGATTTCCGGGCTCAAGAACAACCTCATAAAAATACTCTTGTTTTTCTGGGTACAAGATAACCTATACACAAAACAAATGCGAGTAGAAACTCGACTTTCACAATAGATCGCTCTTTGATACAAGAATGAAGATTGGAAATTATAGAACAAATCTTCTCGTATCACAATCTAGAATAAGTATATCTCTCAAAATGTTTGCTTGATATTGCTTGAGTATGCTAGTAGGCTCAAAATGCTTGTGTATCTTCAATCTCCATGAAGTTGGCTATTTATAGCCTTCTTGAGCTCATATTCCCGTTGGTACAGTTTAACTGATTACGTACGTTACATGCTGATGGTTACGTACGTTATGAACGTTACGTACGTTATATGCTAAGAATAGCGGCCGTAACGAAAGTGAAGAACTGGTCCAGTGAGATATGATAATATACGTTACGTACGTTATGAACTTCATGGTTACGTACGTAATATTCCGGTCAGAGATCCGTTGAGTGAGACGACTTGTTGCAACGGCTAGTGACTTTTCCAACGGTCAGAATAATTCAAGCATTACGTACGTTAGATAACTCTGGTTACGTACGTTACCTGTACAGAAAAACTTACGAAAACAATGAGTGTTACGTACGTTATAATAGACGAGTTACGTACGTTAACTGTACTGAAAATCTTGCAGACAACTGTGAATGTTGCGTACGTTAATATGGTTTGCGTTACGTACGTTAACTGAAGAAAAGAATATGTTTAAGTAAATTTTGGTTTTAATAACACATCGTCAAAATGATCTAAAAGATTTTGTTCCAACATACAACACTATCGATAACATACATAAAGGAGTCATAGGCCCTGTTCTTTTGGACTTATTTTTCGATTTTGATTCGATTGATTCCATTCGATTGATTCGATTCGGTCAGTCCATTCATTTCGATTCGATTGACGATTGATTATTTCGATTATTATTATTATTATTGATCGTAATTATTATTATTGTTATTATTACTAATAATATTACTATTATCGTTGTTGTTGTTAATTACTATTATTATTATTATTTACTATTATTATTATTATTATTATTATTATTATTTACCCTTAATATATATTTCGATTCGATTCAAGTCCATTCGATTGGATCCATTCGATTCGATTCGATTCAGATTCATTCAATCCAAAAGAACAGAACCATAGTCTTGTTAAATTGTTGTCCCATATTTATAATACTAGTCACTATTAGAAACGACGTCAATGTATAGGTATAATACCTTATATAATTATCTTTATCTTTATTACAAAGCATATAATTACAAAATTTATTTCTTATATTAAAAGATATTGTCTTTATTATTGGAAAGTATAAATATCGGACCGTCGATAATATCGACCATTCGGGTTGTGTTATTAAGGCACACATTTTTTTGTTAATAACACACATTTGATCCCCTTATTTTACTATTTTTAAGTTAAATTTATAAGTATATTTTGTTAATTTGAATTTAAAAATGTTAAAAAATAAAAAAGGCAGACTTGACCATAATTGTGTTATTAAAAAAAAGTTGTGTGCTAATAAGAAAATTCTTCACTACTTACCAAAAAAAAAAAGGAAATTCTTGCCCGACACTTTCTAGACTGTGGGAGACTTTCAAAGTCCAAAAGCAACGCGAAATCAGTAAATTTTACTAAAACGAGTTGAAGAAGATTAGTGAGGAGGCCAAGTCGAGACCCATCAATCTTGATGATGATGATGATGATGATATCAAGCCAAGGGTCCACCCAAAACCATTCAGAAATATGGTATGTCAAATTGCTAAAACTAGATCTTTTGATCGTAGCATGATCTGAAAGATCTGTAAGCATAACTAATTGAAAAAGTCTAACTAACAGGAAATGGATCCTTTTATTGGTTTGGCCCAAGACCGTCAGTTATCGTCACAGATCCTGAACTTAATTAAAAAGAGGTAATGACCAAGCTTGCTTGTACAAGGGATTGGGCGAGCTATGAGGCAGATAAATGGGCCAAACAACAACATTTAAGCCTTAGTCCCAAAATGATTTGGGGTCGACTAACATGAATCAAACTTTGAAACCGTCAATAATCGTTATATAAATAACATAAAAGGAAAAAAGTAGAGAAAAAACAAATAAAAAAAGAGAACGAATGTTAATAAAAAAAAGAAAAAAATGAAAAATTCTGAAAAATAAATTAAAAGATAACATGGAATAAGAGAAAATAGGAATAAAAATATAGATAAAAAAAAAAGAAATCAGATTCCATCCACCATCCGTATTCTTTCCCGCCACATTTGTCTCTCCATCGCCATACTTTCTCCAATTCCAAGAAACCGCATATCATTTTCAATCATCTTTATCCAAGTTTTCTTGGGTCTTCCTCTACCTTTCACAACATTACTTGTTCTCCAACTTTCTAGCCTCCTCACTGGGGCATCAACATGTCTTCTTCTCACATGACCAAACTATCGTAATCGATTCTCCATCATCTTGTCTTCTACAGACGCAACTCTTACCTTCTCTCTAATCACCTCATTTCTGAGCTGATCTTTTTTTGTATGACCACACATCCATCGTAGCATACGCATCTCCGCCACATTCATCTTTTGAACGTGACACTGTTTTACAGCCCAACACTTGGTGTCATATAACAGCGCAGGCCTAATTGTCGTGCGGTAAAATTTACCCTTTAATCTATGAGGCATGTCAGGATCACATAAAACCCCTGTGGCACTCTTCCACTTCAACCACCCTGCCTTTATTCTGTGAGACACATCGCCATCTAGCTCTCCATCCTTTTGGATAATAGATCCAAGATACCGAAAGAAAATGGATCCATGAACAACTTTCCCATCAAATGTGATCATCCCCGCCTCTCTATCACTGTTTTTGCTAAACCTACACTCCATATATTCAGTCTTACTTTTGCTCAGCCTAAAGCCTCGAGCTTCCAAAGTATCCATCCAAAGTTCCAATTTCTGTTGCACTCCAACCTTCGTTTCATCAATCAACACAATATCATCTGCGAACATCATACACCACGGAACGTCATTTTGAATTTCTCTTGTCAATTCATCCAGGACTATGGCAAAGAGAAAAGCACCCCAATCGTAATAGGGAATTCTTCTGTCCTCCCAACATTAGTACGTACACTTGTACTAACTCCCTCATACATGTCCTTTATAATGTCAATATTTCTCCACGATACACCCTTCTTTGCTAAGGCCCACCAAAGTACTTCTCTTGGTACTTTATCATATGCCTTCTCTAAATCAATAAAAACCATATGCGGATCTTTCTTTTTATCTCGATAATGTTCCATCAACTGCTGGATAAGATAAATTGCTTCCATGGTCGATCTTCCAGGCATAAATTCAAACTGATTTTCCGTTATCTTCACACATTTCCTGATCCTTTGTTCAATCACTCGTTCCCACAATTTCATGGTATGACTCATTAGTTTAATTCCGCGATAATTAGAATAATCTTGAACATCACCTTTGTTCTTATACAAAGGGACGAGAATATTTTTCCTCCATGCTGATGGCATCTTATTGATTCTCCAAATCTTATTGAAAAGCATAGTTACCCAATCTATCCCTCTCCCCCAAACACCTCCAAACTTCAATAGATATACCATCTGGTCCTTCTGCTTTCTTTGACCCCATCTTCTTCAATGCAATTGTCACTTCACCCTTTTGAATTCTCCTCTTAAACTCTCGGTTAACCATACTTGAGGGGATGTTTAAATTCCCAATATCTTGTTCGTGATGGCCATTGAATAGGGTATCAAAGTATGACCTCCATCTCTCTTTTATCTCTTTATCTTGAACCAAAACTTTTTGGTCAGTATCTTTTACACATTTAACTTTTCCAATATCTCGCGTCTTCTTATCTCTCATTCGAGCAAGTTTATAGATATCTTTTTCCCCTTCTTTTGTATCTAATCTTGCATATAATTCTTGATTGACCTTTGATCGGGCATTTCGCACTGCCTTTTTAGCTTCTGTTCGAGCTTTCTTGTACTTCTCATAATTCTCATCGCTCGAGCATTTACCCAGTACCTTATAACATTCACGTTTGGTCTTTATCGCTTGCTTAACTTTATCATTCCATCAAGATGTGTCCTTACTTGATGGTCTGTTTCCTTTAGATTCTCCTATGACTTCTTTTGCAACTTCCTTTATGTTATGCTCCAACAAGTTCCACATCGAATCGATATCCATCTCCGTGCAATCAGACCAAATACCACTATCAGCAATCTTAGTAGCCACAAAAGTATGTCGACTCTCCCCTTGGAGCTTCCACCACTTAATTTGAGGGTCAACTTGTGGTCTTCTCTTTCTTAAGTGCCTCTTCACTACCAAAAATAACACTTTAGCCGATGACTCGCCGGAGAACGGCCGACGGCCGGCGGAAGTCGTTGGCTAAAGTAAGCAAGTTTAGCCGACGGCTAACTTGTTGTCGGCTAAAGTAGTTTAGCCGACGACTTTACTATTGGTCGTCGGCTAAAGTCAAGTTAGTCGTCGGCTAAAGTTTTGTAGTTTAGCCAACGACTTGTATACTTTAGCCGACGACATGCCGTCGGCTAAAGTCAAGTTTAGCCGACGGCTGGTATACTTTAGCCGACGACATGCCATCGGCTAAAGTCTTACATATTTTTTTGTGCAGAATATATCACCATCTAACACTTGAAGAGACCATTTACAACACATTCGGAAATTACAGAACAAGAAAACGAAAAACAGTAATTTTCTCTGGTTTGATCATTCAAGAAATCATATTGAAGGTATGTTTATTGAATTTTAATATATATTACCTGTTTATTACGAATCAAAAAAGTGACATTATTACCTGTTTTTTTATTTTTTTATATTCATTGTTCCATTTATACTTTTCTCAAATATAAACTATTATATATATATATATAATTATGTTCCGGGAATTATTATTCCCGTGATGTGTCTTACCTAATACTGATTGTAGATACATAGATGGAAGGTTCCAGATCCTTCTATAGGTAGTAGGATCCTATTAGATGTCTTACCTTATCTAGGAATCCTATGTATGGAAGGACTCTCATTGTAATGCCTATATAAAGGCCCCTCTATCAATGTTATGAATGGATTGATTTTGCTGTCTTTTACTTTCTCCTCAAACACGTTATCAGCACGTAGCTCGAACGAAAAAAAAATCGGCTAAGCCGATCACGCCAGCCGCCGAGCACGCGCCTCCGCCACGCCGCCTGCCATTGCCGGACCCACCACTGCGCCCGACCTGCACCGGGCCAGTACTGCCCAGAGCCGCCGCCCAGGCGCCGCCGGACCGCGCCCGCCTGACCACGAGCCGTCGGACCGCCGCCTCAGCCGGCCAGCCGCCTGAAGACTGCCGCTAAGCCGCCAACCGCCGATTGCAGACCAGCCACGCTGACCGTCGCCGACCGCCGCCGACCAGCTCGATCCGGTTGTGACTGACCCGACCAGTTGCCGACCCGATCCGCTCGATGATCCGTTTTCATCCAAGCCAACTGTTGCCTAAGGCTGCGACCCGATCTGATCGAAGCATCGCCGGATCGTCGAAACGGTTTTATGCACGTGATATTTAATGCTTGAAAACCTAGTGCAATCGAGACAAAACCTATCAAAATCGAAAAGAAAAAAAAAGCCGAGAGACGAGAATTTCCGCGCGTGAATTTTCTGCACAGTGTGCATTTAAAATCACGTTTCCCGTTTCGTTAACCGTCGGATCGGTGTGAAATTTTGGAAACAACTTCCCAACACAAATATCTGTATATTCAACGGTGGGGATCGGATTCTGTGTAATATTGGTTACTGAATCTACTGCCGAACAGAAGCAGATTTTTACGAAGAAATTTGGAGATCCGACCTCATCCAATACCGAAGGCCGCATCGCGCGCTCGAGTCTTTTTCGGACGAATTATTGAGCCCAGTAGCCCTATCCGGGCGTTTCTCAACTCTCCATTTTTTTTCCTACTCAATGATTCATTTGTTCATTAATTTGTACACTTATGAATCTTACATGTTTATGTTTTACGTGTATATAGGAAAATACGTCGCTCATGATGATGTGCACGCTATGGAGAAAAAGCCATATTTATCCCGTTCAAGGATCAAAGTAAATATAGAACGGAGTACCCACGGAAATATGTTGCTCATATGGAGAGAATCTCCCGTTCAAGGATCAAAGCATATATGAAACCAAGTACCCGTAAGACTTTATTAAAGTTCTCGTTTTTCCAATTCCTCTCTTTTGGGAAATTTTTTTTTGGGGGAATTGGGTATTTGGGTTCTTTATCTCCCACGCTACTTTGCGGTGGATGAGACAATGAGAGGTGGTATCACTCTCGGATGTCGAAGTAAACTGTGTGACGGTCCTGGGGGAGTCACGGATAATTGTTGAAAGTCGATAGTTGTGGTTGTTGCATACACCACATTTTGGGTGCGATTTGATGTCGCCGTTTTGTCGATTTTAAACCAACAATTAAATAAAATGAACATTGTCGGTAACGGTAAAGTTATGACTCGTTCATGATTAGTCACGGATTTGTGACATACAAATGGGACAAACATCGATTGCGACGGATATGTCGTGGTTAAAATCGATTTGTGACGGAATTGTCACGTTGAATTGAGCGACCACCACGTTGGTCTTGACCCAATCCCATACTTGGAAAACTCCATCTTTCAGCTTATTAAAAATAAAATATTGCATGTGGGTGTAGACATGTATCGTCTCCTTGCAATATGATATATGGAAGAATGTACGAGTAATTCTCATGAATTTTAACATGTAAGGCAATGGCATATTGCGGTAAATACATGAATTCGTTGACCTCGATTATAGTTCGTATGACTATAGGTCCGAATACTTTTCCGAGTATTTGTAAAGGCATGTGCCTTATACATTTGACTATGTTTAGTCGATCTTATTGGATGGTCAAGACGAGTTGGTTATGGTATATTCATTATGTCTCATGGTTCAAAATGCTTAATATTGATGCACCGCGTTGCATCCATATAACATGGCTATTATGACGTATACTTGCAAATTGAGAATTAAAATACTTGGTTGATTTGATGAACTTTGGTGGATTTTGTCTACACTTTTGATCATGACTAGGCGCATCCTCCTTGGTATTTGTTTATGCTTTGAAAGTTCAAACGGAATCAGTGATTTTTAAACAGCCTTAGCTGTACCGACATTCCTACTTTCTCTGCAAGTCTACCAAGTTGGAGTTACCGAAAGGATCATTAGTCAAAGATAAGAAATCGAACACCCTGCTGCGTTTAAACGCACATATGGCTGTCATTGCCATGTTTTTGCATCAACACTTATGCCATTGGATATGGTCTCAACCTTGGTTTCTCACTAAACTTGGGAAAAACTAAACAGCCAATTAAAACATGCACTGTGATCTGAGTTTAATGATCCGTGTGGTGCACAATATATGGATAGAAAGATACGGAAGTCTAGTTTCCAGAACATCTGACCGTTCGTCCATAGCCTTCCTAACAAGGGAGTTATCGCTGTTTTAGTGAACAAAGGTCAAGCTGCGCGGAATTTTCTTTCCAGCGATTGTGCTAACTTTTGTCCCAACCAACTTGGTTCCCATCTTAAATTTGCAAGTGGTCTTATGACACATATTTTTCAACCTATTTTTGGCCGAATTTGCCATAGATGATGTAGTTTTTGGTATGCGTTATACGCTAAACTATCATCTTTCAAATGTTGAAAAACAGTTTCCTTGGGGAAGCCCAAAATACGCACCCTTATAAAAAGGTCGAGCGTGTGCATGGTAGTGTTACACCATGCTTGTGTCATAATTTTGCCCCTTAGGCATATAACCTTGCCATGTTGTGCACTCAATATGATGGATCATTTTGATCATATCAAACATAAAATCTCTATGTTGTTAGAGTATTCGCTATGCTCATGATTATAAAATTTTGCAAGCGAAATTGAGTGCGTATTAAGTTATTTTCAAGGAACATGATATTTTTGGATTTCGGCTTATAAATCCATTGTGACTATGATGAGTAGGTCATCACAATCAATGAGCGGTATGATGCTCAAGTTGTTGAATGCTGAATGGCGTTTTCTAGTCACATATGTTCCGTAACAATTGAACCATGTTATGACTCGATGATACATATGCCAAAGTGTATCACTCATAGCATCTCATTATGATTTGTGAGAATAAAATCTTATGCATCACTTGTATTGGATATGTGAAAAGGAAGAATATTCATGAGTCAATATGGTCCGGCTTGCATCGGTTTTTGTAACCAGAAGATGTATTGGGACATTGACACATTTAGGCTTTAATAGTCCGGAGTTTGGACAGTTTGATGATCCATATACCACGGTATTGTCATGGACATCATTTTCTTTGAACAAAGAAACTAGTTGGATCAAAGACACCAAAGTACATTGGTGGAGTCGTGAGCAGGGCTCATGACCGATGATGATATTTATGTCATCCGCGTCTTGCTTTCATAAGCATGTGTGACGCCAAAGACCCCCCCGATGATCCTTCTTAGCCATGTTCATTTATTTAAGCCTATTCCTTGGCACGATTAGGAGATGACACCCTCCTATGCTAAAGAGAATAATGTAGCGACTCGCATAAGCATGGTGATGAGTCCTCCCTTTTCACCGAGTCCTTATACATACATGATCATAAGTATTAGCCTGGGTGGCTTATGATGCTATGATGGTGTTCACAAATGGTCGTACTCAAGTGATAACATTTATATGTTATGTTGTTCCTTTGACAATGATTGATAAGTTGATGAAACCTGAGTTATGGTTGTCCAACTTGCGGACCAGTCATTGTAAAGGTCGGTTTACCCACTTTTTAGACCAAGTCTTAAAGTGAAATTTTAACGAGTACTTCCTAACATCCAAGGCTACCTTCTCACAAATTTTGGTGCCATTTGGAGACTTGGAAGGAGGTGAACCACTTAAATGAAGTTTTCACATACCACCAGCCATCCTAACGACTAGTTCGATGTCATTTCGATCGGTTTTTGACCACAAGGTTGATGGTTTTGGAATCCTAAACACCCGTTTATACATGCTCACGAAATTTTGAGGTATTTGGGGCTGGTGAAGGGAGTGAACTCTTCAAGAAAGCATTAGAAGTTCGATAAAACCAACGGCCTATCATCGGTTCAATCGTTTCTTTATGTTCAATCCCGGTGGTGCATGGTGGCGGTTTTGTTGGATTCTCAAGACCAGTAGCTACGGTTATGTAGCATAGGTCAACATGTCATATTCACCTATACCTATCATCATTCAAATGCTTAGTTACGAGTGTAACAGTATGCATTTTGTTAACTGGATTGTGTTAACACTGAAAACCTTTATCGTCCACATGTTCATGCGCCAAAAGTGCGTCACCACAACGCATTATGACGGGTTATAAATGATGAATATGACATGCGCTTTCACTCATAGTCCGCTTAAAATGTACCTCGGCAGACGATCTCGTAAGTCACTTTGATGAGCCAGTCTTCCCGTCGTTAGGGGGAGATGCGAACGATCATGTTCGAGTAGAACGACTTGGAATTGTCGTAGTTTGTCCCTACTGTGCCTCACCAAGTTCCCTAAAGTGACGAGATTAAATACATGCTGCAAACATGTCTGCAAGGATTGTGTCCGGTTATGGACGTTCGTCACCTATAAATGGTGATATGATAACACCACAAATTGTGGTAGATGGTGTTACTAGGCCGTGGATCTCATAGAGCATTGGGATGCCACTTGGTTCGATAAATACTCTCGCTAAGAATGTATGCGAGCTTGGTACATGAAACTTGATCATATGATCAAATGAACTCATCCGTCTCATGTGATTCTGGATTATAGTCATCATTGGGGGACGCCTCAATGAATGCCAATCCATAAAGAGTACTCTATGAATAAAGCCGGTTCATGAGGACGTGGAATGTGAGTTTAATCGAACCATACTTCGTTGAAAATCTACAACGTTGTAGCCTTGGCCTAAAATGGAAACATATGCGACTCCAGTATAAACAAAGTGATAGCCCTTTGTTGAAGTGGTGCCGACACTCCAAAGATAAGATCTATCCGTAAACTTTGTTAAAGCGAGTGAGAGAAGGAGTTAAACTCACCTCATAGCGAGGTTTCTCATGAACGCCTTGGAATCGACTACGATGACACGAAACTTAGTTGTGCTATCGTAATGGATGTTATAGCATCCACTATCTTTTCGATTAGATAGTTTCCCAAAAGCGACGTGCAGCTTGTGGTTAAATCTTATCTTAGTGGGGAACTAAGTTAAGTGATAAAAATGATCTCGTGGTGGATCAGACTCAAATCAAGTGGCTCCTGACCACGGAGCGCGTCGACAAGTGAATGTCGGGAACGCATACTAAGTATATACTTGATTTGGAAGAGATATGAAGCTTTTGCTTGTAAAACTAAGGGTTTATAGTGATGTACTCTTGTGAGACTAAGAGATTCCGCTAAATCCAAAGTTAAGAATGAAAGGATCTTGGGACACTTGATGATGCGCATTCATCAATCGGTTTAAGGCAATCTAAGGGACGGTTTCCCTAAGAGACGATAAAGTAATGCCTATATGATTCCCAATGATTAGTCGAAGTCATCATAAGACTTGGCTCACTTAAGTGATGATGCAGTCTTAAGAGAAAAGTACGGTATTATGTACTCATGTTTGACTCGATGCACTCATTCGTAATAATCCGGTAAAGCCACTGTGATGATGGCCTAGGATGCGCTCATGCAATGCCTGTGATTGACAAGAAGCTTGAAGCTCGCTCTATCTCGATAAAAAGGACACTTGAAAACTGATACCCGAATCTGCCCAGAATGTGTTGGTCTATCTTCCATATGACCCAAAGGGCAGCTCACTTGATGGAAAATGGTGAAATTGGTACCATTGGAAAGGTTTGTGTCTACTTTCCAAGGAAACCAACCATTTGATCACATCCATAATGTTGAGTGACATATGACTATTGTTGTAACACCCCCAAATCCTATTGGGTTATTACAGTGCCGTGGACCCCACGCCAGGAGATCCACCAGGCGAACATGACTAAAATACATTAAATTAAACAACAAGGGAAAATCATAGTCCCTACCATGATATCCGACACAATATTCCGATAAGGAATTTCAACGACAAAAGTGGCCTACATGGCCAAAATGAAATACAACAGCATCCACAAACATCTGTTCGGATAATACAACACGACAACAACTGACAAGACTGGAGTACACTCCAACTGACTGACCAACAAGGAACAACTCGGACTAGTATCGCTCGTATGCCTCGTCGCCATCGTCATGCCCATGTGCCTCAACTCTCTCCTCGCAAGCACCTAAAACATGAAAACATGTTCCGCCACTCGGTCGATCATCCAGATAATGAACATCAAATACATGTATAACATGATATGCATCCAAAGGCAGAATGAAACGGTATAATGATGATAATAATACGAGATGCTCACAAACCAAGGTAAGAATCGAGCATTCGTGGAACACTATGCCCACGGCATACTATTAATACCTGTTCGACAGGTTAGAACATAAGTGCCCAACGGCGAATCATAATCACAGAATACCACAATGAATTACACGACATGAGCCAAACCAGAACAGGATTAAATATGAATCACAATGCCCGGAGGCTCCAATGAAATTAACAAGACAATCACAAGGCCTAAAAATCATTCAAATTAAATCACAAATATCACAATCACATGAAGCCAAACCGAAGTCATATTGATTAGGGCGAGCCACGCATGAAAGCCGTATCACAATTAGGGCGAAGCCACGGCATGAAAGCCGTATCACAATTAGGGCGAAGCCACGGCATGAAAGCCGTATCACAATTAGGGCGCCACGGCATGAAAGCCGTATCACAATTAGGGTGGGCCACGGCATGAAAGCCGTATCACAATTAGGGCCGGCCACGGCATGAAAGCCGTATCACAATTAGGGCCGAAGCCACGGCATGAAAGCCGTATCACAATTAGGGCCGAAGCCACGGCATGAAAGCCGTATCACAATTAGGGATGGTATGCTGTCTTGAGTCGGCCAGCACCATCCTCGACAGTCCCAACTCAACACCTCGATTGCCTTAGAACGGCTAACCGATGACAATGATGCAGCGGATGATTCCATGAATGCTTGAGCGCTTCGATTTCCTTATAATGGCTAATCGATATGAACGATATGATGAATGATTGAATACCTCGATTGCCTTAGAACGGTCAATCGATACAATAATATAGTGAATGATTGAACATTTCGATTTGCCTGCGAACGGCAATTCGATAACAATGATATGAAGGATGCCTCGGTACCTTTAATCGGTTACCGATTACTTAAGGTGAGAAATGAATAAGCCAATGCCTTTAATCGGCGTGTACAGGTTTAATGACAATCCAAAAAGGAATAATAAATATTTGGCAAAATTGCCGAAAGGTATCGTATCGAACGATCTCTTAATATCAATGAATTCATGAAGAGACTAAGTCTCGGAATGATACAACACATTTATACACATATATGATGACATTAATCTCATTGACTAGTACAAGTATAAAACTTGCCTCAAACCGAAGGCGAGGAAGTCCTTCCACGAACAACGTCCTTAATAGGGAATACCGGCCACTCGAACAACCTTGAATTACACAAGCACCAACAATTCGCTTAATATACGAATCAAACACGAATATAACGAACTCGAAACGTTGATACGATTAAACTAAGTTCATTGAGGCATTAGAACAAACACGTTGCGTCCAAACTCCGATTGTTTACAATCAAACTTCAATATACCAATATCAAAACCCCCAAGAAGTGTTTCAAACCAACGAAACATCTTCAATATGATTAATAATCCAAGACGAATATCCGAAAACGTGATTATAACAACAATTAGTCGAAAATCCCCAATTCCAACTCGATTTTCAAGGTGTTCTTGAATAATTCCTCAATAATCCAATGAATCCTTATACAAACTCATAATCATATACATATCCCTTCATATAACATGATTATAACGTCCAAAACATCATATCTCAACACAAAATCGAAGTCCAAAGTGTTGAAGAATTTACCTCTTGAAGATCCAACCAATTCGATATGATGAAAACGTGTAAAAACGACTATCCAAGCTTCCCAAATGATTGAAGGTGATGAAAAATACAAACTCAAATGATAATTGATGAAGAAATCTCTCCCTCAAGTTATTCTCTCTCGGTTGCAGGTGAAGAAGATGGAAAAAAATGGAAGAAATGAGCTCAAAATGCTCAAAAAATGAATTTATAGGGGTTGACTCGGCAGCCAGGCTCGACCGTGCCCGCCTGACACGGTCGCGGCGCGCAGCTGGCCGGCAGGGACTCGACCGTGTCCTGCATGACACGGTCGCGGCGCGAAGGGGCCTACCGATAGTGACCCGTCCGCGGCGCTCGGCATTGACTCGACCGTGTTCCGGAACACGGTCGGGCCTCTCGGCAGTCGATTCTGGCTTATCCGGGAGGGTTCGACTCGGCCGTGCCAGACGACACGGTCGGGTCCTGAGGCAGACAATTCGGCATTTTCCGGACGAGTACGGCACGGGCCGTGTCGGACGACACGGCCGAGTTCGTTCGGCAGTGATCGGCCAGAAATTGAAAAGTGAGCGGTTGAGCTAAAACGACCATAACTCTCTCGTCCGGACTCCGATTGACTCACCGTTTGAACCATTGGAAAGCTAACTCGATGCTCTATAATATTGCAAAGATTTAGAATTTTTGGAGTTACCAAAAATTAATGGTGATCTAACAAAGTCGAACTCATATGAGGAAAGTTGAAACAATGAACAATAACGATACACAACTCGAAGTTTTTCCGAACGGTGAACACGGTGAATGAACATGATTGATGAATGATTATAATTGAGTGAAAATCCACTGAGTGACAATCACTGAATGAAATTACTGAATAATAAAGACTGAATTACAACCGGGTATTACAATTGTTGCAAAATAGGACGGGATATGTCCAGTAATTTGCTGAGTCAACTTCGATAGAGCTTTGTGATCTGCTCAGGTCGATCTAGGTTACGTACTGTATGTGAATGAAAAGCTATGGGTCTCTAGTTTTCATAAGTCCTTACAGTTTCGTTGATACCTATTGAATCGAAGAAGTTATGACTGATTTAGTGCATGGAGGTCAAGACTTTGGAAAACTTGATAAGTCTTTAGCGACTCTGCACTTTGGATGTGTCGCGCTCTTTTTGTCCTTAGACCAAGGTTTGTTTTTTCCCATTGGGTTTTCACTTGGTAAGGTTTTTAACGAGGCGACCTATGAGAACATCCATACAAATGATGCGTTGTACTTCTGTTCAACTTAAACCAAGAGGTATTTTTCCCACTGGGTTTTTCCTTGGTATAGTTGTGAGGGCAACTTGGCATCTGACTCCTATGATTTGAGGTACTCATCAGGGGGAGTCGTTATGTATACATCAGGGGGAGTATACACGACATGTTATGTTGGTGCGTTGCAATCTTTTCCTCATCAAGCCTTTATTTTTCCCATGGGGTTTTGTTTTGGCTTGGAATAGGTTTTACGAAGGCAACATCTTCTGCACCATTGTTGTATTAGTGCTCGACACAGGGGGAGTGTTCCGGGAATTATTATTCCCGTGATGTGTCTTACCTAATACTGATTGTAGATACATAGATGGAAGGTTCCAGATCCTTCTATAGGTAGTAGGATCCTATTAGATGTCTTACCTTATCTAGGAATCCTATGTATGGAAGGACTCTCATTGTAATGCCTATATAAAGGCCCCTCTATCAATGTTATGAATGGATTGATTTTGCTGTCTTTTACTTTCTCCTCAAACAAATTATTTATAATAAAACAAGTATAAATATAAACTATTAATATTATATATGTAAAAAAATAAATATATATATAAAATATATTATTATATAAAAACTGTATTAATTAATATACAGATATATAGTTATATACTCCCTCCGTCCACAATCAATGTTCTCTTTTTGCCATTTTGGTATGTCCACAAAAAATGTTCCCTTTCTATTTTTAAACACTACCCCACAATACAATTTATTAAAATATTCTTATAATTATTATATATTCACACATTTTATCAGGCTGACCCACATATTAACATTAAATTAATTTTAATGTGGGACCCAAACTCCACTTACATCACATTCACCTAACATTTCTTAAAATCCGAACCCAAAAAGTTGGGGAACATAGATTATGGACTGAGGGAGTATATAATATAAATATATTTATTAAAAAATTAAAATAACAACACTTTAGCCGACGACAGCTGTCGGCTAAAGTATATAAATATAATTTTTATTAAACATATTTACAATTAAATTTATATATAAATATATTTAATTATATAAAAAGTGATAAAATTTATATACTGATAAATATATATTTATAAAATTGGATTAAAATGTTTGAATGATAAATATGACCCAGTGGCAAAATGCCATTTCAATTATATAAACGGCCCGACTTCGAACCTCGGCAGCCACTTGGTCATGTTTTTTTTTTTTGGAATTTAGTTTAGCCGACGGCTGTCGTCGGCTAAAGTGTTGTTATTTTAATTTTTAATAAATATATTTATTGTTGAATATATATATAAAATTTAATTATATAAAAAGTGATAAAGTAGGCTTTAGCCGACGACAGCTGTCGGCTAAAGTATATAAATATAATTTTTTTGGGATTTAGTTTAGCCGACGGCTGTCGTCTGCTAAAGTGACACGACCCGACTCAATTGACACGGCCCGTGTCATAGTGGTCTATATTTTCAAAAATATTCTGGACATGCAACTCGTTCGAGCCATTCAACACGCCCATGTCAATGGTGTCTCATTTTTTATTTTAGCCGACGCGCTAAAGGTGGTTGGATTTAGAGTTTAGCCGACGATTCTTGCCGCCGTCGTCGGCTAAAGTAACATTACAAAAAAAAAAAAAAAGGGATTCGTCTTGATTCTTCATTCTTCCATCTTCCTAACCCTACACCCCTCTTATAGGTATAGGGTATGTTTGGATGCATTAACTGATAATCTAGTTGATTGTTGATAATCTAGCTGAAAACCAATAATCTAGATTATGTCAGATAATCTAGCTGAAAATTGATAATCTAGCTGTAGTATGATAATTTAGATTATTGTATTTAAAAGTGTTTGGCAAAACTAGCTATCATACTAGCTGAAATTTATAAAATGACATAAAGGTACATCTTTTATATTTATTGTTATATTATAATATTACAAAAACAACCTTAATATTTATATTAACTCTTATGTTGCTTATTATTCTTTGACATTATGCAATATTATTATTTATTTTGTTTTCAACTTCTAATGGTATTTTAGGTTTTTTATGTTATCACTTATATTATTATACAAATTTTATACAAATATTTATTAAGGGTAAAATCAGAATGAAAAAATAAAATCTGTATATTATATATATATATATATATATATATATATATACACACACAACAAGGGTAAAATCGGAATGAAAAAATAAAATATATATATATATATATATATATATATATACACACAATAAGGGTAAAATCGGAATGAAAAAATAAAATCTGGTAGCTTTGAGTTGAAAGCTATATTCGAAAGCGTTTGAATTTAATCTAGATTAAGATTATAATCTAGATTAAATTAGCACCATCCAAACAAGATTTTGAAGGTCAAATTAGATTATTTGACCCATTTTAATCTAGATTAAGATTATAATCTAGATTAAGTGGTCAACCAAACATTACCATAATCGAAACCAAATCTAATAGTATAATCGAGCTTCGTAATCTTTGCTCTCTCTCTTTCTCGTTTTAAGGACAGTAAGATATCTTTATCCACCTGCTTCATTTTGGACGTGAATTTGGTTATTGTTCCTGTATGATTTTTTCTTATCACAGTGCAATTGCTTTGTAATCTTTCCCCCTTCGGAATTTTAGGGTTGATATGTTTAGCACGTCCCCCCCCCCCCCCCCTTTTTTTTTTTTCCCTGTGCAAGGTGTGTGAGCTTTTTCATGAGTATGCGTTCTTCAGTTCTAGTTGATTGTTTGCGGCGTTATCTGTTTGTGCACAGGACCCATAACCAGAAGTTTAATGTTCAGTTACGGCTTATGGCTATTTTAGTTATCAATCATGATTTTATTGCAATTTTACTAGTGCGACTGCTGAAGTTCTTTTTTCTATGCATGTATGTGACTTTATGAAATTGTGATGATATGGATAATTTCAACATTCTTATATCTGCATACGATCTTCAAGCTTGGGAAAATCGATATTGTTGATTGCACTAGTTTCTTCTGGTTATGAAAATGAAAGTACAAAAACTAGACAAATGGGGGAAACATATGAAGCTGCGAGGGGCTCATTTATCTTTTAGCAGGTATTAACTGCATGAGATTATTGGGGGGCCAACAACCCTTGTGTATGTTTAGGATGATAAGATAAATTATAAGAGTGGTTGTACTTGTGTATCACATATAAATAAATCCTGAAGTAGCTTGCAAAGTTGCTACTTACTGCTAAAATGTGTATCTCTGGTATCCTCGGAAAATTCGTGTTTTTTTAATAGAGTTAACGGGCCTTTGCTTGTTGCACTCTGATTGTGGAAATCCTGAAATTGCTGATGAGATGGTTTAACTGTCCTTATCAATATTTGAAATGGTTGAACTTTGTTTTTCAGTATTCTTTGAATTTTGGTTTGAGTTGGGAGTGTGAGTCTCTGAATATTGTAAGGGATAATATGAAGTGTACTGCACAGGAATTGGTTTCTGCTTCGTTTTTTACGTTCTTGCCTTTACGCTTTCTAGTAGTCATGTCTTCCTTTTTGTTGCTTTTCAAGTCCGTCTTGTTTCTTGCATTTTGTTGCGCATTCGTTTTTATAGATTCCGAAGGTCAAGATTTACTTTTTCTTACATGAATTGCAAGACATGTGTGTTCAGTAATATTGTGAATGTACGAAATAGGGGAACTCAGTTATTGGATATTGCTACTGTCTAAGCAATTTTACATCTCAAGTTATCTGCATCGTCTGAATGCATTTAAATATTTTCTGCTAGAATTTATAGTGCCTTACTGCTGAATAATGTCGTAATTTTAATTAATGCTTTATGATCCATTAAAATAACAATGTTATTTCATCACGAGGCTTTTGAACTTGGATCTTGTCATAAATTCACCAGAGTCCCCAATGGTATTAAATGGAGTTAACATAGCAAATTGATTTGGATTTTCAATATTTATAGTACCCTATTCTCTCCTGATGGTGATTTCCAACTTAGTGGCTCTTGTTGTATCACTGCATATCAGCCGCATTGTTCAGTGTACTGGTATAAAACGAGTTATGGTTGTCTCAACTGTGACAAAAGGAGAAATTTTATGCAGGTCTTTTTCATTGATAATGTCCCATCAAGGATATGAAGCTGATGACATGGAAGAGGAATATGAAATGGAAGATCCAGATCACCATATTGATGATGAGTTCCATGACAGAGATACTGGTGGCTCATATTCTGACATGGACGAATATGACGAGTACATTGTTTGTTCATAACTAATGCTTGTCAACTGAATTTCTGTGGCCATTTAAATTTGGCCTTTCTAACCGAACTGTTTTTTCTTACTCGGTTTTACCCGAATGATACTCAGCCTTTAGTTGTTATCTTTCCTATTCTTGTCCTGTATGTAGAATAGTAATGCGCACGATACTACTGCTGCTCAAGCTAGGAAGGGAAGAGATATTCAAGGGATACCCTGGGAGAGGCTCAGCATAACAAGAGAGAAATATAGGCAGACAAGACTAGAACAGTATAAGAATTACGAAAACATGCCTCAATCTGGAGAGGGATCCGAAAAGGTGGTCTATTTGATCTGATTATACTAGTTGTTTCCTTCACTGTATTTCCCATTGGCTTTGTTTTTGATGTTATTTTATATGAATTAACTTTATGCGCCTTCTGCTGTTGCTAATAGGACTGCAAAAACACTGAGAAAGGAGGGTTGTACTATGTATTCAGACGTAATTCAAGATCTGTGAAATCAACAATTTTACATTTTCAGGTGATTGTAATAGCTTATTATGGCAAAATTGCTTTATAATTTTGAGGTTAACTTGGATGTCTTAGAATAATTGTGAAGTCTGGAAGAACTCTATCTTAGAATAATTGTGAAGTCTGGAAGAACTCTATTCATTTCTCTTACTGCATTGCATTCTTGCATGTTTAGTCCATAACTTAGTCTGCAAGATTGAGTGCATATGACTTTGCTGTGATAGTGGATGCTCAATGCTAGCTAGTTTTCTGTATCTCACATCATAATTATTCTCTTGTGGATCATCATCTGGTATCTCTTGGATGCGTTTTCCAGATTACTTTGTAGTTGTAATTTGCACATCAGTTATAACTTATTACTATTTTTCCAGTCTATCAAATTATTCGGATGAGTACAAAATGAAGGAAGCATTAGGGTTTTAATTTTGGCAGCCTTACTGAGATTATTAATGATTCTTTCTTTGAGTTGCGTTAGTTAAAAAGAAAAGGCTGCTGTATTGTGATATGTCGTAGAGGGATAATAATTCTAGTTGTTACTTGTTAAAGTGAACAGATGAATGCTACCTTTTGCATTTTTGCGAAGAACTTTAAAGTTTTGACCAGATGAATGCTACCTTTTGTATTTTTGTGAAGAAGTTTAAAATGTTGACCAGAACAGTTTGGAATATTGTGTACCCTGAAATTGTACGTGTGTGTGTGTATATATATGTATCAAATTATATCATGCTTTGGGATAAGTTGCATAACTCTGTCACAAGTTTAGTGACTTGTAAGCCTGAATTGCGTATGAGTTTCTATTTAGGGTTTATGTATAAAAATAATTGATTTCTGTGGTTGAATTTGTACAAGTTAAATGGACAAAATTAAGAGACTAGCATGTGGTAAGAAAAAATCGAAGACTCCGGAGTCGGGGGATAGTTCCGCAGCTTCCAATCGTGCGGATCCTGTCGGTAAATATTTGGATGAAAGTAACAGTCGCATACGTGGGCTAGTAGAGAATAGTGGATTGAAGTTTAAGGATGGGAACTTGTATCCGACGGATGACGCACATACTATTGCGAGGCACTTATCCTTCTTCTATCTTTTAGAATTTGACGGATCTTTGAGAATTTTAGTTGTCATTGTAGTAGTTCTTTTGCTAAATATTTTTTATTTAGACTCGTGTTCGTTAATGTTGGTGTTTATAGTGAATTTGTTGATGTTGCTACATGACATGTTGATACGTTGGTATTTAAAAGTTGATTGTGATGTATGGCGGTGTATTGTACATTTGGAATAACAGGTTATCTGAACACGTTTGGTGATTTTGAAATCTGATTTTTTTTTTCACTGGACTTTAGCCGACGACATTTGCACAGACCGTCGGCTAAAGTATTTATTTAAAAAAATAAAATAAAACACTTTAGCCGGCGACTATGTAACCGTCGGCTAAAGTTTTCATTAAAAAAAAAAATAAAAAACACTTTAGCTGACGACGTCATAGCCGTCGGCTAAAACCTATACACTTTAGCTGCCGCCGGCGTAGCCGTCGGCTAAAACTATACACTTTAGCCGACGACTATTTATCCGTCGGCTTAAACGGGAACTATTTTAGCCGACGGCCATGTAACCGTCGGCTAAACTCGAACTTTAGCCGACGACCTTCCCTATTAGCCGTCGGCTAAACTTTAGCCGATCGACTTCGGCCGATCGACTTTTAGCCGACAGCTGACCACTTTAGCCGACGATTTTCGACTTTAGCCGACGACTTTTTGCTGTCGGCTAAAGTATAAACATTGGTAGTGCTTACCTCGAAAGTCAAGCACCACAACCCTATGCTGTGTTGCAGCACTCTCACCGGGTATCACCTTGCAATTACTAAAACTTTTCCTCCAAACATTCCTTATTAAAAAGAAATCAATCTGACTTGCATTACCTCCGTTTCTATATGTCACCAAATGAGAGTCCTTTTTCTCGAACCAAGTGTTCATAATACCCAGGTCATGAGCTAATGCGAAATCCAATATACCATTTCGTGCTTCATTCCTATCCCCAAAACCAAAGCTACCATGAATGCTCTCAAAGCTATCTCTGCTAACACGACATGCCCATTGAGGCCACCACCAATGATCAATTTCTCACCCATAGGAATTCGTTCGACAACCTCTTCCAAATCTTCCCAAAATTCTTGTTTGATCGATGGATCCAATTTTACTTGTGGTGCATAAGCACTTATGATAGTTAGAAACTCATCTCCTATCAGAAGCTTAATACTCATTATTCTATCGCTCTTTGTTGACACTTCCACCACATCATCAATGAATTCTTTATCAATGACGATACCCACTGCATTTCTACTTCTATCCTTTCCAGAGTACCAAAGCTTGTAACCCAAGGAGCTAACACTCTTGCCTTCTCGCCAACCCACTTAGTCTCTTGTAGATACATTATGTGAATCCTCCTCCTTTCCATAACCTCCCCCACTTCTGTTGATCTCCCCGTCAAAGAGCCAACGTCCCAAGTTCCAAACCGCACCTTACTACCCTTACTAGCCGCATGAACTAACTTCTCTGTCTGTCCCCGTCCACGCTGCAAGGATCCTTTCACATTTGACACCACACCCATACTTCGAGGTGGCGCGCCGCTTCTGGGCGACGACCTAGCAACCCTTGTATATTTTCCACTACACCCGGGCCTATGAAGTGTAGCGAATCCTTGCTCATTTGACACCACCCTCAGATGTAAAGGTGGCGCGCCGCTTCTGGGCGACGACCTAGCAACCCTCGCATACTTATCACTGCACCCGGGCCTATGAAATGCAGTGCGTCGCTTCTGAAGAGACGCCCCAACGATTTTTAAAGTTTGATTCATGTCCATGAAATGTGACGAGTTTTACGTTGGCTACCACTAACCTACCGCAACCCTCCTCTTTTATTCGGGCTTGGGACCGGCAATGAATGTTAAAATGGGCCAAACACAGAAAATTAATCAACCCTGCTTTCCATCTTCAGAAATTGAAGGTATGGATCATATTTTTTTTTGTGCTGAATTATTATTACTTGCTTAATTCCCATATTTCCATAAGATTAACTAATTAAAAACAATATGGGTAGATGCACCATACTTAATTCTTTTTTTTTTTTTTTTTTTTTTTTTTTTTTTTTTTGCTATTGGTATGATACCAGCCTTTCATTTGAGGTGTGACGAAGTGTTGAGTAAATGGGAGAAGAGTCTGTCACCGGAAGGATCGTGTGAGATGGATGTGTGACCTTATCTACAAATAGGGATGTCAATTTTATCCGTACCCGATCCTACCCGTCGGATAAACCCGAAATCGGGTCGGGTATCGGCCGAACCCAAAGTTTTATGATCGGGTACGGGTAGGATATGAATATAGTATATTACCCGGAACTGCGTTTGGTAGCAGCTACCAAGAGGGCAGAAAAATATTCAAACTTGAGCTCGAGCAGACTGAGCACACTCTCAAGGCTTCACGGTCAATATATATTCGAGGATGGAGGTAAATAATTATCTGTTGTAAATATATCTTCTAGATATATCTTATGAGGGTTGACCAGAAAATATAACCCTAGAACCATAGCTCCCATTAATATAAATAGAGACATTTGGTCCTCATATTGAATACACATAATTTATATTCTCTAATATATTGTCTCTTCTTTCTAGTTTACAACACGTTATTAGCACGAATAGCTTCCTATATTTTTCCCTAAAAAAAGAATAATTTTCCTACAGCAAATCCTATATTCTTCTCGACAATCATCTGCTCTTTGCTTCGCAAATTATTTCCACAACAAGAAGGAGAAGGAAGTGAGTTATTCCAGCCAAAGATTTTCCAGCAAGTTCATCCGTTCTGCAAGATCGCCATCGTTCTCTGCCGAGCAACGATCCGGTGTCGACCACAAGTATCGAACAGAGAAGAAAACATATTCGCGACCCCTCTTCAAAATTCTCATTCCCCATCAGGTAAAACTCAGTCTTCAAATTTGCCACCTCTTTCTAATGCTATTAGTTTATCATCATTGTAAAATTCGATTTTTCCTATTGAAACATGTCAAATAAAAAATATTAATATGAATTTGAAATTTCCCAACGATTTTTTTTCTTTTTGTTTTCTCTTGAAATTTGATTATATTTGTGCTGGGGTTATCAATCGATGAAGGGGATGGTGTTCTTTAGAAAGTTCAGTATTTGTTCATTAATGTATATTTTATGAAAACAAAATTGAACTATTAATCATTAAACCCATTTGTTTATATACTTGAGATATATTATACTGCGAGATACATGTATGATATATTATGTCTATATTTCTTATTTGTTATGAATAATCGATGTTTTTCGATATAATATTGAAAATATTTATTGATGCTATTCACGTAGTACAAGTAGTATTCCTGAAGAATATTACATTGAAGATCATAAATTGATGCTATTAAAGTAGCACAAGTAATATTCCTGAAAAATATTATATGCTCTGAAAGCAAGTAAATTAAACATTTGGATAGTATATCCTTGATTCTTTTATGCAGAATTGCACGAATGGCAAACATATCCAAACTTGAGTTCATCGCCCTTGACATCTCGGACAAGAATTATATGTCATGGACTCTTGATGCTGATATTCACCTGATCTCAATGGGTCTAGGTGAGACAATAAATGTAATAAAGCATCTGAACAGGATCGCGCCAAAGCACTAATTTTCCTTCGTTACCACCTTCATAATGACCTAAAGATAGAGTATCTGACCGTCAAAGATCCAAGGGAATTGTGGACAAACCTAAAAGAAAGGTTCGATCATCAAAAAACTGTCGTCCTTCCTAAAGCTCGTTACGAGTGGATGCATCATAGACTAAAAGAGTTTAAGTCTGTGAGTGCTTATAATTCTGAACTATTTAGAATTGTTTCTAAACTGAAACTTTGTGGAGGAAAAATCACTGATGCTGATATGCTTGAGAATACATTCTCTACTTTTCATGCTTCTAATGTGCTTTTACAGCAACAATATAGGGAGCGTGGTTTCAAAAAGTGTTGGGAAATTTGGTACCTTCGCCGTTTGAAATTTACACAAAGTATAATAGAGTTATAAAACTTTTTTGCGTTGCAGAAGAGTAATTAACTTGCGGAAAGTAAATGACAAAAGATTCATAGAGGTTCGGCTAAACATGCCTACATCCTCTCTTCTTATCTTTTTCATTAGGCTTAAGATCAACCTCTGCGCTGCGTCTTCTATCGGTCCGAGGGATACCGTTATAATCTCATCTTTTATTGGTCCGAGATAAACTGTTACACTCTTGTCTTTATGTCGGTCCAAGATAAACCGTATTCCTTTTCTATCGGACAAGGAAGCAACCTATCTAGCTTTCTATTGGTACTAGACAAACCTCACTTGGATTTAGATATAATTCTAATAATGCTGGATCAACGATCCTAATAACACCGAATCAATCTTCAATCCGTATCTTTTCTCTCATGTATGTTTTTGTGTATGAACACTGAAACACTTATCAATTAAGTACAAATACAACAACAATAATTAATACAGTGATATCTGATGTATATATGATTTGCTTGGAGTTGTTGTATGTTGCACAACATTAGAAGTGGTATTTATAGGCTGCAAAGCCTCAACTAACCGTTATCCCACTGCTCCTTCATTACGTATGTTATCTGCCACCAGTAGTACGTTACACTTCACTCAGATCAGTCCAGTAGCATTCTGCCTCTTCCATTACGTACGTTAGCTTATCTCATTTACGTACGTTAACTGCACCTTGTAGCGTACGTTGTTGCTGCTTTGTAGCGTACGTTAAGTTATGGTCGTATATCCGTTGCATGCCCTTTTGACTTCTCGAATCTTCCCAACGGTAATATTTGAACTCAGATTCATACCATTACGTACGTTAAGCTTCTAGGCTTACGTACGTTAAGCTCGTCTATTTACATACGTTATTCTTCTTGAGTTGCGTACGTTAAACATATCAGCTGCACTCGTCTGACTTCAGGTAGGTTTATATTACATACGTTATGTATACTTCATAGCGTACGTTAAGTATGTTATATCTTCAGTTCAATGAATTTCAGTCCGGCTCTTGCGTTTTCGACTACTTTGTTGTTTTGCTTCGTCTTTATTGAATCCTTTGTTGTTTTGGATTGATCGACAATTCATCATCAAAACCAATTTGTGATTATATGGAACATAATACTCCAACAATCTCCCCCTTTTTGATGATGACAAAACAACAACCTTTGATGAGATTTTATACCTGCAAAATTAAAACAATATACGAATCAAAGTTTTCAGATTTATCCATTTCGTTAGTTTTCTTCTACCCATCTTTTCTTTTCTCCTTTTCAACTACTTCTCATTCTTCAACTTCTTCTTTGATTTTCGACTTCTCGACTTTCTTCGTCTTTTCTCCTCCTTTCATAATCTGTAATTGTTTTTATTTTTCTCGTCATCCTTCCATGACGCGTATTCTTTTTATCGACATACTCTCTCCTCATACACTCTCTGCATATTCTCTCCCCATTTTTGTCATAATAAAAAAGTGCAATAATATATAAAAATGAGTAAGACAATTATGGGTAAAACTCCCCCTGAAAAATAGATTTTCTTATTTAAAGTAATGGTAATTCCACCCGAGTTAAATATTAATTGTTAAAAAAAATATAAATTATCAAAATATCAATTGATGGAGATATATTAATTTTGATGTTTGGGGATCCAACCGAGAGTTGATTTTTCTTTTGAAACATAGACGATATTCGGTATAGTGGTTCCTTTTGCAATCCAAACTTTCTTAATTTTTATCGTCCGTCTAGGGCTTTTGCAAAGTGAAATATGATGCACAAGTTTTAAACATTTCTCACAACGGGGTATTTTAAAATTTAAGAATTCGGTTTTATTATGCGGTTTGAATCCTAACCCTTGTTTGTTTAAAGAGTATTTTTGAACAGAAAGTATTTGTTCAAACTTGTCATTTCCGCACGAAAATTTATTCGTTAGATTTTTAAGTTCGTTTTGAACTTTCAAGAGATCATCCTTTAATTTATTTTTCAACTTCAAGGTATTTAGAATGATCGGTTTCAATAAATTCCCCCTTTTCATTTAATTTGGAAATTTTGATTTTCAACATTTTAATTTTCGATTTGATGGATTTATTGTTGTTGTGGGAAAATCCCTCACAATATGCCGCAAGTGCACGGTGTCAACAAGTAATAAAGTGATAAGTAAAGTATCGTTCCCACGAGGACTGATTTCACTAAGTACCAAAATATAGTCAACTCACAATTTTATTTGAAGAACAATTAAAGAGAGTTTATATTTAAACTAATTGCAGAAAGTAAATAATAGTACTAATAATAATAATAATACTAATAAGGGGTAGGATATCGATTTTCACCTCAAACAATCGGGAATGATATTTATTCGATTCAATTCACTGTTATTCAACTGATTGTAAGCCAGGAATTCCTAAATTATTCTAAAGCCTTTCCCAAGGTCGATAGAAAATACTACGAATTACTAACTCGATATATCCCTATTCGAATCAGATAATTAATAGCTAAAACAGTTCAAGAATTCCCACAATAACAGGCTTCACAATTCGCATGAGTATATCCCTATCTCACGAAAATTATGATTCGTCTAACAAGAACTATGCCTAAATTTCATCTCCCGAATCCATAAAGACATTCAAAACAAATTAATTGTTGGCCAGACAATTAAAAAGCATTAAGAACAGTAAGAAGAATCCAATTCAATAGAATAACGAGTAAATCGAAATAATAATAAACAATCAAACCGTCATGTAATTGGCTACAATCAAAATCCTACTCAAATAGATCTACAAATTAAGATACAGAAAAACCGTAGGGATCCGTGGTGTTATCCTTGCCCCCACAAATCTACACTTTGTATTCCCCTTTTCTTCCGCCGAAAAATCAAACCTGCTCTCGCTCAATCTCCTCTGTCCTATCTCCTTTCTTTTATATTATTTCTTTTTCTCATCCCCCAATTCTCCTCACGGCATGGTGCACACAATGCCCATGAGTTGTGGCCCAACAGATTACATCCGCGGCCCAATTTTGTAAAACTCAAGATACTTCTTTTCCTGTGTGGTTCCCAGTGGGCGTCTTCTTGCGCTTTGTGTGCCGCGGCTCATTTTGTGTGTGCCGCGGCACAGATCTGATGAGCACGTTATTATTTGGTTGTCTTCGTGTGCCGCGGTTCACTTGGCGTGTCCGCGGCTCATGACCAAAAATGCTATTTTCGCCCATTTTTCATCGTTTTGGCTTAGGACTCCGATTTTCTCGCAAAACATATAAAAATAATGCATTAAAAGCTCATTTATGCTGATTTAGGCTCAAGATGGATATAAAATAATGATATAAAAACGCATAAAAATACACCTAACAAATACCCCCAAACTTGAGCCTTTGCTTGTCCTCAAGCAAAAAATTTCAATTTTAAACAAAATGTATCGTGAATAATCATGCAAATCCATAGTGCTCAATTTAATCAATACTACCCTGAAAATCTCAAAGAATAATACAAGTATCGTAATAGTGAGTCACATCCAGGACACTGATTCCACTAAATAACCAATTTCAGTCCTAATCAATCGTTCATGGAGAAAATCAAGCTCAAAGATTAACAAGCGTGAATTCAACCGACCGTCAATATGAAGGGTTAGATTAAACAAGCCAATTCGCACAATCCCACAGTCTAGAGGCAAAATTCAAGAGTTTCATTATTAAACTAACTCCTCGGACAGCATTCCCCTATGTATGATCAATAATATGATTAGAGTTAACCACTAGGTTTCGGCTCTCGGGATATTTCATCGGGATGATCCTAGGGTGGATTTCCATTCTCATGTATCGGGGAACCGTTTGACGTAAAAGACACTCATGGGGCACATGGATGCTTCTAGTTACTAAGTCCCCCTCTACAGCGGAGAAAAAACTCGAATAGCAAGTCCCGCATGTCAAGGTAGCCGTTTTACGCGAAAGTAGACAACGGGTCACGTGAATACCCCCGGTTACTAGGCTTCCCATCATCGGTAATGCGATATTTCTAAATTATTAATCTATTCAAGGTCGTCGTTTTACGCGAGAGTAAACAACGGGTCACGTGAATACCCCCGGTTACTAAACTTCCCATCATAGAACAATTAATATCTCGACTTTTTCTTGGGAAAAACTGTCCGACTCTAAACTCAATTTAAATGCCCCCAAGACTTATGTTACTGGACGACTAGCTACGCGAAAAGTATAACCAAACGTATAAACAGTGATTTGAAAACACGTATGTCTCCTTTCTTATCTGCTAAAATTTCTACAAAAACGATAAAATTTCGGACCTAATTGAATACTCAACGAAACAGATATCGCAGATTGCAACTCGACTAAAACTCAACCGTTTCTTCCAAGAGAAATCAGTATCGTAACTCAGTTTTACACATGGAAGCACGAAAAATTCACGAAAAATTCAAGCTTGCAAAAACCATCAACAGCATGCAAAATAAAGTCCACTACACATAATATTATCAATAATAAAACTCATGTGAAAATAAAAGAGATAAGGAAATGTGAAACTTATTCCAAATGTCTTCTTGAACACCCGCACATGTCTGAGTGGAAATGTCGGTCAATCCATACTTCAAATAACGCCCAACATCACGAGGGACCCCCAAACTTATTCTCTAGTCATGAGATAACAATAGACATTAAATCAAGAAAGACTAGAATATGAAGAATAATAACTCATAGGGGTTAAAAAGAAATATCAGAGAAATAAGGGCCAACAAGAATACACGAATCCAAACAAAATAACAAACAAAAGGAAAAATTAAAAACGAAAAATCAAATAAAAACAACTAACTAGAAAGCAAGTAAAAATGATGGGTTGCCTCCCATCAAGCGCTCTATTTTACGTCTTGAGCACGACGTGGCGAAAAAATTCTAACGTGGCTTCTTTCTAGGGAGATTGCCAAATGCCTCCTTCTTGCAATCTATAAGCCTCTTATTCCATAGGGGAGGCTTTGGCTCATGCCCGGTTGCCAAAAATAATGAATAAGAATAAATATGCGGGCAACCAAAAAAATGATGGAAGAATATAATAATGATAAGGCATGAAAAAATAAGCAGAGTTCGAATGGGCAAATAATAAAGAATTATCATGCACAACCTCATTAGAACTCGAAGAATCACCAACAAAATCATGAGTAATGGGGTCAATCTCTCCCATTATGGATTTAGGAAAAATTATGCGTGGCACCGTTAATAAAATTTTTGGCACAAAAGTATTCACCTTATTAGTCGAAGTTTGATGACAATTTAATGGAATTTCTTTGGAAACATCATCAATGATAACTTCTTCTCTAGGCTCATCACACTTTATGAAATCATTGGGTGCTGGGGGATCGACCCTAAAACTCAACATGTCATTCTTCTCAACCTCCCCCTCAACTTCACTACTAAATAAATGAGCTGGAAAATAACCGTAGTGATTCTCAAGACCACGATGTGCGCATTGTAGCTCAAAAAGGGTACTATCAGGATTTTTAAGAACGTCTACATAAATTTCAAGCATGGTCTTTTCTTTTTTGGGTTGTGGGTGACTGACCCTAAAACTCAACATGTCATTCTTCTCAACCTCCCCCTCAACTTCACTACTAAATAAATGAGCTGGAAAATAACCGTAGTGATTCTCAAGACCACGATGTGCACATGATAGCTCAAAATGCTACTATCGGGATTTTTAAGAACGTCTACATAAATTTCAAGCATGGTCTTTTCTTTTGGGGGAGGGGGCCGACCGACCCTAAAACTCAACATGTCATTCTTCTCAACCTCCCTCAACTTCACTACTAAATAAATGAGTGGAAAATAACCGTAGTGATTCTCAAGACCACGATGTGCACATGATAGCTCAAAATGCTACTATCGGGATTTTTAAGAACGTCTACATAAATTTCAAGCATGGTCTTTTCTTTTGGGGAGAAGGTGTTGACCCTATTTGGCAAATTATTAAGAGCATCGAAATTTATGAAATGCCAAGGGTCACGATACTCATCGGAAAACATAATGAAGAAAATAAAAAAGAGACTAAACAAAGAAAAAAACTTCAAATTAAAATTAGAGTCGCTTGGTATTGATATTAGCGAAAAATCGGTCCCAGAACGGCGCCAAAAACTTGTTGTGGGAAAATCCTCACAATATGCCGCAAGTGCAGTGTCAACAAGTAATAAAGTGATAAGTAAAGTATCGTTCCCACGAGGTGATTTCACTAAGTACCAAAATATAGTCAACTCACAATTTTATTTGAAGAACAATTAAAGAGAGTTTATATTTAAACTAATTGCGTAAAGTAAATAATAGTACTAATAATAATAATAATACTAATAAGGGGTAGGATATCGATTTTCACCTCAAACAATCGGGAATGATATTTATTCGATTCAATTCACCGTTATTCAACCGATTGTAAGCCAGAATTCCTAAATTATTCTAAAGCCTTTCCCAAGGTCGATAGAAAATACTACGAATTACTAACTCGATATATCCCTATTCGAATCGGATAATTAATAGCTAAAATTTCAAGAATTCCCACAATAACAGCTTCACAATTCGCATGAGTATATCCCTATCTCACGAAAATTATGATTCGTCTAACAAGAACTATGCCTAAATTTCATCTCCCGAATCCATAAAGACATTCAAAACAAATTAATTGTTGGCCGACAATTAAAAAGCATTAAGAACGAAGAAGAATCCAATTCAATAGAATAACGAGTAAATCGAAATAATAATAAACAATCAAACCGTCATGTAATTGGCTACAATCAAAATCCTACTCAAATAGATCTACAAATTAAGATACAGAAAAACCGTAGGGATCCGTGGTGTTATCGTTGCCCCCACAAATCTACACTTTGTATTCCCCTTTTCTTCCGCCGAAAAATCAAACCTGCTCTCGCTCAATCTCCTCTGTCCTATCTCCTTTCTTTTATATTATTTCTTTTTCTCATCCCCCAATTCTCCTCACGGCATGGTGCACACAACAGCCCATGAGTTGTGGCCCAACAGTATTACATCCGCGGCCCAATTTTGTAAAACTCAGCATACTTCTTTTCCTGTGTGGTTCCCAGTGGGCGTCTTCTTGCGCTTTGTGTGCCGCGGCTCATTTTGTGTGTGCCGCGGCACACAGTACAGTGAGCACGTTATTCGCTGGTTGTCTTCGTGTGCCGCGGTTCACTTGGCGTGTGCCGCGGCTCATGACCAAAAAATGCTATTTTCGCCCATTTTTCATCGTTTTGGCTTCCGGACTCCGATTTTCTGCAAAACATATAAAAATAATGCATTAAAAGCTCATTTATGCTGATTTAGGCTCAAGATGGATATAAAATAATGATATAAAAACGCATAAAAATACACCTAACAAATACCCCCAAACTTGAGCCTTTGCTTGTCCTCAAGCAAAAAAAATTTCAATTTTAAACAAAATGTATCGTGAATAATCATGCAAATCCATAGTGCTCAATTTAATCAATACTACCCTGAAAATCTCAAAGAATAATACAAGTATCGTAATAGTGAGTCACATCCAGACACTCGATTCCACTAAATAACCAATTTCATTCTAATCAATCGCTCATGGAGAAAATCAAGCTCAAAGATTAACAAGCGTGAATTCAACCGACCGTCAATATGAAGGGTTAGATTAAACAAGCCAATTCGCACAATCCCACAGCCTAGAGGCAAAATTCAAGAGTTTCATTATTAAACTAACTCCTGACAAAGATTCCCCTATGTATGATCAATAATATGATTCGAGTTAACCACTAGGTTTCGGCTCTCGGGATATTTCATCGGGATGATCCTAGGTGGATTTCCATTCTCATGTATCGGGAACCGTTTGACGTAAAGACACTTATGGGGCACATGGATGCTTCTAGTTACTAAGTCCCCCTCTACAATGGAGAAAAACTCGAATAGCAAGTCCCGCATGTCAAGGTAGCCGTTTACGCGAAAGTAGACAACGGGTCACGTGAATACCCCGGTTACTAGGCTTCCCATCATCGGTAATGCGATATTTCTAAATTATTAATCTATTCGGGAGTCGTCGTTTACGCGAGAGTAAACAACGGGTCACGTGAATACCCCCGGTTACTAAACTTCCCATCATAGAACAATTAATATCTCGACTTTTCTTGGGAAAAACTGTCCGACTCTAAACTCAATTTAAATGCCCCCAAGACTTATGTTACTGGACGACTAGCTACGCGAAAAGTATAACCAAACGTATAAACAGTGATTTGAAAACACGTATGTCTCCTTTCTTATCTGCTAAAATTTCTACAAAAACGATAAAATTTCGGACCTAATTGAATACTCAACAGAAACAGATATCGCTGATTGCAACTCGACTAAAACTCAACCGTTTCTTCCAAGAGAAATCAGTATCGTAACTCAGTTTTACACATGGAAGCACGAAAAATTCACGAAAAATTCAAGCTTGCAAAAACCATCAACAGCATGCAAAATAAAGTCCACTACACATAATATTATCAATAATAAAACTCATGTGAAAATAAAAGAGATAAGGAAAAGTGAAACTTATTCCAAATGTCTTCTTGAACACCCGCACATGTCTGAGTGGAAATGTCGGTCAATCCATACTTCAAATAACGCCCAACATCACGAGGGACCCCCAAACTTATTCTCTAGTCATGAGATAACAATAGACATTAAATCAAGAAAGACTAGAATATGAAGAATAATAACTCATAGGGGTTAAAAAGAAATATCGTAGAAATAAGGGCCAACAAGAATACGAATCCAAACAAAATAACAAACAAAAGGAAAAATTAAAAACGAAAAATCAAATAAAAACAACTAACTAGAAAGCAAGTAAAAATGATGGGTTGCCTCCCATCAAGCGCTCTATTTTACGTCTTGAGCACGACGTGGCGAAAAAATTCTAACGTGGCTTCTTTCTAGGAGATTGCCAAATGCCTCCTTCTTGCAATCTATAAGCCTCTTATTCCATAGGAGGCTTTGGCTCATGCCCTTGCCAAAAATAATGAATAAGAATAAATATGCGGCAACCAAAAAATGATGGAAGAATATAATAATGATAAGGCATGAAAAATAAGCGAGTTCGAATGGGCAAATAATAAAGAATTATCATGCACAACCTCATTAGAACTCGAAGAATCACTCAACAAAATCATGAGTAATGGGGTCAATCTCTCCCATTATGGATTTAGGAAAAATTATGCGTGGCACCGTTAATAAAATTTTTGGCACAAAAGTATTCACCTTATTAGTCGAAGTTTGATGACAATTTAATGGAATTTCTTTGGAAACATCATCAATGATAACTTCTTCTCTAGGCTCATCACACTTTATGAAATCATTGGGTCTTTGGGATCGACCCTAAAACTCAACATGTCATTCTTCTCAACCTCCCCTCAACTTCACTACTAAATAAATGAGCCGGAAAATAACCGTAGTGATTCTCAAGACCACGATGTGCGCATTGTAGCTCAAAAAGGGTACTATCGGGATTTTTAAGAACGTCTACATAAATTTCAAGCATGGTCTTTTCTTTTGGGGGAGGGGGCCGACTGACCTAAAACTCAACATGTCATTCTTCTCAACCTCCCTCAACTTCACTACTAAATAAATGAGCCGGAAAATAACCGTAGTGATTCTCAAGACCACGATGTGCACATGATAGCTCAAAATGCTACTATCGGGATTTTTAAGAACGTCTATATAAATTTCAAGCATGGTCTTTTCTTTTGGGGAGGGGCCGACCCTAAAACTCAACATGTCATTCTTCTCAACCTCCCCTCAACTTCACTACTAAATAAATGAGTGGAAAATAACCGTAGTGATTCTCAAGACCACGATGTGCACATGATAGCTCAAAATGCTACTATCGATTTTTAAGAACGTCTACATAAATTTCAAGCATGGTCTTTTCTTTTGGGGAGGGGGCAATGACCCTATTTGGCAAATTATTAAGAGCATCGAAATTTATGAAATGCCAAGGGTCACGATACTCATCGGAAAACATAATGAAGAAAATAAAAAAAGAGACTAAACAAAGAAAAAAACTTCAAATTAAAATTAGAGTCGCTTGGTATTGATATTAGCGAAAATCACCCCGCAACGGCGCCAAAAACTTGTTGTGGGAAAATCCTCACAATATGCCGCAAGTGCACGGTGTCAACAAGTAATAAAGTGATAAGTAAAGTATCGCTCCCACGGATACCGATTTCACTAAGTACCAAAATATAGTCAACTCACAATTTTATTTGAAGAACAATTAAAGAGAGTTTATATTTAAACTAATTGCACAAAGTAAATAATAGTACTAATAATAATAATAATACTAATAAGGGGTAGGATATTGATTTTCACCTCAAACAATCGGGAATGATATTTATTCGATTCAATTCACTGTTATTCAACTGATTGTAAGCCAGGAATTCCTAAATTATTCTAAAGCCTTTCCCAAGGTCGATAGAAAATACTACGAATTACTAACTCGATATATCCCTATTCGAATCAGATAATTAATAGCTAAAACAGTTCAAGAATTCCCACAATAACAGGCTTCACAATTCGCATGAGTATATCCCTATCTCACGAAAATTATGATTCGTCTAACAAGAACTATGCCTAAATTTCATCTCCCGAATCCATAAAGACATTCAAAATAAATTAATTGTTGGCCAGACAATTAAAAAGCATTAAGAACAGTAAGAAGAATCCAATTCAATAGAATAACGAGTAAATCGAAATAATAATAAACAATCAAACCGTCATGTAATTGGCTACAATCAAAATCCTACTCAAATAGATCTACAAATTAAGATACAGAAAAACCGTAGGGATCCGTGGTGTTATCGTTGCCCCCACAAATCTACACTTTGTATTCCCCTTTTCTTCCGCCGAAAAATCAAACCTGCTCTCGCTCAATCTCCTCTGTCCTATCTCCTTTCTTTTATATTATTTCTTTTTCTCATCCCCCAATTCTCCTCACGGCATGGTGCACACAACAGCCCATGAGTTGTGGCCCAACAGTATTACATCCGCGGCCCAATTTTGTAAAACTCAGCATACTTCTTTTCCTGTGTGGTTCCCAGTGGGCGTTTTCTTGCGCTTTGTGTGCCGCGGCTCATTTTGTGTGTGCCGCGGCACACAGTACAGTGAGCACGTTATTCGCTGGTTGTCTTCGTGTGCCGCAGTTCACTTGGCGTGTGCCGCGGCTCATGACCAAAAAATGCTATTTTCGCCCATTTTTCATCGTTTTGGCTTCCGGACTCCGATTTTCTGCAAAACATATAAAAATAATGCATTAAAAGCTCATTTATGCTGATTTAGGCTCAAGATGGATATAAAATAATGATATAAAAACGCATAAAAATACACCTAACAAATACCCCCAAACTTGAGCCTTTGCTTGTCCTCAAGCAAAAAAAATTTCAATTTTAAACAAAATGTATCGTGAATAATCATGCAAATCCATAGTGCTCAATTTAATCAATACTACCCTGAAAATCTCAAAGAATAATACAAGTATCGTAATAGTGAGTCACATCCAGGACACTGATTCCACTAAATAACCAATTTCAGTCCTAATCAATCGTTCATGGAGAAAATCAAGCTCAAAGATTAACAAGCGTGAATTCAACCGACCGTCAATATGAAGGGTTAGATTAAACAAGCCAATTCGCACAATCCCACAGTCTAGAGGCAAAATTCAAGAGTTTCATTATTAAACTAACTCCTCGGATGAGATTCCCCTATGTATGATCAATAATATGATTCGAGTTAACCACTAGGTTTCGGCTCTCGGGATATTTCATCGGGATGATCCTAGGGTGGATTTCCATTCTCATGTATCGGGGAACCGTTTGACGTAAAAGACACTTATGGGGCACATGGATGCTTCTAGTTACTAAGTCCCCCTCTACAGCGGAGAAAAAACTCGAATAGCAAGTCCCGCATGTCAAGGTAGCCGTTTTACGCGAAAGTAGACAACGGGTCACGTGAATACCCCCGGTTACTAGGCTTCCCATCATCGGTAATGCGATATTTCTAAATTATTAATCTATTCAGGGTCGTCGTTTTACGCGAGAGTAAACAACGGGTCACGTGAATACCCCCGGTTACTAAACTTCCCATCATAGAACAATTAATATCTCGACTTTTTCTTGGGAAAAACTGTCCGACTCTAAACTCAATTTAAATGCCCCCAAGACTTATGTTACTGGACGACTAGCTACGCGAAAAGTATAACCAAACGTATAAACAGTGATTTGAAAACACGTATGTCTCCTTTCTTATCTGCTAAAATTTCTACAAAAACGATAAAATTTCGGACCTAATTGAATACTCAACAGAAACAGATATCGCTGATTGCAACTCGACTAAAACTCAACCGTTTCTTCCAAGAGAAATCAGTATCGTAACTCAGTTTTACACATGGAAGCACGAAAAATTCACGAAAAATTCAAGCTTGCAAAAACCATCAACAGCATGCAAAATAAAGTCCACTACACATAATATTATCAATAATAAAACTCATGTGAAAATAAAAGAGATAAGGAAAAGTGAAACTTATTCCAAATGTCTTCTTGAACACCCGCACATGTCTGAGTGGAAATGTCGGTCAATCCATACTTCAAATAACGCCCAACATCACGAGGGACCCCCAAACTTATTCTCTAGTCATGAGATAACAATAGACATTAAATCAAGAAAGACTAGAATATGAAGAATAATAACTCATAGGGGTTAAAAAGAAATATCAGAGAAATAAGGGCCAACAAGAATACACGAATCCAAACAAAATAACAAACAAAAGGAAAAATTAAAAACGAAAAATCAAATAAAAACAACTAACTAGAAAGCAAGTAAAAATGATGGGTTGCCTCCCATCAAGCGCTCTATTTTACGTCTTGAGCACGACGTGGCGAAAAATTCTAACGTGGCTTCTTTCTAGGAGATTGCCAAATGCCTCCTTCTTGCAATCTATAAGCCTCTTATTCCATAGGGAGGCTTTGGCTCATGCCCGGTTGCCAAAAATAATGAATAAGAATAAATATGCGGGCAACCAAAAATGATGGAAGAATATAATAATGATAAGGCATGAAAAAATAAGCGAGTTCGAATGGGAAAATAATAAAGAATTATCATGCACAACCTCATTAGAACTCAAGAATCACTCAACAAAATCATGAGTAATGGGGTCAATCTCTCCCATTATGGATTTAGGAAAAATTATGCGTGGCACCGTTAATAAAATTTTTGGCACAAAAGTATTCACCTTATTAGTCGAAGTTTGATGACAATTTAATGGAATTTCTTTGGAAACATCATCAATGATAACTTCTTCTCTAGGCTCATCACACTTTATGAAATCATTGGGTCTTTGGGGATCGACCTAAAACTCAACATGTCATTCTCCTCAACCTCCCCCTCAACTTCACTACTAAATAAATGAGCTGGAAAATAACCGTAGTGATTCTCAAGACCACGATGTGCGCATTGTAGCTCAAAAAGGGTACTATCAGGATTTTTAAGAACGTCTACATAAATTTCAAGCATGGTCTTTTCTTTTGGGGGAGGGGGAAATCGACCCTAAAACTCATCATGTCATTCTTCGCACCCTACCCCTCCACGTCACTACTAAATAAATGAGCTGGAAAATAACCGCAGTGATTCTCAAGACCACGATGTGCACATGATAGCTCAAAAATGCTACTATCAGGATTTTTAAGAACGTCTACATAAATTTCAAGCATGGTCTTTTCTTTTGGGGGAGGAGGCTGACTGACCCTAAAACTCAACATGTCATTCTTCTCAACCTCCCCCTCAACTTCACTACTAAATAAATGAGCTGGAAAATAACCGTAGTGATTCTCAAGACCACGATGTGCACATGATAGCTCAAAAATGCTACTATCAGGATTTTTAAGAACGTCTACATAAATTTCAAGCATGGTCTTTTCTTTTGGGGGAGGGGGCTGACTGACCCTATTTGGCAAATTATTAAGAGCATCGAAATTTATGAAATGCCAAGGGTCACGATACTCATCGGAAAACATAATGAAGAAAATAAAAAAAAGAGACTAAACAAAGAAAAAAAACTTCAAATTAAAATTAGAGTCGCTTGGTATTGATATTAGCGAAAAATCAGTCCCCGGCAACGGCGCCAAAAACTTGTTGTGGGAAAATCCCTCACAATATGCCGCAAGTGCACGGTGTCAACAAGTAATAAAGTGATAAGTAAAGTATCGTTCCCACGAGGACTGATTTCACTAAGTACCAAAATATAGTCAACTCACAATTTTATTTGAAGAACAATTAAAGAGAGTTTATATTTAAACTAATTGCAGAAAGTAAATAATAGTACTAATAATAATAATACTAATAAGGGGTAGGATATTGATTTTCACCTCAAACAATCGGGAATGATATTTATTCGATTCAATTCACTGTTATTCAACTGATTGTAAGCCAGGAATTCCTAAATTATTCTAAAGCCTTTCCCAAGGTCGATAGAAAATACTACGAATTACTAACTCGATATATCCCTATTCGAATCAGATAATTAATAGCTAAAACAGTTCAAGAATTCCCACAATAACAGGCTTCACAATTCGCATGAGTATATCCCTATCTCACGAAAATTATGATTCGTCTAACAAGAACTATGCCTAAATTTCATCTCCCGAATCCATAAAGACATTCAAAACAAATTAATTGTTGGCCAGACAATTAAAAAGCATTAAGAACAGTAAGAAGAATCCAATTCAATAGAATAACGAGTAAATCGAAATAATAATAAACAATCAAACCTTCATGTAATTGGCTACAATCAAAATCCTACTCAAATAGATCTACAAATTAAGATACAGAAAAACCGTAGGGATCCGTGGTGTTATCGTTGCCCCCACAAATCTACACTTTGTATTCCCCTTTTCTTCCGCCGAAAAATCAAACCTGCTCTCGGTCAATCTCCTCTGTCCTATCTCCTTTCTTTTATATTATTTCTTTTTCTCATCCCCCAATTCTCCTCACGGCATGGTGCACACAATGACCCATGAGTTGTGGCCCAACAGATTACATCCGCGGCCCAATTTTGTAAAACTCAGCATACTTCTTTTTCCGTGTGGTTCCCGGTGGCGTCTTCTTGCGCTTTGTGTGCCGCGGCTCATTTTGTGTGTGCCGCGGCACAAAGATCTGATGAGCACGTTATTATTTGGTTGTCTTCGTGTGCCGCGGTTCACTTGGCGTGTGCCGCGGCTCATGACCAAAAAATGCTATTTTCGCCCATTTTTCATCGTTTTGGCTTCCGGACTCCGATTTTCTGCAAAACATATAAAAATAATGCATTAAAAGCTCATTTATGCTGATTTAGGCTCAAGATGGATATAAAATAATGATATAAAAACGCATAAAAATACACCTAACAATTGTCAACTAAAGCATTTTGAAAATCGGTATGTAAAAGGTCGAATGCTTCAAATAATTCATCGTGAGACGAGGTACTAACCTGGCTTTCGACGTCGCTTTCGTCGTATGAACTTTTTGCCATGAGTGCGAGGTGATTTTGAGTATATTCATCGTCATCGTCTTCGTCACTCCATGTTGCTATAAGAACTTCTTTCTAGGAATTGAGCCTCGGTAATTTTTAGCAAAGTGGCCTCGTTTACCACAGTTTCGACAGTTGTTGTCGAATTTCTTATATTCGCCCGATTTGATGTCCTTCCCCCTCCGGTTCAATAAGTTTTGAAACTTATTTATGTTTTTAGCATATTATGCCGATTCTTCATCATCTTCGTCTACCAGGATTTCTTCTTTTCGAGACATCATTTCTTTCAAAGCTATAGATTTTTCCTTCGGTTACGGTTTGGCATTTCCAGATTTAAGAAAAATCTCACAATTAATTAGCGAACCTACAAGGGCGCTAAAGTCGAGCGTGTTGAGATCTTTAGATTCCATGATCGCCGTCACGATGTCGTCCCATTCGCTAGGTAGTGATCGTAAGATTTTCTTGACTTTTTCACTACTCGATAGCGGTTTTCCGAGCGAAGCAAGTCCAATTGTGATGACCGAAAATCGATCTAGCATGTTGGTGATGGACTCGTCACCCTTCATCATGAATAACTCGTAGTCATGGAGAAGCATATTAATCTTCGTCTCCTTGACTTGAGTTGTTCCCTCGTGTGTGATTTCAAGAATTTTCCAGATTTCTTTAGCACTTTCACATGAAGAAATACGGTTGACATCCTCTGGATTTAAGGCACATATAAAAGTTGAGTGGCCTTACAATTGAGGTGATCGTTCTTCCAATCCTCGTCATTGTACACTTCAAAGCTCTTAAGTGACCCGTCGGATTTGGTTGGAACTTTGGGCCAAGGCAGCTGATCTTCCAGATTTCTATATCATAGGCACGAATTAAGATCGACATCTTTTTCTTCCAAGTCATGTAATTTGATCCGTCGAAAAATGGAGGTCGATTTAGAGCAGGACCTTCGAGCAGTGTAAATTGAAACGCCATAGGATCTTCTTCTCCTCGGATGTAAAGCCGATTATTATGGATAAGCTCGCTCCGATACCAATTGTTGGGAAATTTGGTACCTTCGCCGTTTGAAATTTACACAAAGTATAATAGAGTTATCAAACCCTTTTGCATTGCAGAAGCGTAATTAACTTGCGGAAAGTAAATGACACAAGATTTATAGAGGTTCGGCCAAACGTGCCTATGTCCTCTCTTCTTATCTTTTTCCTTAGGCTTAAGATCAACCTCTGCGCCTCGTCTTCTATCGGTCCAAGGGATACCGTTACAATCTCGTCTTTAATCGGTCCGAGATAAACCGTTACACTCTTGTATTTATGTCGGTCCAAGATAAACCGTTTTCCTTTTCTATCGGATAAGGAAGCAACCTATCTAGCTTTCTATTGGTACTAGACAAACCTCACTTGGATTTAGATATGATTCTAATAACGCTGGATAAATGATCCTAATAACGCAGAATCAATCTACAATCGGTATCTTTTCTCTCGTGTATGTTTTCATGTATGAACACTAAAACACTTATCAATTAAGCATAAATACAACAACAATAATTAATACAATGATTGCGGATCAGATCGTACCCCGTATGGATAAGTTCAAGTATTTGGGTTCAATCATTCAGAAGGAAGGTGAGTGTGAAGATGATGTCACTCATCGTATCAAGGCGGGGTGGTTAAGATGGAGAGCAGCGACAGGGGTCCTGTGCGACAAGAAAGTCCCTCTAAAGTTGAAAGGTAAATTCTATAGAGCGGCAATCCCACCCGCAATGTTGTATGGCTCCGAATGTTGGGCGATGAAGAAGTCGCTTGAGAGCAAGTTGGAAGCGGCTGAAATGAGAATGTTACATTGGTCGTGTGGTCGCACAATGTTGGATAGAATCTCGAACGGGGTGGTCAGGAACGCGCTAGAAGTGGCGCCCATTCCAGCGAAAGTTAGGGAAGGGAGATTGAGATGGTTTGGTCATATCCGCAGGAGGCAGGCTTCTGCTCCGGTGAGGAGGGTCGAGAGTTTATTGGTTGTCGGGGAGAGGAGGAGAGGCATACCGAGGAGGACGTGGGAGGAGCAGTTGAGATTAGATTTGAAGGCCTTAAACCTTTCCGAGACCATGACAGTTGATAGGTGCGCTTGGAGGCGTCAAATCAGAGTTATGGATTCTTCTGTTGGGAGCGGTGATGTAGTCGAGAGCCTCAGGGTTGGGTTGTCTCGGTTAGCTTTGACCTAGAGCATTGTATTTTTTTTACCTCTAGTGTATATTTTATCCTATGGCCTTTTGCGCGTGGTGTATTTTTGACAGGGAACTGTGCACAGAGTCAACCTCTCTTCTGTTAGAGCAGCGTTCATCGAGATTGCAGTTGCCAAAGTCACCTTAGGTAAGTCTCATGTGAATTAAGCCATGGGCTCAGGTATGGTTTTGAGCTTTGTCGCATCATATGCTTCTTTGTATATATCACTCTATACTTTGCTGTGCACTAAGCTGGGGGTCTTCACGGAAACAGCCTCCCTACCGTAAAAAGTAGGGGCATGGTCTGCGTACATCTTACCCTCCCCAGACCCTGCTTTGAGCGGGATATACTGGGTATGTTTGGTTTGGTTTGGTTTATATCTGATGTATATATGATTTGCTTAGGGTTGTTGTATGTTGAACAACATTAGAAGTGGTGTTTATAGGCTGCAAAGCCTCAACTAGCCGTTATCCCACTGCTACTTCATTACGTACGTTATCTGCCACCAGTAGCGTACGTTATTAGTGTTACGCTTCATGTTATGCACGTTACGCTTCATTCAGACCAGTCCAGTAGCATTCTGCCTCTTCCATTATGTACGTTAGCTTATCTCATTTACGTACATTAACTGCACCTTGTAGTGTACATTATTGCTGCTTCGTAGCGTACGTTAAGTTATGGTCGTATATTCATTTCATGCCCTTTTGACTTCTAGAATCTTCCCAACGGTTCAATATTTGAACTCAGAATCAGACCATTATCTACGTTAAGCTTGTAGGCTTACGTACGTTAAGCTCGTCTATTTACGTACGTTATTCTTCTTGAGTTGCGTACGTTAAACATATCAGCTGCACTTGTATGACTTCAGGTAGGTTTATATTACATACGTTATGTATACTTCATAGCGTACATCAAGTATGTTATATCTTCAGTTCAATGAATCTGAGTCCGGCTCTTGCGTCTTCGACTATTTTGTTGTTTTGCTTCGTCTTTATTGATTCCTTTGTTGTTTTGGATTGATCGGCAATTCATCATCAAAATCAATTTATGATTATATGGAATATACTAATCCAACAAAAAGTACTCTGAACTAATATCTTGTTTGTTGGTTGCCGAGCAGAATAATGAATTGCTCATGAAAAACCATGAACTCCGCCCCACTAGTTCCGCTGCATTGCCTGAAGCCAATGCAACTTTCAACCATGACAATAGACGTGGTCGTGGGAATCAACGTGGACGTAGACGTGTATATGGTCGCGGAAAACCAAATGATGCAACCTCTAGCAACAAAAGGCATAAAACATCCAACGAGCACACTTCATCCAAAAAGGAAGCCTCATGTCATAGATGTGGCATGATAGGACATTGGGCGCGTACTTGTCGAACTGCAAAATATCTTGCGGATCTATATCAAGACTCAATCAAGAGAAAAGAGAGGAAGGAGACCAATAACATTGACGGCCCCATTGATATTACTCACTTATATGTCTCTGACTTCTTTGATGACCCGAAAGGGGATAATATGGATCAGTTGATTATTGGTGGTGTGCTTGAAGACAATATTATGGACATTGTTTAGTCCTTTATCATTTATTTCTAGTTGATAAGAAGACATTGATTATTTCAGTTATTTACTTTCACATCATTGTTTTTCCGCTATAAACAATTGCTTATTTTTTTCTTGAAATGTTTATTCAATAAAATTGATCTTCTTTAAAATGTTTCAGAAATTCAAATGGAATCTTGTGATATATTTCTTGCTGATAGTGCCACTACACACACCATCCTTCAAAAGAAGAAGTACTTTTTTTTAAGTTGACATTGGCTGAGGATAATGTTAACACAATATCAGGTGCATCAAACATCATTGAAGGCTCTAGAAGAGCTTGTATTATTTTGCCAAATGATACTAAATTAGATATTGAAAATGCCCTCTATTCGAGTAAGTCTAAGAGAAACTTACTAAGTTTCAAGGATATCCGCCGTAATGGATACCAATCGAGACTATTACAGAAGGTGGCAATGAATATCTTTGCATAAATTCTTTTGTGTCTGGCCATAAGCTGACAAAAGAAAAATTATCAACAGTACCTTCTGGAATGTATTACACATTCATTAAGGCAATTTAGACAAACCATGTCATGAACCTGAAGTTCAATGACACAAATAGCTTTATGCTTTGTGTAGCGCCCCGATTTGGCATATACATTTATTGTGAACTGTAGAAAACATGTCCAATTTTAGTAAATTAATGCCCGAATAATTTTATCATTTATTCATTTTATTTCCAGGATCATGCAAATTTATTTATGTCATTATTATTCATGTCAAGTCATGTGATTCATTCGTTTCATTTCTCATTCATCGTTTTATCTCGTCATTTCTAGGACTGAGGTAATTTTAAACAATATTAATTGTTATCCAAAAGATTTGACAAGAGAAATAATAATATTATTTATTATTAATATTACTATCACTATTATTAATTATTAATAATATTATTATTACTATTTTTATTAGTACTAATAATATTATTATTATTATCATTATCATTTTCCGATATTATTATCATTATTACACTACAAAAAAAAATAGTTTTTACCGACGTCATTTACCGACGTCCGTACCCGCCGTTGTTAAACTTATAATTTACCGACGCCCGTTATTTAATTGATTTACCGACACCATTGCCGACGACCTGTTCGCGGAATTTTTTTTCACAAGTAACAACGCCGTTTACCGACGCCACTTCGGCGTTGGTAAATTTTTACTATTATCTTTTTTTCTTTTTTCACAATTAACGACGCCGTTTACCGACGCCATTTTGGCGCTGGTAATTTTTTTTTATTTTTTTATTTTTAAAATTAACGACGCCGTTTACCGACGTCGGTATATAACGACGCCGAAATGACGTCGGTAAATTTTTCACACTATCCCACTTCGAAAAAATAGTAGTGTTTTATGTGGTTTATAAACCAAAATCTTTCTCAACCATTTGAAATTAAATGGAGCCCGAACCTGACCCGCCCGGACCCAGACCCGACCGAGCCCGGGCCTGATCGAACTTCCCACCTGAGCCCGGACGTGACTTGCCTGAGTCATGACCTGACTTTTTTAGATTTTTTTATTTTTAATTTAACAACGCCAAAAATGGCGTCTGGAAATAGCGGCGTCGGTAAAAATTACCGTCGAGCGTTTTTCCAACGGCGAATTGCCGTCGGTAAATTTTTTACCGACGCCATTTTCTGTTTTACCAACGGCGTTTGGCGTCGGTAAAAACTATTTTTTTTTGTAGTGTTACCAACTTATTATTTCTACACTTATTATTATTACTATTATTACCGTATCAATTAGATTTAATCTTGTGTTATAATTAAACTAACTATGGTTAAACTAAATTAACCATAATTAAGAACTCCCATCGATCGTTTCTCTCGTCACAGTTCCTCAATTCATCAAAACTTCTTGAGATATATCAATATACAATCCTAATTCAACTAAAACACTTTAAAATTTATACCTATATATACAATTTATTATACAACAATAATTCACCTATACACTACATAAAAGTTCACGATAGAAAGCAGAAGTGAGAAATCTGCACAGCAAGCCAAAATTGTTCACGGGAGATGCAAATCATCTGCTTCCTCTCTCATCTTTTTCAAAGTCATCAGTCTCTCCAGAGGTAACATCAATCTTCTCTGTGATTTATATGTTTTGTCATCCTCGTCATATAATTCCACTTCCGTTCTTCTATAGTTTCTCGTTCAACCTCTATGTGGTTGTTGAATTAACAAAATTCAGAAATTTATCCGAAAAGGTTAGACCAGTCCCAAACAACTCGTATAAACCACCGATGATTCTTGTCCGGGAAATTATCCTCCAACCCAATATCAGACCCGAAATCAAAATCATCAAACCCCGAACCTAGAAATTGAAATTTCATCCAGTCCGACCCATCACAGATCCAAACTGCCGCCCCAATTCCACGCCAGAAACCCAAATCGCCAAACTCATAACCTACATTGTTGTGGCAACCCTTTTTCACCATCAAATTCAGAATCCACCCTCCTCCTCCGCCTACAAATCGAGGCCAACTACAACACTTTATCTTTAAACTAAATTGTTAGCCCAAATCAACTGAAATTAGTTACCGTTCGAATCAAATCAGAATCATCAAAGAAACTCATATTGAATCTATAAACCCAAAACTCAAATCAGAACACCAAATTGGTCCAGAATCGGAAATCCAAACCCACCATCAGTACGGGCTGAGCCCGAAACCTTAGCTGAGCGGCTGTGGCTGTATGAAGGCTGTCCGAACTTGGTGCGCCGCCCATGACCCAGACTCGAGCTCCGGCGAGAGCAAAGCCGTGGACGAATCCCAATCGTGATTCTCCTGACCAAAACCCAACACAAATCGACCTCCATCTCAAATTCCAATCCCACCTTCAATTTTGATTTCCAGATTTGTGTATGTCTCCATCTGTGTTTGCACCCGTATGTCTCCTATGCATATGAGTTTTTCCGTGAGAAGTGTGAGTGCTTTTGTGCGTGTGTGTGAATTTCTGCAAAATATTGAGAGGCAGAGTTGGTAGAGAGGGATGGGGAAGAGAGAGGGATGAGAGATCGGCAGTCAGGAGAGGCAGGGAAGAGTGGAGTGTCGGCAGAGAATCTAGGGCAAGGCCTTAGATAGCCTTAACGTTTCCCCTATTATCAAATTGACCCAATTTACTTATAATTCTTCAATTTCAGTCCTCAAATGTTTAATTCTTTCAGTGTTACCCTAATTAGCTTTTCAGTAATAAATTCAGCCCTATTTCTTTGGACAAGCCATTAAAATATTGATTTTATTCATTAATATTAATAATTAAATTTTAATCTATGCCTCATATTTTATTCCCAGATATTATATATTTATAAATTATAATAATAATGATTAATATTATTATTAATTATAGATAATAATCAAGATTTACGGGCCTAGAATTGTCGATTCAAGCATCTTCATCACATTTAAGTTTAAGAACTGCATTTTTTCCAGGTGTGGGGATTTATTACGCTTTTGTTTATTTTAATTACTTTATATATTGTTTCGTATGTGCACGTGAAATCAGTCAGAAGCACTTAAATGTGCAATCAGTCAGAAGCCCTTAAATGTGAAATCAGTCAGAAGCACTTAAATGTGCAATCAGTCAGAAGCACTTAAATGTGCAAATCAGTCAGAAGCACTTAATTGTGCATAAAGCCTTCGGGCTAGCCGACGGGCTTCAAAATGTATCAGTCATGTTGTTTATACTTGCTAATATTTAGCAATTAACGTAGACATATTGCGTACCCTCCACACTGAGCGAGTTGAAAGCTCACCCCACTATTTAACCCTTTCAGGTTGAGGAGCTCGATGTGGCATGCGCTTGAGTGTGGGAGATCAAGCTTATGATTAGATGTTTATTTATTTAATGTTATTTCTCTCAAACTATATTCTATGAACAAGTGTTCGAATTATTTTAATTTCACATCAAAGTATGTTTTGTTTTATCAATGACTTGAGAATATTACTTGCGATTATTAAGTTCGTCTTTTTGAAATGTATTTCCGCTTCAAAATTTTTATTTATTCTTCTTAAAATTAGAAGAATTATTTTTCTAGAAAAGTGGTCGCTACATAAGTGGTATCAGAGCGGGTTTACGGTTCTGTAGGCTTGTTAAAATGGTTTCTTTTTTTTTTTTTTTTCTAAACGCAAGTAGTCAAATATTTTTAGCAATTATGATCATCCACCTCTGCCACTCCACGTCGACTCTAAGGTACATTAAGTTATTATTATTTATTATGTGATAAATATAGTTTTCCAGATCAACCATGATTCATTCTTTAAAGATGCATCTTCAGCCTATTTTGTACATAGAAATTTTATGATAAAGTATTTGGGTATGAAATTGTTTTCTTATAAATTCATAAGTATATGTGTGACATGCGTAAATCATCATTGCTAGAAATCTCTGGTTCTCAACCTATAAATGCAATGTAATTCTCCATTTTATTTTCTCCCTCTCGTTGGGTAAGTACTGAGGGATCGTTGCGTGTGGTATGCCTTAGGATAATGGCAACTCGTGGACGTGGACGCTCAGCTAACCGAGGTGCATATAATCACGGTGGTCAGAATGCCAACCTTGGTGCTGGTGGTGGTGGTAACGGAGGTCAGTATAACCACAATAATAATGTGCCAGCTCCTACACAAGCACAAGTTGTGCAACAGTTCTGGCGTTTTACCCCACCAACATTCAACAGTCGGGAAGGACCATCTTTATTGATGAATGGTTCATGTTGCTAAAGCGCACCTTTGAGCTCATTGGGTGCACTGATGCGCAAAGAATTCTTTGCGGCCAATACCAAATGGTGGACGATGCTGGACGATGGTGGATAAGCTATTGGCATTTGAGGCCGGCAGCCGAGCGTGCTGCATTAACATGGGATCGATTAAAGGAAATAGTGATGGAACAGTACTACCCAGAACATTACCGAGAGAAGATGGAGAGAGAGTTTTGAAATCTCGAACAAGGAGGGATGACGGTTGAAGAATATGAGAGAAAATTCAACCAAATCAGCTTCTTTGTGGAGCACGTGGTGGATACAGATCGAAAGAGGGCCCTTAAGTTTCGGAGTGGATTACGCCCGAGTATTCATCACATCGTGGCTGGTCATGGGGTGCTACCCTATACTGAGATAGTGTTCCGAGCTCAAGAGGTTGAGGCTAGCCATAATCTGGATCAACAACAGTCTACTAAGCCTAATACCGGAAAAAGGCACTGGAATGGGAACCAAAATAAGGCCGTGGTTTCTAATAAGTAAGCAAAGATTGATCAGAGGTCGGGACCTAAGCCTCAAACCAGTAAGCCAGAATGCTTGAAGTCTGGTAAGAATCATGGAGGGGAGTGTCTGTACGGTAAAGGTGTCTGCTATAGATATAAGGAGCCAGGGCATTCATCTTCGAACTGTCATCTCCAAAGGGTCTAAGGTCAAGGTTCCGGAGAAAAAGCTTGCATTTTTACTTTGACCCAAAAGGACGCAGATGAGAATCCCGACACGGTGTCAGGTATGCTTATGATCTCTAATGTGCCTGCTTCCGCTTTATTTGACACTGGTGCCACGCATACTTTTATGTCTGCAAAGTTTTATCATGTTATTGGTCATAGAATCGTTAGAACTGTTGAGTCTCTTGAGGTTAGCTTACCATCGGGAAATACGATCCTCACTAATAGAATCATTGACAAGAATATTGAGATAGGAGGAAGAGAATTTGAGGCTAGCCTGTATTTGATTAGCTCGATGGATTTTGACGTGATCCTTGGTATGGACTGGCTCGATAGACATTATGCCGATATAATGTGCCGTGAGAGAATGTGACATTGAGGTGTTCCGAAGGCGAGTCGATCACTTTTTATGGTACTAAGAGTAGGACAATACCCAGAGTAATCACTGCCATGAAGGCACTGAGAAGACTAAGGAAGGAGAAATGTTAGGGTTACTTGGGGAGTTTGGTCGACACTCGTACTAATGAGGTTTCCCCTACAAACGTACATATAGTACTGGAGTTTTTGGATGTGTCTCCAGAAGATTTTCTGGGAGTCCCACCCGATCGGTAAGTGGAGTTAAGTATTGATTTGGTCCTTGATGCAGCCCCAACATCCAAAGCGCCATATAGGATGGCTCTGAAGGAACTTCAAGAATTGAAAGTCCAAATTCAAGAGCTGCTGGAGCTCGGATTTGTTCATCCTAGTGTGTCACCATGAGCTGCCTTATAATATAAAATAATAGTTCTCAACCTATATAATATTAAATGAATTATGTGAAAAGTTGTAATGTATGGTTGAGATGAGTTGATCTTGACTATTACCATGCATTAGGTATTTGTATACATGAATTAGATCTCAATGAGATAGTTTCCTGTATATTGAGTAAAAGAAGAACGAAGATATGTGATAATTATTATATCTTGATTCTAGTGTATGCTACTCCCTCCGTCCATGATCTCTTGACCCAAAATATTGGACACGGTATTTAATGTGTTATGGTGATGTGTTAAAGTGATTCTTTTGGGTCCCATTTGTTAGGGTTGTATATTGCAAATCATACTTTATGCTTGTATTACCTTATTTCCCTATAACTACATATGAGAATATTAATTATATTGAATGGCATATTTTGCATATTTATTCACGTTATGGTTATGCAAATGAAATGTCTAATTATTTTATATTGTAGATAATGTGGTGTGTTGGTGTCACATGGAAGATCACATTATCGGTACCTTATAAAATAATATAATAGTTCACAACCTATATAATTATTAGACAAATTATATAAAAGGTTGTAGTGTATGCTTGAGATTAGTTGGTCTTGACTATTAACATTCATTAGCATATTTGCACACGTTGAACTGGATCGAGGTGAGATATTGTCTGCTGTACTGACTGTAAGAAGAGCGTAAATCTCGGATAATTATTATTTCTTAATTCTAAGTATATAATATTTAATTGTTTATTTATAATACTTATTTCTTTGATTTACCATGGGTGAGAGTCAAAATGATCGACTCAATAAGCCTCGTATCTTGGGCAATAATATTATTTAGTTATTATTATTACTAGAAATCGTGTCCCGACTCGTACGGGTTGATGATGTCCCCTTGAGGAGCTCGATAATTATTATTATATAAAACCCTGCAGGTGGATTTAATTCCGATATGATAATAACGTTCGAGTGGTACTACTCTTGGATAAGATATCAATTAATTAAAGCTGTCAATAACTTATAATTAATTAATAGACATTCGATATCTTAAACATGAGAAATAATATATTTAATAAGGAGCCCAATTTCGTAATTTGGGATTTTGGTAGGAAGTGCAATATCAACCTTTTAGTGGACTAAGTTGATATTAATAGATTCATTATATTAGGAAGAATCCTAATATGGTAAGATGAAATCTATTGGGAGTCGTTCTATAGTCCTCCCTAAGATCCTTAGTAGTCCAAGAGCCTATATATAAGATACTTGGGGTTGGCCGATTTTCATCCCTTCCAAGGCTTGTGAGGTCTTTTTATCTTGTGTTTAATTATGGATCTTGACTTGTGTCTTTGATTCCATAATTTAGATAACACATTAATTTTCTAAGAGTGATTACACAATAATAGAAAAGAAGAATAAAATCGAGTGACTCTCAAGAAGGAATTTCGGTCGATCACCATAGTTGTCCAAGCAAGATCCAGTAGCTCGTTGCCCACACAACGTCCGGGTTAAGGCGGATCATACTCTAGAAGGTCTAAAGGTAGAAATACAAAGTGATCAAGACGAAAGCAACCAATTCGCCTCAAAGGTAATATCATATGATCTTTTTAGATCTAGATTAGGATATTTCAATAACCAACATATTTATTTAATAAATAATAAAAAATATTTAAATTGCTTATTAGTCTCAGTAATTAATTAATTAATCAATAGATCTTATGCTCGTGTATGCGTAAAATGCGATTACAAACTTTCTCTAACTTTGCTTTTGCTGCGTTTTACATCCAACAATTGGTATCGGAGCCGGATTTTTAGGCTTTATGCGATTTTAATTAATTTTGGTGATTAATTGATAGCAATTTAAATATTCATATAATTTGATGTTGGAATATTTTGCTATGTGTTCTTGCAAGTGATATGATCCAATTATCATGGTTATGTGAATGGTTTATTTATTTAATTTTCTTATTTATGCAATTGTTGGTTTGGCTTGGTTTTGAGGCATTTAATGGTTTTTCCTGTGAGAAAATCCGCGAGTAGTTCTAGGTGTTTTTTTCCCGTGTAATCTTGCTGTAATTTCGATTTATTTTATTTTGTATAAAATTATAATCGAATTCGGAAAAGACGAGATCACGAAGAAATAGAGTAGAACTGGATCAAGGCGGCCATGGCCGACACCGATGAGCGTGCATCATTGGCGGCAAAGACACTGCCGGCAGCGCCGAGCATGCCGCCGAGAGTCGCGGCACTGTCCGGCCGTTATTTGGTTCGGGCCGAGTCGTCCAGTTTTTGGTCCGGTCCGTTTCGCCGCCGTTCGTTGCGTCCGCTGGAGAGTCGGGATTTAAAATTAATTTTTTTATGTAATTAATTTTGCATAAAAGTGAAATTTTAATTTTGGAAACCCATGGCCCGACCTGTAACACCCCAAACTAGGTGGATATTACAGTGCCGTAGATCCCCAACTGGGACCCACCAGGCAAATGAAAATGAATGAATTACACAAGATAAATGTAGTACCGAACTACATTACAATAATAATTACTCCGATGAGGAGTTTAATTACAACACACCAGGACAATACCGAATACTAGTGTATTTTATATGAAGATAAAATACACAACACTGAATGAAACGGAGTATTCAAATGAAAGTCTGCAGCGGAAAATAAAGGACAATAACATGAATAACTGAAGGATCGGGGCCCCCTACTAGTATCACTGGGACTCCTCGACATCAGCGTGTTCTCCCCGTACTTTTGCCTTGCCAAGACCTGAAAAACAAAATCCCCAAACGGGGTCAGTTACAAAGAACAACAATCCTCCCGAGTTGAATAAACACAATCATATAATATGTAGTATAAACCACAAATTCGATCAAAATGAAACGGTTAGATTATAACCCAATTTTGTTGAAAACATACGCAATCAAACATGCTATATGAATCAACTAACAGTACGGCTCAAAGGGTGGCGCCACACTACGCCCGGGATGGAAATGTGTCCGAACACAAGCCACCAACGAGTATCGATCGAATACACGCGTGGTCTTGTGCCTAATCAGTCTCACGAAGCAATCGACTGCAGCACACCCAATGTGAGGCCAACAACCAACACACGACATAAATGTGCCCGACATGAAAATCCTACACATACCAACCGGCACGCCAGTATGACCCGGAATGCCACGATATAACAAAAGTGACATCGAAAATGAATAATGACTCACCGAGATGGAATGATAGTGAAGTAAATGACAGCTCAATGAAATGATTGGAACCGTCGTTCCTTATGACTGAAGTGATTAATTGACAATAACAAGTTTTGATACGGTTAATACAATGATGAATGAGTTATGATTATGAATGAACAACAACAAAAGGAAATGAATATCCTTTTAACCGAGTAAGAATCAACTTACACAACACCGGTGACAATTATCCTTCCACGAACGACGTCCTAATTGAGATATCGATCGCTCGAACAACCTTGAATTATACAATATCCAACAACCCATTCAATACACGAATCAAACACGAATATAACGAACTCAAAACGTCGATACGATTAAACTAAATTCATTGGGGCATTATATCGAATATGTTGTGGCCAAACTCCGATTGTTTACAATCAAAACTCAATAAGCCACCATCAAATCCCCCAAGAAGTTTTTCAAACCAACAAACATCTTCCAAATGATCAATAATCCAAAATGAATATCCGAAAACGTGATTATAACGACAATTAATCGAAAACCCCCAATTTCAACCCGATATTCAAGGTGTTCTTGAATAATCCCTCAATAATCCAATGAATCCTTATACAAACTCATAATCATATACATATCCCTTCATATAACATGATTATAACGTCCAAAACATCATATCTCAACACAAAATCGAAGTCCAAGGTGTTGAAGGAATTACCTCTTGAAGATCCAACCACTTCGATCCGAAGAACACGAGTTTAATCGAGTATCCAAGCTTCACAACCGAATGAAAATGATTAAAAACCACACTCAAGTGATAGGTGAAGAGAATTTTCTCCCTCAAGCCTCTCTCTCTCGTATGAAGGTGGAAAAAAATGGAAGAAATGAGCTGAAATGCTCAAAAAACGAATTTATAGGGGTTGACTGCCCTGTCGGACACGGCCCGTGCCGATTGTAATACCCGAGATTTCTGTTATGTAATTGGAACTTGTGATATTGTAATGATTGTACTTTTGTCTGAGTATTATTCTCTGTATTTCATTATCCGATGTTGTCGAGCGTATAATTTCGTATATGTGATATAGAGATTGAAATTCTGTGCATGTAGCGCATGCTACAGGCTGCGTGTAGCGTACGCTAGCAGGGATTCATAGCGCACGCTACAGGGGATCATTAGCGCACGCTATGCGTGGTCAGATTGATCGAGACGTGCGGTAGGTGAGATCTGGCCGGGGGACCCTTGTCGGATTGTGTCGAATGAATCTGGACGGCTTTCGGGAAAAGCCGAGTCAACGCCTTAGCGCACGCTACAGGTATATGCGTAGCGCACGCTAAGTGCCGAGTACGCTTTAGATCGTGAGCCGTTAGCGCACGCTACGAACAGGGTCTAGCGCGCGCTAATAGCCATTTATTATAAATAGGACAGCATCCTATTCGAGATTTCAGTTCTCTCTACTCTCATAACCCGAACTCTGACACTTAGAACATAACTCCCTTCGTCCTAAACACTTCGTATCAACCTCCTAGTTCGAGATTGAAGATCATACATCATTGGAGATTGGTGTTCAAGCCTTCGGTGTTGGATTGCTTCATTTCATCCGTGTTCTTCACTACTTTGAGGTAGGTGATTCTTCACCAATGATTAGTAATGTTCCTAAGGAAGTTTGAATCATGTTTGGATAGCAAGTATTTCGTTTATAATCGGTCATCACATGTTAGAAGGATACTTTTGACGTATCGGTACTAGATATCGAATGAACCTTTGAACCATCTTATTATAAGGACTCCTAAGCATGTTTAAATCGATTTATGATCAAGTAATCGGATATTACCCAGTTGCTGAGTTGTACACGTTGGTTTCATGTGTTTTGAAACGTAAGACGATCGGAACTTAGATTACTTCTTGAAGATCGTAATGGATTATGATATTAAGATGACTATCCGTATATTGGTATTTCATAATCATAAATCTTCCACAAACCTTATTAGCATGATATGCCCGAGGATAACTTGTATTATCACAGTAGAATTCATGAGTTCTTCACCATTCAACCCAGTTTTCGGTTTGAAGTATTCTGCCATGCAAGGTTAGCGCACGCTAACATGTGTGAGTTAACGTGCGCTATCGAGGTTCGGTTATCGCACGAAACATACGTAGCGTACGTTATGAGACCAGCCGAGTCAGACTGCCAGTCCGTGGCTAGCGCACGCTATGTAATACCCGGTTGTAATTCAGTCATTATCATTCAGTAAATTCATTCGGTGATTGTCGCTCAGTGGATTTTCACTCATTTATAATCATTCATCAATCATATTCTTTCACCGTGTTCACCATTCGGAAAAACTTCGAGTGGTGTATCGTTATTGTTCATTGTTTCAACTTTCCTCATATGAGTTCGACTTTGTTAGATCACCATTAATTTTTGGTAATTCCAAAAATTCTAAATCTTTGCAATATTATAGAGCATCGAGTTAGCTTTCCAATGGTTCAAACGGTGAGTCAATCGGAGTCCGGACGAGAGAGTTATGGTCGTTTTAGCTCACCCGCTCATTTTTTCAATTTTGGCGATCATCGCCGAACGACTCGGCCGTGTCGTCGACACGGCCCGTGCCGTACTCGTCCGGATAATGCCGCGATGTTCGCCTCGAGACCCGACCGTGTCGTGCAGCACGGCGAGTCGCACTTTCCGGATAGGCTGTAACTGCGCCGGAGGCCGGCCGTGTGCGAGGACACGGCCGAGTCAATGCCGAGCGCCGCGGACGGGTCCTTGTCGGTAGGCCCCTTGCGCCGCGACCGTGTCATGCGGACACGGTCGAGTCCTGCCGGCCGGATGCGCGCCGCGACCGTGTCATGCGGACACGGTCGAGTCTGCCGCGAGTCAACCCTATAAATTCATTTTTACGCATTTCACCCATTTTTCTTCCTTTTCTTCACCTTCAACCGAGAGATAAGGCTTGAGGGAGGGTTTTTCCTTCACAAATCATTTGGGTGGTTGATTTTCTTCATCTCCTTTCGATCGTGAAGCCCGGATAATCGACCTAACGCGTGTTCTTCGGATTAAAGTGCTTGAATCTTCAAAGGTAATTCCTTCAACACCTTGAATTTCGATTCTATGTTGAGATATGATGTTTTGGACGTTATAATCATGTTATATGAAGGGACATGTATATGATTATGAGTTTATATAAGGATTCATTGGATTATTGAGGGATTATTCAAGAACACTTTGAATATCGAGTTGAAATTGGGGGTTTTCGATTAATTGTCGTTATAATCACGTTTTCGGATATTCACTTTGGATTATTGATAGTATTCATGAGGTTTTGTGGGTTTGAATCATTCATTGGAAGTTGGTTTCAGATGTAATTGAGTTTTGGTTGTAAACAATTGGAGATTGTTTACAACGCGTTGTTTTAATGCCCCAATGAGTTTCGGTATTGTTGTATCGACTTTTGAGTTGGTTGTGATCATGCTTGATTCGTATTAAGAGAATTGTTGGTATTTATGTTGTTCAAGGTTGTTCGAGCGGCCGATAATTTCATTAAGGACGTTGATCGTGGAAGTACCTTCTCGCCTTCGGTTTGAGGCAAGTTTTATACTTGTACTAGTCAATGAGATTAATGTCATCATATATGTGTATAAATGTGTTGTATCATTCCGAGACTTAGTCTCTCCACGAATTCATTGATATTAAGAGATCGCTCGATACGATACCTTTCGCAATTTTGCCAAATATTTATTGTTATTCCTTTTGGATTGTCATTAAAACCGTACACGCCGATTAAAGGCATTGGCTTATTCATTTCTCACCTTCGTTCGGTAACCGATTAAAGGTACCGAGGCATCCTTCATATCATTGTTATCGAATTGCCGTTCGCAGCAAATCGAAATGTTCAATCATTCACTATATCATTGTATCGATTGACCGCTCTAAGGCAATCGAGGTATTCAATCATTCATCATATCGCTCATATCGATTAGCCATTATAAGGAAATCGAAGCGCTCAAGCATTCATGAAATCATCCGCCGCATCATTGTTATCGTCTTTGGCCGACTCAAGGTAGCACACTATCATTCTCATGAATTACGTAGTCTACGAATCGTTGTCATTTTTGATTAATTATATTTTTGTAGGCTAGTCTCGTCTAGTTCCTCTTATGGGTAATTTTGGGTCTTGAACCTTCGAGGTTGGCTTCCCAACACCTACAACTCGAAGAGGTCACGGCCGTGTTTATGATCTTATGGGTAAGTTTGGGGCTTGAACCTTCGCGGTTGGCTTCCCAACACCTACAACTCGGAGGGTCACGGTCGTGTTTATGATCTTATGGGTAAGTTTGGGGCTTGAACCTTCGCGGTTGGCTTCCCAACACCTACAACTCAAGTAGGTCACTATCTTGTTTATCATCTTATGGGTAAGTTTGGGGCTTGAACCTTCGCGGTTGGCTTCCCAACACCTACAACTCGAGAGGTCACGATCGTGTTTATGATCTTATGGGTAAGTTTGGGGCATGAACCTTCGCGGTTGGCTTCCCAACACCTACAACTCAAGAGGTCACGGTCGTGGTTATGACCTTATTAGCCCTCATTAATTATAGCTTCGGCTATTCCGGTTTCATGTGAATGTGATATTTGACACTTCGGCCGAGTGGCTTTCAGGCCTTTGTGATTGTCTTGATAATTTCATTGGGGCCTTCGGGCATTGTGATTCATGTTTAATTCAGTTCTTGATGGATTCATGTTGTGTAATTCATTGCGATATTCTGGGATTTTGATTCGCCGTTGGGCATTTATGTTCTAACCTGTCGAACAGGTATTAATAGTATGCCGTGGGCATAGTATTTCACGAATGCTCGGTTCTTACATTGGTTTGTGAGCATCTCGTACTATTATTATCATTGTACCGTTTCATTCTGCCTTTGGATGCATATCATGTTATACATGTATTTGATGTTCATTATCTGGATGACTGACCCCGTGGGGGCGGAACATGTTTTCATGTTTTAGGTGCTTGCGAGGAGAGAGTTGAGACACAGGGGCATGACGTTGGCGACGAGGCATTCGAGCGATATGTTGTTGCCCAAAATATCTATCCGAAGATTAAATACTGCTGGAGACGGACAACAAACAAATGCGGGAGCACTTCCGAGAGATGGTTAATAAAACAAGATTTGCCGGGTTTGTTAGGCCCGGGCTTGAATGCTCTCGCGAGATGTTATTAACACAAATATTCGTGGATACAAGTATTAATTAGAGAAATCTAAGTACAATGAGTGTAAAAAGACTCTGTTGATCCGGCTCTTGAGCGAAGCTAGGTGTTCTTCGTCTGCCGTAATCGCTCGAGGAGAAAAGGCCGAGAAGTAAGACCGAAAGAAAAGTTGCCAAGAGTTGGATGTTAGCCAAGTGCTTAATTATTTGCTTCTGTTTCGTGTTATGGCTTATTGTTTAGAGAGTCATAATCTGGTTTTGTGCAGATTATTTTCGGTGGTTGAAGTTCTTTTTTTTTTTTTTTTTTACAAGTGAAGGCTGCTTTGTATATATAGAGGCCGAGAGGCCCTGTCCCCTAGTGGGCGATCGTCTTTCGGCATTTAATGTGCCGGGCGATCGTCCTAAAGGGCACGTGGGCCGCCCGCCAAAAGTCCAAAGCTACGGTGGTGGCCACCGTGCGGTCAATGAGGATCCAAAGACGCGTCCTAAGCACTCACAGAGGTCCCACTTAGCTACTTTCGGCGGACTTTGTCGATGGGTGACAGATCGTAGTCACATGTCTTGTCGCCAACTCCTTTCGCAGTGCAGGCCATGCCGGTAGGTGAGGTAGGAGACAGTTTTGTCGGCGCCTTTTGTGGATCTCGCACGTGGGGCCGGTTTGAGACTTGGTCTTTGCCGACCGGATGGTCATCGGTGGAGATCGTCATGATGGGTCGATCGGCAGATGCCCGGAGAGGTCGGCCACCAAAGGTCGATTCGGCAGTGCCCAGAGAGGATCGTCCGCTAGTCGATCGCCAGAGTCGGCCGCCGAGTGCCGAGTGATGATCGTATCCGAGGTCGATCGCTGCACGGACTTGTCCTGGGACCTTCCTTTGGCCGATTTAGCCGGTCCGCCGGGTTGAGGCTTGCAGATCTGCCTGACGCCGGCAAGAGTCGGTCGCTCGGCCTCGGAGGCGATCGCCGGTTGGAAGGTGTTAAATCTTGACACAACAATTGCCCCCCAGCTTGCTCCTATGTCGATCACATGGGGCGAGGTGGTTCTTGCTGGTGATCGCGTCTGGATGAGGACGGGCGACCTGAGCCGACTTAGGACTCGGACTTGGGCTAACATAGTCGATTGGCTTAGCTATCTTTCGGTCTTGTACCTGCAAAAAACAACATTGGCCGATCCCCCATGGAAACTTGGTGGTTTCGCTTGCTTGAGGAATCGTGCACAGTCGCGGAGATCGATGGACCGACCCCATGACCGTGTCTTGGTGCGCGAAGACAATGAGTGTCTCGTGACTCACTTTATTATGAGGGTCCTCTGTTAGGCTGCGCCTCGCCTTGTTTTTAAACGAAAGGCGTGCGGTCTCGGTCTAGAGGAGTCCTTGCGCGGGCGGCCGGATGAATCAACTCCACGCCCGCGGCTTGTTAGCTCTGCTTCCACCTCGGCCAGCCATGGAGATGGCCGACCTCGACGGTGTACGTTGAGACGGGGTTGTGGAATGAGTCCACTGATTAATGTTGGAGGGCCCTTAGACTACGCCGGCCTCGTATTTAAACGAAGGGCGGGCGATCTTGGCCGAAAGGGACCTTGCATGGCCGAAGCAGCCGGTTCCATCGACTGACAGGGCCATGGCTTTATGATGTGCGGTGGAGGCGATCTTATGCCTTAGTCCGTCATGTTATATGCCGGATCGTAGATGGCGATCGTGTCCTCCGAATCATGATGATGTAGCGTGATGATCGGCGATCGGCCGAAGAGTGGCGATCGCCGCCGCCGCCGATCGCTAATCGTAGGTCGATATTGGCGATCGGGCGAGATCGTCGTCCGGTTGCCGATCGCGCCGCCATGTGCTAAGAAGAAACCTTTGCCTCGCCGTAAAATCTGCGGCTCTAGCCCTAAGGCGCGTAGGTCGAGGTTGGGTCTTCGTAAGATGCCCGAACATAGGCGAAAAACCCCGAAAACCTCCTAGACCGCGTGAGAGGCGGTCTCATCGCTTATGGGCTCGCCATTGAGGATGATTACATCCACCTTGGCCGATGTAGTCCGAGTCGGACTCTTCTTCTCCCCGCTTGATTTGCATCATGCGAAGGGGACCTTCGGGCCGACGACCCGGTGGCGAAGTACTCGGTGAAGCCGTGCGCCACTCGTTAAAGGAGCCAATGGACCGAGGTGGCAATGAAGTGTACCACCGGTGGGCGAGGTCGCCCAGCCGAGGGAACATTCGGCATCCGGTCGCGCGATGCCCCGCACCTACCATGTAGATGTTGAATTTCCTCAGTGCACTTGGGGTCCGATCGCCCCACGTACACGGGTGTTTGCGGGAGCGATCTCAGGCCGCACGGGGCGAGCTCGATGTCGATCGCGAGCGGCTCGCTTGCCCGGCGATCGCCTTTGGCGCCGCCTGGATTCCAGAGCGCCTTCATGTCATTGAGCTGACGTTGCATTGCAGCCATCGCCGTGGCTTGGTCGCTTGTAGATCGGCTTTGGGAGCGGGAGCCGAGGCGATCGTGTACCGATCTCCGGCTCCGCTACCGCCGACCTCGGCAATTTGGCGAGGGGAGCCAGACGGCCAGGCCGCCTTCCGGGAGTCGGGTAGGCCGAGCTCCCGGTGACGGACTCAAACTCCGCTGCCTCGTGGTCGGGCCGGATCGCCCGGCTGCTGTGTCGGGTCACCGCCAGCGATCGAAACAGAGGTGCCTACCGGCGAACGCCTCTTCCTGCGGACGGAGCCTCCTGGCGATTGCTCGGCCAGTAGTGCCTTGAGCTTCCGCTTGATCTCCCGGCGACAGACCGGGGGCGGTAGCCGAGGCGCGCCGAGAGCACTCCGTCGCTCCCGTAGGACGGCCAGGCCCCTTCGACCGCTCCTTGGTTCGAACCGATCGAGCGAGAGGCTCGGGCCGCCTTCCCGACGTGGTCGAGCGCCTCGGCCATGCGCGCTACCTTCCACCATCGGTTGCGGCTCGGACTGGGACGGAACAGGGGGTCTGGCCGGCTGACCAGCGGCTTTCTTCGACGCGGATGCGGAAGACATGATTTCTGAAGGATTTCTTTTGAAGTGCAGTGAGTGTCACTTCAAATATCTGCCCCGAGAACAGTGAGTGTTCTTTCGGGACGGTAGGTGTAAAAATTCGAGGGTTGGATCCCCTTCTTCTAGCGCCAATTGTTGTTGCCCAAAATATCTATCCGAAGATTAAATACTGCTGGAGACGGACAACAAACAAATGCGGGAGCACTTCCGAGAGATGGTTAATAAAACAAGATTTGCCGGGTTTGTTAGGCCCGGGCTTGAATGCTCTCGCGAGATGTTATTAACACAAATATTCGTGGATACAAGTATTAATTAGAGAAATCTAAGTACAATGAGTGTAAAAAGACTCTGTTGATCCGGCTCTTGAGCGAAGCTAGGTGTTCTTCGTCCTGCCGGTAATCTGCTCGAGGAGAAAAGGCCGGGAGAAGTAAGACCGAAAGAAAGCTGTTGCCAAGAGTTGGATGTTAGCCAAGTGCTTAATGATTTGCTTCTGTATCGTGATATTGCTGAGTGTTTAGAGAGTCAGAATCTCGATTTGTGCAGAAGAGTTTCGGTGGTAGAAGTTCTTTTTTTTTTTTTTTTTTTACAAGTGAAGGCTGCTTTGTATATATAGAGGCTGAGAGGCCCTGTCCCCTAGTGGGCGATCGTCTTTCGGCATTTAATGTGCCGGGGCGATCGTCCTAAAGGGCACGTGGGCCGCCTGCCAAAAGTCCAAAGCTACGGTGGTGGCCACCGTGCGGTCCAATGAGGATCCAAAGACGCGTCCTAAGCACTGTCACAGGAGGTCCCACTTAGCTACTTTCGGCGGACTTTGTCGGAGGTGACAGATCGTAGTCACATGTCTTGTCCGCCAACTCCTTTCGCAGGTCTGGGCCATGCGGGTAGGTGAGGTAGGAGACAGGTTTTGTCAGCGCCTTTTGTGGATCTGCACGTGGGGTCAGTTTTGAGACTTGGTCTTTGCCGACTGGATGGTCATCGGTGGAGATCGTCATGATGGGTCGATCGGCAGATGCCCAGAGAGGTCGGCCACCAAAGGTCGATTCGGCAGGTGCCCAGAGAGGATCGTCCGCTAGTCGATCGCCAGGAGTCGGTCGCCGAGTGCCGAGTGATGATCGTATCTGAGGTCGATCGCTCGGTACCGGGACTTGTCCTGGGACCTTCCTTTGGCCGATTTAGCTGGTCCGCTGGGTTGAGGCTTGGTAGATCTGCCTTGGACGCTCGGCAGTAAGTCGGTCGCTCGGCCTCGGAGGCGATCGCCGGTTGGAAGGTGTTAAATCTTGACACAACACGATACTAGTCCGAGTTGTTCATTGTTGGTCAGTCAGTTGGAGTGTACTCCGGTCTTGTCAGTTGTTGTCGTGTTGTATTACCCGAACAGATGTTCGTGGATGCTGTTGTATTTCATTTTGGCCATGTAGGCCACTTTTGTCGTTGAAATTCCTTATCGGAATATTGTGTCGGATATCATGGTAGGGACTATGATTTTCCCTTGTTGTTTAATTTAATGTATTATAGTCATGTTTGCCTGGTGGATCTCCTGGTGTGGGGTCCACGGCACTGTAATAACCCAATAGGATTTGGGGGTGTTACACGCTAGTCTTACACGATAGCGTACGCTAACAGTCCGGCTTAGCGCACGTTACGTTGAGTACGTAGCGCGCGCTAAGCAGTCCAGGCAGATTGTTTATTTTGAGCTTTTCGACCGTAGACCGAGTTGTTAGGCCATCGCTCGACTTGAGATGATTTGTATATCGTTCCTTTTGTTAAGGTTCGAGCTTGTTACGTTGATCGGAGGAGGCGGCCTTCGAGTGCGTCGAGAGCATTGAAGTGTATCGTTCTTTCCATCTTCGAGGCAAGTATCGTGATATGTTAATATCGGTATTTTTGGAGCATGCGTATGATTATTCATGTTGTTGAACATGATATTTATTTCGTTGATTTTTCATGATATTCGTCATATAGTGTTTATATGTTCATGTTGATGAACATAATGATTTGGCATATGTGTATGCATGAGTTGTGTTTGTATACGTTGTACGATCTATGCTGAGGGCGCTGGATCGGATGTCCACCTCGTGTTGGTCCGACGGGATCATCTTGGGATCTAGGCTGAGGGCGCTAGATCATTGGACGGGTTATTTCCACCTCGTGTTGGTCCGACGGGATCATCTTGGGATCTATGCTGAGGGCGCTGGATCATTGGAATACCCATGCTGTGTAATGGAATCTTGTAGATTCGCATTGTCGGATTCCTAAGCTAAGTCCGTGGGGTGTATCTTGTTATGTATTGTTGATGCATATTCGAATTGTTTAATATGATACTTGTACTAGCATCGTTTTGCTAATTTCTTCGGGGTGGATATATTTTTGATGTTCTGTAGCCGAGGAGCAAAGGAAATGTACCACGATCGACGTGACGACGAAGGGGTTCTGATGTTTATTGTTACCGGAGATTTGTTTTCTTGGTTTGGTTTCGTACGAGTACGCATGTCTTATTGATATTAATTCGATATGGTTGTATTAATTACCCGTTGAACCAGTTGTGCGTTTTCATAAACTTGAATTTTCGCAGATTGATGTCTTATATTTACTTTCCTTTTTAATTAGCCTTGTAAATCCTTACTTAAAGGGTTTACGGCTACGTAATTATTCCGAATATCTCGGGGTGTTACGTAATATGGTATCGGAGCTAAGATTCATGGATATCTTGCCACCGGGTTTTATTTGGGTCTGCATTACGTTATTTGATTTACGTCGCTTGTAACATCACCGCTCACCAAGTCGCCATGTGGACCGTGGTTGTAAGTCTCTTAATCTCTTATACTACCGCTTTACTTAATTATCGCTTTTGTGAGTATTGACGGACTTTATTTCAAAAATTTTGTCCTGGATATTGAGAAATTACGCTTACGATGTTGAGAGGAGGACGTGGACGCGACGCGGTCGGGACGCGACGTGGTAACATGAGACATGAGGATTCCGCAACTACCCCGAAATATCGGCTAGTCGAACCGATTCCCATTCTCGAGGGCGCAAGGATCAGCGAATGATGACGCAAATCCTAACATGCCAGAGTGCTTCAACAGTGGTGGCGCAGATAAACTAGTTCGCCAGTCGTTGATCGCATGCAGACGGCGATGGGACAAAGAAGACCACGAGGATAACCGGGAGACAGATGGCTTGTCAAGTGGTTAAATTGCACCCGCCAAAATTTGACGGATCTGCCGAGGCACTTACTTGGGATCACCGGCTCAAGGGGTTGGAGAAGATATTCGCGGGTCTTAACTGTCCCGAGGATCGAAGGTTCCCATTGCCCGCATTTTCTCGACCGGGAGGCCTTTGATTGGTGGGAGGCTATTCGACCCGAGAATCATAATGCGGATCGACGGAATTCAAACAAATGATGGAAGCACGATTGTCCTCGTCCAGCTAGAGAGGCGAAGATCCGAGAGTTTTTCTCACCACAGAGTTCGGAGGCATCTGTGATGTATATAATTAAAACTTTTAATCATCACCGACTTGTGTGCGACACTTGGTCGAACGGAGGCGTAAAAGATTTTTCATTTTGATATGCGGATGAAGCCGAGATTCAGAAGACATGTCCGATTCGAGTGTACTACGTTGCGACAGTACCAAGACAAAGCGCTGGCCTACGACATGAAAGAGGCGGCGGTGGAGAAATCAGTAGAGGCAAAGAAGCAGAAGGTGACCGGCAGCTTTGCAGAAAACAAGAGTGGTGGGGCCTGCGAGGGCCAGTCTTCCTTTTATTCGGCTAGAAAACCTCCACATCCTTCTAGAGGCGGAAAGAAGTTCCGGAGAGCATCAGTAGTTTCAGACGCATCAAAGAAATGCTACAATTGTGGTCGAGCAGGGCATATTCGACGTGATTGCCCCGCATCTTCTGTGACTTGTTACGATTGTGGGCAAGAAGGGCACCGTGCGGCCTTCTGTGGAGCCGCTACTAGATCTTTTGGTACCCGCACTCCAGCACCAGTTCCTAAGGAGATAAGTGTGAACCAGACACAACAGAGTGGATTTCAGCAGCAGAACGTTGGGAAGAGAGAGACATCCAGTGCTGGGTCCATTCCTCCGCGCCTGTACGAAATGAGGAGATCTGACGATCAGAACACTGCTGTTGCATCAGGTACGATTCAGATCCTTTTGCAACCAGTTAGTGTTTTATTCGATTCCGGAGCTACACATTCTTTTGTATCTTTGAACTGTGTTAATCGTTTGAAAATCTCGTGCTTAATTGATTGTGAACCGTATATTGTGGGATTGCCGAGTGGAGAGAGAATTGTGGGAACCCTAGAGGCTAGAGATTTTCTAATATCTATAGGAGGAAGAGATTGGCCGTCGAATCTCATTGTTGTTGACATCTACGGTGACGATTTAATTCTCGGAGACGATTGGCTCAACCGTTATGGAACTATCCTGAATTACCGGGAGAGAGTCATTTCTATCATTGCTGATGACGGGTCTGAACACTTATTCCGAGGATGGAGACCGGGAAGCTCGGGAAAATTGATCAAGGCAATGAAAGCCGTGAAATTACTGAAACAGGATGTCATGGACTTTGGTGTTATGCCATGAGGAAAGAGGAAGGAGTAGAGCTCTGCCTATTCCAGATTGCGAATGAGTTCTCGATGTATTTCGACTAACTACCGTGGTTACCTCCGCAAAGAGAAGTGGAATTCACCATCAATTAGAGCCTGGAGCACCCTATTTCCAGTGGCACCATACCGCATGGCGCCAACCGAGATGTATGAACTCAAGAAGCAACCGGAGGAATTATTACGGAAGGGCTATATTCAACCTAGCGTTTCTCCTTGGGGAGCGCCTGCTCTCTTTGTCCTAAGAAAGACGGGTCCCTCCGACTGTGTATTGATTACAGGGAACTCAACAAGTTGACGATAAAAAATAAGTATCCTATACCTCGGATCGACGACTTGTTTGATCAACTGCAAGGGGCAAGGGTATTCTCGAAGATTGACTTGCGATCAGGATACCATCGCCTGAGGATTAAGGGATCGGATATACCGAAATCGCTTTCGGATCCCGATACGGCATTATGAATTTGTAGTGATGCCATTTGGACTTACCAATGCTCCTGCAGATTCATGCAATTGATGAATCGGGTATTCTTGGAGTACTTGGATAAATTTGTGGTCGTCTTCATTGACGACATCTTGATATATTCGAGGGACGCAGAGGAACATGCCGAACATTTACGTGTGGTTTTGAGCGTCTTGAGAAAGGAACAGTGTATGCTAAGCTTTCTAAATGCGACTCGCTTAAGGAAGTAACCTTCCTTGGGCATGTGATATCATCCGACGGAGTTCGTGGACCGAAGAAAGTCGAAGCAATCTTGGAATGGGAAGCCCCTAAAACGTGAAAGAAGTCCAAGCTTCTTAGGACTTGGCCGGATATTATCGCCGCTTTGTAGAGGGATTTTCCAAAATTGCTCGTCCGCTCACTCAAATTCTGTAAAACTCAAAAGTTCACGTGGAATGAGAAATGCCAGTGGGTTTTGATGAACTTAAGAAGAGACTGACGACAAAGACCTATTTTAGCATTGCCGATGGAACCGATGGATTCATGGTATACAACGACGCTTCAAATCGTGGTTTGGGTTGTGTGTTGATGCGTAGGATAAAGTGATTGCTTATGCTTCTCGGCAATTGAAACCGTACGGGTTAATTATCCGACTCATGATCTGGAGCTAGCAGCTGTGGTCTTTGCCTTGAAAATTTGGCGACATTATTTGTACGGCACTCATTGTCAGATCTTTACGGATCATAAGAGCCTCAAATACATTTTCAGTCAGACGGAATTAAACATGAGGCAGAGAAGGTGGTGGAATTGATCAAGGATTACGACTTGGAGATTCTCTATCATCCGGAAAGCAAATGTAGTATCCGATGCTTTGAGCCGTAAACCTGTTTCTCTTCGAGTGTTGGAAGCTCTCACGTCCCAAACCAGTATTCAACGAGAACTGATCCGCGAGGGGATTGAAGTATGGGCACCAGGAATCCAAGGGCAACTTTATGTGATGGAACTGACTTCATCACTAGTCGAGAAGATCAAGTCCAAGCAATTGGACGATTCTCTGATCCTTCGATTATGTGATGAAGTAAAGAAAGGAAAAGCCCTGTGATTCGTGATACAAGATGATGGAGTTCGAGATTTCAAAGTCGACTTTGCGTTCCCGATGATGATGATTTGAGACGGACTATTCGAAAGAAGCTCATAGCGCGCCTATTCTATTCACCCGGCAAGCAGAAGATGTATAAGGATCTAAAACAAAACTTCTGGTGGGGGAATATGAAGAAGGACGTAGCAGAGTACGTTTCGAAGTGTTTGACTTGTCAGCAGGTCAAGATTGAGCATCAGCGACCTGCCGGGATGTTAAAGCCGCTTCCGATCCCTGAATGGAAGTGGGAGGACATTTCGATGGATTTCATCACCAGTATGCCAAGGACTAGAGCAGGAATGAACATGATTTGGGTCGTAGTTGATCGACTAACCAAGTTGGCTCATTTCCTAGGAATCAAAGATACATGGGGACCCGAGAGATTGGCACAAGTATTTGTTGCGGAGATAGTCAGATTGCATGGGACGCCGAAGACCATTATTTCGGATCGAGATGGTCATTTCGTGTCGCACTTCTGGAAGGCAGTTCACAAGGCTTTGGGGACTGAGCTCAACTTTAGCACAACTTATCATCCCCAAACAGACGGTCAGTCCGAAAGGACTATTCAAACTGTAGAAGACATGCTTAGAGCTTGTGCGTTGGATTGGTCAACTGATTGGGAAGTTCACTTGCCCTTGATCGAATTCACTTACAATAATAGTTGGCATGCTTCTATTATAATGGCACCATTTGAAGCTTTGTACGGGAGGAGATGCCGATCACCCCTGTGTTGGGATGATTCTTCAGATTTGATCGGGACGGAACCGGAATTGATTATTCAGACTCAAGAGAAGATAGCTGTGATTCGAGAGAGACTGTTGACCGCCTGCAGTCGGCAAGTCTTATGCAGATGTACGTCGTCGCCCTCTAGAGTTCGACTGGGACCACGTACTATTGAAGGTGTCTCCTACACGAGGGATTTTCCGCTTGGGAGAAGAGGTAAGCTAAGTCCAAGATATATCGGACCATTTGAGATCCTAGAGAGAGTTGGGGATCTAGCATACAGTTGGCCTTACCGCCATCGCCGAGTCATGTTCACAATGTGTTTCACGTATCCCAATCATGAAGTATGTACCGGATCCCAAATCACATCATTGATTTCGACGAGATCGAGATAGCTAATGATGGTACCTTCAAGAGAGACCAATCAAGATACTTGAGAGCCGGATCAAACAATTGAGGAATAAACCACTACATTTGGTTAAAGTACAATGGTCACGACATGGAGTCGAAGAGGCCACTTGGGAAACGGAGGACGGTATGAAGGCTAAATATCCAGAGTTGTTTTCATCCTAAGTTTCGGACGAAACTTCTTTTTAGGGAGGAAGGATGTAATACCCGAGATTTCGTTATGTAATCGAACTTGTGATATTGTAATGATTGTACTTTTGTCCGAGTACTATTCTCTCGTATTTCATTATCCGATGTTGTCGAGCGTATAATTTCGTATATGTGATATAGAGATTGAAATTTCAGGCATGTAGCGCACGCTACAGCCGCGTGTAGCGACGCCAGCGTGGATTCATAGCGCACGCCACAGGGGATCATTAGCGCACGCTATGCGTGGTCGATTGATCGAGACGTGCGGTAGGTGAGATCTGCCGGGGACCCTTGTCGGATTGTGTCGAATGAACTGACGGCTTTGGAAAAGCCGAGTCAACGCCTTAGCGCACGCTACATGTATATGCGTAGCGCACGCTAAGTGCCGAGTACGCTTAGATCGTGAGCCGTTAGCGCACGCTACGAATGTGGTCTAGCGCATGCTAATAGCCATTTATTATAAATAGACAAGATCCTATTCGAGATTTCGATTCTCTACTCTCATAACCCAAACTCGACACTTAGAACATAACTCCCTTCGTCCTAAACACTTCGTATCAACCTCCTAGTTCGAGATTGAAGATCATACATCATCGAGATTGGTGTCAAGCCTTCGGTGTTGGATTGCTTCATTTCATCCGTGTTCTTCACTACTTTGAGGTAGGTGATTCTTCACCAATGATTAGTAATGTTCCTAAGGAAGTTTGAATCATGTTCGATAGCAAGTATTTCGTTTATAATCGGTCATCACATGTTAGAAGGATACTTTTGACGTATCGGTACTAGATATCGAATGAACCTTTGAACCATCTTATTATAAGGACTCCTAAGCATGTTTAAATCGATTTATGATCAAGTAATCGGATATTACCCAGTTGCTGAGTTGTACACGTTGGAATCATGTGTTTTCAAACGTAAGACGATCGGAACTTAGATTACTTCTTGAAGATCGTAATGGATTATGATATTAAGATTACTATCCGTATATTGGTATTTCATAATCATAAATCTTCCACAAACCTTATTAGCATGATATGCCCGAGGATAACTTGTATTATCACGGTAGAATTCATGAGTTCTTCACCATTCAACCCAGCTTTGCGATTCTCGCCATGCAAGGTTAGCGCACGCTAACATGTGTGAGTTAACGTGCGCTATCGAGGTTCATCGCATCGCACGAAACGACGTAGCGACGTTATGAGACCAATGAGCCGATCGCTACCCGTGGCTAGCGCACGCTAGTCTTACACGATAGCGTACGCTAACAGTCCGGCTTAGCGCACGTTACGTTGAGTACGTAGCGCGCGCTAAGCAGTCCAGGCAGATTGTTTATTTTGAGCTTTTCGACCGTAGACCGAGTTGTTAGGCCATCACTCGACTTGAGATGATTTGTATATCGTTCCTTTTGTAAACGTTCGAGCTTGTTACGTTGATCGGAGGAGGCGGCCTTCGAGTGCGTCGAGAGCATTGAAGTGTATCATTCTTGCCATCTTCGAGGCAAGTATCGTGATATGTTAATATCGGTATTTTTGGAGCATGCGTATGATTATTCATGTTGTTGAACATGATATTTATTTCGTTGATTTTTCATGATATTCGTCATATAGTGTTTATATGTTCATGTTGATGAACATAATGATTTGGCATATGTGTATGCATGAGTTGTGTTTGTATACGTTGTACGATCTATGCTGAGGGCGCTGGATCGGATGTCCACCTCGTGTTGGTTCGACGGGATCATCTTGGGATCTAGGCTGAGGGCGCTGGATCATTGGACGGGTTATTTCCACCTCGTGTTGGTCCGACGGGATCATCTTGGGATCTATGCTGAGGGCGCTGGATCATTGGAATACCCATGCTGTGTAATGGAATCTTGTAGATTCGCATTGCCTGATTCCTAGCGGAAGTCCGTGGGGTGTATCTTGTTATGTATTGTTGATGCATATTCGAATTGTTTAATATGATACTTGTACTAGCATCGTTTTGCTAACCCCTTCGGGGTGGACATTTGTTTTGATGTTCAGTAGCCGAGGAAGCGGTGAAATGTACCACAAGACGTGACGACGAAGGGGTTCAGTGATGTTTATTGTTATTGGAGATTTGTTTTCTTGGTTTGGTTTCTGTACTCGAGTACGCGTGTCTTATTGATATTAATTCGATATGGTTGTATTAATTACCCGTTGAACCAGTTGTACGTTTTCATAAACTTGAATTTTCGCAGTATTGATGTCTTATATTTACTTTCCTTTTTAATTAGCCTTGTAAATCCTTACTTAAAGGGTTTACGGCGCTGTAATTATTCCGAATATCTCGGGGTGTTACACCGATCGGCACGGCCGCGTCGCGCAACTGGCCGGCAGGGACTCGACCGTGTCCTGCTTGACACGGTCGCGGCACGAAGGGCCTTCCGATAGTGACCTGTCCGACAGCGACTCGGCATGACTCGACCGTGTCCTGGAACACGGTCGCGCCCGCGCGGGTTCTGGCTTATCCGAAAGAGTTCGACTCGGCCGTGCCAGACGACACGGTCGAGTCCTGTGGGCAGAGACTTCAGCATTTCCGGACGATTACGGCACGGGCCGTGTCGGACGACACGGCCGAGTTCGGTCGGCAGTGATCGGCCAATAACTGAAAAATGAGCGGGTGAGCTAAAACGACCATAACTCTCTCGTCCGGACTCCGATTGACTCACCGTTTGAACCATTGGAAATATAACTCGATTCTCTATAATATTGCAAAGATTTAGAATTTTTGGATTTACCAAAAATTAATGGTGATCTAACAAAGTCGAACTCATATGAGGAAAGTTGAAACAATGAACAATAACGATACACAACTCGAAGTTTTTCCGAACGGTGAACACGGTGAATGAACATGATTGATGAATGATTATAATTGAGTGAGAATCCACTGAGTGACAATCACCGAATGAAATTACTGAATGATAATGACTGAATTACAACCGGGTATTACATACACCCCCCTTAAAAGAGTTTCGTCCCCGAAACTAAGGGTCAAACAACTCGGGATAACTCTCCCGCATACTATCCTCGGTTTCCCAAGTAGCCTCTTAGACTCCGTGTCTAGACCACTAAATCTTGACCAAAGGAATCGACTTATTCCTCAACCATTTGATTCGCCGCTCCAACACTCAAACAGGACGCTCCTCGTACGAATGATCATCCGCGATCTCGATTTCGTCGAACTGAAGTATGTGACTCGGGTCGGCAACATACTTACGCAACTGAGAGACGTGAAACACATTATGAATTCGGCTCAATGTCGGAGGCAAAGCCAATCGATAAGCTAACTCGCCTACTCGATCCAAAATTTCAAACGGTCCAATGAATCTCGGACTCAGCTTCCCCCGTTTTCCGAAACGGAAAATACCTCGACTCGGGGATACCTTGACCAAAACGTGGTCACCCGTCCCGAACTCTAGTGGTCGACGACGATTATCTGCATATGATTTCACAACTCGAGCCGCCAACATACGACTCTTGATCAAAGCTACCTTCTCCCGGCGGCTATAAGCATATCGGGCTCGGTGCCGATTGATTCTGACTAGTCTTCACATCACATAGGAGATCGACAATGACGTCCGTTAATGGCCTCGTAAGGTGCCATCTTATTGGTGGCATGCCAACTATTTTTATTCGTGAACTCGATCGGTGGTAGTTGGGCTTCCTAATCGTTCTTCCAATCGAGGACGCATGCCCTCAACATGTCCTCTAATGTCCGAATAGTTCTCTCCGATTGTCCGTCTGACCGAGGATGAAAAGCAAGATCGAGATTAAGCCGAGTTCCCATAGCACGATGAATCGATTTCCAAAAATGAGACACAAACCGTCCGTCACGATCGGAAACGATACTTTTAGAGTACTGCGGTCTCACTATCTCTTTGATGAATAATCGGGCAAGTCTCTGACCCCAAGTATCCTTAATCTCAAGAAAATGAGCTGATTTAGTTAAGCGGTCCACAATCACCTGATCGTATTCATGCCATGACGACTGGCCGGCAAACTCGTGATGAAATCCATAGAAATTTCTTCCCACTTCCATTCGGGAATAGAAGAGGTTTCAAGATACACCACGGCCGATGTTCAATCTTGACTTGTTGACAGTTAAGCATCTCGAAACAAATTCTCGCGACTTCTCGCTTCATATTACTCCACCAGTAATTTTGTTTCAAGTCCTTGTACATCTTGGGACCGGATGAACAGAATAAGGGGTAGCATGAGCTTCTCTCAAAATAGAGTTTTTTAACTCGTCATTAGCCGGTACGCACAACCGGTTCTTAAACCTCAAAAGTCCATCCTCGTGGACCACGAATCCAGGGGCTTTCCCCTGAGCCACATCTTCACGGATGCGCATTAATGTTAGGTCTGAACCCTGATCCTCCCTGATTTTCTCCTCAAGTGACGATGAAATCTCTAACATACAAAGCTGTCTCCCGACTCAAGCCCTGCACTCGATCTCGGGTCTAAGGAATTCCTGCTGAAGCTCCTTCTGAACTGTTAAACGAGTAAGCATCTGTTCCTGCACGGACTTACGACTCAAGGCGTCGGCGACAATGTTCGCCTTGCCCGGGTGGTAAAGGATCTCGATATCATAATCTTTGATTAATTCCAACCACCGTCTCTGTCGCATATTTAACTCCTTCTGAGTAAATATATACTTTAAACTCTTATGATCGGTGAATATCTGACAGGTAACGCCATAAATATAATGACGCCAAATTTTCAAAGCGAACACCACGGCTGCTAGCTCCAGATCGTGGGTCGGATAATTAACCTCGTAAGGTCTCAATTGCCGTGAAGCATAGGCAATAACCTTTCCATTCTGCATGAGCACACACCCGAGACCCTGTCCGGATGCATCACTATAAACCACAAATCCCTCCGTCCCCTGTGGCAAGGAAAGTACAGGTGCTGACATTAACCGGCTCTTGAGTTCCTCGAAACTCCGTTGACACGCGTCGGACCACGTATATATCTTATCCTTTCGCAAAAGGCTCGTCAAGGGTTGAGCGATTTTAGAAAATCCTTCCACAAATCGCCGATAATAGCCCGCTAATCCGAGAAAACTTCGGATTTCCTTAACATTCTTCGGAGGTAACCAATCTCGGATAGCCTCCGTCTTCTGAGGGTCGACACGAACTCCATCTGATGAAATTACATGTCCGAGAAAAGTCATTTCGGACATCCAAAACTCACATTTGGAAAACTTTCCATAAAGTTGCTCTCGTCTCAACACATCGAGAACCTGATGAAGATGAACCTCGTGTTCCTCTCGGCTACGAGAATAAATCAAAATGTCATCGATGAAGACAACAACAAACTGATCTAAAAATTCGATGAAAACCCGATTCATTAACTGCATGAATACCGCAGGTGCATTAGTTAGCCCGAACGGCATAACTACGAACTCATAATGACCATAGCGTGTTTGAAACGCCGTCCTCGCGATATCCGACTCTCGAATCCACAACTGGTGATATCCAGATCTTAAGTCGATCTTGGAAAATACTGAAGCTCCCTGTAGTTGATCTAAAAGATCATCAATACGAGGTAAAGGATACTTATTCTTGATCGTCACCCGATTCAATTCCCGGTAATCAATACACAAACGGAACGAACCATCCTTCTTCTTGACAAACAGCACTGGTGCTCCCCACGGGGACGCACTCGGTCGGATATAACCTTTCTCGAACAATTCCTCAAGTTGATTCTTCAACTCCCGTGATTTCGGCGGGGCCATCCGCACGGTGACTTCGATATCGGAGACGCACTGTGCTCCAACTCAATCATGAATTCCACATCTCTCTGGAGGCAAACTGTAACTGCCCTGGAAAACATCGCATATTCCCTTACTACCGAACATCCGACAACATTATCGATGATTCCTGCTTTGGTCATATAGCACCAATAACCAACACACCGATCGAGTAATCTCACCGCTTTCATCAAATTAATGACTTTACTGCAATGTAGGATTACCTCCCGAAAACACATTCAACCCCATTGTCTCAAATGATAGTGACCATACGCTACGGACACTAATGATGGCATCATGACGATCCATCCATAATACCCAAGATGACGCTGCCCTTGGCAAATCTACTACGATTAGGTCCGCCGCCATACACGACCATGAAACTCAATCGACAATCGAATCTCACGACACGATAATTCGCCTACCGTCGTGTAGACCAATGACATAAGGCTCACAACTAGTAGCATTACCTGCATTTAGTCTACGCAAACATGACTCGAAAATGAATGAATGCGATGCACCGGTGTCAAAAAGGGTACACACAAAGTTGAGATAGAATATCGAGTGTACCCGAGATCATCCGGCCTCGGATCGCTTGTCTTCTTCATCTCATAAATCCGGGCTTGCTAGTCCCAGACCGACGCTCCGTCTGCGGCTCTAGGTTCCACCTTTAGTCGCCTCGCTGCTTTAAACGTCGCCGATTGAGTGGCCTCGATTCTCGAACGGCCGACCGCTTAGGGGCCCGAGATGACGCTCCGAGTAGGTTTGGAGTCCTTCGCAAAACGGGCCCTATGCCCAGCAATCCTACGCTTGTGGCACGTAATGCATCGCCGGACATTTGGTGCTGAAATGACCTGCTCCTCACAAATGAAACAGTGATGGCCGAACCGCCGCTCGTGGATCGAGATTCCGCGGTTTAGATGCCGTGGGAGGTCGCCGTAAAAGTAGAGCCCGCACGTGGTTTCTTGAAAGTGGCACCACTCCCGCCGACCGATTATGGTTCTTGGACTTCTTGCTAGCGCATTTAAGGTTGCTGCTTAGCAATTTCCTTAGCAGTAAGCTCATAGGTAAGAGCTTTCTCAATGAATTCAGCCAACGTGGTACAATTATGATTAAGCAGTTGTAGCCGCATACGAGGTTTCAGCCTCTTGCTGAAATACTTGATCTTGTCCGCCTCAGAGTGAATGATAGATGATGCGAACGGAAGGAGTTCCTGAAATTTCTCGGCAATGGCGAGAACATCCGCGTCTGATGAGGGGTCGGGAGTGAGTAACTCTGACAGCTTGGCCTCCCTGAGTGGGGCCGGATAGTACCTCTCCATCATGAGAGCTTTGAACTGATCCCAAGTACATGATCCGTCTGTGGGCTTCAACGATAACCACCATGAATGAGCGCTCTTACCAAGATAGTAAGCCGCAATTGAAACTTTATGCCCTTCTGGGCAATCCACCATTGCAAATAACTTCTTGAAATGCTCAAGCCAATGAACAATATCCGCCGGCTCAGATGAGCCCTCAAAGGTAGGTGGTCGCTGGCGAGAGATATCGCTAATGATATTGCTTACATTCCTCTCTTGCCTCTGAGGTGGCGGCGGAGGAGCCTGTTGATTTTGATTGACTGAGTTATGCATTGTCTGCATCAGCTGTGTCATCTGGGTCATTTGGGCCATCATGCCTTGCATAAAAGCGAGTGGGTCAACCCGAACACCTTCTGACTGAGCGGTGTCCCGAGTACGACTCCCTGATAGAGAATGATCACGTCCAGGTGAATGAGTAGCAGCGTCGCTGCTAGATGAATTAGCATTATTCCTCGCATTCGCACGTGTATTCACACGAGCTCTCGGGATTCGGCCCGCTCCACGGCCTCGTCCTCCATGTCCTCTTCTTGCCCTTTCCATACTGAAGGAGGAATGTCACATGATGGTTAAATCTCCCACATGAATATTACGTTATGATTACGTCATTAAATGATGAAAATGAGCATACACGTTCTAACACAATGATTATATGAATGATTAACTGAGATGACATGATTATCTGCTGAAATTATTGAAATGATTATCTTGAACAAGTTAACAAGATTAATGATATGATCATCCAGATCAACAATCGAGTAATGAAATGAATTGAGTGATTAATGAGTTAAAATGACCGTCCTGGTCAAAATGAAAATGATGTTTGAGGATTGTTAACTGATGAATTATGAATGAATGATAATTGCCAGAAATTATACCATGGCGTTGGAAGTCTTACAGTTCTTTCGGTCTGATTGGCTCGGCATCTGCACAGGTCACACGTGACGCGAAAGTCTAATGATACTAGTTCGATGACGATGATTTCAAATGAGACATGACTCGGAAGGTAGTATTCAAAACCACGCTCCGATACCAACTCTGTAACACCCCAAACTAGGTGGATATTACAGTGCCGTAGATCCCCAACTGGGACCCACCAGGCAAATGAAAATGAATGAATTACACAAGATAAATGTAGTACCGAACTACATTACAATAATAATTACTCCGATGAGGAGTTTAATTACAACACACCAGGACAATACCGAATACTAGTGTATTTTATATGAAGATAAAATACACAACACTGAATGAAACGGAGTATTCAAATGAAAGTCTGCAGCGGAAAATAAAGGACAATAACATGAATAACTGAAGGATCGGGGCCCCCTACTAGTATCACTGGGACTCCTCGACATCAGCGTGTTCTCCCCGTACTTTTGCCTTGCCAAGACCTGAAAAACAAAATCCCCAAACGGGGTCAGTTACAAAGAACAACAATCCTCCCGAGTTGAATAAACACAATCATATAATATGTAGTATAAACCACAAATTCGATCAAAATGAAACGGTTAGATTATAACCCAATCTTGTTGAAAACATACGCAATCAAACATGCTATATGAATCAACTAACAGTACGGCTCAAGGGGTGGCGCCACACTACGCCCGGGATGGAAATGTGTCCGAACACAAGCCACCAACGAGTATCGATCGAATACACGCGTGGTCTTGTGCCTAATTAGTCTCACGAAGCAATCGACTCGTGTGCACAGTCCAATGTGAGGCCAACAACCAACACACGACATAAATGTGCCCGACATGAAAATCCTACACATACCAACCGGCACGCCAGTATGACCCGGAATGCCACGATATAACAAAAGTGACATCGAAAATGAATAATGACTCACCGAGATGGAATGATAGTGAAGTAAATGACAGCTCAATGAAATGATTGGAACCGTCGTTCCTTATGACTGAAGTGATTAATTGACAATAACAAGTTTTGATACGGTTAATACAATGATGAATGAGTTATGATTATGAATGAACAACAACAAAAGGAAATGAATATCCTTTTAACCGAGTAAGAATCAACTTACACAACACCGGTGACAATTATCCTTCCACGAACGACGTCCTAATTGAGATATCGATCGCTCGAACAACCTTGAATTATACAATATCCAACAACCCGTTCAATACAGGAATCAAACACGAATATAACGAACTCATAACGTCGATACGATTAAACTAAATTCATTGGGGCATTATATCGAATACGTTGTGGCCAAACTCCGATTGTTTACAATCAAAACTCAATAAGCCACCATCAAATCCCCCAAGAAGTTTTTCAAACCAACAAACATCTTCCAAATGATCAATAATCCAAAATGAATATCCGAAAACGTGATTATAACGACAATTAATCGAAAACCCCCAATTTCAACCCGATATTCAAGGTGTTCTTGAATAATCCCTCAATAATCCAATGAATCCTTATACAAACTCACAATCATATACATATCCCTTCATATAACATGATTATAACGTCCAAAACATCATATCTCAACACAAAATCGAAGTCCAAGGTGTTGAAGGAATTACCTCTTGAAGATCCAACCACTTCGATCCGAAGAACACGAGTTTAATCGAGTATCCAAGCTTCACAACCGAATGAAAATGATTAAAAACCACACTCAAGTGATAGGTGAATAGAATTTTCTCCCTCAAGCCTTTCTCTCTCGTATGAAGGTGGAAAAAAATGGAAGAAATGAGCTGAAATGCTCAAAAAACGAATTTATAGGGGTTGACTGCCCTGTCGGACACGGCCCGTGACGATCGGCACGGCCGCGTCGCGCAACTGGATGGCAGGGACTCGACCGTGTCCTGCTTGACACGGTCGCGGCGCGAAGGGCCTTCCGATAGTGACCTGTCCGACAGCGACTCGGCATGACTCGACCGTGTCCTGTCTGGGCAGTCGGTTCTGGCTTATCCGGAAGAGTTCGACTCGGCCGTGCCAGACGACAAGGTCGAGTCCTGTGGGCAGAGACTTCGGAATTTCCGGACGAGTACGGCACGGGCCGTGTCGGACGACACGGCCGAGTTCGGTCGGCAGTGATCGGCCAATAACTGAAAAATGAGCGGGTGAGCTAAAACGACCATAACTCTCTCGTCCGGACTCCGATTGACTCACCGTTTGAACCATTGGAAAGATAACTCGATTCTCTATAATATTGCAAAGATTTAGAATTTTTGGAGTTACCAAAAATTAATGGTGATCTAACAAAGTCGAACTCATATGAGGAAAGTTGAAACAATGAACAATAACGATACACAACTCGAAGTTTTTCCGAACGGTGAACACGGTGAATGAACATGATTGATGAATGATTATAATTGAGTGAGAATCCACTGAGTGACAATCACCGAATCAAATTACTGAATGATAATGACTGAATTACAACCGGGTATTACACGGCCGGGGAGGAGCGACGAGATGCTTGATTAAGTGGGAGGGATGTGACACCCTCAAACCACTCGGAAATATTACAGCGCCGCAGACCCTCTCTGTGAGGATCTACTAGGCTAAATACAGAAGACACAACAATACAATACAATACATGCCGACATGGATAAATAACGAACCATTAGACCGATTTGTTCTTTTACCACAACATACACATCAAACATACATTACTCTTTCTCACAACTCATACCCACACAGGGCTTAGAATACATCAATATTTCCATAAAACGGAAAATACAATGGAAGGGCAAAACAGCATGACTTCACTAAATACTCAACACGGTCTTCATGTGATTAGTATCGCCGTCTTCCATCATCCTTCATAACGATCCTGTGAATTTCTCCCCAGCAACCTGCAAGTACCTGGACGCAATACAGACATCCACCCCCCAATTACTCGGGGGTTAGCAAAACTCTACTATTTTGCTAGTGCAAGGATAAAACGCAAATACAAGCCATACACAACATACTCCAAGAACATAATAATCGTGAATATACTTCCCGAGATAAATCACTTTATCAAGACAGTTCAAATCATAAAATGTGGGAAATAAATCCAAAGTACATCTTACACAGCCCAAAAATTATTTTCCAAAATACAATTCCGGTAACAAGGCACGGGGTCCATGACCCAAATCACGAAGCACGGGGTCCACGACCCAATCATCCATAAAAATATATTCCCAAGGATTATTCGCATCCCGTGCTACCAAGCCACGAACCTCAGATGCTCCCGCAGAACATACCCGAGTGAATAACCCAATGGGAAACCATACCAATTCACATATCACAGTGACAACAGTCACACAATCACAACTATACATACGTTCATAGTTGTCCCGACATTGCACTAGCAAGCTACGAACCTCGGAGCCTCCATGAGACTTACCCGATTGGACAATCCATGACACGTACATCACACGATCAATCCACAACCATAAGTTATCCCAGCATCGCGCTAACAAGCCACGAACCTCGGACTCCCCGCAAGACATACCCGATGGATAACCCCACAAGTTATCCCCGGCATCGCGATAACAAGCCATGAACCTCGGAGTCCCCGCAAGACATACCCTATTGGATAACCCTACGGTCACGCATGTCCCGTACTAGCAAGTACTGATCCCGGAGATTCAACAATCTTACCCGGAGGCACATCACTTACAACGATCACACAATAAAAAGCACGTACAATTTATAAACCACAAGGAACATCACCACCTCCTTATAAAGGAGTCACAAATCATAACACACGGTATCACATTTTCTCATAACAATTACACTTATCAATACACAATCCTCGGCAATTAATACGGTCTACTATATTCACTAACTATTATTGTAACATCTTCCAACATACGAAACCAACACACATAATCCAAAAACACATTTATTTACGAAGCATACGAGTTATATTTTGAAAGACAACATTTATCGAGAACATACCGATCCTTTTATGGTTCATTTAAACATTCGGAGAGCACATAAAATCATTCACCAACAATTACGTCTACGAAACATGAAACATATGGGCAAGATACTTGCCTCGATACCACGAGCGACGAAACAATGAACGGACACGGTCGGGTAGCCTTAGAACTTCCAAAAACAACCAAGAATTCGATTGCCTACGAATACTATGAAAATAATACCACCATGAATCAACAATACTTCGAAAATATAGGGATCATCCTAATTTCTACCCATTGGAGCATTTCGTCGGACATCTCAAAGGCTCACACCAACATAATCGACGAACATAAGAATTTACGAAGTTCATTCCACAAAGCCTCAAGATTAACAAAGGATCTGAAGTATACAATAAAGAATTTACGAAGTTCATTCCACAAAGCCTCAAGATTAACAAAGGATCTGAAGTATACAATGAAAATCCCCAAAAATCAAGGGTTCAAGTGATCTTACCTAAAATCCTTGGAGAAAATGATAGATCTTCGATAGATCCTTGCTAGAAGTTAAAAAGGATTGATATCAAAGGGTATCTAGTCAAAATCCTTGTCTTCAAGCCCTTGAAATCGCCTAGAAGGCCGGATGAGAGAAATGGGGATGAAAAATGACGAGAGTTGACCACAACACTAATATATATACAGGCGCGCATTAGCGCGCGCTAGCGAGTCCAGTTAGCATGCGCTATCGGCCTGGGCCGTAGTCCAGAAACTTCTGTCCGGCCGGGGTAGCGTGCGCTGCGTCCGAATAACATGCGCTAAGCCCGGCGAGTTAGCGCGCGCAAGGGCCGACTAGCGTGCGCTACCTGATAGTCTGGCCGAAGTCCAGACTCTACTGCCCCAACTGTCCGGCCAATTAGCGCGCGCTGCCGAAAGGCAATATCATGTGCTACACACTCAAACTAGCGTGCATTAGCCCAATTCCTTAGCGCGCGCAAACGAGACTCCAGTCCCAGTCCAGTAGATACTGGACTGCATCTGGATTGCCAGTTAGCGTGCGTTATACATCAGGTAGCGTGCGCTAACAATGGCACGGTAGCGCGCGCTACACCACAAGTGGTAGCGTGCGCTATACTGAAATGAGTCAAAAATACATGCAATGATCTGAAACGGAAATCAAACGCGTGTCAACTCCTGACACGACCATACGTGACACAACATACCAAAGACATGGACAACGCGAATCCGATAATCCGCAGAAAAACTCAACAAAATTGCAACGAAGATCTTGGGTATTACATTCTATCCCTCTTAAAAGAAGTTTCGTCTCCGAAACTTAAAACATAAACGATCAACACAAAACAAACCCAGGTAACATACGCCATCCATTGTCAACGACCTGCAACGAATCACATGCAGCACACGGCTGCTACCATATATATCGCTACGCCTGAATGATAACAAAACGTACGTATAAAAATCAATGCGGTTGCCCAACCCAAACCGCACACCAATCAAAATGCAAGCTAAACGCTGAGCAAACACAAAATCCCACCACCCAGGGGTTGGAAGACCGACAACAAAGCCAATTTCCCATACATAAGGAAATTACAAAGTTATCTGAATGCTCCAAAAATCACGATATGAGATCAACAAAAACCAGATAATAAACGATCGAACCACAACGATCAAGGCGACAACAGTCGAACAATCATGTCCGACTCACGACGAATAAACAAGAATCAAATAACACTCCGAAGTTCACACCTTGGCTCGAGACAACAGGTGATCTCGTAAGGACAATAAGACATGCACCCGCATAAGATCCACAGGAATGGAATCGCATTTGAATAAGTCACAACGTCAAGCGGATAAATCCGAAATGATACCACAACTTGTTCGAACAACAAAAAGTGATGGATATAACAAGTTCAGAAAATACCAACGAACACAAAAAAGTCGACAGGGTTGAAGATACAGGTTCAAAATCCAATCCACTTCCAATAAAAGAAGTTTATCTCAGAAATCCGAAACAACAAAGCAAGGAAATAACATAACAAATGCCTAGTTCTCAGGAACTCCTCAGAGTTAATCCTGATATCAATGCTCAAGTCTGTGCCGCAGAAGGTTCGGTGACCAACTCGCAAACTAAACCCGGTGTCCCTCGAGTCCGCATTTGTAACACGTTACTGGCGGAGAAGGACAATACGCACGAACATGCCCGACACGTTGCAGCTAAAACACCTCCTAGCTTTACCAGGGGTCAAATAAGACGACTTGGAACTCTCAGTCCCATGCGTCGAGCGATAGAGCTTCACATTGGAAAGACTGCGACGTTGCGATCCAGAAACACCGACTCCTATACTGCCCATAAGGTCATCGGACATCCTCTGGTTCTTGGACTCAGGCACGCGATTCGACGATAATGAGGCTAGCTCATAGGCTAAGGCTCGATCCTGATAATCTCTCAATGAAGTGCAAGTGAGTCCCGACATATACAGGCGAATCTCCGGCTTCATCCGTCTGTTAAAGTGAAGGATCCTCTCTTCTTCCGTCCTCACCCGATCTCGCACATAACTGAGTTGTCTGCTATAGTCGATGATAGCCTGCGACATCGATATATCTTGTGGTTCTGCCACATAAAATTCCTGAATCCTTTGCTCTCTAATCGGTTTCGGACAAAACTCAGCCTCCATAAATGCTTGGAACTCCGCCCACGTGACATCACGATCACGAGGTTTAACTGCTTCCCACAAATTAGCGGCATCTTTGTCAAGAAGGTAATGAGCGATAGGTATCTTCCGCTCTTCGGGACAGTCAATAGCCTCGAATATCTTTCCCAATTAGAAAAGCCAACCATCCTATCCCAACGCATCCGCAGAACCGACGAATCGAGGGGGGTTCATACGAACTACCTCGCGAAGCCATTGATTACGCCGACGTTCTGATTCGCATCAATACTACGTTGAACTGCCTGGGTCAACTGAGTCATCTGAGCCGCTACTTGTTGCAATATAGTAGCAACACCCAAGCCAATATCATTCCCAGTAATATTCTCTCAACCCCGCGTCTGACCCCAATGGCCATCCGTACCACGGTTGCAACCACGACCTCTGCCCCTTGGCATAATAACAAGCAACAACCTAACGCAACGAAAATCACATAATCACACACAACAACGACCACAACACACATGAAATCCACTCACAGATGATCGACTGCAAAAGTTAGGCCTGACAGCAAAAATGCAGTCTCAAACTTTTGCCCGACTAAAAAGTGCGCTCCACAACAAAAGATGGCGTGCGCTAACTGTGCAAGTTTGGTAACACATTCATAATCACCTATCAGCGGTACTAGACCTGAGATTACAAATAAACAACAACGTGCAAATCCAAAGTCCAACATTTCACATCATTTTAACATTACACAGATAACCATCAGAAGTTAAATAACATTCCAGACCGAGTCTCCACCTCTCGATCAAGGGAACTATCTCGATGAGTGCATATCGAACGACTCAGCGTTCACACCACCACCTTAGTCACAACTCTGAGCATTATAGCCAAAATAATAACATCATCACTACATACCTTTTAACCAAAATTCAAGAAATCAAAAAGTTGAAAACGAAAGTCACGTCTCGAGTAAAAATTTTTGATAGACCTCGTTTGAGTTTTCAAAATCAAATTTCACATTTTGAAAATTTGCAATGCAAGATGAAAATAAAATATAAGTAGTTTAAATTCTCAAAGTTTTCAGTCTCAAGGTCACTACACGGAAATCAAACTTTTTTTTCCTTTTCTTGAAGGATGTTTTAAAATAAGATTTCCGTGACTTGCCAAAACATTCGAAGTATTAAAATATCACATCGATAACCTTTCATTGCATAACCACACCAAAACATTACTCTTGTAAAAACGGTTTATACAAAGATATATATATATATATATATATATATATAGGGGTGGGTTATCGAGTGAAATGGTATAAGTGTAAGAAATAGGAATGATTGTAAGCCATTGATCCTTGGAGATTAATGACCCAGATTTCATTCTGGTGTGCTAACACGGGAAACTAGGAGTGCTAACAAATTTAATTATTGGGGGTACCAATGTAATTTGACTAATTTATCTTATGGGAAGTTACTAAAATCATGGGAAGCTCCTATATTCATGGGATTTCATATTTTAGGTTAATATCTATTTTTTATGGGATTTCATATTTTTTAGTCGTTCAAATATTTTATATTTTTGGTGTATTTATTTTTATTTTTTTAAAAACTAACATTATCTTTTTTTTTCTATTTGATTTGTGTTTTTAAAAATCGAGACTGTTGTGCTAATCATTTGTTTTGTGTGTGCTGCAAATTGGAAAACAGAGTGCGGTTCTGGTTATATTCCAATTATGTGATTTTTTTTGTTATGCTTTATTGTGTACAATACAGTCAATTTTGATACAATATGTTGTGCTTTATTTTTTTGGAAGATAAATAATCATACTCGTTTTCAAGTATAGGTACAAAATGATTTTCGCGTCATTTACTAAAAAAATACAATAAATACAATAAGACTCCATTTGTAAATCCCATAAACTGCTATGCAAGCATTACATACCATATGTGCTAGTATTACCTATTAAATGTGCTAATACAAATAACATTTTAATGCTTTACTCTACTATTAAAATATTAACAGAAATACAATGTATTAACAATACAAAATTTTACAGATTTAAGTGCTAACTATCACACAAATGACATCAGAATAATTATCAAAATAATATTATCAAAGGTGCTAAAATTTGGGAAGAGATAAGAAGTGAGATATGAAATCCCATGATTGTAGGAAATACCAAACATAAAATTTGTATAATTACAAAAATATCCCCTCAAAAATATTCCGCATAGCACACTTAGGCTAACTCTTTAGCACAACGTGCACAAATCGCAGCCATTAATCACCAAAGATCAAGGGCCCAAAATCATTCTTATTTCTTACGGAAAAAAGCTTTCCTACATGAACCTATCCCTATATATATATATATATATATATATATATATATATATACCAGCATCACTCTTCATTCCAGCACAGTACAAGAATGAACAAGCACGGATCACGTATTCACGATTCGCATTTAACTCCACATCATAACACAGAAATCACACAAGCTCGTATAACACGAGACACAACAAAGTAGGGAGACTTACATCCACAGATCGCACGAAGATGATGGCTGCACCTCGATACTAATCATGACCGACACCTCAAACGACGCGTCGCGACACAACCCAGTCAGACAAAATATGATAAGACAAGACAAGACAAGACCCGACAACACAAAACTCGACTCGACAGCCTAGGTTTCCGCAACCTAAGCTCCGATACCATATTCTGTGATACCCTCAAACCACTCAGGAATATTACAGCCGCAGACCCTCTCTGTGAGGATCTACCAGGCTAAATACAGAAGACACAATAACACAATACATGCCGACATGGCTAAATAACGAACTATTAGACCGATTTGGTCTTTTACCACAACATACACATCAAACATACATTACTCTTTCTCACAACTCATACCAACGCAGGGCTTAGAATATATCCATATTTCCATAAAACGGAAAATACCACAATGGAAGGGCAAAACAACAAGACTTCACTAAATACTCAACATGGTCTTCATGTGATTAGTATTGTCGTCTTCCATCATCCTTCGTAAAGATCCTGTGAATTGCTCCCCAGCAACCTGCAAGTACCTGGACGCAATATAGACATCCACCCCCTGATTACTCGGGGGTTAGCAAAACTCCACTGTTTTGCTAGTGCAAGTATAAAACGCAAATACAAGCCATACAAAATATACTCCAAGAACATAATAATCATGAATATACTTCACGAGATAAATCACTTGATCAAGACAGTTCAAATCATAAAATGTGGAAAATAAACCCAAAGTACATCTTACAAGACATTTACAATCTCGAGAGTTTTGAAAACATTTGGGATTTAAGATTTCGCAAGTCTTTCGAAAACACTTAGGGACAAAGCCCAAAAATTATTTTCCAAAATACAATTCTGGTAACAAGGCACGGGGTCCACGACCCAAATCATGAAGCATGGGGTCCACGACCAATCATCCATAACAACATATTCCCAAGGATTATTCGCGTCCCGTGCTACTGTTGGCCACTAAGTATACTGGATACAGCTTGGGAAGTAGTTTAAACAACAAGCTGTACTTATTTTAAATCTGAGTGCATAGCGGAAGTCTTAGATATAGTAAGTTGCTGTGGATACAACAACTTGGTGTGCAGTGTATACTTCAATAATCACAGTAATTAAAACACTAAAAACTGAAGGTAAATAACACAGTATTTAAAGTGGTTCGAGGTAAACCCCTCTACGTCCACTGGTCCTCCACACATGAGTAAAATATTTATTATAATTACTATGTACACAACTACGTAATTATAACAGTATACAATCAATATATCATTCACACAGATTGATATAAAGATCTTAGCTTCAACCGTTCACACAGATTGGTTTGAGCTAAAGCTTGACTGACTTCTTCACACAGAGTTCTGAAGCTTCGTCTTCCTCAGTCCACACAGGGCTGATCTGGGTTTGTTCAAAGTATAGAACAGAGTATGAACAACAACTTTTCTTTATGAGCTTCTAGCTGATGAACTGTTGTTCAAGATCATGAGCACTGTATATCTCTTTTATCTGAGTTGCAGTAAGCTTGGAGATATATTTTTGCTCTGATGATAACTTTGATAGCTTTGATTGATTTCGGTTTTTGGTAACTGATCTTCAATGCCTTCATGAGATATATATAGTCTCTGAAATATATATCCGTTGAGATGTATCCGTTGAGCAAGATTCCGTTCCAACGGGTTTAAAAGCACGATCCGGATTTAGCGGGATTTGAAGATCTGTTGACTGACAGTATTTAAATACTTTATCCTTGAGTATTTAAATACTTCTTTATTCAACGGGACTTGACTTCTGAAGATTCCTTCTTTGTCCTGTTTGAGAGTTGTATGGAAGATAACTGTATTGGTGATTCGAGACAGTTTCCATATTTAGTCTTTATAAGACTGCTTTGCTGTACTGAAGGGTTCCACTATATGCTGGATTCAAGACAGGTCGACACTTCAACTCTTCGATACAGTTTCCTTTACTGTATTGAGGATTGGCATATATGTCAAAACCTCTTATCAACACAATTCGATACAGGGATTGAATATCCCGGCTGTTTCGATACAGGGTTCTTGTTTTCCCAACAATTTCCCCCTTTTTGACAATTTGCCAAGACTTAACTTTCAAGTCTTCTTGATGATGCCAAAACCTTCTTCATGAAATAATCTTCTTTGATGACTTCTGGCAGATTTCTTGGTCTTTTGTCAAAAGGCCTGTCTTTCAGCAACTTAGTCTAATTAATGAACTGCTCGCAGGCGAGTTCGATACAGCTAAGAATTTTTACAACTTAAGCTTATGATTGGCGCGCAGGTACAATCTTACAATGTATTCTAAGCTTTACAACTGAAATTATGAACTGTTCGTAGACAAGTTCGTACAGCTAAATTTTCAATCAAGTTTCTATACTTGAGATTGTTATCAAACAATTTAAGTTATGTAATCATACATCAACACTATAGATTGCGAGTTGTAATCTTTCAAGACAAACAAACACTTTTATTGATATTCAAAACAAATTGAGTACATGGTTTGCTATTTCGAAGAGAAATTACAAAACAAAACTAATATACAAGGATTTCAGCTCCTATATATAGTCCGCATGTCTCCATGGCTTTCTCCCTGGATCATTCTCGGTTCCACGCCACCAGTTCTGTAGGGAATCGTTGCCTCGATCCTGGTATATAGCTCTTCCTTCATAGGATTTGTCGAAGGCAAGAATCCAGTCTTCTAGATGGGTGATCCGATCTCCTCTTCTGTGCTTGCTTTTCATATCTAGCTGGAGAGGGAGTTTTCCTTCTTCTAGCATTTTCGTGAATGTCTGCGGCCTCCGCTAAAGTCTTATAGCTTTTGAAGATGGCGGATTCCCTGATGAGTTTAACAAAGTATCTCATCAGTTCGTTATTCCTCCATTGCTTCACCTCATCAGCAGTGGGATGGCGGTTGGTCGGCAGACGAATTTCAGAAGGCCTTTGGATTAGGTTTTGCCACGGAACATTTGGATCATCAAATTCAGGTTGGGAGCCTGAAATCTTAAAACTCTAAGAGGGAGGGGCTAGCTTGTTTAACTCAGAAGTAATGCTGTCTTGAGCGGCCTCAAATTCCCTTTCATGCTGTAACCTGATTCTCCTTGTAGCTTCTCTTGCTTCTTCCCCCTTTTTGGCGTCATCAAGACGTCCTAGGATCTCTAATGCAGCATCCTGTTTTGTCTCGATGTTAGTCATTCTTTCTACAAGGGAGGAGAGTGCCTGCGACATGTCTTTGATACATTTGTCGTGGGCTCGCAATTGAGAACTATTTTCGATCATAGCACATGCGGTCTTGGCTTCAGCAATCCATGTTTTGGTTGCCTCTTCTTTTAGGAGTTGCTTTTGCTTGTCTTCCATGATCTTCAGTGCTTGTTTGAATACTTCTAGCAATATAACAAAGGCCTCGACTACTCGAGAAGCTTCATGTTGTAAGGTGGTCATCTCTTCAACGGCAGAAGTATGCATCCAATTCAAGGCTTTGTCAACTGAAGACAGAGCATTCACTGCATCCTGGATGAATACAGTTTGAAGACCAAGAGCACACAAGCGCTCTTTTCTAGCGGCTGTGCTTGGAGAATCCGGTTGGGCAAGATCCTCGGATCCGTTCAACCTCCTCAGATTCACGGTTGGGCGTGAAGTGAGTTGGACATCCTCAGGTATATGACCATCCTTGGATTCCACGGTTCATGGGGCGGGAGCAGCATGTTGTGGTTCGGCAGCAGGGGGTGTAGTGTCCTCCTGTTGCGAAGGTTCATCGGTAGACATGGATATAGGAGGGACTGATTCCTCCTGTTGTCTCTCATTGACAACTTCTTCTTCTTGAGCGGCGGCAGGCTCGGGTGCCTGTTCCAAAACTGTTTCTTCTTCCTCGACTTGAGGGACTGATTCCTCGTTGTCGGGAATGTTTTCTTGCTGTAGCGAAGGGGGCTCACTCCGAGTTGACGGTCCTTCGTCATCCTTTGGTGGAGAGGCGTCTCTCTCTTGAGCCTCTTCACGACTCATTCTCAGACCAGCTTGTAAAGCATCGTCATCGTCGTCTGAGTCATTGTCATCGTTGTCTTTTGGATTTGGGGGAGAGTCCTCTGACTTATCTTTACCTTTCCTCCTTGCGTTAGATTTCTGCAGAAGATAGCTTTCAATTAGTTCTTTGCAGAAGGGATTGTCCCATCGGATCAGGGCCTCAATTTCCGTTGAGTCTGTCACTTCTGATACAAATATTTCTTCTTGGCTCCATTCGCTCCAATTGTATAATGTGTCATACGGAGCTAGCCTGTAGCCTTTCCATTTCAGGAATCTTACGTAAGCATGGTCGATCTGAACAGAGAGAAGGGTTTTGTGGATAATGGTGTCAGGGGAGGGACTGCGTACAACGTCTGGATCCGCTGTAGCGAGGGATTCCTCTATAGGTGTGGGATCCTGTAGGGAAGTGGGATTCCTTACAGAGAATGGTGCCCCGAAGGAATATTGATCCTGTACGGGTGTGGAATCCCACATAGGAGAGGTAGCGTTTGGCTCCGTAGGGGCAGCCGACTCGCTAGAGTCTTTTTCGTTGGCAGATGTCCCATCATCCGTACTAGCCGCCAAAGGCTCAGGATCTACTGTCGATACATTAGTGGACACCTCTTCCACAGGGGTTGGGCCCTGGGGTTGTTCTTCAGTGGGTTGCGCCACTGTGGAAACTTCTTCGGAGGGCTTGGTAGATTTGGCTTTAGAAAGCCTCCTTAGTTTCTTCTTTGGCTTCTCACCAGCAATGAGTTTCTTGCTGTGAGATCTTTTCCTCTTCTTTGAAGACTCCAAGTCCTGGAACTTCAAAGATACATCCCTTGGGTCTGCAGAAATTGGCATACTCTTGGTTTTCGGGTGGTTGCAGACCATAGTGCTCTGATTATCCGCTGTAGGCTTGACACCTCCTAGGTATATCCTGGAGCTATTCTTCTTTGCATCGGCGGATTGCGACAGTCCACATTTCGTCAAAATATGGTTTAACATTAAACCAAATGACTTCTTCTGGGTGGCAGACTTGCATACTTCCTCTTGCAAGCGCTTCAGGATTATCTAGCACCAGTTGAACTTTTCACTGGTCAGAATTGCGACCATCATCCTGAATCTCAGATTAGTGCACATTTCGAATGCACCCGTTCTGTTCTCGATGATCCTGCAGCAGAAATCATGCAAATACACATAAGGCAGGCAAAAATTCTTTTTGTGACAGGTGGTTTAAACCATGTCAACAACAGTTGAGCCGGTGAACAGCCCATAAAACTTAGTTATCAGCTCTTGAGACCCAAACATCTCAAGTTGATCCATTGTCAGGCCATCAGCAGGTAGCCTGTAGATATTTTGGAGCAGATCGCTATCAATACAGATCTCAACTCCTTGAATGGTAGCGGTTATGTCAGCAACGTGACCTCCTTGGGCCAGCGACAAAAAGCGTACGACGGCGTTGAGGTAAAATTACTCAACCAGATGAACATCGTATTTGTCAGCAGTTTGACTTCCAAGGCGATAGAGGCCTTGTTGATGAAGACGAGTGATAATGTACTCCATGGGTTCGACATCATTGGTTTCAGCGAGAAGGCGTTCAATGACAACATATCTTGAGAAGATCCATCCATCGATGATGTTTGCAGTTTTCTTGAGTGCGGGAGAAGATGTTTGTCCAGCCATTGATGATTTTTCAAGAAAATGTGAAGAAGAATGCACGAAATTTGCAGTAAAATGCAGAAAGCTATGTAGGCTGTTTTTGCTTGAGAACTCTTAATTTTTGCAGAAAGCGTAAAGAGTCTCTAATGGCAGTATCAGTCCTTTTATAGTGGGCGGCGAAATAGGGTTTTGCAGAGTACGAATGGTCAGATTTTAAGGTATGGGAACCGGTTTTTGAAATCAACGGTTAAGATGGAATGAGTGTAACTGGTACACTAATCCATTAAAAAGTGAGTGGGTCCCACTTCTGACATTTGTGTTACCCTAAATGTTTGAAACGACGGTTTTAAAACATTAAACAATTTAAAACATCGCGGCTTTTGAGATTCAGTTGTCCAGATGTCGTGTAAGGCATTTAATGTAAATGACGTTTGACATAAAAACAGGGCACGTGGACAAAAATCATTTTAAAATGAAACAATATATATATATATATATATATATATATATATATATATATACTGAATCGAAATCCTATAGTATGTGCTGTATCCGCGTCGATACAGCGTTCCCCCTTAAAAGGTATTTATAGTTTTGAATTCCATACAGCAACTTTTGGATTAATGCTGTATTCATGGGTCCTACAGTATTCCCCCTTAATTATTGCACACGTCAGCTGTAGGATGATTCATGTCTTTGCTCACTACAGTGCTGTATTGACGGTTCTGAGTGTATAGATAATTAACGTTGGATACTGTATTCTTGGGTCTTACAGCATTCCCCCTCAATTGTTGAGTAAAAACAGTAAATTATTTACAAGGAGTCGGGCTGTAGCATTCCCAATTCTTGTCTAAGCATGTTGAATCTGGCTGTGTCGAGCGGCTTGGTAAAGATGTCGGCTAACTGAATGCCTGTATGAACTTTTTCAAGGCGAACATCTTTGTTCTCGACATGATTCCTTATAAAATGATGCTTCATGATGATATGCTTAGTGCGCGAGTGCAGGACAGGATTGTGCGTTATTGCAATTGCACTCGTGCGATCACACATGATTGGAGTCTCTCTGGCTTCAATTCCATAATCTGACAACTGTTGCTGCATCCAAAGGATCTGCATACAGCAACTACCAGCAGCATAGTATTCTGATTCATCCGTGGAAAGAGAGTTAGCCAATTGCTTCTTACTGAACCAAGAAACGAGTCTAGGTCCAAGAAAGTGACAAGTTCCACTTGTACTCTTCCTATCTAGCTTGCAGCCTCCGAGATCCGAGTCGCTGTATCCAACTAAATAGAATCCGCCTTCTTCAGGATACCATAGTCCTACATCGACTGTTCCTTTAATGTACTTCAGGATTCGTTTAGCTGTATTGAAGTGTGATTCCTTAGGTGCTACTTCATACCTCGCACACACTCCAACAGCAAACTAGATATCGGGCCTGCTAGCCGTTAGGTACAGGAGCGAACCAATGAGCTTCCTGTAGAGTGATTGGTTAAACG